>CM038466.1:30904389-32104389 GCA_021464415.1 Lonicera japonica | reverse complement strand
GAACTAAAACCTTTTAACAACCATTTCCACACTAAACACATTGAACCAAACACAATTTACATTAATACAAATACATAGTGTTACATGTACCATAGTTTAAAAACAATGCATAATCATTTTATACATAAATATAAAATGATTATATTTATGCAAAATCAACAAATTTTTTTCCATTATCCAGTCTTCGCACTAACTATATATATATGCTCTTATTTTAAAATCACATTAACTATAATTCTATTTATGATTCCAAATCTCAAAATTATTAATGCAAAATATACAAAATATTAAAAACTTTTGTAGATTCTAATCTCACTGTAGTGGAAAAATAATCTTGCTAATAAGCTTGATATTTAAATTAATCATCGATGATTTAAAGACGAAATACATCAGCAACAGAGCAATTTAAATCATTTCAAATGGAAAAAAAACCAGATCAATTTAAACATACATATATATATATATATATGATGTGATGCGATTATGAACATACATATATGTCTTTGTGTATATGTATATATAATGGCTTACAGTTGACGATTATGTGATATAATAAATATAAAAATAGTGGTGTACATAGAGATTAATTGATTGTGTAGAGAATTATATATTTTTTTTTAATCGAGCAGTTGTGTAGGAGAAAATACTATTCATAAAAAATTTCAGAAATGTTTATATTAAGAATATATTTGTCTATTAACTTTTATTTTTTTAAAAATAAATTAATATTACAAAAATATTATTATTATAAAATTAATATTACTTCATTTTATTAAAGATTTATTAAAAATGACTCCGTTGTTAGAGTCATCAAATATTAGAGCCAGCTGACAGAACCCATTATCTCAAATATTTTTCGCCTTGGAGGATCAAAATCGCCTATGGCGAAACCTACAGATTCCATTCCAATGGCTGCTGCTTCTTCTTCTTCACTGTATCCTCCACCAGAGGTACCAATGGAGCTTCACGCAGTAAACAGAGAAAAGCTCTTCAAATCTCTCAGAGAACACCTTTCTCTCTCCTCCCTACCTCTCCATGGCTTCGTCTTTCTTCAGGTAATGAAATTAAGAACAATCAATTACTACTATTCCTTTACTCGCTCAGTTCAATCTCATACAATCTCTGTTTTTCAATTGAATTACTTCTTCGTCAGGGAGGCGAGGAGAAAAATCGCTATTGCACCGATCATACCGAACTCTTTAGGTACTACTTGATGATCACCTAGGCCCTTCTCTATCTATCTCTAATACTGAATGCTGAACTCTGAATGTTTAATATTAAACAGAACTACTGAAAACTGTATTTGATTTTATTTGCTGTATACGTGACATTGTATAGGTCATATTTTATGATTTTACCCTTTCTATTATTACATTACATAGATATATATGTGTGTGTGACTAGTGAATAAAAAGAGTAGGGGTATTACTGTAATAAAAAACAAACTCTTTTAGTTGATCACCACTCTCTATCAATCTCTAGTGTTTTTTTTAGTCTTTGAATGCTGAACTGTGAATGCTGAACATTGAACATAAACACTGGAAATGTGTGTGAATTTATTTGACTCATAGGCTTCGTTTGATAATAAATAGAAAAGATAGCAAAGACAATTGTTTCTTGTGAGAAGTTGAAAAATAAGTTTAGTATTGTGGCGGAATGTTCACTTACTGTTTACTTTTTCCATGGAAAAAATTTCTTTGGGTGGTGGGGAAGAAAAATATTCAACAAAAAATAAAAAAGGATGGAGGGCATCTACTTATAAAAATAATCATGACATGGAGAGTATCTCACTACGTCACTCTAATCATTTTCCAACTTCTCAAACAAATAAGTTGTTTTTGCTATCATTTTCCATCTTTTTATTGAACGGAGTCTTAATGTTGAATACATTGGCAAGTTTAATTTTACTTTTATTATTATAGCCTTTGAATGCTGAACTCTGAATGTTTTAATGTTGAACAGAAGAACTCAAAAATGCGTTTGATTTTCAACTTTGAATGTTGAATACATGGCATTTTATGAGTTTACATAACTAATGAATTAAAAGAGTAGGGTTATCATTGGAATAATATTTCATTATCACCTGCATCTTAACGCTAATGTTGAATTTTAACCCAATGCAATGTTAAGAGGTGAGAAAACACAAACAACATTTCTATATCAGTATATCTAAATGTTAAGTGGTAAACACAAATACCACCTAATCCAAAGGGGCAATCTATCAAAATAGAGTGCATTTGGTTCTATCCTTTGCTATGAAGTTTATGATAATCTATATATATAATAAAATGGGATGGATTTTGAATGCGAAAAATTTAACAGTGACAAAAGATTGGATGGTCGATGTAAATCTGCTTGTTCTAAGGGTTGAGTTGAAAGATGTACAAAGGGTGAATTACACACAATGCCTTTCACATAGGTTACCCCTAGTACATACTAAGAACTAAGGGTAATGTGTTCCGTAAAATAAGGTGGGCTAAAGTCTATTTTTCTACTTACTAAATTTATTCTTTTGAAAAATTACTAGTAAAAATAAGTACATTGAAAACTTTAAGGTGGGAAAAGACCCATCTCGAGCTTCACTTGGCCCTGCCACTGATTATGTTCCTAATTAGTGCACTAGTTTTTCAGCCTCTGTGTTGGCTTGTTTGAGGATTGGTCAAAACCAGAGTGAGGTGTCAAAGTCTACTGATTCACTCCGAGAATTAAGCAAAGGAATTCGTGCAGGTGATTGTGTTTTATTAGTTTGGTGCCTCACCTTTTCGTGATTTGTGAATAAGTGGAGAACTATAGATGAACAATTCTGTACTTAAAAAAGACAAATTTAATGCCTTAGGCTGGAATTGGAAAACATTACACAAAATAAATTCCAAGGAAATAAACTTATGGAAAAGTAAAGCTCACATTGGCCACAATAATTGGAATGAATTGGGCGTAGTGCTGCAAAGTCGTAGCTGCCTTGTTTTGAATTCTGATCATCTATGCGAACTTTTAATATATCCAAATTGGCTGCTTCAATTCATTTGCCTTGCCTTCTGGCCCATTTGATCAGCTTGAATTTCTATGGGGGCAAACACTCTAATGGATTAATTGTATAATCATTCTTTAGAACCAAGAACCCAATGGGGCATTTTCAAGATTCAGTAAAAGTGTGATATGGGAATTTTTTTTCTGGTGATCCGTCAGCAAATTGCTGCGCTTTCAGTTAACTACGTTTATCATTACTTCTAAACATTGTGTAAAACAACATTTGGATGTATTCTTGGGACTTGATTGTGTGCAAGAATATGCTATGCATCAAATGAAATGTTAAAGGATCCCTTTGTTATCAATCTTATTTGATTGGGCCCCAAGATTTTCACTTTTGTTTCTTTTAATTGCGAATTCCATGAGCTGCCTTTTCTTTAGAAGTTAGCACATCATGAATTGTGTGTGGTTTAGTTTATCAGCATAGGAAGCATAGTATTATGGTCTTGAATAATTAAGACATTTTTGTGCTATCCTTAAAAGGAGGATTAGTTATTGACATTGTTGTGTCTTTTGTAAGAGTCACATCCGTGAGAGTTCTTGGCTTATACTTAAATGTACTTTCAAAGAGATGATTAATTTAAATACTAATGGTGGCTCACCTTATCTATAGACAGGAGAGTTATTTTGCATACTTGTTTGGAGTCCGGGAGCCTGGGTTCTACGGAGCTATTGTAAGTTCCTTTCATTAAAATTATCAAATTCTGTCTCTCCAGTAGTTTAGTTTGCACCTGAACTATTCAGTGCTATGTGGATGTTTTCTTGCCAGTGGCAAAAGAATATTAAAAGTACATAATTTTCTTTTAGTGCTGGTGGAAAAATGTCAAATTGTAACTTTGGTTTTTTAAATGTGTATTTGTCATATCTGATATGTAGATATTGTCTCTTGTAATTGCTGCATCTGGATTTTGAATCAATTTTTGTATGAGATTACATTTTAGGTTTTAGTGCATACCAAAATGATCACCATTGGCTACTAAATTTATCATATGGCTTCCTGCTTAAGAGTAACAGAATTGCTTTCTTGATTCTCTTCTAAGTGACTATGTAAAGAACAAGGACAAGTCGGATAATTTCAACCCTAGTATCCGGCGAGTCAGGTGAAAATCTTTAATGTAATTCCCCCTCGTGATCGTTCTCAGAGATTATTAAACAACAACTTATCGGTGCCTAGTGAAATACTAGCCTGTTTTATTTTGAGAGGGCTGCTATTTTTCAACAAGCTATTGCACAAAGTTTAAGTGATAGTCCTAACTCCTAACCACACATCAAAGCTACATTTTACTTTAATTCAGGCGGGTAATACTCCCTCCATCTCAAAAAAGATAGTTACACTGTCTTTGGTACTTTTTAAGGAAACAACTAATCTTGACATAATCAATGGTCAAGAACACAACTCCTGTTCTATTGTGAGAATATGGTACATTGATTGTGCCCTGAAAAGGACATGGGACTATCAATTTGAGCATCCCAAAAAGAAAAGTGGTACTATCATTTCGAGAGGGAGGAAGTTTGATGATGCTTTTAGGATTGTAGTCTCTAGATACTTCTATTTTTATATATCCGAGCTATAAAATCAGATAAATCTGAAGTACCTTCTTTCCTTATTTTTGTGTGCTGAAGGATATAGCGACTGGGAAATCTATTTTATTTGCTCCCAGGTTACCTGTCGAATATGCTGTTTGGTTGGGAGAAATAAAGCCATTATCCCACTTTAAGGTGATTGGACACTGACATCTAGAGAATTTGGTCTGCAAATAAGATTTGCATGTTAGTTCATCTTTATGTTTCATTTGCAGGAACTTACAAGGTCAGTATGGTTTACTATACTGATGAGATCGTAAAAGTATTGCATGATCAGTACCAAGGATCTGGAAAACCCTTGTTGTTTCTTTTGCATGGGCTTAACACAGATAGCAATAATTTTTCAAAGCCAGCAGAATTTGAGGTGCTTCTCTCTCTCTCCTGATCATTTGAGAATTCCTTGAAGGAGCAATTTTGTGCTGTATTTTCTTCGACTGGACCAACTTTTAGCTTCAAGGAAACATAAACTAATTTTTCAGGCATTAAGGTTTTTTTTTTTGACTTTCCCCCTATTTTATATGCAAAATTAGACTTACCCTCGTGTTTTCATAATCGGTAGACTTTGCCCCATGTATGCGGGGGAATGCAAAGATTTATGTAAAAACAGGGGTGAAGTCAAAGGATTAAGTTAAATTTTTTGACATTGCCCGCCATTTAACGTAATTATTTGAGATTCCCGAGAATGCAGGGGGCAAAGTCTAATGATTATGAAACAGGGGGATTAGTCTAATTTTGCATTAAGAACAGGGTCAAAGTGAAAAAAGCCCACTGCTTAATACTTTGTTGACACGATTCAGTCTCTCACTAATTTAATTGCATGGGTGAAGCCTCATTAGTGACAAACATACCTCAAAGTGATTGGCAACACACTGATATAGCTATTGACTTGGGCATGACTGAAATTTTTATTTGAAGACGAACTTGATCTATGATTTTTCATTTAAAGACTTTTTCTTATGACAAATACTTCTGTTGTCCTTCCACATGCAACTAAAGATTTCTGAAATTAGGATCCTATTCCAGATAGGAATTTATGTTCTAAACATGATCATATAATACAATAGTTCTAGAAGGACATATACACCTGACATATCTAGTGTGGCCACGATGTATTGGGCAATCCATATGATATTAATCCTTATCGGAATCTATTCTAACCAATGAGTAATCCTCAAATTGGAATGTCAATGTTTTTTGTCAGATAAATATGTCCCTATTGAAGGACTTTAAATAATTTCCAAATTACTGTCATGCTAATTGTGTTGCAAGGAAGCCTGCTTAGTTGTTTGTGCCTCGTAGTGACTGTTGCAACATGCTGATATAGTTGCAATTTGGGTTAGAAATAACTGTTACTTCACTCTATGAAAATTATGTGATCTTAATTCATGTGTTTCTTCCCATTTTTAGGTCTTATGTTCGTTTTTGGAGCATATTGCTGTTAATTGTGTAGGGATATTTAAATTACTTAATATGTAAGTGGCAATCACGTTTGATGACATGTGCTACATCTGTTTTAGGGTATTGAGAAGTTTGGGACAGACAAAAACAATTTGCATCCTATTTTAACCGAGTGCCGCGTTTTAAAGTCGGATTTGGAACTTGCTGTCATCCAGTTTGCCAATGACATAAGTTCTGAAGCTCATGTTGAGGTATGTGTGCATTCTTCAACTCCACGTTACCTAAATTTGCTTCAATAAGATTGCATCTCTTTGAATTGTCTTAAGAATTTAACCCGTTAACTACTTCCTTAGCCATGCTACTTAACTTCTTAACTGTCAGCTCAGGCTGACTTTTCTTCCAAAAGAATATTATCATTCTCTTTGTACCATATTTTATTTTTTTATGCATCATTTCATGGATGTCTCGTTTAGTTGAACAAGAAACTCGCCATAGAAGAAGAGGATATGAGACTTCCTTTAGTTAGAATCTTGATCCACTTTACAAGATTTCGTTGAATACTTTCCCTCCTATCCTTTTCTTTTTCTTTGCTTATTAATTATGCGTTTTCTTTTTTTTTTTGATAAGAAACGAAAGATTTTATTACTAGACAAAGAAAGTTACATCAAAGGAAGCAATAAAGATAGCAGTGGATGAGAAAACCACTACAGAAATGTTACAACTCAACCCAAAACAACAAGAATAAACCCATCAGGCCAAAAAACTACAACAATCCAAATCAAATAAAAGCCTATCAGTACTATCAAATAAATTAGCAGCCCTAGCCCAAAGACCAATCAGGAATCTCAAGTGATCCCACAAGCTAGATACCGATCTATAACAATCTTCAAAAACTCTCTTGTTTCTCTCTAGCCATATTGCCCATGCTGCTGCCATCACTGACACCTTCCATAGGTTCCCAGCTTTTGCACTGCTAAAGCTCCATTCCAACCCAATCAAATCTACCCATTTCTTAGGGGCAGCCCCTATTAACCCAAATGCCTTGAACAACTTAGCCCAGATTCCCCATACGTAGTTACAATGGAGTAGAATGTGATCAATCCCTTCGAAACCTTTTTTACACAAAATACACAAGACGGAGATAAACACATGGATGGCCTCCTCTCTCGAATAACGTCACAAGTGTTCACTCTTCCTCTAAATACAAGCCAAGCAAAGACCTTAACCTTGGAAGGGACTTTTCCTTTCCAAATGAAGTTATATTGTTGTGGAGTGATTGATTGCGATGAATGAGAAAGTGTTTCAAAAAAGGATTTACAAGAGAATTCACCAGAAGTGTGAGCAACCCATACCCGTTTATCCAATGAATTTTGGTTTAGATTTAAGCCATGAGTTACTCATCGACCTCCCTATCAAGGAAGAACCTACGAAATGAAAGGTTCCACGAATACTCTAAATGGGATGACCATGAGATTACCGAATGAATGGTAGCATTTTGATCACAAGAAATCCTATATAGTCTAGGGAAACTGATTTTGAGTGGGCTATCCCCTGCCCATGAATCCTCCCAAAAGCGGATTCTCTCCCCATTTCCCACAACCAATTTAATATGTTGCTCAAAGTCACTCCACACCCTTGAAATAGACTTCCAAGGAGCACGAAGGGAGCCATTAATGTCATGTGAAGAGTCCCACCCATTCGGATGAGAGCCATACTTACTTGTTATAATCGCATGCCAAAGTGAATTACTTTCAAGTGGGAACCGCCAAAGCCATTTACCTAGCAATGCCTTATTCCTTTTAATTAAGTTTCCCACGCCAAGCCCTCCATCTATCTTAGTCTCGAAACAACCTCCCAATTCACAAGATGATCTTTTTTTCCTTCCCCTCTTCCTTCCCAAGGAAGTCCCTCATTAACTTTTCCAAAATTGATGCTACTTTTTGGGGAATTTTGAAAATAGAAAGGTAGTAAATTGGAATACTCCCCAAAACCGATTGAAGCAAAGTTAATCTTCCCCCCTTTGAAAGGCATCCTTTATGCCATCCATCAACTCTTTTTGAGACTCGCTCTATAAACGGGTTCCAAAACTCAATGCTATTGGATTACCACCTAGTGGTAAACCCAAATAGCTAAGAGGCCATTCCCCACACCCGCACCCAAGCGTATTTGCAATTCCGGACAGCTGTGATGGTGCTAAATTCAGCCCCACCACTATGCTTTTTCCCATGTTGATTTTTAGACCCGATAGCAATGAAATATCTTAAGCACCCCAGCCAAATTATCAGCCACAAGACTATCATTTGGAATAAAAAAGATGCTATCATCAGCAAATTGCAAATGAGAAATTTCAGTTTTATTACGCCCAATTTCAAAACCCCTAACACCTTCTTCTCACATGCTCTTTTCATTAACCTACTTAAGACATCCGCCACTAATATGAAAAGAAAAGGGATAGTGGATCCCCTTGACGTAGCCCCTCGAAGCCCCAAAAAGCCCACTTGGTTTCCCGTTAATCATAACCGAGAAATTAACCGAAGAGAGACACCCTCTAATCCAACTTCTCCATCTTCTCCCAAAACCTTTTTTATCCAAAACGAAATCCAAAAAATCCCAATTAATGTGGTCATACGCCTTTTCAAAGTCTATTTTGAACACCACACCCTCTCTCTTATTTACCCTATAGTCCTCCACTACCTCATTGGCGATAAGCACTAAATCGAGTATTTGCCTCCCATGTACAAACGCACCTTGAGACAAATCAATTGTTTCCCCAAAACCCTCTTCAATCTCAAAGAAAGTACTTTTGCCAATACCTTGTACAAGGAAGTAACAAGGCTAATTGGTCTAAAATCCTTAATTGAGATTGAATTCAACTTCTTAGGAATAAGACAAATGAAAGTGGCATTAGTTTTAATATTCACCACACCATTCTCATGAAACTCCCGGAATACACCCATAATATCTCTTTTGATGACCTCCCATCCGGCTTGTAAAGAAGCCATTGAAAAACCATCCGGGCCGGGAGCCTTATCCCCATCACATAGGAATAAAGCTTCCTTTACCTCAGTCTCTTCAAACGGACGTTCTAACATTTCCATACTTTGAGTTTCCACCCTCGCCCAATCAAGACCGTCAATCCCGAAGCTGTGACCCTTTCCATCCTTATAGAGATTTTCAAAGTAGTTTAGGATTTCTCTTTCTATCTCTCTTTCTGTTTGAAATACCTCCCCACTCTCATTTTCAAGTTTATTGATTATGTTATTTACTTTCCTACCACTCGCCACTCTATGGAATAACTTGGAATTATTATCCCACTCAATCACTCCTTTGACTTTTGCTTTTTGGTGCCAAGACGCTTCCTCTTTAACTAGTAACTCCTCTAATTTTCTTCTTAATGCACCTCTCTCTAACCTCTCATCCTCATTTAAGCGTGAAGAGGAGTCAATCTTATCTAGCTTCTCTATGCGTCTCAAGATAGCGAATTTTTCAATTCTAATATCCCCAAACACCTCTTTGTTCCACTTTCTAACCTCTCTTTTCACATCCCCCAATTTCATCATGAACTTATAGCCCTCCCACCCTTGATGCACACTCGATTCCCACCACTCCTTGAATTTCCCACAAAACTCCTTGTTTCTCAGCCACATATTTTCAAAGCGAAAAGGCGTTGGGCCCCACTTGAAGCAATTAGTGTCGAGAATTATCGGACAATGATCCGAAGTTGCTCTAACCAATGCCTCTTGCCTAACCAATTGGACCGTATCCTCCCACCCTGCTGTAAACAGAAATCTATCCAATCTAGAGCAAGCCAACCTTTCCCTCATATTTGACCATGTAAAATCCGAGTTATGCATTGCTATATCTCGCAATTCAGCCTCCACAATAAAATTATCAAACTCTCTCATGGTTTTTGTTCTTCTACCCTCCCCTAATTTTTCTGACGGGAACCTGACCGCATTGAAGTCCCCTCCAACGCACCATCTCTTTCCACAATAACCGAACACATCCCCTAGCTCTACCCAAAAATCATTTCTTTCCCTTCGTTTACACGGCCCGTACACACCAGTTAGCCACCACTCCTCCCACCCCCACCGGGGTGTAAGAGAATTGAAATTGAAAAATTACCTAAGAGCGTAGTAGATCCTCTAAAGACCCTCGAATCCCAAATTACAAGAATCCCTCCCGACCTTCCTGTTGATGGTAAAAATGCCCATTCCTTAAACCGACAGCCCCACACGCTACCCACAATTTTTTTTTTAATATCTTCCTTTTTTGTTTCTTGAATTATTATTACATCCGGTTTTTCTTTGCACATAAATTCTTTGACTACCTTCCTTTTATTTTCCCCCCAACCCCCTCACATTCTAACTTAATATTTTCATTTAAAATTACCGCTAATACCCTTCCCAACTGACCTACTTCGCTCCTTCTCCAATCTCCCACCCTCATAATTCACACTACATTCCAAGTTTTTTAACTCTCTACTCCTTTTACCTATCGATTTCCTTTCTCCCGTGACCTTCCCCTTTTTTGTTATAAATCTTTTCTCAAACGTATTTTAAATTGGTACCAAAGTCAAAGTCATTTTGTTCAAAAGACTCAAAATTTCCCCCCACTCCTCCTCTTTCATAATTTCCTCACACCCCGCATATTCCCCCCCATTTTGCTCGATTAATGGCATTGGCTGTTCAGTTCATCAACTTTAGTGTTCCTTGATTCTTGAAAGTCAAGGTGGGCACTCCTTATGTTCTGATTGGATTTCTGCCTTTGTGGTTGTTAAGAATGTGAAGTTACATTTCAGCCTCAAGTAATATCAGGAACAATTTCGAGGAATTTTATTGATTGAAAAACATTTCGGCCGACTTGTGGGATATCAACTTGTTTATTTAATTTCTTCATGATTACTTCAGAAATGGAGTACAATATTTCTTGTTCTATTTGTGCTGTGTAAGTAGTTTAATTTTTTAAATTGTTATTTGCCTTTCGAGTAGGTTATGAGAAAAACAAGAGCAGGCATGAAGGAGTATCAGCTAGAAAGCACATTTCTTCACCACACTTATATGTACGGGGGCTGTAGGCATTGTTCGTACACTTGTATTTGTGCTACTGGTGATAACAGGTGCTTTTCTTTCGTTTAACTTTTAATTCGGCTTCAGTTAGTTGTTTGTAAGTTGTATTATTCTATTGTATATAGTACATTTTTGGATAAGATATAGAGTAAATATTTTTCAAAACAGTGGGAATATTTTTTTTTGATATTCCCATTTGCAGTTCTCTGACGATATTGTTTTAAGGCCAATAGTCTGGATAAGTTCAGGAACCTTGAAGAGATCTCTGGGCTTAAGATTAACTGGGATAAGAATTATATTACTGGGGTGAACTTGGTTCTCTGTTTGCCTCGATTTCTCAGTGTATCATTCAAGAGTGCCCTTCAGTTTACTTAGGTGCTGCTTTTGGGGGGAATCCGAGGGCTATTTTGTTTTTGGATCCTGTGGTGGAGAGGTTTCAAAGCGGTTGAATAGTTGGATCCTAGTCTTACAGCCTTGGGTTGAAGGGGGGTTGTGAAATTTGATATCTACGAACATTTCTCTGGTGGGTAATGCTTTCTCTCTGGCATAAGGTAATTTAGAGTAATTTTGGGCTTCAAAGGAATGGGTGGGATGCTAATGCTGGTCTTCATGTTTCCCACTCGAGTCCCTGGAAATTCATGTCAGATTTATTCTCATTTTCTCGTGCTTCTTGTTATGAACTTGGGGATGGATCTCGTGTTCGTTCTCGGGAGGACCTTTGGGTCAGGGTATTCCTCTTATGGATGCTTTTCCTCATCTATACCATTTATGGTCCTACAACCAATTTTTTTCTACTGGTGTGGGGGTTTCTATTTCTTGGGATCAAGTGTGCTAGTCTTCTCACCTCCTTGGTTCACCTGCTTGGGTTCTGATTCTCGGGTTTGGTTGAGAAACAGTTCTGGTCCTTTTCGTGTATGTCTTTCTAAGTCACTTGTTGAGTACCAGCTACTTTGTTACCTTTGCTTTTCGTGTATGTTTCCGGTGCTTTGGGGGACATAAGGTCCTCCTATTTTTGTAGTCTATTACCTTATTTATTAATGTAAATTTTCTCTTATCCCAAAAATATACGAAAGGGGAAAAGAACCCCAAAAATCGGGTTTGGTTGAGAAACAGTTCTGGTCCTTTTCGTGTATGTCTTTCTAAGTCACTTGTTGAGTACCAGCTACTTTGTTACCTTTGCTTTTCGTGTATGTTTCCGTGCTTTGGGGGACATAAGGTCCTCCTATTTTTGTAGTCTATTACCTTATTTATTAATGTAAATTTTCTCTTATCCCAAAAATATACGAAAGGGGAAAAGAACCCCAAAAAAGTTATTAAAATATTGACATAATCTTGACAATAACGTATAATAAAAATATAAAATTATCAAAGTCCTCACAAAAAGACCATTTACCCACGATCACCGACACACTATAGTCTATCATCCTCGCAAAAATCAACGAATCATCACCATCAATTACACAAAGTAAGTCTATGTTCATCAAACCAGAAACAGTCCATAAATACTGGCGCTAACAGGTGATGGCTAACAACCCCTAAGTACACATGCTTATCAATTCACATATGCTTATCAATTCATAATTCAACTCTGAATAATAATGAATACTACATGCCTATTTATAACCTATAGATAGTAACTTGGGGCTTGTTAGCCATCGCCTATTCAGAGTTGAATATTACATGCCTATTCGTAATTCACACATGCTTGTCCACACAAAATGGTCATGTGCACCACACATGACCATTCTTAAGGGTGTTTTGATCCAACTACTGGAAAACTGACATCTCCCTCAAATAAATAAAAGAGGAAAAAACACAAGAAAGAGCAAAATCTTGTGCTTTTCCTCTTTTTGGTCCAACTCAGTTTTGCGTTAGTTTTCTGGAGTTTAGAGGCTTAATAGGCGCTATTTTAGTTCAGGGGGCAAATGGGTGGCCAGAGTTTAGGTGCATATGTGAGTTAACTATTTCTTTTATATGATATGGACATCTATGCTTTATACAATTTCTCTTCAATGCAATTTCGTTTCTGATAATTGTTAAAAATTAAAAATGTTTGGTCAAGCTGATGTATATATATATATTAGATCTACTGCAAACAAACAACTAATAAGTTTGATGTTGCTTCCAACAGTGCTGTTCTCCACTACGGTCATGCAGCAGCTCCAAATGACAGGGTATAGTAATTTCATTTTTCCTTTCCTTAGGTGCTTTAGCAATTTACTTGGCTTGATGTATCAATTTTTTTTTTTTAACTATGGATCTTGTATATGTTTTTTTTGTTGACCTAATAACTGAAAATAGGTTATTTTGTTTGTTTTGTGTACAAAGGACAGTTGTGTCTGCTTTTGTTATATTAATGAATACTGGTAGTTTTCTTCTGGGGCACTTTGACTTTGTTACTTGTCAGCAATGCAAAACTAAAAAATAGTTATAAACTAGACTTGGGTACTTTCTTCTTCTTCTTCATCATTTTTTTTAACACCAAAGAAAGGGCAGTGCCCCTAAAATATTATTAAATACCAAAACAAAATTAAAAAATGTTTGATCCTCAAATTCTGTAAACTAGACTTGGATACTTACTGTGTATCACCTTCACTCTTTCGTTTTAACTTTTTGGGACCAAAATGCACCTTTCTGTTGAGCCAAAACTCCTAATTTGTCTAGGTTTTTTTTTTGATAGGAAACAAAATTTTATTTACCATAAAAAATGATTACAAAATGTAGGAGGACAAGCTGTCCAACACCAGTACATATCACAAAACAAAGCGAGATAAGAGTCAAATAGTCCCAAAAAATTCTTAGAGCATCTCCAATGGAATAACCAAAATTGAATAATCAAAATGGCTTTTGATTCTTCATTTAGCGAATTGTTAAAGTGAACAATGTGGGGCTCTATAATGGTTATTTTTCTCAGTAACCAAAATTGCGGGGTCTACTACATTGATTGGCGACAAATTATTCAGTTTAAAATTTCTAAGGAAAAAAAGATTTTCTAAAATTTGAAAAGATTCTCTTATCCTTTATTTTAACCAATAGAATCAGCAGGACCAACATTTTGAATATTGACAAAGTTTGTTAATTTTGATTTTAGAGGAGGTAGATTTGATTCTTGGTTAAAAGGATTGCTAAATTTGATTATGCCATTGAGGTAAGTTTTTTAGCCAACATTGTTAAATTTGATTATAAATTTATAATTGCTATTTTGATTATACCGTGGGAGATGCTCTTGGACACAACACTGGGAAAATTCAGTACGTAAGAATGAGTAATACTCCCAAATCAACACTGTTAAACCTCCGATTCATGAGTGGAGAATGGAGACTGTAGGCAAGAAACCAGTTGGCCGCTTCGATCATTTAGATCCTACATGAAGTTGTTTAAACAAATTGAAAGATATGTTGTTCAACAAAAAGTCAACTTTAATACAGAGATGGAGTCTTTGCTTGTACATAGTTCTAATACATTTGTCGCAGTCTTGTCCTTTCTTGTTCATTACTATGCTTGCCCTGCTCCAGACAGTTATCTTCTTATATGTCCCATCTAATGGCGCAAAACATTTCTATGCAATAAAACAAATTATTGGATTCATAACTAACTGTAATGTGATTGGTGTGAACAATATAACAAACATGCAAAAAGGTGGATACTTATTATATATTTACCATATTCAATGTTCGTAATAGCGAAAAGCGGGATTGAGGCGTTTTGCTTGGGAGAGTCGTAAGCCTAAATATGTAAGGCTGACTACCCCTAAAAAATTACTAGCAATACAAACAAAAATTGTAAGAATACTTTACAATTAAACCTCACACAAAAGAATGGCATTACTCAATATGACCAGCATAATATAGTGTAGCCTATTGTCATCTGAAGCAGTAAATCATTATCAACAATAAATAATTAGAAACAAGCAATGATCTGTCATAAACATCAAATTAGATCATTATACAACATTAATATGGGCTTTTGCAGATGGTTCATTATATGCATCTTTTTATATGCGTCTTCATTCCCTTTTTTGATAATTGTGACTTTTACTCGGTATTTCAAATTCAGATCAATATAACAAAGCATCCAACATTCTAACAAGGTTCAAGTTTTTTCGTGTCTCTCTCTCTCTTCTGGTTTTTGTAGTGAGAAATCAATAGCTTCTGTTTCTTTTTTTTGTATGGAAGAGATAAAGATTATGTCATCATCTCACCCAAAAACTTAAGCTGTTAGGTAGTCGGCTAATAATGTAATTATGGTTTAAAAGTAGCTGCATGTGTTAATTTATCCCAACTTATCCAGAATAAACAAGGGCATGTAGTATGATAGCGAATACTGAACGATCTACTAGACCCAGTCTTATACTGTTATTGGCGAGGAATCTTGCAGTGCGAGTTGTTCGCTCATCTCTCCCACAAGGGATACCTATTTGCTTATTAATTTTTGAAAAGGGGACAAAGTATATATAAACATGCTCAGTGTATATCAATCTATATTTTGTGCAGACCTTGCAAGATGGTGACATGGCATTACTTGACATGGGAGCTGAGTTCCATTTCTATGGTTCTGACATAACATGTTCCTTCCCAGTAAGTATTATATGTGTGTATGTATATACTTTGACTTTTTTTGTGGACTGTCCTATCTAAAGCGCACAACATATATTTGGTAGAAAGGCAAAATTTTGTGCCTAATCATTATGCTAGTGACCCTCTTTTATTCTTTATGTGCTTGGAAGCTTACACACTTACAAAATGAGATTATATATAGCATTATAGCATGTGAATTCCCTCTATCCATATATCCATAAATTACCAGCTAATTTTTTTTAGAGCTGATTCCTTGATGTTGGAACCAGGCTTTTGTTGCGTTGAATTGAACTTTCCATGTGCATTAAGTCTTTGCATACTTGATACTGCATAAGCTCCCAAGCGTTGGGGGGAGCCCAGTGCTCAAAGATGAAATAATATAAGTAATATTTCACCAGGTTCGAACCCTTGCTCTAGCAGTAGTGGGATTCTTCTTCCCAGGGATAAAACAAGGATTCATATTGGTGGGGTCAAAAATTTACTGTCGTCCCCCCAAATCAAGAGTTTGTAACTTTTTTTGCTAATAGTTATGTTGGAAAAATATAGAGAGGGAAAGAAGAGATAGTTGTATTGCATATATTTTATGTATGTTGCAATGAACAATATAAGGGGTATAAATACTACAAGCTTGGGGCATAAAGAAAGTATGAATCCATGATTGATGTGATTTCTTCCTTGATTTAACTAGATTGTTGTAATCAATTAGATACCAATCAAGGGGAGAAATTATATCTCTATATTAGCATGTTTTGCAATAAATCAGTTGGCCTAAAATCATGCTAGCAATTTCAACACTCCCCTTAAGCTGGAGGATGTTTCACAAACATCTGCAGCTTGAAACACAAATTGTAGAAGGTATGCATTCAGCAAGGGTAACTTGAGTTGCGGTAGCATAGTCAAACTGAGTAGAATATTGAGTCATGTAGTCAATCGTCTTCTAAAACCCATTAAAAATAAGTGTGCTTTTAAACACCTATCGAGAATAGGAGGTGTGCTTTTAAAGCCCTATCAAGACAGAGGAGATTTCCTTTTAAACACCTATCAAGACGAGGAGGTATAGATGACAACCAAACAACACGGTTTGCAGAATAAATTAGTAAAACCCTTCAAGATCAAATCAACAACCTATGACAACAAAATTTGAGAGGGATAGTGAGGGTGTTGGCTTTTGCAATCATGATAGTAGAGGAAACATGGTTTAAAAAAAAAGGGTTATGTGGGCAAAGATTTCAGCAGGGGCAAGGCTTGAGCATAGATAAGTGTCTTGTTTGAAAAGGCAGCTTCTATGGTGGTCCGGCGGGCGACAATATGCATTCGCCCGCCGGCAACGGAAGTGTTAAGACAAGAGGATCTAAATCCTTTGATACCATGTTCGAAAAAATATATAGGGAGAAGAAGAGATAGTTGTATTGCACATATTTTATGTATGTTGCAATGAACAATTCAAGGGGTATTAATATTACAAGCTTGGGGCATAAAGAAAGTATGAATCCATGATTAATGTGATTTCTTCCTTGCTTTACTAGATTATTGTAATCAAGGAGATACCAATCAAGGGAGAAATCATATCTCTATAGCTTCCGTTTGAAAAAAAATAAAATTGCTAAGAGTTTGATCTAGACAACACAGTTTAGAAAAGTAACACAAAATAATAACAGGAGGGAAATTCTATCTCTACTGTCAATGAATTACGGAAAACAAAACCCTAAAACATCATACCTTAGTTACAAGGGCCAAAGATCCAACGCGACTTGGGTGTAGATCCAATAGAACCAACCTCTGCTACCAAACGTGAACAAAGAACTAAACTGGAAAGTATGGAGATCAAACTGATATTTTGTTGATAATATAAAGGTTTACAAGGTGAGGGGTTACAACAGAGAGCATAATAAAAAAGAAAAAGTTTACAAAAATTTATGCCTACTACAAACGACCAAGTCCTTATTTATACTTCTTTACAAGCGGATTTGAAACACTTTAGAATCCGCAACTGACGTAAGGGCATGTGTGTATTGAATAAAGTTGCAGTCGGTTGGTCCCTTAAGTCTGTCGTATAGTGTTAGCGTGCTTATAGAATCTTTTCTTTTTATGGCCACTTTCCTTGGTCGGCCATTCCATTACCCAACTTGTTTCTTTTCTTTACCATTTTCCTCCTTTTCTTTTCCTCTTCTTCAACTTGCTCTACCCACGAGTGGGGCCCCATATATTTTTCCACGTCTTCATTTTCATTATATTCTTTTTTTTACAAGTCCTTTATGCCCAATCATGGGCACTAGAGTAATAGCATAAAAAACCAAAAAAAAATTACGAGAGAGGGGGATACAGTAAGGCCATTCCCAAGACCCAAAAAACACAAAAGAAATATGCCTAAATTGCATAATGGACTAAGGGAAAAAACCAAAAAGTCCACAAGGCAATTCAAAAAATGAAGGCAAGGCCTAACAGGAGGCCAAAAAGAAAGAAAAGATAGCCTAAACATGATGGCCAAAAAACAGAAAAAAGCAAGAAAATTAACAGCAAAACTGTGGAAAATACAAGGAAGAAGGGCAGTAGAAAACTGAAGCAAGGAAGCAGTAAACTGTAGAGAAATGCCTACCACTAAGAGCCAAACTGCACCAAAAATTGCCACTGCTGTAGCTAAAGCATAGCTTCCGGTAGTGCATTGAAACTGCCAGAATTGAAGTTGCACATGCTGCTGTCTGAGAGGCACAAAACCAGCAAGAACCCCCTTCAGAAAAGAGGGAAACCTACTGAGGAACGTGGCATCTACTATTGCTGATTGTTGGTTGTTGTATGTCACTTTGTCCATCTGATTTTGAGCATACACACACACTTTCCATGTTTTAGAGGGAGCATCAGAGGTGTTTGCCTCAATTTCTCTCTTTTCAATAGGGGTTTGCAAAGAAACATTGGCATTGTCCACATTTTCTCTTTTCTTCTGGTCTGCTAAGAGGAGCTGCCAATTATAGTCATCAGGGTCATGTCTAGCAGTGGTGGAATTAGGCTTTGAAAGCCTAGAAAGAGCATTGGCTTATCTTTTTACTACTTTTGACAATTTCTTCTGTTTGTGCAAAGGCAAAACATTTGTTCAACCTTTTTTCCTTTGAGCTATGGTCTTCATAGGAGATGGAATATACTCAGAGTCATTAGCCCTTGATTTATTGGTGGGATTGGATGAGTGTTGTGAAGTTGAAGAGGAGAGATTCATGAATTTCCTACTCGGAGAGCTGTGTAGGGACTGTGAAGCTGAAAGATAGCTATTTTGTTGAATAGAAGGCGTTTTAGACGAAACAGGCATATTATCATCATCTAAAAATTCCAACTGTGCCAAGAATGCTTTAACCATCTTCCGTGGCCTCTATTAAAAAGAAGTTCCCCACAGCTTCGCCTGCGTAAATAAAGAAGATGGTTAAAGCATTCTTGGCACAGTTGGAATTTTTAGATGATAATATTTCTGTTTCGTCTAAAACGCATTCCATTAATCTAGAAGATTTGGATGAAGATTATAATGAAAATAAAAACATGGAAAAATAAGTCTTTATTCCTAATACTGCCATATTTATGCCAAGCTCAGACATAGTATCAGGTTCGTTTTTACTAAGCTGATCATCACTATTGCTTACAAGATGATAAACAACATGAGGGATATCTTGTTTAGAATTTGTAATTCCTTCAAAAACAGGCTGAGGAAGGGGACGTATAGCTCTTTGAAGCCATTTTAATTGAAACAGGCTCTTGTAAAATCTATGATGTAAATAAAACCCAGATGTACGTGGTAAACAAGCTGATATTCAGTTTTCTAAAGCTTTTATTATAGGAGTCTTTGGTTTTCAAGACTGGGGTGTTAATCCTAACAGCCCTCGTACATTAAAGGTTTATCAAAAGGAATATACTTACTGGGATTATATTGATGCTTGGAATAAAGCATTTTATTATCAAAATTCTTATAATAGTCATACTTGGTGGTTTCGCTTTGAAGCCCACCAAGAAACTTCTATTGATCTTAAAGCCCTTCCTCATTGGTTCTATAACTGGTTCTTAAAATTTGGACCTAAAGAAAATTTCCGTCATGACAAAGTAAACCCAATTTTTAAAAAGTATTCCTCTATTCATCCTAAACATCTAAACGATCCTCGTCCCATAACCAAAGCCATTCTTATGCGTTTCCTTGGTCAATATTCTATTCCATGGATTTTCCAGTGGACTTACGCCATTGGAAATAAAGCTAATCTTTTTATCCTTGCTCGAGATATCTACTATAAATGGTGGCCTAAATTCGAATTTCCAGATTTACTCCAACAGATGATTAAAGATGTTCAAACTTATAAGGAATGTAATCTTTATGTTCAAGAAGAAGAAAAATTGAAGAGAACAGAGGATTTTTTGAACTAGGAACTTAAGACTCCTTCCGTGGCCTCTATTAAAAAGAAGTTCCCCATAGCTTTGCCTGAGGAAATAAAGAAGAAGATGGTTAAAGCATTCTTGGCACAATTGGGATTTTTAGATGATGATAATATGTCTGTTTCGTCTAAAACGCCTTCCATTAATCTAGAATATTTGGATGATGAAAATAATGAAAATGAAGACATGAAAAAATATATGGGGCCCCGCTCGTGGGCAGAGCAAGTTGAAGAAGAGGAAAAGAAAAAAGAAAAAGAGGAAAAGGATAAAGGATAGAAACAAGTTGGGTAATGGAATGGCCGACAAAGGAAAGTGGCCATAAAAAGGAAAGATTCTATAAGCACGCCGACGCTATATGGCAGACTTAAGGGACCAACCGACTGCAATTTAGAAACTTGAGATTTAGAATCTTAGTCAGGACTCCTAAAGGACGTACCTGGAAAGTTAGTCCAGATAAAATTTATGAAACTGGTATGTTTAAACTCTTTTCTTCTATGGTTGCACTGAGGCTTTGACTGAAAAACTTGACAAAATGAATATAAAATTTGGTAAACAAGTTTTACCTAGAACTCAGGATGAAAATTATTCTGATATTGGATCTGAATGTTCTGATGTGTCTAAATTTCAAAATGACCTTTTAAACCTTCAAGAAGTAAATTTTCGGCAAGGAACTTCTGAAGTGGTACCTTTACCTCCTAGTAAGTACTACTATCCTAGGCCGATGCCTCAGGATGTTCTATTTGAAGAAGATATAAATATTCCTAATACTAGCTTTAGTGCTAAAATGGAGTATAGATGGTTTATCTGAATATGCCATTCTAACTCGGTTACATCGTATGGCTATGTATTCTACTTTTTGTAAAGCCGCAGGCAATTATGATAAACAAATTGCTGAAGAAGATGTTCAAACTTATAAGGAATATAATCTTTATGTTCAAGAAGAAGAAAAATTGAAGAGAACAGAGGATTTTATGAACCAGGAGTTTAAGACTCTTTCCGTGGCCTCTATTAAAAAGAAGTTCCCACATCTTCGCCTGTGGAAATAAAGAAGAAGATGGTTAAAGCATTCTTGGCACAGTTGGAATTTTTAGATGATGATAATATGTCTGTTTCGTCCAATGTTTTAAATTGCGATAGCGTAACGCGTTGCGTTTTTGTTCGGGAATTGCGTAGCGCTCACAAATTGCGTAATAGTGTAGGCAATTTGGATAGTAATAGCGTAGGAATAAAAAAATAAAAATAAATATTATACTTAAGAACATTAACAAAAATTCATTAAAAGGCTTCAAATAACCAAAATAAAAAAAATCCAAGTAACATGAATTGTTTTTAATATAAAAAATCCAAATAACCAAAATATAAAAAAGAGAAACCTTCTCTAAATATTTATAGAGTATATAAGAATTAAGAAAATATTTACTGTTTTTTTTTTAATTTAAATATTCACTATTTTTTTTAATTTAAATATCACTGTTTTTTTTTCATTTAAATATCACTGTTTTTTTTATTTATTTAAATACCAATGTTTTTTTTAATTTAAATATGAATTGTTTTTTAATTTATTTAGATAGAGTATTAAATAAATTAACTAAATAAATAACTTAAATAAGCATTAAATTAATAATTATAAAATGGTAAAAAGTATATAAAATAAGTTAACTAAAACTAAAAAGTATATAAAAGAGACAGATGTATGTTAAAAAGGAAATATCTTACCTTTAGACTTTAGTCGGCTGGGGCCTGAGAAGAACGGGCGAAGAGGAGACGACGAACGGGAGAGAGAAGAAGACTACCACCGACTACCACCCACTACCACTGATTACCACCGACTACACCCCACTACCACCCACTACCACCGCTAGAATAATAAGCCCTAATTTCGACATTCCGCCTAAAACAGTCGAGCAAGAAGAGGAGAAGAAGAGAGAAGACGAATAGAAGAAAAGAAAAGAAGATGAAAAGTGAAAACATCCAACGAAGCTAGGGTTTGTTTTAATTTACCCTTATTTTTTTTTATTTTTTTTTAGTTGCTTATCCGAATAGCGTGAGAAAAAACGAGATTGCGTGAAATTGCGTACGTATAGCGTAGAATAGCGCCAAATAGCGTGACACGTCATCAAATTGCGTGCGCTATTTGGTTAAATCGCAACTGGGACTGCGCTATATGGCGTTTCACTCCGAAAAAACGCAATAGCGCGCTATTGCGCGCCTCGTTGCGCGCGATTTAAAACACTGGTTTCGTCTAAAACGCTTCCATTAATCTAGAAGATTTGGATGAAGAATTTAATGAAAATGAAGACATGGAAAAATATACTGATGAGCAGGAGTATAAAATGGGTTAAATTTGATTTAAAAAAAAAAACACTTAATTTGTGTAAGGAGTTGGAAAGTAAGTTTTGTGATGAGATGCTCTCCATTTCATGCTCATTTTTATGTGTAGATATCCTCCGTCCTTCATTATTTTTTGTGGAAAATTTTTCTTCCTCAACCACCAAAGAAGTTTTTTCCATGGAAAAAGTCACGAGGTAAGACGACATCTCACCCCGTCTCAACTTCTTTTCCAACTTCTCACAAAAATCAACTATTTTTATTTTCCTTTTCAACGTTGTTACCAAACAACCTTATATAGCATATTTTCCAATAAATCAGATGGTCTAAAATCATGCTAGCAATTTCAACAAGTTACAATTGAATTGGGGTGTATATATACACATTATTTTTTTTGGTTGTTGTCATCTCCAAATGCTAGAAAATTAGACTCTAATATTTGGTCCAGCTCTGCATTTTTTTTTGTCTTGTTGGCGACTTGTTTGGCCTTCCTTTTTGGTCTTCATTTGGTCTTTCTAGATGTTATTCTCTCTCTTCTAGCCCCATGTTTATTCTATGCATTTACTTTTTTAATTGCTTGATGGACTTGTTGGTTTTTTCCTTTAGTCCATCTTGGAATTTGGGTCATTTCATTGTGTTTTTTTGAGTTATGGCTTTGGAGATGGCCTTGTTGTAATCTCCCACCTTTCTCTTTATTTATGCTATTATTCTACTGCCCTTGCTAGGGCATAGAGGACTTATTAAAAAAAAAATGACAAAAATTACCAAGTCCAAACTTGTAAAATTTTATATAATACCAAAATCTTGAATAAAGAACTCATAAAAATTTATTAGGAGGGGCCATAATGTAAAATTAAAGCCATTATTAATAAATATACCATATACACATGAGAGATATCAAAAAATTGGGGTGGACCATGGCCCCCCCAAGCTACCTTTGTTTTTGCCTCTGCTTCTTCCGCTCACAACCTCACCCCCCACCCACCCACAAAAAAAAAAACGAAAAAAACCTAACCAACACCAACACCCGCTATGCTCCAATGGACCATATATATATACACATTTGTCTAATCCCAAAGAAGTTATCTTCTCTCAAACTTAAAGACTATAGACCGATTAGCTTTGTCACAAGTTTATACAAAATCCTGGCTAAAGTCTTGACATTGAGATTGAGAGAGGTAATAGGTGAAACGGTAGGGTTATCACAAGGGGCATTTGTCAAAGGACGTCAAATCCTTGATCTTGTACTGATTGCTAATGAAAGTGTAGAGGAGTACCGGGTCAAGAAGAAAGAAGGGCTTTGGGTTTAGATGGAGGTTTTTAAAAAGCATACGATCACGTGGAATGGGATTTCATAAATCATGTGCTTGATAATAAGGGCTTTGGGTTTAGATGGAGGAAATGGATTAAGGGCTGCCTTTCCTCTGCTAATTTTTCGGTTATGGTCAATGGTAGACCGAGGGGTATTTTTAACGCATTGAGGGGCATTAGGCAAGGTGATCCGCTTTCATCTTTTATTTTTGTCTTAATAGCAGACGTTCTTAATAGGTTAGTGGTGAAAGCTAGGAAAGTGGGAATTATTGAGGGTTTCGAGATAGGTAGGGATAGAGTTAAACTTTCACACCTACAGTTTGCCGATGATACCATTTTCTTCCTCTCAAAAGATGAAAGAAAGCTTAAAAATTTGATTGACATTTTGGATATATTTGGGTTAGTTTCGGGGCTTAACATCAATTTATCCAAAAGTGTGTTAGCAGGTATCAATGTGAAGGAAGTAGATATGATGTCGTTGGCAAGAACGGCGGGTTGCGAATTGGGGTCATGGCCAATGTCCTATCTTGGGATGCCTCTTGGAGACAACCCTTGTCGAGTCGAGTTTTGGGGTCCGGTAGTTGAAAAAATTTCAAATAGATTAAAGGGTTGGTTAAAAAGATGTCTTTCGAGGGGAGGTAGGTTAACTTTGATTCAGTCGGTCCTTGAAAGCATTCCAATTTATTATCTCTCTCTTTTCAAAATGCCAATTACGGTGTGTAACACTATTGAAAAACTAATGAGATATTTTTTTTGGGAAGGATTCGGGGAGGGAACTTGTGACATTTATTGAATTGGAATTTGGTGTCTAAAAGTAAGGATAAAGGGGGATTGGGCATCCGTAACATTGCTAAGAAAAATGAGGCTTTATTAGGGAAATGGCTTTGGAGATTTCCCATTGAACAAAATTCATTGTGGTGCCCAATAATTAAAAGTAAGTATGGACTTCATGAAAATGGGTGGGATGCAAACATGCTTACTAATGGCACTCATAGGAATCTTTGGAAAGCCATTTCTAGTGGCATTGTTAAATTTAAATCATTTATTCAACTTAAAGTGGGTATGGGTAACTCCATTAGGTATTGGGAAGATATATGGGTTGGGGATTCTACTCTTGCTTCTCTTTTTCCCCGGTTATATAGAATTTCTTGGAACACAAATAGTGTCATTGCATCAGTCATTCGTTGGAATTCTATTGATTCTTTCTCATGGGACTTAGAATTTCGTAGAAATTTAAATGATAGGGAAATTGGGGACTTTTTGGAATTGTTAGATTTGGTTTCTAATTTTCAAGTCTCTAGATTCGAAAGAGACTATAGATTGTGGATGGGGGAAAAGTTGGGTATATTCTCTTGCAAATCGTTCTTTCACTTGCTCACCAATTCGCCATTGGATCCTATCTTTGTGCCTCATAATTTTATTTGGAAAGTTGGTATTCCTCTGAAGGTGAAAGTTTTTGCTTGGCTGGCCTCTTGGAAAAGAGTTAATACTTGTTACTTACTCCAAAAAAAGAGGCCAAATCTGGTCATTTCTCCTTCTTGGTGTACTCTTTGCAAAAAGGGAGGTGAGAGCACCGATCATATGTTAGTTCACTTCAGTTTCTCCAGTTATATGTGGAGTAAGGCGAGGGAGGAATTTGGAGTTATTGGAGCCTTGCCTGGATCATGGCATGATTTATTAGGCTTGGATTGGCAGTTTAGTGGAAATAAGAAGAAATCAAAATTGTTATGGAGATGCTGTTGCTTGGCATTAGCTTGGGGAATTTGGCATGAAAGGAACACTAGAATATTTGAAGATAAATATTGCGAAGCCGGTGAAGTTTGGTTTAAAATCAAACAATTAGCATCATTTTGGGCCATCTCTTCGAACCTGTTCGGATCTTTATCAGTCTCAGATTTATGTGGGAATTGGAACGTAGCTATCCTGTAGTAGCCTTGTTTATGGCTTCATCTTTTCATTGTTGTTTGGTTTTTTGCAACGCTTGGTATTTTGTAGCCTTTTCATATTTCTTGAGGGGCTTTGGTGGACTACTGGTTCACTAAAGATGTAATCTATGTTGTGTCGCTTTAATTAGTTTTTAATAAAAGCGTTTTGTTTCTGATAAAAAATATATATATATAATTTCAAACATGTTTGTGCCAATTATTTGTGCAAGTGTATCAATGCCGATCAGTTTTACAAGAAATTAAGAGAAAATTTAGATGGTGCAGTTGAACGGTTGCCACATGCTGCAGGGTCGGATTTCCTCCTTTTTTTTTCTTCTTGTTGTTGTCGCTTCTGTGGTTAGACTCAGTTGTTTTCTTCTTCTTTTTCCAAAAACTGTGTACGTCCACCCTTACATTTGTTTGACTGCTTGTGCAGGTGAATGGAAAATTTACGAATGATCAATGCCTTATATATAATGTAAGTGATATTCTTCTAACATCGGATATTGCCTAATTTGGTTTACTTTTTGTATTTGAGAACTCAACTACTAGTATCTGCAGATATAATGTTTCAAAACCTGCTCTTGTTTTCACGAATAAGCCTACATATTTCAGTTTAATGTCTCATGTCCTATTTACTCCCTCTGTTTCAATTTGCTAGTCTCACTTTTCATTTTGGGACATAATAAGTGTACCAAATCTCAAAATGAAATTTAAGTTGCATCAGATATCATTGATCATTGAATAGGTTGTTGAAATTATTGTTTTCTTAAGACATACCAAAGTATAATTTTACATATTGCTCCTTTTTGCAGGCTGTCCTCGATGCTCACAATGCTGTAATATCCGCAATGAAACCTGGAGTAAGCTGGGTAGATATGCACAAGTAAGACTTAGCTACCAAAAATGTTTCAACTATTTATGTGCAATTTCCCATTTCCATTACTCTGAAAGTGTTTTCAGAATTAGATGTTTCTACAATTGAAGTGTTTATTAGACTAGGTTTTATTTGTTTTTCTCTTCTTCAGTAAGGCCCAGCAAAGGGACACTATTTGAATGAGTATCTTACCGAATTACCCTTCATTGATTAGAAAAATAAACACTACTTGCAACAAGATTCAAACTCATGACCTCAAGTACGGATAACACGTGTTATAACCACTTGACCAAATATATTATTAACATATTTATAATTTTTTTTTTCTTTTTAAAAATCCACATACTATCAAATTACGAGGTATAATACTGCATGCAATACGTATCGAATGTGTTGAGTTCTAGTTATATACACTAGAATCGGTGGCACACGCATGATACCTAATAATGTATGATTTTTTATACAAAATAAGCACATCAAATTGTATTTGGTCATGTGGTAATAACATATGGTTTTTAGGTTTAAGGTCGGGGTTCAAGTCCCTGTTTAAGTTTTACTTTTATTGTAATTACCAAAGCGTGAATAATTCGTAATTTCATAGACCTACCAAAAGCTCTCCTCACGCTTTATATATGGTAGTATAACAGTATTATATATATATATTATGTATAAGACCCGCCAAACTGGAAAAACACGCAGATTTCCCCTAGCACCTGAATCAGCCGCCTAAATCTACCTAGGTACGATTATTGTCCAATTTTAGGGCCTAGGGGAGTCAGCGCCCCCCACCTAGACACTGTCTTGGCCTATATTCCTAACACTGGCATTGAACATACTTAGGTCTGAATTAAGAAATTAAAATATAACTACATTTTGAAGACGACAAAAACATTCTGTAATACAACTAGATTTTTGCAGCTTTGGAAAGCATGAAGAAGTTTTCACTTGCAAAAAAAGAGTACATTTTGTCTTGTTTTTGGGAAAACTTAGATTGTTAGATGGATAAAGCCTTCATTAGAAAAATTACTAATATTAGCAAACTCTTAACTGGGAGGAAAACAAAAAAATCTTGGGTATGCACTTCCTGGATCTTGATTCTAATTTTTTTGGCCTAACTTCCTTTCACAGATTGGCAGAGAAAACTGTTCTGGAATCATTGAAGAAGGGGCGTCTCCTTCTTGGGTATTTTTCTATACTATTGTACGCAAATTGTGTCCTAACTTAGCTGATAAAATGGTTTCATCCATATATACATATACATCTATACTGGAAAGATCAGGTATGGACAGTCTGTATACTGACCATCTCTTTAGCGAAGACATCCCCAATGTCCGTACTAGAACCGGACCCCACATCTATATATGTAGTGTTTAATTATATGTTTTTTTCTCTAGTGATGTTGAAGATATGATGGTTAAAACGATTAGGTGCTGTTTTCATTCCTCATGGTCTGGGGCACCTCTTAGGACTCGATACTCATGATCCTGGGGGCTACTTAAAGGTCATTGTGATATATATGTAGATCCTTTTGTATTCTTTTTAATGATAATGTGGTGTTCATTATTCTTGCTGTTGCAATGACTTGTGTTTAGGGAGCAGAGAGACCCAAAGAACCCGGGTTAAAGTCTTTACGTACGAGTAGAGAACTTCTCGAGGGAATGGTTTGTAATAGCATTCTTCTATTCTTATTATATGATTAGTGGTATTTTCGTACTCCCTCCGTGTGAAATTAAGAGTAGACTCCTTTTTGGCACGTCCCATATTAAGAGGTCGTCTTTTCCTTTTCAAAACAGAATAAACGTATGAAAACTTGTGATAGGAAAAAGTTTTACTTTAAAACCATTGATTATGATGAAACTAGTGCATTTTAGTAAACATGGACTCTTAATTAAGGATGGAAGGGTGAATAAGGACACTTGTTGCATTGTTGATTTGTTAACTTCCTTTCACACCAGTCGAGAATTATGCACTGCGTGCTTACTTTCTGGTGGATTCCATGCCTTAATTTAAATGCCATGCTCTGTTTTAAGTTTTAAGTTTTGATTTTTGAACATTTTGTTATTTTCATTTTTCAAGTAAAAACGCTGGCACAATAAATTTTGTCTTTATGACATTTTTCCATATCAACAATGTTAAGCATACCCCCTTCAGAAATTTATAAATTATACGTTACCTCCTATTTTAAGATGTTCGTTTGCTGTTAAACACCAATTAAAATAGGGATGTTTTGATTTCGCCCCCATATTTTTAATGTTAAGTTAGAGTTAACCCCTCTATGCAGGGGAATCTCAAAGTATTATGTAAAAACGGGGAGCAATGTCTAATTTTTCTTATGTAATCCTTTTGACTTAAACACTCCCTCCCCGTTAATATATAATGAACCCTTTAGGAGCATACGTACCAATTTGCCGACAGACTGACTGAGGGAGTATTACATAGTTAATTGGAAGTTTACTGCAGGTGATAACAGTGGAACCTGGTTGCTACTTCATTGATGCTCTGTTGGTCCCGGCTATGGAAAGTCCAAAGACATCAAAGTTTTTTAACAAAGAGAAGATTAACAAATTTAGAGGTTTTGGTGGAGTCCGCATTGAGAGTGACGTGGTACATACTCTAATGAACTTTTAGAGTAATGCTCGACTCGTTATAAATGTGCACAAAAAATGTTTAGAAAATCATTTGCCATTTCATGGTTGGAGGAATAATCTAGATGGACCCCATGACATATATGTGGGAACCACTCTTTATCCAATCATGAGATGAACCTCATCTTGTGTACAACTTTTTGGGCAAATGTTTAGTTAGTTTAGCATTTTTCGAACTTTTATTTTCTGCATCTAAACATAGATAACATTTGCATTCCTTGAACATCATTTTCTACAACTTTACACTTCCAACCACAATCTCAGATCCGAATGCATTTACGATTACCCACCTATTTCAAATTACGTAAACTATTGTTGGAATATAGGGAGAGAGGAATTCAGTAAGTTGTTATTTGTTACTTCCTCTGTTTCAAATTAAGAGTTCACCTTCCTTTCTGGGGATGTCTCAAATTAAGAGTCCCACGTCCTTTTCAGGACATAATCAATATACCAGATCTCACAATAGAAATAATTTGTATTATTGATCATTCATAAGTTGGAATAGTGTTTTCTTAAAAAGTAGAAATGTGAGAGTGGACCCTTAATTTTAGACAGAGGGAGTGTTTATGCAGTTATGTAAGACCCACAAGTTGGTTATGAAATGGTGATAAGTTGTGTTACTACTACTACTACTACTGCTATTACTAATTTATGTATTTTTTGTAATTTTTGGTATGATAGCAATGGAATACGGGTCTAAGGATTCACTTTAAGGAAGTTATCATTTGAGAATTAGAGAATAGAGGAATTGTGTGGGAGTAGAATAGTCTTATGTAGTTTTTTGTTTCTGCTCTCTTTTTTCAGCAGTTATGCCCCTTAAATGCTGAAAGATTTAGGCCGATAACATATAATAATTTGGTTAATATAGTTAATCAAAGTATTATATGTAACATGCTTCTTTTTCTTTCTTTGTGGCGAGTTCTTTTGATTTTGCATCTAATATTATTTTATTTTTTTTTTGTATATTATATATATCCAGCGTGTTACTTCAGATGGTTGTGTTAACATGACGAATTGTCCGCGTGAGGTACGTGATATCGAAGCTGTGATGGCTGGGGCACCATGGCCAATCAAGAAGAAATCCATTCATCCTCAAAATGGTGAGAGCTAGTTTAATGCCAAGTTCCATTGATAAATTAATTTGGATGATAGCGACCCAATTTGAAGAGAGACTGCATTTCTTAGTCTTTGTTAATTAGAATAAAATTTGGAATTTATATAACAAAAAATTGATTTTTGATGTCCAAATGATATTTAGAATCATTTACAGATTTTTTTTTTGCTCTTTTCTTTTATTAACAATGTACTTTTGTCATGGTGAAGAGTTTTAAACTTGGAGATCTCAGGTTCTGAGTCTTACCAACCGTGTTTCTAGCATTAATCCCCCTACGTACCTTGTTGATCTAATAGTATAGATTTGTAAAAGAAACTTTTTAATCATACTTGTGTTTGGTTAAAGGGAAAACTATATTTTGGAGACAAACAAAAATGACCTTAAAATTTGAGAAATGTTATTGTCAAAGCGCTTTTTGCTTCTCCAGCGCAACCATTGCGTTAAATTGTTGTAAATCACGCTTCAAAGCTTTTTTGAATCTCTTTCTCTTCTCTATTTCTATTAAGCAGAGATGTTATTGTAGGTTCAAAGAATTAATGAATATTGTTGTAATGAAGCAAAAGTATATGAAATGTAGTTGAAATTATTTCCTATATTTTACCAATGTCATTGTCGAAGTAATCCAGTTATTTATATTTAATAGTAATAGGAGTTGCAGTGCAAAAATAGAAAAAAAATAAAAATAAAAAATAACTTAGTTTTTTATGTTCCAAAGTTCATTGTTTCTAACCTTGATTCAAAAATTGAAGTCAACTAATTTATTTTTTTATCATACAGGAACAAACTGAAAGTATGAAGTTTCAATGAAACAAATTATTGCACTAATAAGGGCCATAAGAATGGATCCAAGGTAAGATGGTCGTGTTCGTCTTGAGTGACGTTAAACGGGGAGGGTTCATGCACAAATGAGTTTCTAACTTAATAGGAAGCGTAACCCTCTCACAAATGAGAGGTTGTAGGTTTGAAACCGTGGAAGCAATTTTTAATTTGCTGCGTAATCATAAAATAGAAAGTGTTCAAAAAAGCTCACAATTTCCTAATAATCTTTTTTAGACAAATGAAAGGTGCAAATATCTTCCTTTTACTATAAATAGCTAAGAACCCTTCTCGTCCCGAGGGAGACTCGAGCTTAGGATCTTTCAAATTCAGGTAGGCATCTTTAACCAGTAAACTAATCCAGATATTAAAAGAAATTCTACCCTACTCATTAAATTTTCATAAAAAGAATAGTTCCATAAACACAGATATTTTGTTTTGGTAATAACAAATATAGGTACCAGGGTCACATATAATCACAGCGGGAATAGGCTTAACTGTCGTAATTAAGAACAAAACATTTCTTATAATTACGGATATTTAGTGACACTTGGTACAAAAAATATAAAAAACAATATGACATTCTAAGAATATAATTGAAGTAACTTTTCAAAATTTTAAATGGTACGTCGTCGCATTTATCTAACTTATGTTTCATAAATAAAAGGGCAAAAAAGTTATTCAAATCATTTTTGTAAATAAAGTTAAAATAATAGCACTTAATTATGGAAATGTTGGTAAAAAGCGTTTATAACATTTCTATTTTTTGACTGCAAATTAGGGGTAACAATTTTGCAATTGGATCATTTTTTCGGCTGGTAAGATAATTCAACACGATAAAAACACAAGCCAACAAACATAATAGGGGGTCATGTTATTTTTGTTAGAATATTCTCCATGTTTTCCTCCTCCCATGTTTTCCTCTTTGTTCCCCTCTCCCTATTTTCCTCCCCTTTTCTCTCCTTATTTTTCTCCATGTTTTTAGGTTGTCTTATAATTTGTTTTCCCTTTGTATCACTATATATTTGTTAGTCTTGTATTGTTAAGATGGAGTGATTGTAACAATGTAACCCCTTGTGGATTTCTTGCTCATTAATATAATTTCTCTATTTCAATGTTGTATAATTTATCATGGTATCAGAGGATGTAAGATCCTTACACCTTTCCGATCATCGGCGGGCGATGTATATCGTCGTCCGCCGGACCTTCAAACCAACCGCGCCGCCGCCACCGTCCACAACCGCGCAGTCCACCACCGTCTCAGCTTCCGGAGGTGGAGGCCCCGCTTCCTCCTATCAGCCAACAACCTCTCTCTAAATCCACCGAACAAAAAGCACCGCCGCACCGCTTTCGTCCTCACCTATGCCCGCGTCATCACCAACAAGCAGATCAATTCACCCAACACCGCCGCACTCTGCCTCTTCTTCCACGACTGCCTCGTCGAAGGCTGCGACGTTTTCGTCCTCATCTCCTCCACCGCCTTCGCCAAGGCCGAGCTAGACACTGACATCAACCTCTCCCTCTGAAAACTAGCCACTTTAATATATATATATATATATATTCAATCTTTTCAATTTAATTTTTCCGCAGCCTTTCGCCGCACGACAAAGTATTAAGATTCAATTTCTTGTTACTGTTATACGTACTGCTCGCGTATTCAGATCAAGTTTTTATTTCCTCCGGAAATTCTACACCGGACCTCGCCGTTCTGTCGGCTCCCGTCATCGCCGTTCCGTCGGCTCTCGTCATCGCCGTTCCGTCGGCTCCTGTTATTTTCGTTACCGCCGTTCCGTCTGCCCCCCACCGCCGTTCCGCTGTTTGGTAGCTTCCTCACCTCTTCAAACTCAAGTTGGTCTCTTCATACCCCCTTGAGTTTGAGGGGGGGTGTTAGAATATTCTCCATGTTTTCCTCCTCCCATGTTTTCCTCTTTGTTCCCCTCTCCCTATTTTCCTCCCCTTTTCTCTCCTTATTTTTCTCCATGTTTTTAGGTTGTCTTATAATTTGTTTTCCCTTTGTATCACTATATATTTGTTAGTCTTGTATTGTTAAGATGGAGTGATTGTAACAATGTAACCCCTTGTGGATTTCTTGCTCATTAATATAATTTCTCTATTTCAATGTTGTATAATTTATCAATTTTTAGGTACACGGACACGACCTACGTAAATACGACACGACCTAACACAAGTGATTACAAGACTTGCATCCCAATAGACACGTGTTAACATGAATACAAATTAAATTTTTTTCTCTCAGTTAGACGCAATTAATTAAACACGATTAACATGACATAAATTTAATTTTGTCAATTTTGTTTCATTAAATTTGGACATAGACACGACATGCTATCATGTTAAAAATTCTAGACACAAACACAAATTCTCATGTTAATTTCATTTCAATCTGTGTCATTTTATTGTGTTTCTAAAATTAGTACATTTTTATATTTTACAGCCATTATAGGATAAATTCATCCAACAGAAGGTCACAAGGCAGCAAGTTGCATATATAAAGAGAACACAGTGGAGCAAAAAAATCCTTTCAGATAATAGAAAAACAATGGAAGCACATACATGGCAATGGCATCTAGACTTGTCAATGGATCGGATTTTCTACCTGAATCTGATCAGATTAGTCGGATATGATTAGGTAGGGAATCTCTAATCCGTTTATCCAAATATGTTAAGCCTTTTTGATTAACAAATCAAGTATGTATCCAATCCAATCCAATCCAATCCGACGTATATATACATCTATACATGTATAAATGTACATATATCATGTTGTGGCTATTAATTCTTCAATTTCCACATCAGATCGGGTATACATATCATTATATCACATATTTGTTTCGTAACAAAATTTGGTATGGATTAGTATTTTGTATATCCATTGGATTCACAGTTCGGATTGCATTTAATATATTGTCAATTGGATCGGATTTAGATGCAACATGATCCCATCCACTTCTGATCCGTTGACAGGCCCGATGGCATCAAATGCCTTTTGCAAGTCATCAAAGTTATCCGGAGTACACTAACCTCGAAACCATCATTTTGTAAACAACTAAAACATTGTGGTTCAGACTATGTATATCTATAAAAATCTACTAAACTGGAAACCTACATTATACTTCTATAATCTTGGCCGAAAGCACAATATTCACCCTTTTCTTCCATGGAACAAAAAATGTTGGAGGCTACTGCAAATTTTAAAACTAGCAAAATTTTTTTCTTTCTTTTCTGATTGTTTTGTTGGGAAATATAAGTATTCAGGCTTTACCTCTCCTCCTTGGGAACAAGCATAGTGTGTCTTCTTTTGAGAAGCTCATTCTCTTTCCTTAGTTTCATTATCTTCTGCTTCAGTATTTCGACATTACGGCTTGTACTGGCATCTCTTTGTTGTTCAACCACTTTTGTTCTGCTTATTAACACTGCAATATGTGTATATATATACGCAATAACACATATTCAACTTGTTTTATTAAAAAAACTAAAAGAAAACATGTAAGCGACTTCCATCCAATGAAACCATATATCATAAAGAGGAGTGGATTAAGTACTCACATTCCTTTTCGACGCGTTGGAGCTTCTTGTTTAACTCATTTTTCTCTTCCTGTTCAATTGACAGACAATCCTTCAAGTCCCGTATCTCAAACTCATCTGTCAACAAGGAAAGAAAAAACTAATAATCATATGATTACTCATCCCCAAGTTCCAATAGAATTGAACATTTTAATTTAATTTAATTTTTCATGATGAGATTATTGGGAGACCTTACATCTCGATTCCACATCAAATTGAACTCGTTCCAATCGGCTTGCTAGAGCTTCTATATGATTCCTATGTGAAGCTAAATCTTGGCGGAGTTGATTTATGGTTGCTTCATTTCCCGCCTTTTCAATTTGGAAGCATCTTCATTTGCAAAATTTTAATGGGGGATTTCAAACAGTAGGCATGAGAAGAGAACCACGTTTCTTTCCTTGTTTGATCGACAAAATTTTAAAAAAAGTAACACCTGATCTGAGTCTCCATGTCTGCAGTTCTGGCCTCGTAATCTCTTTTAAACGATTCCATAGCCTTTATGAGTTCCTGCCTTCAAATTTCTAATATTACGGTTGAATAAAATATAATGCCTCCCTCCATCTCACATGGATAGTCCACTTTCCTTTTCGGTATGTGTGAAATTGATAGTCTCATTTTCTTTTTGGACAAAGTCAATGTACCAAATCTCACAATAGGAAATAACTTGAGACAGGGGGAGTAATTTGATCAGTTGAAAATACTGTTTCTTTAAAAAGTACCAACAGGCAAGTGGCACTATCAATTTGACGAGGGGAGTCATTTGATTGATGATGCGTAATAAAAGGATAAAACCAACCGTATATTTACTCTGTGAACGAAAGCCAAAAAATATGAAGGAGTTTGTCCCTCTCTTCCCCCAACCCCCGCCCAAGCCCAAGAAAATCCCTTCTTATTTTATAAGTTCATATGAGTGGATCACCAAATAAAATACTACCTCCTTCCCAATTGAGACTCATATTTTCTGCTTTAGGATGTCCAGAACTGAGTCATGTTTCCGTTTTTAGACATAATCAATGGACCAAATCTCATCTAATATAAGTTTTATTCCTAACCATTAATTATGTTCAAACTAGTGTTTCTCTTAGAATATGTGGAATCAAAACATGATTCTTAATTTGGGACAGAGGGAATATAAAGTAGAATTTGTGCGTCTGAGTAGATAAATCTTTTGAGCCACTATGTGTGTAATTGACATGTTTGTTGTAATAAGAGAGAAATAACTTACGTTTTCCTTTTTGATATGGTCATCACTCGTTCTCTTGAGTTCCTCTTTCAAGCTTTGGCAATTGGTACGGCATTCAAGCTGTAATCTCATGGAAATTATTCAGACATTAACTGAAGAAAATCAGAATTTTAATTATATACGAGGTACAGTTAACATTATCTGCTATTTATCTGGTGAAAACGACATACAAGTAAAAGGAATAAAACTAGAATGGCTCGTGCTTCAACTCGTTGTCCTTTTTAGCATACTCTAATTTCAAATGGCCCTTCATGCTATCTCTTTGGTTCCAAAGAGACCGCTCCTCAACTACCATTAGTAGCACTTCAGCCCACAATCTAATCTAACAAACTAAACTTAGAATGGTTGGCGCTTCTGTTACTTTGAGGGTGTATTTGACAAAAAAGTTGGAAACTAATTGAAAAACACTAGTAATTTTACGAAGTGGAAAAAGAGATGAGTGCTTCGGTGGAAGTTCTATTACTTTTTCAGTTTTAATCCAAATCTTTGGGGGATAGGTAAAAATAAATTTCCATGAAAAAAAGAAGGAAAAAGATGGTCCAACTTCTCATAAAACTTAATTGTTTTCCAATCATTTACCACTTTTTTATCAACGGACCCTGAGTGTTTAATCCTATGGAAATTAGTCATATGCAAGGCATGTGACTACTACGAGGGGCAAATATGTCAAATTACACATGCCAATCTCCGGCCACCTTCTCTGCCAACCAATTAACTCCGGCAGCTCTCTCCAACCACAATCTGGCTGGCAACATTTTTTGTTGGTCCAATTTAATTCATACTCCAGCAGCTCTCTCTATACACTTGTATACGCACTTGTATATACACACAAAAAGTACAGGCAGCATACACTCACATGCAATATACCTAACAGACATACCAAACATCAAATGACAATTATGTGCCCTTCTCTGAAATTTTTGCCTCAAACAATTCATCTAAAAATTCCAACCTAGGCCCTGCAAAAGGTGCTAGGCTTTGGCCGGCTGCCTCGTGTAGGAAAGGTGGTGACTAGATACGATGGTGGGTATTCTCACTCCTTTCTGCTTTGAAATTATATTTTTCTACGTTTGAATAATGGGAAATGCTGTGTACTGAATTCTTATGCCTCTCCAAGAGGTGAAGTTTGATGTATAGTATGATAATTTTAAAAAAATGTTAAATAATCAAATGCCTAGTGCCTAACTGCCTACACAACCTCCTGTTGCCAACCTTCTGCCTAGTGCTTTTTGGAACACTGCCGGAAAGGATGAAAGACATGCTTAGTGCCTTGGTGTCCACCACTCAACAAATCATAAAGGCCCAATTTTTTCAAAAGTGATGTATAAATATCACAAGAACGTATACACAAAGCGTGTCTACAATTTCCAAAGCTAGGGTTCAAATTTCTTTAGGAATTTAAACCATGATTTGAGCCAATTAAATAGTTTAAAAGTATCACTTAAGATACTTTTATAGGCTAATATCACTTCAAATATATAACCATAGAGAGTACAAAAAAAATGTCGCCGGAGTGTGCTTAGAGCGTGGCCAGAGAGTAATGGGTGGCCAGGGGGCAGGATACAAGTAATTTTCCATACTTGCTCCTCTTAATAGTCATGTGTGTGGACTAATTTCTGTCAGATTTATCCGCTCAAAGAGAACTGACTTGCTATAAATGGAAGTTTGTGGGTCATTTTTCAAAACCATGGGGCAAGTTTAAGGACTATATAAGTAATTTACACAAAGAGAAAAGGAAAAAGAATCCGTACCTCATCAGTCAACTTGCTAAGTGATCCTGTATACAGCTTTGTCAATCTCTCATTCTCTACATATAAAATGTATAATTTAGTTCGTTATATATGAAGCTGCAAGGTATAAGTGACGGTAGAATTGTATGTGGCACAAAGGTAGTGAGACAGATGTCAGGACATATTTATTTGATACTCACTTACCATAACAGATCCTTTTTAGGTACTTGTAAACATGTACTTGATAAATCTAGAACATTGAAATTTAAAATTTCAAAGCTGCCAGTTGATGTCTCTTGGTTATAACTAAAGGTGTTGCTCTAGGTATTAATGTCTCTTCATTTTGGTATCTTCTGTTTTTGTGCTCCTTGTATATCTTCGCTTTATATAGATAATTCAGCATCTACATACATGTATACATATTTGATTGAGAAAGAAATTTTTATTAAATTAAAGAAGCAATACATATACGGGACAAAAATATCGAAAGATCAGAGTGTTCCGCCCTGAATTTTTTTTAGAGGAACTCTGAAAGTTCCTGCTGCATTAGTCCTGAGAGAAGCAGAAAAAACAAACCCAAAATATCTGAATAGAGGAGGTCTCGTCTCTGAAAATCTTGGCATTTCTCTCTGACTAAACAACCCAAACAATAGCCATCAAACCACAATGCCACAAAATCCTCGTCACCTCCCAGAGAATATCCACTCTATCTCTCAAGAATAAAAGGCCTCAATAGATGATTTGCACACCCAATCCTCACCAAAAACCTAGAAAAGAAACACCCAATGTTGCCAAGCCACCAAACTTTTTAAAGATAAATCGGTATGCGTCTCCTATGAAGACCAACACATGATGCAAATGTTTGGAGACAATGCTTTATAAGGTGTGGAAGGTGGACTAACACACAAGGCCTCGCTAAAGTTAAGTTTTTGTAACTTATGCAATGAGCCAAATATTTTATACAATGCATTAGATTAAGGGCCCAGGAAGTTTGTTGGTATATGGTAAAAGGGCTTGGTTTCAATTTTTGCATAGGACCCTATGTAACTCAGGTCCATCCTTGAAGTGAAGAGATCGATCATTAGGTTGTTTTTCTATTGCACGCATGCATGGTCAAATGGTAAATCTCAGGTTGTCAAAATGTGAAGACAAGACGAAAGCGGTACAAACGATACTCAATTCAGCTTTGTGTAATTAGTTGCCAGTAATTTACCTTGTTACATTTCCACAACAAAGCACATTTGATTTAGTGGTACAACGTCGTCATGTATAAGACAAAATGTAGGATTATAAAGATTGAAATTGAAATTTATTTTCCGGTTAAATCAAATAAGCAATGATCAGCTTCAAGTTTTTACTTTAAAATTAAGGCGAACTATTGCAGATGACAATGTAAGGAACAAATTTACTTCTTAAAAGTTTATTTCCCTTGCCACATGTTTTGTTTTCTCATAAAAATGCTAAACATGCAAAATATTTAAAAAAAAAAAAAATTGATCTACAAAGGCACTTTCTTGATTAGAGTGATTTAATTAGTGGTGGATCCTAGATTAGCAAACCACTACTTGTGGATCAACTTTTTATGGAGTATTTTGCATATTTAACATTTCTCTTTCTTTGTTTTTTTATCGGAACCAAACGGTGCTAAACTTACTCACTCTTGTGTAAATTTTTTTGTACAAATAGTTGTTGCACCAATGAGATTAAAAAAAAATGAAGACAGACAAGTTCATTGGAGTGATGTAACATCAGTTTGTACAAATAAAAATCGAATAAGCGTAGCATTTTCGTGTGCTAAATTGGAAAAAAAAAAAGTGAGAATGAGAGTGAGACCTGATTTGAGGGAGTCGAAGGAGAATTGAAGAGCTTGTCGCTTCTTAATTTCGGCATTGCAGTTTAACTGCAGCGTTTGTATTTGTGTGATTCCGTCCTTGAAACCCTAATTTCAAGTTAATTGAAAAAAGGAACAAGTTAATTGATTGGATCATACATACATATAAATATGATTCTTCACAGAGACAGAGTGAGAGAAAGAGATTATTAATTCATAAATGTAAAACCAAACAAGTTAGTTAGTTACGTCGTATATATCGTCGAAAGCCGAAAGCAGCGAATTCAATTCATCTTTGTCTCCCCTATTCTCTCCCATTCTCCCTCTCTTCTCTCTCTCTCTCTCTCAGTCGCTGCTTCTCTTTCTCTCAGCGTAATAGTTTTTTGAATGTTGAAAAATGTGCAAGAGAAACATGATTTTTAGAAGGGATATATATATATATATATTTTGATTAATCATTCCAATCAAATCAATTACATGGGACTGATGCATATAAATTTTCCCAACTGTATTACGGGACAACATAATTTGTTGATCAAAGTGTTGGGTAAGTAAGTTTTTTACTTTCCGTTATTCTCGTGAGAGTCTCAACTGAGAGAATAACTTTAGTCTCCGTTGTGTCAATAAATACATCAAAACTATTACGAACCATACTATAGGCATGTAGAAATGGCAACGGGGCAATTTCGGAACGGTTTCATTTAAACTCAAAAGCCAAACTGTATTCTTTTGTCTCGAATCGAAACTGCATTGAAACTGTAACAGTTTTTTTTTTTTTTAAACCGAAACCGATCCAAATTAATTTACGATTAACCGATCCGAACCACCCCGCCCCGAATAACTATTATTTTAAGCAATTTTTTTTTATACATTAAATCTAAACACACAATTAAACTTCAAACAAATTAAGTATTTATTCTTCAAAAATAATATATATATTTTCATATAAAATAATATTTTTATATATTATTTATATATATATTCGGGGCGGTTCGGGAGGGGGGGTTTAGAAGAAAAAAACCGAACTCGCGGCATTTTTTTTTAAAACCCGAAACCGCTCCAAACGGATTGAATCGGTTCGGTAACCCGGCGGGTTGGTTTTTTTTGCTATCCCTATATGCATGTGTAGGGATGTCACCAATTATTCACAAAAAGTGAACATACCGCTTTTTTATTAAGTTCGAATATTTCGTCTATGTATATATCACCAACCACTCACAAATGATTGACAAACTATTACTTTATTAAGTTTGAATATCAAGTTTATGAGTTTCGAACACGTGATCTCTCTAAAATAATACCAATTTTTTTTTAGTAAAATTAAAAAGGATATGTCTAGTGCAAAGTTTGGTTTATTAAATATTGTTGTTGGTCACACAAAATCAATAAAATAATACATTTATGTGGATTCTTATTCGCCTTCCCCCTTATCTCTCTCAATTATTGCTTCTCGTGCTCCCTCAATGCCAACATTTAGTGCAAATGGTTTGCGGCCCTCTCGCACGGTTTTGATTTTTGAATTTTTAAAAAGTATAGAATAAAAAATTATATATTTAAAATTTAAAAATAATTCTTTTAAAGATTGATAATGTCTTTGGCAGATCTTACCATATATATATACACTCAAGCAACTATACCATCCATGTGATTCTATTGTTGAACTAGTTTGCGTTTTTTTGATAATAATTGTTACAAATCATGAAAATTGATAAACTAAAGAATTTATTGTAGTCGGAGACTTGTAATTTTAGTTTAGTGTTACTAACGCAAATAATTTATTTATTTATTTTTGACTTGGAGTAATTGGCAAAAAAATAGAGATTTTTTTTGAGAACATAGGATAAAATATTTGGTAATTATCATGTTATATCGTACCAAACCGATTTTTCGGTATAACAAAAATTTAGGTACGATAACCATACCGAATCTACCTCTACTAATGGTGCTCTGTGTGTGTTTTATTTGGGTGGGGGTGGGGGGGGGGGGGGGTGGGCTAGGTTAATAAATTTTGTTTTTTTTTATATAATAGGTTAAAACTTCTCTTTTTTTTTTAGCTGGGCTGGGCCCAAAAGCTCTGCATGTGTGCTCGTGTAGGGTTAGGTATTGTATATATATATGTCGGTTTCCTAATTTGTCAGAAGTGGGGAGGGGGAAGCAGGTTGCGCCCCCCTCTGGGCATCAGCTCCCCCGATGATCCGCTGCTTCGTCGTTATACTAAAGCATTCTACATTTTATAGATCCACCGCTTTATATGTATGTTTATCGATCGATCTGTCTATTTATAATTTGTTTGTCTATCTATCTATATATGTATATATATATATATATATGCGTGCCTATTTTCCTTATCTTTTTTTCAAATGAAAGAAACATATATAACTCCTCAACATGAAGAAGTGATGAGATATAGTGGTAAAAGACACCAATATGAACATATGTGATCGAAGTTTGAGTAGTTTTTTTTTGTTAAACTTTTAATTCTATTTACATTTTTGTGGTTTTCAAGTGATTTATTTACCAATTATGTCGAAAAAGCTTTCTAATGATTTAGATTTGAGCAGATCGGATTATTATTTAACCGATCTTTTCAATCTAGGAATGAGACACAAAGAAGGAAGACAAATTGCCTGAAATTTAAGAGAACGAAAATAAAAGTTTTAGACAAATTTTTGCCATAAAACATTGGATCTAGCATCTATAGAGTAACAAAAATCACTAAATTTAGCAGATCTGGACAATTAGTTCGATGATTCAAACTCTGAACCCTTGCTAAAAGAATAAAATCCAAAATGCCACATAAAATATCGGATCTGGCATCTATAGAGTGACAAAAACCACAAAATTGAGCATATGTGGACATTTGATTCGATGATTCAAATTCTGAACCGTTGCTAAAAGAATAAAATCCAAAATCAACAACTTTTAAGTTTTAGTGTTTTATTGTACCTTTAATTGGAAAAAAGATTGGGAATTTACATATGTGACACACACGATGCACGTGTAGCATTAGGCATAAAGCAGTATTGATACAAATTTCCTATCTCTCTTTCACTCATTTTTTTTCTTTAACAGTAGTGTAGGTCAGAAAATACCCTGGAGGGGGGGGGGTGAATAGGGTTTTTAAAACTTAATCGGATTTTTAAAAATGATTTAAAAATATTTGATGTCTATATTTATCAAGCAATCAAGAAAAAAATTAATTCCAAACACAATAAATAAATAGCACAATATAATAGAGCAAAAGATAGAAAGATTGAACCGATCGAAGTCGAAGATTTTTTGTCCACACGGTTCGGCTTGTTCCCCTACTCCGCGCTCGGTTAGTTCCCCGAGAATTTTCACTATAACCGATCTCCTTCCGGGTGAAGATCAAACCTCTACAAGTGTATTCTTATCACACACTCTCACAAGTATTGAAAACACTTTCAATACTTTCACAAGAAATCCCTCTTGCTAATCTATGAGATACACCTCTCACAATTATAATTCAAATGAGTTTTGGTGACAAACACCAATGTACAATATCTCTCTTGTACATGAAAAAATACAAATGAAGCTCACACTACGAGATATCAAAATTGATCAAAGTATATAGTTCAAAAATGAAAGATTGATCAAATTGTGTTCTTGAATCTTTGTATATTTGAATATATGAATAATAGAGTATTAGAATGATTCAAGGTGTGTTAAAACATGTCTAGGACCTCATATTTATAGCTTACAAAATCATATGGCCGTTGGGGATGATTAAGAGAGGTTTTGGCTCCAAGGTATATATTTTCAAATTTTCTAACAGCTAGTTTTGACAAAAAAATTCAAATTTGTTTTGTCAATTTCTCCCAATTTGACCATTGGATCATGCTCAAATTTTAGTCAAAAGTGACAGGAGATGTTGTCTAACTACTGTAAAAATTTCAAAATGATCGGAGTCCGGAAAGGCCTCCATCTTATCGTTAGATCAAAACTGGGCAAAAATTGAGCGAAATTTAAACGTAAAATAAAAATATTTTTGCAATTTAATAATTTAGTTCCAAATAAAATTCTAATGATTTTTGAACCTCAAAGATATGTTTCTAAGATACCTATTTTTATTATAGCTTAAAATATGATCATTTAAAATTAATATGAATTTATTTTGAAACTCGGTTTTTGTAAAATGATATTTTTCAAATAAATTCAATTTCAAGCTAGTTTGAATCAATCTTTAAAAGATGCAAGAATATGTTTGAGCTATAGGGATTTGATCAATAAAGTATCTTTACATAAAATCTAAGCACTCACTCCATTTAATGATAATTCGAGTCTTCGTGATGCTTGATTTTCTTGTGCGTATCTTTACTTGTTTGATGTTCTTGATCCTTTCTTGGTTTTGATAACTTGTAGAACATGTGGAGATCATTCTTGTGCATATCTTCACTTGCTTGATGATCTAGATCTTTTCTTAGCTTTGTATAGCACATGTATATCACTTGAGTTCATTTCTTGTGAGTAGAGACGTTTGTAAAGCTTGTGTGAGATTTGCTTCAGTTTGAAGTTACACTTGATCGGAAGATATATCGGTTAAAATGGCTATCATCATTGGAACAACCGAGTTAAATAACACTTTATTAACTTATTGTAATTATCAAAATAAAATTAATTGACTTTAAGGTCAACAAGTAGCCGTGGGGAAATGAATTAGGGTGGAATGCTCGGTAACAAACTATGTGGCGGAGTTGGAGTTGCCTAAATTCTAGTAAGATACACTTGATTTCAAACTCTCTTGAATTTAGAGAAAAAAAAATAGTTTAGAAAACTCCCATATATGAAAAATCATTGCAATACTTTATAAAATGACTATTCTACCATTCTTTATTAAATTTAAGAATGAAAAACTAAAATTACAAATATATTGTATAATTAGAACATTGGTCACTAAAATTACAAATATATTGTATAATCGAATATAATCGACTTTTGGCGTAGTGTGGCTAAAGGGATTTTCATTTCATAAATTAGAACATTGGTCACTATTTTATTAATTGATTGGGGTATATTTTTTCTTTAAACATGGGAGGTTTTGGAAGAATTATTGAAACAATGGGCACTGTGGTGTGATTTTTACAGTATCTAAGAGGTTTAAGTGGAACCAAGCCAAGAATCTCCTCCCCCCCCCCCCCCCCCCCCCCCGGCCCCCCTCCTTTATTTGCCGGTGTTTCCTTTAATTTTCATTGATCCGTAGGTTGATATATCACATTTAATGTATATTCTTTTGTGATACAGGCAAGATCATTGTTCATCAAATGATATTTCAAAAAATAAATAACCAATGAGTTGGATCCAGCTGATATGGTATTACTGTTCACCTTTTATAACAGTGGGCATGCATGTTTCGAACTCCGCTTGAGATACCGTAAAAATCTCATTTAGCGATTTTTGTTAAGGGAGAGCTACCTCCAATTGTGTAGCTCTTTTGCTTATCTTAATGAAATTTACTTTTATCCTTCACTAGAGTTTCAGTAGTAGTAGTAGTAATAATAATAATAAATTACTCCTTTAAATATTATAAGCAGTAGGAGGTGACGATATTTAATTTGAATAATGAGGCATGTCTTGTTTTCTTTTTAGTTTTTCCAATAAATTACCTGCATATATACATCAATATATATAGTGCACAAAATATGAACATTTGAGATTCAGGTTTAAGTTCAACCAAATGAAAGTGTGATAATTCATACGTTGTGTCTATGTTTGACCTCCACTCTATTTCCATCTCAAACCCCTTAAATATACCCGGCATTTATATCAAATATATAATGTATATAAAGTACCACGATGGTAAATATTTTATATCATAAATTATGGTGGATATATATTTCAGCTAAATTGCACTATACCATAAACTATGGTGGATATATTTTAGGTAAATTGTACTTTGCCCTTTGAGCTTGACAAAAAAGCTTTCTAATGATTTAGATCTGTGCGGATCAGATTATTACCACATTTGTTTGATAATATTTATTACAAATCATGAAAATTGATAAATTAAAGAATTTATTGTAGTTGGAGACTTGTAATTTTAGTATAGTGTTACTAACGCCCATAATTTATTTATTTATTTTTGACTTGGAGTCATTGGCAAAAAAAATATTTTTTTTTGAGAAAATAAGATAAAATATTTGGTAATGTATCATATTATATCGTACCAAACTGATTTTTGGTATAATAAAAATTTAGGTACGATAGCCATACCGAATCAACCTCCACTAATGGTGTTGTGTGTGTGTTTTATTTATTTATTATTTTTTTTGTGGGTGGGGGGAAGCTAGGTTAATAATTTTTTCTATTTTTATATAACATGTTAATTTTTTTTATTTTGTTTTTTAACTGGGCTAGGCCTAAAAGCTCAGCATGTGTGCTCGTGTAGGGTTAGATAATGTATATACATGTCAGTTTCCTAATTTGTCAGAAGTGGGGAGGGGGAAGTGGGAGCGCCCCCTCTGGGCATCGGCTCCCCCGATGATCCGCCACTTCGTTGTTATACTAAAGCATTCTACACTCTATCGATCCACCACTTTGTATGTTTGTTTATCTATCTATCTATCTATTTATAATTTGTTTGTCTGTCTGTTTGTCTATCTATCTATACATATATATATATATATATATATATGTGTGTGTGTGTGTGTGTGTGTCTATGCCTGTTTTCCTTATCTTTTTTCAAATGAAAGAAACATATATAACTCCTCAACATGAAGTGATGAGATATAGTGGTAAAAGACACCGATATGAACATATGTGATCCAAGTTTGAGTAGTTTTTTTTGTTAAACTTTTAATTCTATTTACATTTTTGTGGTTTTCAAGTGATTTATTTACCAATTATGTCGAAAAAGCTTTCTAATGATTTAGATCTGAGCAGATCGGATTATTATCTAACAAATCTTTCCAATCTAGGAACGAGACACAAAGAAGGAAATAAATTGCCTAAAATTTAAGCGAATGAAAATAAAAGTGACCGTCAAATTTTAGCCATAAAACATCAGTTTTGGCATCTATAGGGTGACAAAAGTCCCTAAGTTTAGTAGATCTGGAAAATTAGTTCGACGATTCAAATTCTGAACCCTTACTAAAAGAATAAAATCTAAGATACCATAAAACATTGAATCTGGCATCTATAGAGTGACAAAAATCACAAAATTGAGCAGATGTGGACAATTGGTTTGACGATTCAAATTCTGAACCCTTGCTAAAAGAATAAAATCCAAAAACAACAACTCTAAGTTATAGTTTTTTATTGTATCTTTAATTGGAAAAAAGATTGGGAATGTACATATGTGACACACACGATGCACGTGTAGCATTAGACATAAAGCCATTTTGCTACAAATTTCCTATCTCTTTTTCACTCCTTTTTTTTTCTTTAACAGTAGCTGTGGGGCAATGAATTAGGGTGGAATGCTTAGTAACAGACTGCGTGGTGGAGTTGGAGTTGCCTAAATTCCAGTAAGATACACTTGATTTTAAACTCTCTTGAATTTAAAAAAAAATAAAAAATAGTTTAGAAAACTCCCACATATGAAAAATCATTGCAATAATTTATAAAATGACTATTCTACCATTCTTTATTAAATTTAAGAATAAAAAACTAAAATTACAAATACATTGTATAACTGAATAAAATCTCTCAACTGGCTAAAGGGATTTTGATTTCATAAATTAGAACATTAGTCACTGTTTTATTAATTGATTGGGGTATATTTGTTATTTAAAGATGGGAGGTTTTGGAAGAATTATTGAAGCAATGGGCACTACGGTGTGATTTGATATTTACAGTATCTAAGAGGTTTAAGTGGAATCAAGTCAAGATTTTTTTTCCCTTTATTTGCCAGTGTTTCCTTTTCATTGATATGTAGGTTGATATATCACATTTAATGTATATTTTTTTATGATACAGGCAAGATCGTTGTTCATTAATTGACATTTCAAAAAATAAATAACCAATGAGTTCGATCTGGCTCATATGGTATTACTGGTCACCCTTTATAAGAGTGGGCACGCATGTTTTGAATCCGCTTAGGACAGTGTTAAAAATCTCATTTAGCGACTTTTGTTAGGGGAGGACTACCCCCAATTGTGTAGCTCTTTTACTTATCTTAATAAAATCTACTTTTATCCTTCACTAGAGTTTCAGTAATAATAACAATAACAATAACAATTACAACCCTTTAAATATTATAAGCAGTAGAAGGTGACGATATTTGATTTGAATAATGAGGAATGTCTAGTTTTCTTTTTATTTTAATTTTCCAATAAATTACTTGTATATATACATCAATATATATAGTGCACAAAATATGAACATTTGAGATTTAGGTTAAGCTCAACCAATTGAAAGTGTGATAATTCATACATGGCGTCTATGTTTGACCTCCACTATATTTCCTTCTCAACCCCCTTAAATATACCCGGCATTTATATCAAATATCTATTGTATATAAAGTACCACGATGGTGGATACTTTATATCATAAACTATGGTGGATATATATTTTAGCTAAATTGCATTATACCATAAACTATGGTCGATATATTTTAGGTAAACTGTACTTTGCCCTCTGAACTCGACAAAAAATGTTATAATGCAAATGGTTAACAGTGTCTCTCGACAGTTCTAACATTATCTATATAATAAGGGAATACAGAATTGTGTCTGAGATTTTAAAATACTTTTTGAATGTTAAGAGTGACTTTGACACGGGTTATCATATATATATACACAAACACATGATTCTATTCTTTATTTAGTTTGTGTTCATTTGATAATATTTATTACAAATCTTGGGAATTGATAAATTAAAAAAATTAGGGTAGTTGGAGACTTGTAATTATAGTGTAGTGTTACTACATCCACAATTTATTTGTTTCCGACTTGGAGTCATTGGCAAAAAAAAACTGATTTTTCTTTTTGAAAATAGGATAAAATAATCGGTAATGTATCATATTTTACAATTCCAAACCGATTTTTTTGTATAACAAAAATTTAGGTACAATAAATATACCAAATCCACCTCTACTAATGGTGTTATGTGTGTGGTATTTTTTTTTTTGGAGGGGGGGGGGGGGCGCGCTAGGTTAATAATTTTTTTTACATATAACACTTTTTTTATGGTAAAATTTAAAAAGGTATGCTTATCGCTAAGTTTGGTATATTAAGTGCATCATTATCGGCCGCACGGAGTCAACAAAATAAGAAATTTTTGTTTATTCTTCTTCGTCTTCCCTATTCACATTCACTCCATTCTCTCTCTCTCAATTGTTGTTGCTTCTCGTGCTTCGTAGCTCAATGCCAACATTTAGCTAGTGCAAATGGTTGACGGTGTCTCTTACACGGTTTTGACCTTATCTATACAAAAGGGATAATAATTTTATAATTTCAAAAAATATGTAAGAGAATAAAGAATTTTGTATCTCAAATTTAAGATACTTTTTGAATAATTAAAAGTGCCTTTGGCACGAAGTACCGTATATACACACAAACAAATATACCATCCATGTGATTCTATTGTTCAATTAGTTTGCGTTCATTTGATAATATTTATTACAAATCATGGGAATTGATAAATTAAAGAATTTAGGAATTTAGTGTAGTTGGAGACTTGTGATTTTAGTGTAGTGCATGTTAATAATGTCCATAATTTATTTACTTATTTTTTGCTTGGAGTCGTTGGCGAAAAATTGATTTTTTTAAATAGGATAAAATATTTTATAATGTACCAAACCAATTTTTTGGAATAATAAAAATTTAGGTATGATTACCGTACTTAATCTACCTCTATTAATGATGTTGTGAGTGTTTTTTTTTTTTTGGGCGCCCGGGGGGTTGGGGTGGGAGGGAGTAGGGAGCTAGGTTAGTTGTATAGGTTAAAACTTTTTGATTGGGCTGGGCCCCAAAAGTTTAGCATGTTTGCTCGTGTAAGGTTAGGTATTGTTTATATACGTGAGTATCTTAATTTGTGAGAAGTGGGGAAGGGGGAGCAGATTGCTCCCCCTTCTACGCATTGACTCTCTCGATGATTCGCCATGTTGCCAGTATACTAAAGTATTCTACGCTCGATTGATCCACCGCTTTATATGTATGTGCATATATATATATATATTTGTAATTTATTTGTCAATCTATCTATATATATAAATAAACAGCACAAATGGGTACTAAACTTCTTATACATTCACACTTTGCCCATCAAACTTTAAAACGAACAAGTTTGACTATCGAACTTTAGAGTGAGTGCCACTTTTGTCATTCTTTCCAATTTGACTGTTAAATTGAATGGCATGAAACTATGTGTAATGAATATGACTTCATTTAAGCGTATTTTGATCATTTTGATTATAAAATCGCCCATGTTATTCTGTTTGTTAAAAGTATTGATATGTTTTATATACTGTGTGTGTTTTATCTTGGCCGAAATTATTGGAGGAGAATGCCGTTTTGTTACAATATGACCAAAACGACCTTATACGAAGTCATGTGCCACGCAAATGTATCAAATTTAATAGTCAAATTGGACGAAATGGTCAAAGTGGTACTTACTTTGAATTTAGGTGACAAAAGTGGTCATTTTAAAATTTGATGGCTAAAATGATACTATATTGAAAGTTTAGTGATCATTTGGGTTGTTTATTCTCTCTCTCTCTCTCTCTCTGTATATATATATATATATATCTGTGTGTTTTCCTAGTCTTTTTCTAAATGAAAGAAACATAACTCCTCAACATGAAGAAGTGATAAGATATAATGGTAAAAATACACCGATATGAACATGTGTGATCCAAGTTTAAGGGTTTTTTTTGTTAAACTTTTAATACTATTTTACATTTTTGTGGTTTTCAATTTCAAGTGATTTATTTACCACTTATGTTGAAAAAGCTTTTTAACGATTTAGATCTAAGCAGATTAGATTATTATATAACTGATCTTACCAATCTAGGACATTTTATCAAATGACATTTCAAAAAATAAAATGAGTAAACAACTCAAATGGCCGTTAAACTTTCGATATAGTAACATTTTGGCTATCAAATTTTAAAATGAACCACGTTGGTCATTTAATTTCGGAGCGAGTACCACTTTAACCATTTTGTCTAATTTGACTGTTGAATTTAATTCATTTGCGTGGCAGATGATTTCGTGTAAAGTCATTTTGGTCATATTGCAACAAAATGACCTTTCCATTTATTAATTTCCTACAAAATGAAACACACACAATATATAAAATATATAAATATTTTTAACAAATAGCACAATTTGGGATATTTTATAACTAAAATGATCAAAATGCATTTAAATGAAGTCATGTGTCTTGCACGTGATTTTATTTCATTCAATTTAACAATCAAATTTAAAGAAATGACCAAAGTGGCACCCACTCTAAAGTTAGATGGCCAAAGTGGTATTAGATAAAAAAATTTAGTGGCTATTTGAACTGTTTACTCAAATAAATAACCAATGAATTCGATATGGCTCATATGGTATTAATGTTCACCTTTTATAGGAGTCGATACACATGTTTCAAACTCTGCTCGGAGGTAGTGTAAAAAAATCCTATTTAGTGACTTTTGTTAAGGGAGGATTGGGAAATTGTGTAACTCTTTTTTTGGTTCGAGGGTTGCCCCACATGGTGTCCGGGCTAACTTTCGCACATCTCGACTAATTCTTACTCGCGGTGCATGGCTGCCGCTGGCTAAATATTATTTTGACAACGTCGAGAATCGATCTTGGGAGTACCAAATCGACTCCAAGATTGTCTTTGTGGTAGTCTTATGTACTTTTGTCTTTCACTAGAGTTTCAATAATACTACTACTACTACTACTACTACTAATAATAATAATAATAATAAATTACTCCTTTAATTATAAGAGGTAGGAGGTGACAATATTTAATTTGAATAATAAGGCATGTCTTGTTTTCATTTTATTTTATTTAATACATTGCTTTTATACATCAGTACATATGGTGCACAACATATGAACATTTGAGATTTATGTTTAACTTCAACCAGTTGAAAGTGTGATCTTTCATACATGGTGTCTACGTTTGACCTCCACTTTATTTCCTTCTCAAACCCCTTAAATATACTCGGCATTTGTATCAAATATCTTATGTATATAAAGTTGCACGATGGTGGATATATAAATTGCACTATACCATAAACTGTGGTGGATATATTTTAGGTAAACTGCACTGTACCAAAAACTATTTATGTTTAAATAGAAGGTTAAAATAAATTTTATTTTCAATTGGGCTGGGCCCAAAAGCTCAACATGTCTGTTTGTGTAAGGTTAGGTATTGTATATATACATGGGTTTCTTAATTTGTGAGAAATGGGGAGGGGGAAGCGAGTTGCGCCCCTTCTGGGTATTGGCTCCCCCGATGATCCACCACTTCGCCGTCATACTAAAGCATTCTATGCTCGATCGATCCACCACTTTATATGTATGTGTATCTATCTATCTATCTATATGTAATTTGTTTGTCTATCTATATACCTATCTATATATACATGTATATCTATGTGTTTTGCATGTCTTTTTCCAAATGAAAGAAACATAACTCCAGAACATGAAGAAATGATGAGATATAATGGTAAAAACACTGATATGAACATGTGTGATCCAAGTTTGAGGTATTTTTTTTCTTTTTTTTTGTCAAACTTTTAATACTATTTACAGTTTTGTGTTTTTTCAATCTCAAGTGATTTATATACTACTTATGTCGAAGAAGCCTTTTAATGATTTAGATCTGAGTAGATCAGATTGTTATCTAACTGATCTTACCAATCCAGGAACTAAACACAAAGAAGGAAACAAATTGCCTAAAATTTAAGATAATCAAAATAAAAGTGAGTGACAAATTTTCACAATAAAACATCGGATCTGGCATCGATAAAGTTACAAAAATTACTAAATTGAGCAGATCTGGACAATTAGTGAACCCTTGGTAAAAGAATAAAATCCACAATACCATAAAACATCGGATTTGACATCTAAAGAGTGACAAAAATCACTAAATTTAGTAGATCTGGACAATTAGTTTGACTATTCAAATTCTGAACCCTTGCTAAAAAGAATAAAATCCAAAATACCATAAAACATCATATATTACATCTATAGAGTGACAAAAACCACAAAATTGAGCAGATGTCGACTATTCAAATTCTGAACCCTTGCTAAAAGAATAAAATCCAAAATCAACAATTTTAAGTTTTAGTTTTTTATTGTACCTTTAATTGGAAAAAAGATTGGGAATATACATATGCGACACACATGATGCACGTGTAGCACATATTAGGCATAAAGCAATATTGCTACAAATTTCGGATCTCTTTTTCACTCATTTTTTTTCTTTAACAGTAGGTGTGGGGCAATGAATTAGGGTGGAATGCTCGGTAACAGACTGCATAGTGGAGTTGCCTAAATCCCGGAAAGATACACTTGATTTGAAACTCGATCTCTTGAATTTTAAAAAAATAAAAAATAGTTTAGAAAACTCCCATGTATGAAAAATCATTGCAATACTTTATAAAATGAGTATTCTACCATTCTTTATTAAATTTAAGAATAAAAAACTGAAATTACGAATATATTGTATAATTGAATAAAATCTCTGAACTGGCTACAAGGATTTTCATTTCATAAATTAGAACATTGCTCACTATTTTATTAATTGATTGGGGCATATTTTTTCTTTAAACATGGGAGGTTTTGGAAGAATTATTGAAACAATGGGCACTGCGGTGTGATTTGATTTTTATATTATCTAAGAGTTTTTCCTAGCCTTTGAGGAAAGGTGGAATGGAGGTTCAAGTGGAATTAAGCCAAGATTTTTTTTGCCCTTTATTTGCCGGTGTTTCCTTTACATTGATCTGTACGTTGATATATCACATTTAATGTATATATATTTTTTGTGATACAGCTAAGATCGTTGTTCATCAAATGACATTTCAAAAAAATAAATAACCAATGAGTTTGATCCGGCTCATATGGTATTACTGTCCATGCATTATAAGAGTAGGCACACATGTTTCAAACTCTGCCTGGGGCAATGTAAAAAAAATCTCATTTAGCAACTCTGGTTAGGGGAGAGCTACCCCCAATTGTGTAGCTCTTTTGCTTATCTTAATAAAATTTACTTGTCTTTCGCTAGAGTTTCAATAATAATAACAACAACAACAACAACAACTATAAAATACTCCTTTAAATATTATAAGTGATAGGAGGTGAGGATATTTAATTTGAATAATGAGGTATGTCTTGTTTTCTTTTTATTTTTTCCAATAAATTACTTGTATATATATACATCAATACATATAGTGCACAAAATATGAACATTTGAGATTTAGGTTTAAGTTCAACCAATTGAAAGTGTGATAATTCATATGAGGTGTCTATGTTTGAAGTCCACTCTATTTCCTTCTCAAACCTGTTAAATATACACGGCATTTATATCAAATATCTAATTAATGTATATAAAGTACCACGATGGTGGATACTTTATATCATAAACTATGGTGGATATATATTTTAGCTAAATTGCACTATAACATAAACTATGGTGAATATATTTTAAGTAAATTGTGCTTTGCCCTTTGAACTCGACAAAAAAAGGTTATAATGCAAATGGTTAATAGTGCCTCTTGCACAATTTTAACATTATCTATATAATTAGGGAATAAAGAATTGTGTCTGAGATTTTAAAATACTTTTTGAATGTTAAAAGTGCCTTTGACACGGGTTATCATATATATAAACACAAACAATGTACTATATTGTTCGCGTAATTCTATTATTTATTTAGTTTGTGTTCATTTGATAATATTTATTACAAATCATGGGAATTGATAAATAAAAAAATTTAGGGTACGTAGTTGGAGACTTGTAATTATAGTGTAGTGTTACTCTATCCACAAGTTATTTATTTTTGACTTGGAGTCATTGGCAAAAAAAAACTGATTTTTTTTTGACAATAGGATAAAATAATTGGTAATGTATCATATTATACTGTTCCAAACCTATTTTTCTGTATACCAAAAATTTAGGTACGATAAATATACCAGATCCACCTCTACTAATTAAGTACTAATGGGGTTGGAGGGGAGATATTCTTCTTCTTCTTCTTCATTTTTTTGGGGGGTTGGAGGGGAGATAGGTTCTTCTTCATTTTTTTTTCATTATTTTTGAGGGGTTGGAGGGGAGATATTCTTCTTCTTCTTCTTCTTCATTTTTTTTGGGGGGTTGGAGGGGAGATAGGTTAATAATTTTTATTTTTTTTAAATAGCAAGTAAAAGATTTTTTAATTTTGACTGGGCCGGGCCCAAAAGCGCAGCATGTCCGCTTGTGTAGGGTTTGGTATTGTGTGTATATATATATGGCTTTCCTAATTTGTAATTTGTGAGAAGGGGGGAAAGCGAGTTGAGCCCCTTCTGGGTATTGGCTCCCCTGATGATATGCCATTTTCCTGTCATACGAAAACATTCTATACTCGATCGATCCACTGCTTTATATGTATTATGTGGGTTTCCTAATTTGTGAAAAGTTGGGAGGGGGAGGCGAGTTGCACCCCTTCTGGGCATTGGCTCCCCCGATTATCCATAACTTCACAGTTATATTAAAGCAGTCTATGCTCGATTGATCCACCACTTTATATGTTTGTGTATTTATCTAAGTATCTGTAATTTGTTCGTTTATCTGTATACCTATCTATATATACATGTATATCTGTGTGTTTTCCTTATCTTTTTCCAAATGAAAGAAACATAACCCGAGAACATGAAGAAGTGATGAGATATAATGGTAAAAAACACCGATATGAACATGTGTGATACAAGTTTGAGGGTTTCTTTCTTTCTTTTGTGTGTGTGTGTGTGTGTGTTAAACTTTTAATACTATTTACAATTTTGTGGATTTCAATATGAAGTGATTTATTTACCACTTATGTCAAAAGAGCTTTCTAATGATTTAGATATGTGCGGATCAGATTATTATCTAACCGATCTTTCCAATCTAGGAACTAGACACAAAGAAGGAAACAAATTGCCTGAAATTTAAGAGAATGAAAATAAAAGTGATCAGCATGTACGTATGCGACACACATGATGCATGTGTAGCATTAGACATAAAGCAATATTGCTATAAATTTCCTATCTCTCTTTCTCTCATTTTTTTTCCTTTAACAGTAGGCATAGGCCAATGAATTAGGGTGGAAAGCTCGGTAACAAACTGCGTGGTGGAGTTGGAGTTACCTAAATTTCAGTACGTAAGATACACTCGATTTTAAACTCTATTGAATTTGAAAAAATAAAAAATGGTCTAGAAACCTCCTATTTATGAAAAATCATTACTATAAATTTCCTGTCTCTCTTTCACTCATTTTTTTATTGGTTCAACGATTCAAATTCTAAATCCTTGCTAAAGCAATATTACTATAAATTTATAGTAATATTGCTAAGGCAACTTTAAGTTTTAGTTTTTTATTTTACCTTTATTTAGAAGATAGATCGGCATGTACGTATGCGACACACATGATGCACGTGTAGCATCAGGCATAAAGCAATATTACTATAAATTTCCTATCTCTCTTTCACTCATTTTTTGTCCTTTAACAGGAGCCGTGGGGCAATGAATTAGGGTGGAATGCTCGGTAACAGACTGTGCGGTGGAGTTGCCTAAATTCCGGAAAGATACACTTGATTTTAAACTTGATCTCTTGAATTTTAAAAAAATAAAAAATAGTTTAGAAAACTCCCATATATAAAAAAATCATTACAATACTTTATAAAATGACTATTCTACCATTCTTTATTAAATTTAAGAATAAAAAACTAAAATTACAAATATATTGTATAATTGAATAAAATCTCTGAACTGGCTAAAGGGATTTTCATTTCATAAATTAGAATAATGGTCACTATTTTATTAATTGATTGGGGTATATTTTTTCTTTAAACATGGGGAGTTTTGGAAGAATTATTGAAACAATGGGCACTGTGGTGTGACTTGATTTTTACAGTATCTAAGATGTTTAAGTGGAACTAAGCCAAGATTTTTTTCCCTTTATTTGCCAGTGTTTCCTTTTCATTGATCACTATAGGTTGCTATATCACATTTAATGTATATTTTTTTGTGATATAGGCAAGATCGTTGTTCATCAAATGACATTTCAAAAAAATAAATAACCAATGAGTTCAATCTGGCTCATATGGTATTAATGTTCACCCTTTATAAGAGCGGGCACGCATGTTTTGAATTCTGCTTGGACAGTGTAAAAAAATCTCATTTAGCGATTTTTGTTCGGGGAGGGCTACCCCCAATTATGTAGCTCTTTTACTTATCTTTATAAAATTTACTTTTGTCCTTCACTAGAGTTTCAATAATAATAATAAGAATTACTCCTTTAATTATATAAGGTAGGAGGAAACCTTATTTAAATTGAATAATAAGGCATGTCTTGTTTTCTTTTTATTTTTTTTGAATAAATTACTTGTACACATTAATATATGGCACAAAACATGAACATTTGAGATTTAGGTTTAAGTTCAACCGGTTGAAAGTGTGACCATTGCCCTATTCTTTCTCCTTCTCAAACCACTTAAATATACCCAGCACTTGTATAAAATATCAAATGTATATAAAGTAGTAAGATGATTGACACTTTATACCGTAAACTATCACTTTTGTCGTAATTGACCCGAAATGAATAACGGGGCCAAATTTTCAAACTATTTTGTTACCTACATGATGTGCATGTGGTTGTGAGTTTGACAAGGGCATAAAAGTCCATCACATTCATTTTCTTCCCTAAACCTGCCCACCTCCTACACAAAGGAGAAATATGGCAACCACTGTCCTTTCGGTCAAATCTCGTCAGAAAATTCCCGCCCAAAGATCTTAGCCTATCGACGACAACCCACCAATGTAGCTCCCTTCACCATCGACAACTACTTTCTCGTGGTTATTACTCACCTTATTCTCATAACTACCCACCACCAAAACTAATATGTGTGTATTTATGACGCTTGTTTTTGTTAATGTATATGTACAGTAGTCCAAGCAATTTACAATACGGTATGATAATACAACACGAAATTGACATGAATTTATCAGATTTGGGTAAACCCTTAACGGGTGTGGGTCATAATCAGGTTGACCCGTCAAACCCGTTTATTAAACGAGTCAATTTTGTAAATTCACAAGACCCGAATAAAACCAGTTTAACATAATTCGATTTCGGGTTGTGCAAACTCGTTAGTAACCCATATAACACATATATGATAAACAAATATTTACCTTAGGCTTTTAAAACTTTGAATAAACAACAATTTGGCCACTAAATTATTGCTCAATTTCATTTTGCCAACTAAACTTTTTTTTGTTTCATTTCACCCACAAAACTTTCAAATTGTTTCATTCTGCCCACTCCGTCCACTTTTGTCCATAAATGCTTCGTTAGTGGGGGTATTTTCGTCATTTCACCCGCAAATAAGACAAAAACACATATTCCCCATTCTATAATTCTTCTTATAAGACAAGAGTAGCTCACTTTATTTGATATTTTCTCTCAATCACATAGATAAAAAAATCCTTAATAAAATCTCAAGCTAAGCCATCCCAAATCTTCTTCTCTCAACGAGTATTCTTGGTGGATCTGAAAGCATCAAATGGCAATGCATGATCGTAAGTGTATATCTTTTCTGCTTAGTATTGTTGCTGGTCGTTATTTTTGTATTCATAAAGTTGTTACTCTGTATTTTTCCCTCTCATTCAAAGTGTGTATCATCAATGATGATCGTATGTAGTTGTGTATTTTTCTTTCATTTTCCTTTTTCTCTCAATCTTTACAGATGCAACCTTTAGTATAAATCTTTATCATGGGGGTGAAATTAGGGATTATAAGTCAGACAAGATATATTGTGGTGGACAAGTTGATTATAGTGAGGATTTGGATCCTGATAGAATTTCTATTATCGATATTTAAGATATGGCTAAATATATAGGTTGTGGTAGTGTGGGCAGATTGTATTTTAAGGTCCCATCTCTGAATTTAAAAAGTGGTTTGAGGGCATTTGTAAGTGACAAAGACGTGCTGTCAATGACAAAGTGGGTTCCTGCTTCTAATGTTATTGATGTATATGTTGAGAAGGTGAATGTTGTCAATGTAGAAGAAAACGTAGAGGGTTAAAGCAATGAGAGTACTGGGGGGAATTCTGATGATAATAAAGAAGAAGACAATGAGAGTAATGAGGGAAATTCTGATGATAATAAAGAAAAAGACAACGAGAGTAATGGGGGGAGTTCTGATGATGAAGAAATTGAGGTTATGTCTAATGAAGATGAACTGAGATGTGGGGGAAGTGGTGTTGAAGAATAGAGCAATAGGGGTGGGGTTGTTGAAGAATTAAATAAGAATGCTGAAGAACAGAACATACATGTGTTGAAAAACAGAACAGGCATGTTGAAGATGACATAGAGGAATTATAGTATGCCCCTTTTAATGACTTGATAAGCTTGCATTCATGTGATGAAAAAGAACTTAATTAGTCTAAGTGACAGTGTGCATCATTCATTCTTGAAAGGGTCATGGAACATCTTATTTTTGAATTAGGCATGCGTTTTACTACTGCTGATGATTTTAGGAAGGGAGTGAGACAATACTCTATATTAAATAGGAAAGTAATTCATCTATATACAAATGAGAAATGGAGGGCTAAGGCCAAGTCTAAGAAGCCATGTGGATGGTTTGTTTATGCTTCAAAGGTTCATGGAGAGGAATACACATTACAGATTAAGACATTTAATGACAAGCACTCAAATTACAGACCTGCCTATCAAAACATCAACGTTAGTTTAACATGGTTGGCAAACAGATATGTGGATAGTCTAAGAATGAATCCAAGTTGGCCTCTAGATGCCTTTAGAGAGCAAGTTAAAAGAGATCACAAAATGGCAGTGTCAAAGTCCAAAGTGTTTAGGGTTAAAAGGAAGGCACAACATATGATATAAGGGGGTTTCAAAGAACAATTTGCTCAAGTTTGGAATTATTGTAAAGAAATTAAGAGGGTGATGCTTGATTCCACAGTTTTCTCCACAAAAACCAAGACTATCCTGATGAAGATAGATTCAAGACATTTTACTATTGTTTAGGCCCACTAAAAAAGGGTTTCCATGAAGGGTGCAGGCTATTTATTGGATTACATGGTTGTTTTCTTAAAGGGCCATATGGTGGTCAACTATTTGTAGCTGTAGGGGTTGATGCCAATAATGGCATGAATCTATTAGCATAGGCAGTGGTAGAGAAGGAGTGTAAGAATTCATGGCTTTGGTTTCTTGAATGTTTATATCATGATATTGATCAGGAAAACGATTGGATCATCATTTCAGATCAGCAAAAAGTGTTTTCTTTCTCATATTTATCTCTTTTATATTTATTAAACATGTTTAACTGCTTACCTATAGTTGCTCTGCCTTTTTTAATAGGGATTGGTGCCTGCTATACAACAAATTTTCCTTCATTGTGAGCAAAGGTTTTTTGTGAGACATCACCTTGTTAACTTCAGGAAGGAGCACAGAGGTAAGAAATTAAAAGACCTTTTGTGGAATTGTGCTAGAGATTTTACAATGGATAGGTTTGATAAATGCATGCAATAATTAAGAACTGATAAGCTAGCTGCCCATATATGGGTTGTTGAGAGTGTGTCTCTTAGACATTGGTCAAGATCACACATTTCTACTTTTTCAAAGTGTGATTTGTTAATTAACAACCACTGTGAGATATTTAATTCATTCGTACTAGAAGCTAAGGACAAACCAATTATTTCATTGATGGAAAATATTAGAAATTTAATGATGGTGAGGATAAGAAAGAATAGGGATAAGATGAGGAAGCACCATTGTGTTATTTGCCCTAGAATAGAGGAGAAAGTGAAGCAAGCTGTGAAAGATTCAAACAATTTCATTTGTGAATGGTTTGGTGGGGCAGAGTACTAAATTTCAGGTCCACATGTGCAATATACTGTGAACTTGGAGAAGAAAAATTGTTCATGTGTGAAATGGGAACTCTCTGGTATTCCTTGTATGCATGCAACTTCAGCTATTCTTTTTGATGCAAATGGAGTTGAGAATTTTGTTCATGAATGCTATAATATAGCCACCTACCTAAAAACATATGAACATATCATAAAACCTCTTAATGGTGTTTATATGTCGCCACAATTAACACTAAAACCTTTTCAGCCACTATAAATCACAAGATGAAAAGAAAAAAACAAGTAAACTTGGGAAACAAAGGGTTGAGATGCATTATAGTAGATGTGGCCAAGCTAGCCATAACCAAAGAACGTGTACTGGAATTAGAATTGCTACTGGACTAGTTGGTAGGCGAAGGCGCACAAACATAGGTGGAGCTATTAGTAGGGGAAGGGGCACTACTACTACTACTACTACTACTACTAGGGCACAAACATAGGTGGAGCTATTAGTAGGGGAAGGGGCACTACTATGGGGCATTATAGGGAGCATTTGGTAAGCCTAGTTATCTTATTCATATATAGTTACATCTATTATGCCATATAATTCCTATACATGCTGCAATTTCTTTTGTTATTATTTCAGAAAAGGAGGCCTAGCCAAGGATTTAATCCACCAAGGATAGTAAATATACCACAGATGCATTCAACCCAAAACAGCCAATCCAATCTAAAAAATGCATCACAAAGTCAATTAAGTCAAAGGAGTTCAGTGACCAATCCTAACTGATTTGAAATGCAAGATGGGGATTTTTTTGTGCAGTGTATCAAAAGATTTGTTTTTTTTTGGGTTATTAGTTTTTATGAAACCTGGGTATATGTGGCTTTTTTTGTGGATTATATAGCTACATCTATTATTTTTTTGTGTAGTTTTCAACCAAGGACAATTAATGGTGTTTTTCGTGGATTATATGTCTAGATCGCAGGGTATATGTGGCTTGGTATATGTTTAGATTAGAGGGTATATGTGGCCTGATATATGTACTGGATATTATTATTATTGTGGAATGAAATGGATTATTACTATGGAATTGCAACCCACACTGTGCATAAACAAATTTCTATTATTTCTGTGGTTTTTTTTTTTTGCTTATTTTTGTGCATAAAAAAAAACTAAAACAATGTATATATATGCTGAACCATATCACCAACAGAGTAAATAGCATTACATTACTCCAAAATTAAGAAAAGTACACAACTTCATTAAAATTAAGACGTCCATTACACCAACAAAGGTTCAATTACATAAAAAAGCTATTACAATTACACATTAAACTTCAGCAAACCATACATTAATATTCAACATCACCACTGTTAAAGAGAAGAATCCAAATGACAATTGCACATATGAAAACACAAATAATCCACTTCTTCTCCTTTGCTTTGATCCTTGCATTCTCCGTTTGAAAAACATTAATCTTATTTAACAATCTAGGGATTATTGCCTTTGCACGATCACACATTGGTGGGTCCAACCAATAAAAAAAATCCACACTGATTTAACAAAACAAGAACAATCATATGAACTAGGGTTTATAAAAAAAAGATTAAACAACAATTTTGGCCACATACACCTTCATTTCAACACGTCCAAAATTTCCTTCCAGGGTTTAAATTTGTCCATGATGTTTGAAGTTTCGCAAAGGAACCACAAAAACAAACAAGTCCACTTTCCATCTTCTAAAAAAAGAATACAAATTTTAGTCATCATTGTGGGAAAATTTGTAGTAACTTAATGGAATATGCATACACATACCTTCAATTTGGACCTACAATAGCTGTATGTTTACTCCTTCTCTTTTCTCATTTACATTTAATCTTCTTATCCTCTTCAGTTGGTGTAAAATAAAAAAATGTCGCCTAATGCAGAAGTATATAGGTGTATTTAGGTGCCAAATTGGCTAAGAGAAAGGGAGGGAAGGTTTTTGTGGCTGAAATGACGAAAATACCCCTACTAACGGCGCATTTATGGACAAAAGTGGACGGAGTGGGCAGAATGAAATAATTTGAAAGTTTAGTGGGTGAAATATATGAAACAAAAAAAAGTTTAATGGCCAAAATGAAATTAATCAATAGTTTAGTGACCAAAATTGTTGTTTACTCTAAAATTTTTAAATTTTGTATTAAATCTTTTGCCTTCCATCATGATATTTCCTTTTCTCCACACTGATTTCATGCCCCCAAATTTTTCGCTTTTAAAATTCCCAAGTTCTAACATAATTACAACATGTGATTGTTTTTAGTTATTACTGTTGCATGTATATAAATTATTGAGTGTGTATATTTTATTGGTTAATTGAATTATTAGTTGGTTACTAAATGTTATTCGTATATGATTTGAATCGAACCATTTATCTTAAATAGGTTAAAATAAATTGGGTCGTGTCATTCGTTAATTAAACAAGTCGTGTATGAATTTGAAATTTTCACGAGTTTATCAAATGGGCCATTTATGGGTGGAGCCACTTTTCACCCGACACAAAACTGACCTATACACGAACCATTAATGCCAGACCTAATGTACAGTGTGTGGATTTAATTGTGATAGTTAAAATTGAAGAGGGTGGGGGAGGGGGGGGGGCGAGGCGAGGGTCCCAATGGCAAGGGGTCAAAGTGGGCGGGTGGTTCATTGTGTGTTAGAAAAATAATAGTTATTTTATTGTGAAAAAACGTAAAACAAGAAATAACTTATTAATCAAAACTTGTGGTTGCACAATCTCCTATGGTGAAATTGTCCTTTGTAATGGAAGCTGGTAGCCGCGTGAACACACATATCTCAAGATACAACGGTCTAAGAACTGTAATAGGAAGAAAGAGCATGGAAATAAACGTTTACCACATACAACGCACAACAACTCAAATTTTTGGGTCAAATCTCATATCTGATTAATTAAAATAAAGTATGAAAAAAATTACTATATTTTTCAAAAACTTTAATATAAAAAATGTAGCCTAGGATCTTCCCACTTGAGATACATACCCCAAACAAATTATTTCATTCAAAATATGTATATATACAACAGTTTGGGGGAATGGCCACCTTCTTCCTTGCATAACTCAATCTATAGTGTTTTTGGTGTTATTGTTGCTGCTGCTAAATACACACAACTCTACATGGTTATACTCAATTTATAAGTATATGCGTCAAGCTAGTTTTAAGTATCAAATAACAACAATGCACACCACTCTACATGGTTCTACATAATTTATAAGCGTATGTGTCAAGCCAGTTTTAAGTATCAAATAATAACAATACACACCACTATGCATGGTTCTACTCAACTTATAAGCATTGCATCAAGCCAGTTTTGAGTATCAAATAATGACAATAACAATAACAATAACAATAATAATAATGGCTCAGCGTGTACGTATTCAGCATTCTACACTTATTCATTAATTGCATGTGTGAATGAAATGGAACCAAACAAAGAGGTGTGTGAATTAGTGTTGCTCTTGATTTTTTGGTTCTAAAATGGTTTTTGTGTGCTGAACAATGAGCTTGCCATGTGACACAAAAGAATATATATTGAATTAGATATAGCAACCCGCATAAATAAATGAATGGGAGGCATAGGAAAATAAAAGAAAAAAATTTCTAGGTTTTGTTTTGGGTCCATAAATCTAGGTTTAATTATACTTAAACCTCTTATAGTTTGTAAAAATCTAGCCAAATACCAACATGTCTCCCTTTGGTTAAATCATTCTTTTAGAACCTCCCAGATTTGAATAAATAAAACTGTTACTCAACGAATAAAAACATATACACCCATTAATGAAATATTCACCATCATACTAATTTATGAAAAAAAAAATCCCCATCAATGAAATATTAACCATTATTCCAATTTATGAAAAGAAAAATCTCTTTAGCTAGTTCAGAGATTTTATTCAATTATACAGTATATGTGAAACTTTTTCTTTTAATTTATTAAAGTCAATAAAGAATGGTAACATAGTAGTTTTATAAAAATCGTAACCACCCGGGGTTTCCCCCAAAATGACTAGCCCAAGTTGTTATTTAGGTTCATTACTCCCACATATATACCAAGGACCTTCCTCTTACACTACTGACGTGGGATATTTTGGGTTGTTACAATTTCCCTCCATTAAAACCTTGATGTCCTTGTCAAGGGGATCATATACAATCAATCTCGGCTCTATCTAGCCGCATCTAGTGATTTCGAATCGCTATTAACCGCACAGACCATATATAACGTCCTCGTCAGGTTGGGTCACACACAAATAATATAATCTTAGCTCTTGCTAGCCGTATCCAGCGATTCTTCAACTCGCGTATAGACCCGACCCAAAATTTCCACATGTCATGAGATAGTGGTCCTGGATCCGCTCTGATACCCTATGTAACCACCCGGTTCTCTCCCAAAATAACTAACTTACGTTGTTATTTAGGTTCATTGTTCCCACATATATACTAAGGATCTTCTCATTACACTACTGAGTTACAATGCCATCGACAACTATAATTGCTAGTTGAAAATTAGCTATATGGTAAGAAGAGTTATTTAAAATTTATACCCTTAAAGTGTGATATAATTTGAGCATGAGTTTGAAAAAAAAACATTATTTTTATATCTTAAAACATAATAAATTTGATTCAAAATTAAAAGATAAAAACAAATGGTGCCTTAGTCAAAGATTTGAAATTGTTATAAACGTAGACTAAATTATTCTAATGCACCCTAAATTAATTAAAGATTTCTATATGCACCCTAAACAATTTTTTTGAGATATATTGCACCATATACATTCAATTTCTCGCGGTCAACTTCGATAGGTCTTTTTGGACCAGATTTGTGATCCACATCCACCACAAACGTATCGTGTATATGCTTTTGAAGGGTACTTTCAATAAATAAAACCCTTATTTATAAGACCGAATTCTCATTTACACTTAACTATTAACAATAATATCCTTTGGTTCAATTATTATTATTATTATTATTATTATTATTATTATTATTATTATTATTATTATTATTATTATTATGTATTTATTTATTTATTTATTTATTTTGTAGAAATTACCCTCAAGAAATACTCATGTAAGATATTCACAGTGGATGCCGGTTAGAAATTTGGCTAAAAATAATCTATTGGAGTTAATTGTATCAAATTAAATGTATATGGTGCAAAATCTCTCAAAAAATATATTTAAGGCACAAATTAAAATCTCAATTAGTTTAGGCTGGAACATTTTCGTGATAGTGACACACAGGATGGGGCACCGTCAATTTTTTTCGTGGGGAAAAGACTTTACAACAAGGCCTTCTATCTTTCCTAATTCCAAATCCCCTTTTGTTTCTTTTCTACTTTCAATTTCCCTCCTTTTTTATAGCAATGGCGAATGTAAACACTAACCCCATAATCACTTGTCGTCTTTGTAACGAATTCTTGGGTTACACTTCGACCAGAGCCAAGGACATCACAATGCACATCAACAGCAGGCACTATGGCTAGTTTGGCCTGAGGTACAATTGCCAGTGTCGCAACTTGTTTAAGAGGAATGCTGAGGTGGTTGAACACACCAGATGAATTTGGTTCGTCGTTATCATCATCATATGATCTTGCTGTTGGTGAAATTTAACGAAAATAGATATCTAAAATAGTTGAGGCGTGCTGGGCACTGTCCTTAAGAAAAGATTTCGCCCATCGGGGATAATATCCCAGTGAAAATAGGTTTTAATGGCGTCTTTCTTCTAGGATACAACGACTATGGGTCTATAAGGGTGCACTCCCAAATATAAAACCCCTTTTAAACAGCTTTATATGTTTTTCTGGCAAATAGATTGACAAATAAAAATCGGTATATAGATTTCGGCAATATATTGTTGGTGAAAAAGTGTATAAAGGTGTAATGTGGCTTTATGGCCTTTTGTTTTTGGCTTCCTATTACTACTCTCATTTAGGGACATACACACATATATATAGCACTTGAAGTCATCAAATGGAAGTGTGTAGATTAATACGTTGGATATGGTTGGACATGAGTTGCATATGGTTGGTGGTCATGATGTGTAGAGCCTCACAAAAATTCTAGAAAAAGTGAACCTTGCAAATGATCCCCAGTGGTAGAATTGTGTATGGTGAAGCCTGGCATTACATATGGTATTTTAAAATCAAATTTAGGAAAAAATATACACATTTGCTTCATCATCATCTTTTGTGGGTTCTGCTGCTCCGTGATGCTGCTACAGATGTGGCTGTTAAGTATGTTTTTGATTATCTATTTGGTTATTTTCAATATGGTAGTAAATTATAATTAATGGAAATAATGAAAATTCTATTTTGTGCATAAATGAATGGAAGATAAATTGGTTACCTTCTCTGTGGATAATGTGGAAGCAGATTAGATCGTTGAACTGGCTTGTTGGTTACGAGCTTCGATGAATGTTAAATCCTTGCTTATTTCTTAACGTAGCGTCTTTATCAGCGAAGTGTCAGGTTGGCTATTAAAGTTGCCCCTTTGTCTTCACATCACAAATTATAGGGTTCTAAGGTGATAACCTTAAAAAAAGTTATTATTTTGAAAAAGATGTGCAAGGCACTAAAAATATGTGCATACCCTAGAAAGGCAAAATATCGTATATTTATGTCTCTCTAGAGTTAGGTATAGACTCACTATCTTAGTCGGGCCGACACCAAGTGGGCGACTTTATTGTATTTGGGCCAAGCCCATTCATTTTATTAATATCTCCCACTAGCCCATGCAGACTAGCTAAATATCCTTTTCCTTAAAATTCTCAGTATCTTTTCTCTTCATACAGGAAATTCGACGTGTGACCTCGTGAGAAAACAAAGATGGTTTCATGATTGTAATTATTAAGTTATCACCTACTAGCAATAAACAAATCACTCAAAAGATGATCATATACACCCAGACAATCAGTTTACACTAGACTCGGCACTCTTAATCCCTTATCAAAAAAAGTGCATCGCCTTTTATTATGTGTTGCGCTTATGATCCTGTATCTGAGACAAACTCGACATGGTCGCTAGCCAGCTAATGAGTAATAAAACATGGTGTAATATCAAATGGTCTTCCCAAAGCCCCCATGTCAATCCAAATATTCTTAATTGCTTTCCTAGTCACACCCCTTAAACAGTATCATCCATCGCTTTAGGTGAGTGCGCTAAAGTAGCAAACATTGAGCATCATCTTCATGACATATTGTGAACACCATGTTTTGCTACCCCTCCATTGGACAAAGTTGAAAACAAAATACAAAAGAAAATATAAAAAAATAAAAATGCCCTGACCTAGCTTCCCAAATGTCGATCGACACTACTAGCCTGAGAACTTTGCATAAGACAAAGTAGATGTCACTTTCTCAAAGTACAAGTTGCTAATTTGACCCCTAAAAGCTATAGTGAAAGTGACAGCCGGGACCAGAGAGGTGCCGATTGGCACTAAAGAAGTGCCAACTGGCTCTTAGAGGAGTGCCAACCGGCACCCAAAGGAGTGCCGGCCTGAGAACTTTGTACGGGACAAAATATATGTCATTTATCTTATCAAAGTACAACTAGTCAACATGCCTAAGTGCCAGCCGGCACTTGGGCAGTGACCATCAACACCACCCCCTGTGGCCCAAACAAATTAATGAATTTTGTCAGTAAGAAGGAAGTTGACTGAATGATTTGACTAATTTAACACGTGTACTTTTCGATCAGCGCTCGATTAAGTGCCGATCAGCATTATACCACTGCTTACCTAATTAAAAGCGACATCTATAGGTATAAATACCCCCCCCCCCACTTGCTCAAAAGGGATGGGGTCAAGATCCAACATATTTCTTATTTTCCATCAGTTCCATCATTCTCTCCCCCATATTCACCAATCATCTTCCTTTTACCATAAAAAAGGAGACAACCTTAAAATATAAGAAATACACAAAGGTTCACCACCATTTCTTATCCTAAAAAGGAAAGAAACAAGACATGAGTTCTGTATTTTACGTAACCTCCTTGTTTTCTCTACTAGTTTCATTCTTATTCATCTTAAACATCATTGAGACCTATTTTTATTAGTAGATCTAATCATATAATAGTGGTACAAGGGTACTTAGTCCAGATCAATGTCTTGAATATTTATAACTAAAAATCTAAATAAAAAACCGAAATGACGAAAAAGGCAGTGTGTCGTCGGCCTATTTTTCTCAAATTTTAGTTTAACCTCAAATCTGATCAGTTGTCAGCTCACTAGTTCTCAAAGGGTCAAGACCACATGCGTTATTTCAGGAGGATATTAATAATCTAGTTATGCTTCCAAGATTTATTTAAAAAATACCGTAAGCAACTTTCCTTTATAAAAATAATGCATGAGAATTCCAGCTAAAAATAAAAAAAATTTAATAGAGCTTTTGCATAACATGACATACATCAATGATTTATTTGTAAACAAAGAATAGGAAAAATATGGATGATCAGGAAAGTGCCAGTCGGTAAGGGTAAACCTGCCGACTCTGCACAGCCACCAATTAGTGGTATTATCTGTTACATCTTATTCTTTCATTACACAATAACCTAATTTTTTCAAAGTATTAAGATTCGCCTTTTATGTGTAACTATTCTAAAACAAAAATTTGGACATGGAGGTTATCATCATAGCATATGTATTAAGAGATTGAAAGGGTGGAGCGGGTGCCTAATACCCACTTTGTAACCTAGTCCCCAAACCTAGATTTTGCTTCGTAGACGACCCATGGTATTTTTATATGGGCGAGAATCCATTCTTTTGTCTATTTTGTGTAAAATAGACTGACAACTCTATTTAAGGTTGGTATTTAGACTAGCCAAAATCCAAGAATCAAAAAACGAGAGAATAGCACATTGAGATTTGGTAGGGTACAGATTAGAGTTGTCACAGAGGCAACTCCGTTGGGGATCAATTAGAGCCATGGCTCTAAGAGGACTAAGCTCTTCTAGTTTTTTTTTTGTTTTTTTACATATGCTGAAGAAATAATCTTTCGCTATAATATGCTTAATCGTTGTTATGTGACTACCTTTTGTATATTTTTACATGTGTATATATGTTCATTTCTTTGTGTGTGAATAGTCTTATTTTAAAAAAAAAGAAAAAAAATTAAGGACATTTTCAAAAAATAAAGCCCCTTAAAATACATCAAATAACATGGCCATGCACACTTACACCTGTGTCTGAATTTACCTCGATTACACCCAAGGGACATCATGAACGCCGTGCCCTTGCGAGGGTGCTATGTTGAAGTATAATTCCTCATTCCTTTTGGCCTAGTACCCTCAAGTATATGGAATAGTTATGCCACACGTACTAAAAACCACCTATCTGGGGTGCGAAGTATATAGTGGTTCTCATTCAGTACTGGAGTACGCTATTCAGGGTATATCAAATGTTTCCGACATGTGCGATTCAAAGTATATAGTGGGAACAGGCCAAATAGAGGGGAGCCTTACCTTTTCATGTGAAAGAGTAAAATCGCATCATAAGGCACGCCAAAAGGCTGCCTTAAAATAAGAAGGAATCATATGTAATCCTATTTCTATAATTAAAATACTAATGCATGAAACCCTGCATGAAAATCCTGAGTCAAACCTTAAATTAACCTTCCTCACGATTGGTCAATCTAAGGGGAAATGTTGCCTAAAGAAGCCACATTAATCTAGAAGACTACAAAGAAGCACCCGGGGTGTCAGAAGTTAAGAGAATGCTAGACTCGATTCTAGCCTCACAAGGACAGACTGCCCAATCCCTAGAACAGCTGGGAGAGGAAAACGAGAAGCTTCGTAATAAGCTAGACAAGGATGTACCAAAGTCGCAACCACCTACATTTTATACCCGCCTGTTACACCTACCTGATCCTCGGCAAGAAAAAAGGCCATTTTGCTCGGAACTATCCTAATGCTGCAAAGAAAGAACAATTCATGGCGCTTTTTCAAAAACTTGTCCTAGATGTTGGTTAGTCTGATGTTGAATCTGTGTTGTCCCTTGATGATAAAGCCTCCCCAGATACTATCATGAAAATTTCCTAACAGATGAATCCTCTAGCTCTGATGAAGGTGTTAGTTCTATTATAAGCTCAGAATTTGAAACTTGCTATCCAGCCATCTCTTCTCTTGAGACTATTAAAGTCTATGATGGAGAATGTTTGTCACTTGCTATTATTCCCACTCCTCTAGGGCAAATCCAATTGATCAAGAATTCCTATGAGAAGCCTAGACCCATTGTTGCATTCTTTGATATGGGTGTAGCTCGCTCACTGATGAACCCCTCTCTTTTGCCATCGTCTTATTGGCGAAAGTGCTCTGTCGGATTTTGTGTTGCAAATGGTGAAATACTTATGGTTGACAAGATCAGTAACGCCGTTCAACTTCAAATCTTCCCTAGCTTGTTTGTCCGCCATATAGTCCTTGGAACTCCGTCACCATAGCGAGACTTACTAATTGGTTTTGATATACTTCACAAGTTTGATGGTCTCTGTTGGTCTAGCGATGGTTTGAGATTCAAAAGTTATTTACTGCCATAGGTATCTCCCAATAATCTCTATCAATTCCAACATACTCCTCAGCTTGAGTGCCCACTCTCTCAGTATGTTTCCTTTGAAACTCTCAAGCAAAACATTGTCACACTCTCATGTGCTGACTCTCACATAAATTTCTTGCTGAAATGTTAAAGCCTTCTGTGGAAAAATCCCAAGTACTCCGTTTAGCTCCCTTTCAAAATGAATGAAGACGTTAACCCCACTAGAGCTACTCATTTTGGAATGAACCTAGAACATTTTGCTCTTGCCATTGAAGAAGTTACTTCCCTCCAAAAGAAAAATCTGATTGAAGCAACTACTTCCCCATGGGCATGTGAGACATTCTACGTCAATAAGCGTTCTGAACAAGTTTGAGGAAAGATGAGGTTGGTTATTAATTACTAGCCCTTAAATCGCTTCCTTGCCAACGATAAGTTTTCGCTTCCTCAAAAGCACTCCATGTTTAGTCACTTGTCCCATGCAAAAGTCTTCTCCAAGTTCGACCTCAAAGTTGGATTTTGGCAACTTAGAATCACTCCAAAAGATCGTCACAAAGCTACATTTTGTATCCCAGGCCATCATGTCCAATGGACTGTTATGCCTTTTGAATTGAAGAACGCACCCTCTGTTTTCCAAAAAACAATGATGCAAATCTTTTAACCGTTACTTGCCAATGCCCTGGTGTATATTGACAACATCCTTCTATATTCCCCAGATCATGAGTCTCATTTACAATTACTGAATCATTTTCATCAAATTGTCCTTGAGCATGGTATAACGCTTTCAGAAAAGAAAATGGTGATCAGTGTTACCGAAATTGATTTTCTTGGTATGCAAATATCCGATGGAAAATTCAAGCTCCAGTAATATATTTCCAGTGATCTCATGAAGTTCCCGGATGTTCTTACCTAAGTAACTCAAATTCAGCAATTTTTTGGCCTAGTAAATTATATGTCACAGTTCACAGTTCATCCCAAAAGTTTCTAAATTTACTGCCCCTCCTGTTACCCTCCTGCGAAAGTCTCCCCCAACTTGGTCACAGTTATATACTGACTATGTCAGAGCACTCAAGAAGCTCACAGGTGATTTCCCTCCATTGCAGATCCCCTCCAATGGCACAAGAATTTTGCAAACAGATGCAAGTCATGAATACTGGGCAGCTATCCTTCATGAAGAAATTAACAGCAAACGTCATGTGTGTGGATATAACTCTGGTAAATTTAAGCCAACTGAAATGCACTATTGTAGACACCCCGATCCGTGACCCCCGCAAGAACCCTAACGACCTCCGAGAACTACTATTTTGGGTCCGGGACCCACCCGAGGACCCGGTACTACACTAGGAGGGTTTGTCGCCCGACAAACTTGTTTTTTAGAGAGATTGTCGCACGACATATCACATTGTCGCGCGACAATCCCTGATATGTCGCGCGACAATTCCACTATGTCGCACGACATTCCCCCTCTGCACCAGACCAACCACTTTCTGACACATCAATCTGTCAGAACCATCACTTCAGCCGTTTGTCGCGCGACATTCCCGTATGTCGCGCGACATATCACAATGTCGCGCGACATTCTCCTTTTTTAAGGAAATGTCGCGCGACAATCTCTCCCGAGCAGTATAAATAGGCCAACACCCCCATGGGTTCTAGACGGCAACTTCTCGCCACAATTTCTATACTAAAATTCCTTATTCTCTCTCATATTTTCTAATCTTTAAGCCTTCTCCGGAAGCATCTGCGATAACATTTATTTCCGCAAGAGTCTCGGATCTAATCTTGGCACCCGGTGTGCCACCTTCTAGAGTCAGACCGCTGGAAATATTTCTAAGAGGAAAAGCTAATATTCGCCGGAGGTCTTCTCTGCCGTATTATATTTTCTCTCTCTTATTCTTATATATATCGTCGGGAAGGTAACTAAAGTCTCTTCTAGTAATTAAATAAGATATTCGTATATTAGTTTTATTGCAGACTTGTTTAAAACTCGATTTTTCTAACGGGGCGCTGCCCCGCACCCCGCGACCTGACCGGGCAGGTCGATCCCCGTCCTAGTAAGCGAAGTGGCGACATAGTTGTGGTAGATTCCTAACGCGCTCGAAAATCAGGTTTTCATTAGTTATTTCCAGAAAGCAGTAGAATATCAGTAAAAGCATCCAAGTTTTCCAACATAGAAAAAACATATAAGACCACTAGAGACCGAAAGGGCGGAATGGGTGCTTAACACCTTCCCAAACCGTAATATAGTTCCCGAACCCTATAGAATCCTGGTTTCGTAGACAAACGTGTAAAGAAAGGCTTATCTGTAGCCTTCCCTCTTACGCAATCATTTTGTCCGTTTTCTCGTAAAACGTACTGGCGACTCTGAACGAACCCTCTTGCATCTAAAAATAGGATAGAGGGACTCCCGATATGAATTATCAACACATAGAAGCAAATGAAACAACGGTATCCTTTCCGATGTTTCAGACGCCCACCAACGGGAACGAGAACCCGGGGGTCGCATTTGCGGATTCTCACAACTATCATTCGACATTCAAAAAAATCCTTGTTGTTCGTCGAGGAATAGAAAAGTTCCAATTTAATTTGATTGGTCATCACTTCAAAATTGAAATGGACATGACCTCCTTCCCAGGAATGATCTAATTCAAACAGAAGATGATACCGAACTCCTAATTATTACGTTGGGCAGAATGGTTCTCTCAATGGTCGTTTGATGTTAAGCATATTAAAGGAAAGGGCAATGTCATAGCAGACTTCTTCTCTCGTCCTTCCAGTTTATCCCACATCGCTTCTCTACCCAATCAAGTCTATTGCAAGCCCTTTCATATACATAAACCACCTCTCATATATCCTTGTGTCTTCTCAATTACCTAAATTACTCCAATCAGCACAATGAATCCAATCCAGACCTCCCCCATTTTTGCAGCAAACCCAAATTTAATAGTCCTTGATGCTATCCCTTATTTACCTGAAAAACTCCGTGAAAAAATTGGTGACTATGCAGTACGCCTTCATGATAAAGAAATGATCCAAAAGTTCTTGGAAATCAAACTCACAAAATATGGGCTAGTGTTTCGTGGTTTACGCCTTCACCCTTCCTACCCATATTGTTCGCTGTTCCACATTGACAAGCCATCCCGTCTTCCCAAGCAAGCTATTGTCTTTCTTTGGTATCTCACCAGAGTTAATCAGAGTAGCGCAGCGGAAGCATTGTGGAGCCTGTGATATAGATATTTTTTTTTGTGTGAGCTTGCCTCTCGATAGCATTTGCTTTGAGAAGAGGTATTCCTTTCCTTCTTCACTTTACTCACGTTGATTGTTTTGGTGACTTGTTGCATTGATGATTAAATTTGGAGTTCTTGATATTTTCTTGAATCCTTTATTTTCATTGAGAATGTGTTTTATACTTAGGATATGTTTCGCTACCAAGTTAGCAATGGACGACTGCCGAGTTATATCTTAGTCGGCCGCCTGGCCAGCGGATGACTAATTTATAAATCAACGGTCTTCTTTCGCCAACGAAAAGTGAAATGTGGTTTTATCAATGTTAATGGCCAGTCCCATTCTTTATGTTCATCGATTATGTTCTTTGATTTCGATGCGTGAATCCTGAGTTTGGTAATCTTTGTATTTGTTTTCGAGTGCCATTGCGTTTGGATTCATAGGAAATTAGAATGTGTGACCTTCTTCGTTGTTATGATTTTTCATTTATGTAAAAGCGGTATCGATTTTGGTTTAGTATCATTATACGCATGGAATTGTATTCCTAACATGTATTAGCTCTTACATTTTGGAGTTTGAGATTGAGTTTCGTATCTTCTAGCTCATCCAGAGCATGTTGTTTCTTTGCCGACTATAGTTTTGGGGGTCATCATTGGCCATGTCTTGTGATTGGGCCTTTTCAGGGTTTCAGGTCATGTGATAGTATCCTAGCCTTGAGGATTTATCCTGTGCCTCACTGTGGATGTCACGTGAGGGAGTAGAATCATTCTTGCGATGGTGCATTAGAAGTTCGAGCATTGTTGTTCCATCTCCTTGACATTCCCTAGGATCGTTCCACTCGTTTGCTTTGGAATTCGACTCTAATTCTTGCTTAACTGTGGCGAGTCTCCTAAGGTGGGGTGTAATACCCCGTATTTCAAGGTATATTAATTGGGTTGAGTATAGCTTACTTTAATCATATTAGTTGAAGTGAATAAGGATTAAATGTTAACTTTATACAAGTGAGGGGTGAAATTTCATGTAATGGAGTCTCGTGGTATTTTAATACATCTTATTATGTTGGATTACATTTCTTTACACTCATGTAAGTGATCGTTTAGTGATTCGGGTGGTCTGAATCAATTTTGGTTTGTAAATCATGAGTTTTGATCCTACGCGATTTTCTTGTTTTTAGCCAACTTTCGATTATCGTAACGTTTTCATCTTTTATCCGATTTGACTGCCGTTAGTTCCTACTTCTAGATTTCATAGCATTCTACAACTTTCGTGTTTTGCCCAAAAGCTAATTCGCACTCCTCGTAGGTCAAAACAAGGCGCGAAGTAGGCCCGTCACTAAATTCTAGTTGTTTAATAACGTTTTGGCAGAGCGTTGTTTTTGGTTAATTTATGGAAAAAATGTGTCCATAATTTGGGAAAACTTTCTCTTAGAAAGTTTTAGAGCTTTGAAATACCTTTCCGTGGACATAAAGAACACCTCAATCGGAGTTCCGAGTCAAAAGTTATGGCCAAAACAAAAACAGTGCTCCAGAACCAAAAAATCTGTGCGAGTTACTGTAGCAACCGACTTAAAGTCGGTTGAAGCTCGTTTTAAGCTATTTTTCAACCATTTTCGAACCAGCCTCTTCCACAAAACTCTAGAGGGTTCTAGAGAGAGAAATATAGATGTTCATGAGTAATCCTTACCTATCTTCACTCCCGATCGAAGGATTAAACATCGAAAAACATCTGAAACACCTCCTAGCTTACTACTCATCATCTTCTAGCTTGAGGATTCTTTGGGGAAGGCTTGAAGCATCAAATTTATTTCTTCTTTCTCACTCATAAATTGAGGTAGGGGTATTTTCTTGGTTTTTGAAACTTAATAAACTTGTTCATATGTTTTCAAATAGGTTTATACACATATGTTGTGTTCTTGCTCGATTATTGAAATCGGTGGTTTAATTAACCTATATGTGATATAAATGGATGATGTGAAACATGATTGAGGATTTGTTTGTTATAATAGCTTATTCATGAATATTTGGGTTATAAATACATGGATAGAAGCAAGATGTGCCGTCTAAGCTCTATATTTACATGTCAGCCGTTCATACGGATGTTCTTTGGATGTGTATGTGTTGGTTTGACACAAAAATGATTAGTAAAGGATTTAGTATACACTAAAGAACATGGACATGGATTGAATAGAGTTTATATGGCATATTTAGTTTCTATTTTATATAAGATGCATGAGTTAGAACAAGATATGCCACTTGAACTTAACATTTATGTAATATAGACTTGTGATTGATGTTCCTTAGATTTACATGCTTGGCGATATCCAAATGGATTTGTAAATGGATTATATATATACTAAGGAACATGAATACATGATGAATGAGGTTTAAGTGGCATGTGTTACTTATTAGTTGTCATAAAGAGCATGCATGCATGCATGTTATGCATCACTATTGTGTCAACCGCATTTTTGAAGATTCTTCGGCAAGCTCGAATTCCCATATGCCCTATTGAATGGACATGTATCTCTTATTATGATGCTGAAAGCTTCATTATATATATATATATATATATCTTCTCAGAGGCTATATGGAGGCTTATTTCTCCTGGCAATTCATAGCAACTTTATTTATATCTTGATATTGTCTTATCGAATACGATTGGTTGATTGATTTCTTGGAAATGATTGAACTTGGTCATGGATAACCATGGTGATATGAATTATGAATGAATATATGTTTTCATGGTGCTTGTCGGAATAGAAAAATAGGTAGGGCCCGGTGCCCTTGGGTTGAAAAGCCCTAAACCCCTGGGGGATATTGTTTGGTCGCCTATAAGCCACTGGTGAAAGACCCGGGAACCTAGGCATTGGCAATGCACCATTGGTTTGATTCTTTTCTGTGGAAGATGGACGGGTTGTTATTCCACTTCCTGGGTATGACGACGATATATCACTTTGAGGCAATGGATTCTGTGATGAGATTCCAGTTCAAGTTCTCGTTGACAGGAACTATGATTATGTTATATGCTCTTGGAGTAAATGGATTTTATATGGCCACCTTGGATTGGTTTCTCATCGGTATGCGTCGTCAAGATTCGAAAATGGATTGACACAAAGGGAGGTAACTTGCATATGCATGAGCACGCATTATCATGAACTAGTTATCTTTTATGATATTTTACAAATGGTATCAGAGCGGACCCCTCCGAGTACGGTGTGTCGACGAGGACGTCGATTCCCTTGGGGGGAAGGATGTGACGCCCTGCGAGTGATGGAGTACTCCCTAGGGTGGAGGAATGGTAGCTCAAAGGGGGCATCCCACATCGGAAGATGGGGGATCCTTGGAGACCCATATAAGTAAGAAATGGTCGCTAATTAAGTACAAGGCCTTTTGGGAGGCTCACTGGCTTCGGATCCCATGAGAACTCCGAAATTAAGCGTGCTTGGGCCAAAGCAATCCCAGGATGGGTGACCCCCTAGGAAGCTAGTCGTGAGCTCCCAAAAACAAAGCCGTAAAGGTAGACGTTCCGGGGCTGAGGCCCGGCCGGACGCTACGCGGGTTCAAATTTGGGGATCCTGTATATTTCTTTTTCCATACCTATCTCCATTTAAATTTCGAGGACGGAATTCTTAAGGAGGGGGCATTGTATTGCCCCGTGTTCCTTTTTTCGCGTTAATTTATTTTTAAGCCTAGTAAGGCTTAATCTCCGTTAGAGCGCGAGCATTAGATTCCAAGCCCTTCGTACTTGACCTAATACTTATAGAATGTCATAGTAGACATATTAAGTTTGAGGTAACAATTGTTACGTTATTCGAGTGGTTCGGATTGAAACCAAGGTGTAAATCGCGTGTTTCGACTTTTTGTAATTCGTAGATTTTTAGCCAAATTGGAGAGGCCATGACTTCTTCATCTGATGTTCAAATGACTCCCGTTTTTTGCCACGTCTTCATTTCTTTCCCCTTTACAAATTTCATGTTTGGGCCGAGTTGAGATTCGGCCATTTCGAGATCCATTTCGGGCTCAGAAAGTCATTTGCTGCTGCAATGACTTCCATGATCGATCATAGAAGACCATGATCGATCATGGTTCTCCATAGGGGTTTCATAAGGGTTCATGATCGATCATGGGGACCCATTATTGATCATGGTTCAGGCTTGGCGAGTTTTTAAGCGTTTTAAACCCGTTTTCACCCATTTAACACCCCTACATCACCATTTTCGAGCCATACACATACACTACACTCTAGAGAGTTCTAGAGAGAGAATGTGGGAGATTCTTGAGGGTTCTTGAAGGATCTTCATTTCTACACAAGATTTAGGGCTAGCGAGCACTATTCATCATCTTCTTCACCTCGTTCCTCCATTGGAGCTCTAAGGGAAAAGCTAGGGTTTCGTGTTTGAGGTGTCTACGCTTCTCCAAGCTTTTTCAATCTTACAGATTATCATCAATAGATGTGGGAACACTAGTACTAAACCCTTGATTTCAAATTATTTTTGTTGTATTAGAATTTGCTACTCAAAATGGGGATTTTTTATTAAAAAAACCTAGGTTTGTGATGTCTATGTGGAATGGGTTGGTTCGAGGTGAAATTAGTGATGCATATAGATAGATTATCATATATATATATATCATGTATTATCACTGCTTACCATACTATAAGCCTTGTTCTCTCATATACACATCATACCCATTGTAGCTTAAGGAATGAACTAAGCTAGAGGGGATTTCGGGTAATGCTTATATCATGGTTGATTATGGATTATATGGAATAGATATTCACGTATACGTGCATAGTTAAGAGTATTGAACGTTATCCATGTGTGTTGAATCGAGAACCGTAGACACATTAGTAAGTACTCTTAATTCTTGTGATTTCTTTATGTTTACTTAATGTAAATTTAGTTTAGTTTATCTCAACTTTGTTTTACTTTAAAACTCTAGTTTCCTATAAAATAGTTTTTGCATTCTAACATATTTTTTTAGTATATGACCTTTGTACAGGTGTATAAATACTAAAGTAGCAAGGGGTGATTGCTAACTAATGATAGAAAAGCTTAGAATACTTAAAGTTCAAGATTCTTCTTGCCTTCAACTAAAGTTTAGGGTATTAATATTTTTTTGGGATATCCTTTTACATATATATATTAAGTAGCAAGGGTTGGTTGTTAACTAGTAGTGGAAAAGCTTAAAGCACTAAAGGTTCGAGGTTTTTTTTGGTCCTAAACATGTAATCAGATGTGAACTTCAAAATATTATGTAATGTAATACAAACTTGTAGTTTAGGACGACATAATTTGCTCAAGTGACTTTTTTTTTTGTGAAACTAATATAATATTCTTGCTATCTTAGTTATGGTGGTTGCTTTGAGTTTAATTGAGTGTGATTGTATTTGTTGTGATACAAATGTACGTCTTATAGATTTTTGCTGTCTATTTGAATACTTTGCAATAGGAAAAAAATATGGAAAGCAGAAAAAAAAAATCAGTAGCTATAATATACAATTTTCAATCATTAGCCGTGCCAAAATTGTGCTATTAAATTAATGTCTACATATTAGGCAGTGCCATGAACCGTTCTAAAACCGTGCCTACATAGTGCCACTAATGTTACAACTATATCATACGCGATGACACGTGGACAACCATCAAAATGACACGTGTCAGTAGATTGGCACAATAAATAGCCGTGCTATAACCGTTTCAACTTTGGCACGGTAAATTGGCATGGTGTCAAGCCGTATCAAATAAATTGGTTCGGCCAGATTTGGCACGGCTCGGAACCGTGCCAAATGTGGTGAGGCACGGAGTGGAGCCGTGCCAGTTAGCGAGTTTTGGTGTAGTGAAAGTATATATTACTCAGTTGTAAAGGACCGAGTATAAACTTGATGATGCGTTACTCAGTTGTCAAAGATTGAGTATATAGTCTTATACTCGGCCCTTAAGAATCAAGTAACGGACACCTTTCTCAGTTGCGAAGAACCGAATGAAAGTGGGAGTGTTACCAAGTGTTTTTTGAGTGCCAATATCTCCACCCCTAATTAACATTACAGTGAAATTAAGGTACAAATGATTATGTTGGAATTTCAAAGATTTATACTTCTATGGTGTTTTTTGTTTAAATTCTAGCTATACTAGCAGAAAATTATTAGTGTTGTGCAATTATTATTATTATTATTATTATTATTATTATTATTATTATTATTATTATTATTATTATTTTGTCTCAAATGCCTTTAGCCGAAATTGAATTCTTAGAGTGTAAGAACATTTCGCACACTTAAAATACAAATTATCACAAGTGTCACACTTTGCCGTCAATATTGTGTAAAAATTACATACATAACTTCCCTTTTGGGAATCCCTCGAATTCTTAGCCTTTGCCAAAGTTAGTTTTCCAGTTTGAATTTCTAAATGGTGGTAGTTTCAATAAAAAATATTTGGGTCCAAAAGACAAAAACTCAATCAAACAATACGTATAAAGTTTTTTTTACTTGGAATAAAAGGTTAGATCAGACCTTTAACTTGCTGAACTGGAAAATCAATTGATTGTACTGAATTGAGTCGAACTGTGTTGTAAAAACCAAACCAAAAAAAATGCCGAAATCAAATAGATTTGGTATAGTTTTGTGTTCTATATTTACAAGCACGAACTAAACCGAATATCCTCAATAGTAATTTGATTTTTTTTTTCATTGGGAACTCTTGAATGTATCCATAATTACGTTGTTACTTTTGACCCTCTTTCACTCTCACTTGTCCCATGCTAATGTCTTGCAAAAAATTTGATGGCTTTAATTTTTTGTTGATGGAAGTATAAGATTGGTTGTACTTGTACATACACTCTGTGATAGTGCTAAACTCTTTGGTTGTACATACATTTCAAATATTCATGTTTGGCAGAAGTTTCCCACTTTGTTTTGATTTGTTTCTTACTATGCTACTACCAATTTTTTAGTTATCCGGTTGAAAAAAAAAAAGAAGAGTTGAATCTAATATAAAAATTGAATTATATTAGTTGAGTGTAAAATAAAGTGATATATTAAGAATATATTCTTTCCTTAATATAATTCATTCGTGTTGTGAAGTGTGATATATTGATTAAATACGTTGTAAGAAAAAATAACTATTAATTTGAAACATGTAGGAAAAAATGAATAAACTTATTATTAATTCAAGAAAAGCAATAATTTTTCTTATATTAATCACATATAAGCCAAATTAATAATAATTTTTCCCTAATACAATTTATTCCTGTGTCTTGTTTTCGTTTGTGAAAAAAGCGCCCCTGTTTTTGGGTGCTGTAAAACATTACGGGCCTTACTCTTTTGGAAGGTCAATATTTTATAGGCTCTTTTTTAAGCCTCTATTTTTGTGAGAGGGCCCTTCTATCAATCACTTTATGATTCAATGGAATGGTTGATTTTTCGAATTTTTAGGTAACATTTGAGAAAAAAAATAATAATAAGATACAAATTCACATACTATGGCATTACATGCAATATTTAATTTATTTTTTTTCATTTTTTATACATAATTCCATTGTCATAGTAGACCATATTTTATAGATGTTGACGAGCACGCTTCAAATTTATAATTTTTATTAAAATTCAACTTTTAGATCTAAAGGTTTAAAGAAGTTGGAAGAGAGGGAAAGATAACTTGAATGCATAAATTGGGTATGGAAAATACAAACCAACATTACAAGTTTGCATAGATAGTAAACATGAGTTTTATACTTACTAAAATAATATTAACTTTTGGCCAGAATTGTGTAGGGGTGCAATGTTAGTCTTTAAAGTTTCTTATCTATGTAGGGAGAGCGCAACTTACTATTTTTGTTCTTCGTAGCATCCAAGCCTATTGGTGTTTTATTTTTGTCGATTAAGAGGTGAAAAGACAACTGCAGCTTTGCTTGTAAGTCAGGTCTTGTCTTGTAACTTTGTTTTAATATAGTGAAACACTGTCGGTTAGTCTCGGGGATTAGTCGTATGTAAGTACAGATACCTTGTTACTTTCTGATGTTTTTGATTGATATGTATGATTGTTTGATATAAACTGCTAAATAACACAACACAAGTTTTTGACAGTAAAATTGGATAGACAATTAGGTTTGCTTCTGCTTTATCAAATCACAAATAGTTTTTAATAAAAACCCTAAAATCAACCTAGTCATACGATCTGTGTTAAATTTTCAATTGGTATCAGAGGAGGTTCCATTATTTTACTAGGGTTTGCAACTAAGTTGATTGTGTCCATTTGTTGATATTTGATTTGATTTGATTTTACATGGCTACAAAGAACGATCTTATGTCTAAATCTATGGTTCCTATATTTAATGGGTCTAATTATAATTACTAAAAAGTTTGCATAACTATTTATTTGTAATCTTTTGATGAGCAAATTGTTGTGATAAATTTTAATACTCGTAAGCGCAAGAATCAATTTATAGTGTAGCGTGTAAGCGAAGTCGATCCTACAAGGATTCAAACATTACGTTTTATAATTATCTTGTTAATCTTTCACTAAATTCCTAATCTAGTAAAGAAAAGTTTATGGGAATCAAATAAATAAAACAAAGAAAATAAAATAAAAGTAAACAAAGAAAGTAAATTAAAATAATGGAACTAAACTAAACAATATTAAGCAAGATAATAAAATTAATAAATTAATTGACTAGGGTTTCGGAGTTATATATTTAATATCTTCTTACTAAGTCTTCATGCGCATAGATTCTACTTTTATCTCACACAAATTTAGTCTCTCGACACTATTAGATATGGAAAATAAAATTATTCAGGTTCAAGTAATTTATAAAATCCAATTATAATTCTTCCACAGACAAACTTATATATAAAATCAAAACACTCAATATATCTGTCAAAACACACCTTATATCCGCTCTCAACAAATTATAAGGTGAATCAAACAAAAAATAATGAGAATCCAACTTTATTTTTTATCAATTAAAATAGGCATCCAATAGAAAGAATTTTATTTAACATTAAAGCATTAAATTTGTATAGTCAATTAACATGAATACGTGCAAGGGAATCAATTAAATATACTCATCCTAATCTTAACACAAATTTTTCGTTAGTATAGATAAAAATAAATAACAAATAGAATTAGAAAAACTTACTTGGCATAAATTTAATTGAATAAAACAAACTTCAAATCTTCAAAGTTTTCAAAGTAAAAGAAAACATGAAAAGAGAAAAATTGAAAATAAGAAGAAAATAAGAAATAGTGCACTGCACTAAAGCATGCATGGCTCCCTCGTGACTGCTCCCCACGGCTCCAATTTACAATGTGGTAGCATTCTCCTTTGATTAGGAATTTAGGTTAGCAATGGGGCTAAATTGAATGCTTCTTTTTTAGTTGAATGGGCTTTAATGGTCATTTACTTGGATTGAGCCCTCTTGTGGATGGCTAGGAATGAGGCTTCATATAAATTTGGTTAGTGGGCTGCTTTGTGGTATTGGGCATGAGGCCCTCTTTTGTACAATGAATTTTCGCCCTATTAGACAACTGTATTTTGTGTCACAATTTTAGACCTTGAGATAGTTGAATTTGAGAAAGTGTTGAACTGTAAAGTTGTAACTCTCGAAATTCTCTTCAAATTAGGCTCAAGAATCGCATGATTTGGAGTTTCGAGTAAAACGTTATATATGCAAAAGTATTAAGCACTTTTAGGTGTCTTTATAAGCTTTAATTTTGTTATTTTTTTCTCAATCTTTCAAATTCTTTTCTAGCACCTGGAAAACATTAAAAGTAGAAATATTAATAATATTTTACGCTCTCTAAATTATAAGTTAACATAATAAATTATATCCATTTCTTGGCATATCAAATTTCCCTAAACTTACACTTTGCTAGTCCTCGAGTAAAGCAAAAGTCTTAAAATAAATTATTTTCTTAAGTCTAAGATTTTCAATAAAATTTGAATGAAATGGTTCTTTTTAAAATTCGATTACAATTATTCACCGATGCAAATAACTCAACAAAGATATCAAAACACTCACAGCTAAAGCAATTTGACAGACATGCAATATTAAAGTTCTTAAACTAGTAAGATTTATAAAGTATTTCATTCTTACCAATCCTCATCGTGTGTGTGTGAATTGACAACAACATAACATCATTGATATTAAAGTAAGAAAACTTTCGAATCCTATCCAAACTATGCTTTGACTTAACTCCTCACATGGCATATACTCAACAAATGAAACACTCGATAATAAGGTGTATTAATGCACTCATTACATGCGGGCAATAAAGAGTAGATGTACGCAAATTCAAAAGCCTCTCGCAAGTATATATGAGAAAGGCTATAAATGAAAGGACATTAGTCTCGTGAATGGATATATCCTACTAGAAAAGCGAAATGCATAAATGGATCTCCTTTTACGACTCTCACCTCTAAACCTTATTCCAAAGGATTATTAGGACTTTTTCGGGTTGTAACGTAAAGTTTAAGTAAGGTTATGAAATGACAGGTATATAAGAGTTCAAAAATCTAAGAAATACATTAATATATAAAATTAATACTTTTGGGCTTAACTTTGACTTCACTTGAGCCTTTTCTTTCTTTTTTTTTAAATTCTATTTTTTTACGTCTCTTTTTTTCACACTTTTGGAACTAAAATTTGTATACATATTACAAATGTTTCAAATTACGCTTACTGTTTAATTAATAATCCAAGAGCAATGTGAATTTTTGTATAATCTCAATTTCAGAAACAAATTTGAATTATAAACTTATAATTTAATCGGGAGTCCAGAAAGGGGATTTTACTTTTTGATATATTATATGATGATAGATAAAAGTTCAAAATTTGGTATGAATTTTTGTCCAGAAACAAATTTGAATCATAAACTTATAATTTAATTTGCAGTCCAGAAAGGGGATTTTACCTTTTGATATATTATTTGATGTTAGATAAAAGTTCTTATAAAAGTTATGCCAATATTATTTTTTGTAAGTTTATTGGTTAAACTTAATGGGTAATAGAGATTGACTTAGAAAAACCCAAAAAGAGATATAGACTGACAAATCTTACGGAAAGATATAAAATCACACTTAAATTGATGTACACTGTAATTGACATTGCTAGTTTTTTTTTTTTTAAATATGAATAGAACCTTATTAATTGTATGGAAAATAACTAATTTTTTTTTATTATAAGATTTGATACATTAATTATATCTCCAAAAAAAAAATGAAAACATAAACTTGAGGAATCTATTGAATATTTTTGATATGTAATAAATATGGAACTCTTAAAACAGCCATATATAAGTTATTAATTTTGTATATATGCACAATCATAAACTAGACATAATTTTTCTTTAATGCAATATATTCTACTCTTTCTTACGTTAATATTGATGGTATTCAAAATTTCAAATTTAAAATAATCTTACGCCAAGTAAAATAGATTTTTATATATACAAAAGTGGGATATGAATGATAATTCAAAATATTTTTAGACTTTAGAAATAGTTAAATCTTAGGGATAATTTAATTTGTTTGTTGGAAAGTCAACAAATGGTATTTTAGGAAAAACATAAAATTAATAAATAATGTGACGTGTCATGGAATTCAGTAATAATTAGATATGTAATAAATATGGAAACAATCCTAATTACAATCAATCCTGGCCTAAAATTGAGAATCTATTGAAATTTTTTAGATCGTAGATATGTAAGGGTGCATTGATTTTTTATTTTTTTAATATTTGATTGCTGAATATTGAGTACGTACTGTATGCTAAATTTAAATTTTAAAAATGATGTTTGTTTTTCTATTTTGAATCAATTTTTGTATTAAGGTTGTGTAACATAATAGTTTAAATTCATTATTAAGCATCCAATGGACTAATATTTTTTAATGGTGAATGCTTAATTATTAAAAACAATAGTCGTTAACTTTTTAATAATTTAAAAAAACAAATGGCTTAATGCACTTCTAAATGCTTAAAAATTTTACATCAAACATTCAGAGGTAAAAATAAACATTCCCTAAATTAGAAATTTTGTATATTCATCTCATATAGTTTTTTTGATTAATCATCTCATATAGTTGAGACATGCACAACCATAATTTTGAAATAATTTATCTTTAATACAATATAATCCACTCGATCTTTCTTACGTTAAAATTGATGGTATTCAAAATTTAAAATAATCTTACGTCAGGGAAAATAAATTTTTATATCTACAAATGTGGGATATGAATGATACTCAAAATTTAAAATTCAAAATATCTTTAGGTTCTAGGAATGTAAAATCTTACGGATAATTTAATTTGTTTATATGAAACTCAGCAAAGAGTATTTTAGGGAAAACAAAAAAATTAATAAATAATTGATTATTGTTCAATAATTCTTAGCGGACATAAAAATTAACATATCAAATGTGGCCTTCATGTTTAGTTAAAAGAATTATATCACATTATATTCTAACTAATGAGTGATTGACGTATTGATATGTCAATTTTTTATGTCAGATTTTTATGTTCATGTAAAATTACTCATTATTGTCTACTCTTTTGAGGTAGACCCTCATTTTTTCTTTTTAAAGTCTCCGATCGAATTCAATACTAATTCCAATACGCTACTACTATACCACATGCTAGGAGTTATTAGATCTTAATCTCCCACAAGAGTTGGGTTAAATGCAAAACTATTTGAAATAAGTGTGTTAAAAACAAAATGGTCGCTGCTGAGTTGGGTTAAATGCAAAACTATTTAAAATAAGTGGGTTAAAAACAAAATGGTCTCACCTGAGATAAATCTATATTAAGTTTAAAGCAGGCACAGTGGATATGTACCTCAAGTCCCAGCGATGACAAGTTAATAGACAAATTTAGGCAAGTATAGTAGAAACAGGACAAATTTATTATATATCTAAATTTTATTCATATATCTTTCATTCACTAGTTTAACTCATACAACTGTTCTAAAAAAACAAGAAAAAAACTACAATTGTGTTACGCTCGTACGAGGCATACAAGTGAAGTACACTTGTATGAAACTATGTATATCCTCGGAGAGAGAATGACGCATATCATTGGGAAGAGGATCTCGTCGCAAGAATGCAGCAAAATTTTAGGGATTCTTTAGTTTTTTAAAGAATTTATATATCTTCATCTCTACAAAAAGCCCTAATCTCTCTGTAATTCAAAACGAACGTATGGTTGAAAGTCCATCTCTTACGACTTGCGGCTTACAGAGGTATAGTTTTTCAATTGTTCTACAAATTTTACTATTAAATGTCAGAGAAATTTCACACAGTAGTTTCAATTGATTATTTAATCATTCACGTAGTGAAATTTTCAATTGAAGTTTCACTATTCTAATTTATATGTTGGCATGCATGATATTTCTTCCATTGATGTTTCTTATTATCCATAAGGTTTTTCTCCATTAACATTAACACAGTGGATTGATTGGTTTGCGCACACAAATCATAATGTTGGGTCTGATTAAAGTCTTAGTTAAATATCACTGTAGTGAAATTTGTTATAGTAGAATTTTACCATAGTGAAATTTCATGTTGTGACTTGTGAGCACAATAAAATTAATTTGAATCCATGTTTTGGTCATATGGCGTTATGTTAATTGACACAGTGAAAATTCACCGTCTTTTTAATTCCTCTATGTTATAGTGAAATTTCACATCTTCATACAGTGAAAATTTTCATATTCTTTTCAATTCACCGTCTTTGTGATTACCTTCGCTTGATTCATGACGTAACTGGGTATAATATACTTACATATATTGCTCCTCTGTCTTGAACATTTAAGTGACAGTGCAAATATAATTATTGTTTAGGAAAAAAATAAACAACAAGAAGAAATGAGCTGCTGCATTCTTTCGCAAGACGTATTAATCGAGATCCTCTCAAGATTGTTCTCAAGATTGTCCGTGAAGACTCTTATGTGATTCAGGTGTGTCGCAAATCTTGGTCCACACTTATTCAAAACCCTATCTTCACTTCAACGCACCTCAATCGGGCCATTTGTACCAACCAAAACAATAACCTTGTCAATTTGTCATTATACATCGGGATCATTATTCCAGAGAGGATGTATACACCATGTTCTAAAACGAAAAGGTAGATGTATCGGTAAAGTTGAGGTTGTCTCCAAAAAAGCAGTGTTATATTTTAGTTATGGGTCCATGCAACGGTATATTTTGCATGTATGATTATCTTGATGATCTCTATTTGTGTAATCCAGCAACTAGAGAAATCAGGTGCCTTCTGAAATCCACTATCACACCTCTGCCCGGTCATATTATTTTGCATGTATGATTACATTGTTAGTAATGATGATTTTGATCAATTTGATCCTCACTAAGCTGATTCTTACCCACAACCTGAACCTGACCAAACCCATCTTCAACCTTAGTTCCCAACCTCACCCATAGCCTGAACCTGACCAAACCCATCCTCAACCTCAGTTCCAACCCCACCCACAACTTAGATATAATCCTGAACCTACCCCTAATAATGTGGATTCTGATGTTGGTGATTCTGATGATATGGTGTCTATACATTCTTCAGATGATGATGAGGATGCTACCCAATCCAAGGTTAAAAGGTTTATTGTGTTTGATAAGGAAAAGGACATGAAAAACCCATACTTTGAACTTGGAATGCCCTTTGATTCTTCCAAAACTTTTAGAAGTGCAATGAGAGAATATTCAATTTTGATTAACAAGGAGATAAGCTTTAAAAGAAATGATAAATGAAAGATTAGAGCCAAATGTAAAGAACCATGTACATGGATGGTTTATGCTAGCAGGTATAAAAAAGAACAAACCATTCAAGTGAAAACATTTCAGAGCAAGCATACTAATTTTAGACCATTGTATCATAATCCAAATGTTATTTCAAAGTGGTTGTCTAAAAAATATGTTGAACATGTGAGAACCAACCCTGAATAGCCTTTAGAATCCTTTAGGGAGACTGTGAAAAGGGATTTGACAGTTGGTGTGAGCAAAACTCAAGTGTTTAAGGCTAAGAGGATAGCTCAAGAAGCTATAGAAGGTAGCCACAAAGAGCAATATGCCCTGTTATAGAGATACTGTGAAGAAGTGAAGAGAGCAATGCCCAACTCCATAATGGTTGTTTATATTAATGAGGGTAGTTGGTATGATGCAATTCTAAGATTTAAAAGGTTATATTGTTGTCTTGCACCACTGAAAAAGGGGTTTATAGATGCTTGTAGACCTATAATTGGACTTAATGGTTGCTTCCTTAAAGGGCCATATCCAGAAAAGTTGCTTTTTGTAGTTGGAATTAACACTAATAATGGCATATTTTCATTTGCCTATGATGTGGTGGAGAAGGAATGTAAGAGTTTATGGGTGTGGTTTTTACAGTTGGTATGTCAAGACATTGGGATTAATCATGAATGCACCAGCTATACTTTCATGTGTGATCAGTAAAAGGTAATGATTTACTAATTTATGTTTATTGATTTCACTATTTGACTTATTTAACTAATTTTTGTTCTTCCATAAATTTAATCATTAGTAGGGATTAGTTCCAGTTATACAACAAGTTGTTTTGAACTATGAGCATAGGTTTTGTGTTAGACATCACCATAGCAATTTCAGGAAAGAATATCGGGTAAAAGCTTCTAAAGATCAATTTTGGAAATGTGCAAAGGCTAGTACAATTGAATGGTTTGAGGAATGTATGCATGAAATGACCAAACTTGACATAAAAGCACATGAATGGTTAGCAAAGCAACTTCATCCAAAATTTTGGAGTAGGTCACATTTTAGAACAACCCCCAAGTGTGACATATTCATTAATAACCATAGTGAATTTTTTTAATTCTTTTATACCAGAAGCAAGACAGAAACCCATCATTGCATTAATGGAGTGCATTAGAAATTTGTTAATGGTGAGGGTTATGAGGAATAGGGAGAAAATGAACAAAGAACCAACAAATATATGTCATAGAATTCAGAAAAAGCTTGATGAACTAGTGAAATTTACAGTGGGTTTCATAGTTGAGCAGGCAGATGAGTTTGAGTTCTAAGTCAGTGGGCCAAATGTGCAGTTCACAATGGATTTGAGGTAAAAGACATGTGCTTGTAGGGTGTGGTAGATAAGGGGAATGCCTTGTGTTCATGTTGTTGCTTCTATTTTGTATCAAGGTGGTATACCTTCAGATTATGTTGATAAATGGTATTCAAAATATAAGTATTTACAGGCATATGAGAATAGTATCAACCCACTCAATGGCTGTGATCTTTAGCCTATAAGGGACAGAGCTACATTGCTGTCACCTATAGTCACTACGCAACCAGGTAGAAAGAAAAAGGCCAGAAATAAATCACAAGATGAGAAAGAACAATCAACAACAAATCTAGGGAGGAAAATGGTGGAAATGAGCTGCAACAAATGTGGGAACTTGGAGATAATAAGAGAAGATGCAAGGCACAAGGCCAGGTGGTGAAACCTCAAGCAGAGGAAGTACAAACAATGGAGGTACAAGCAGGGGAGGTGCAAGCAGAGGAAGTACAAATAGGGGAGGTACAAGCAGGGGAGGTACAACTGCCAGAAGGGACAGTTCATCTGCTACGAGGAGATGAGTTGTTACCAATATAAGTAAATTTTTGTTATAGATATATTATCAAACTTTGTTAAGTTTCTTATATTTCCATTGTACTCTTCATATGCAGGTTAGTAGGAATAATGGGAAAAGACCTTCTACCTAAACTTAGAGTCAGCATAATTCGATGCTTTCATGGCCTTGAATAACATATGGTTTTTCAAGTCATTTTAACTCTTTTTGTGCAGTTGATCACATCTAGCCTTAATATGCCTTAGTATAGCCTTTTTGTGCAGTTGATCACATCTAGCCTTGGTATGCCTTAGGATAGCCTTTTTGTCCAGTTGGCCAAATGTGCCTTATTATATAGCCTTTTGTGCAGTTAATACTTGGTCATTGCTTTAAGTCTATTGAACTATATTTGATTATTGCTTGCTTGCTTTTTGTGCACTCTTTTTAATATTTTTGCATTATTGTAACTAATACACATCAATCACAACACACAATGGGTATACATAAAGCATCAAACTTCCATATTCATTGATTCAAAGAAAAGTCATAGCATGAAACACATGAAACACGGGTACTTCAAAGTTAAATTTTAGGGCAGTGCAGCCACAGTGTTACATTTCTCCCCACTCTCATTCTCTCGACCACTTAGTAGTACAAAGATGATTACAACATACACAAACAATGCAATCCATATAAATTTCTCCCTCTTGTTCTCCTTCCTTTGTGCACGACAAATCCAAATGACCAAGTCCTTCCAAATGAAAAACACACAACCACCATACTGCAAAACACAGAATTTATAGTAGGTGAAAATCAACAAGGAGATAACTTGAATGTTAGAAAATGAAGATGGATTACCTCCTCACGTTGGCACATTTGTAATACTTTCAGCTTGGATTTTATAAGCTCCATGAGGTCAAATACTCTGCATTATTGCCACAGTAGCAGGTCAGCTGCATTTTTCTTCTCAATGACAAAAGTTATTCTTCAATCTCTCACTCAAATGGATTTTTTTTCTATTGAAATGGGAAAAGGAAATGGGAGGGATGGATATATACGTATATATATGTGTCAAATTGAGGGAAATGGGGGAAATAGAGGGAACTGATGGGAGAAATGGAGGGAAATAGGGAGAAATGTCTCCTTTTACGTTTTTACCTTTCCTATGTCCCTTCTCTTGCTGTTTATGTTAGAAAAATCACGGAATGTTGACAGAATGTGCATTTATAACCGATTTTTGAAATTTAGGGTACAACGTGGAACAAATGGAAGTTTGGGGTGCAAATTGAAACCGAGTACAAAGTTGAGGGTGCAAATGGGTCATTTACTATAAAATTTACATTAGAATTTGAAACTGTACTTAATGCCTAGCTCGTATATATTGTATGTAATATAAAACTTTTCTCTTAGAAGAAATTTTATAAAACTTATTTTTAAATAAGAGAATCGCATTAGAAAAAAAAAATTTGTGGACAATAATTAAAGTTGCATGTATTTGTAAAACAAAAGCAAACTGTGTTGTATAATATTCAGAATTATAATCCAGGACTCCATTTAATGCAAAGTTTATTAAATCTTTATCCGACTAATTCTTGTCCTGTCCGATCCCGCTTAATCCTTATCCGATTAATTCCGACTCTTATCATATCCAGCCTTTATCCTATCTGATCATACCTCTTTATCTGGCGCGCCAAACGCACCCTTAAGGTTGCACTGGACTAAAACTGAAAATTTTATGTATTTTATCACTGAAAAAAAAAATTTAGGCTGGGCTATAAGCCCGGTCGGCCTAGGCTAAATCTGCCCTTCTAAGTGGGTCATCTTTAAATTACCTCATGTGTATCTCTGGTTCATTGCTATTACTTTGATGGATTAAATTTGCACATTAAGATGTTTAATTACGTATGGTCACAACTAATATATAATTTTATTTGATCATTTCATTATCCGTATCTCTGTTTTGAGGCACCATCATAGATGAAAACATAATGCATACATTGTCTTCTTACTAAAGTTCACTTGACTACAATTACATAAGTTAATTTTTTCATAATTAACACTAGAGAAAATTCAACCTGTTTAAAGATGCTATTATTATTTATATCAAAGACTTGCAAGTACTAATGATTAAAACCAAAACACCCATTGTATAGTTCCCATTATGTATAAAGATCAATTCAAATCCATGTCTTTGATAATTAGCAGATATCTTCAAGAAGGACAAATAAGGAAGTAGATCGAATCGAAGTTGTGACAATTAAAACTGCTCCAACAAGCGACATTAGCGAACATTTGGTCAGGCACTGCTCAAAACCATGCTATCATAGTGTAGCCTTTTTGGTGTATATAGTGTAATTAGCTAGCATGGTTTAAACTGTTGTACAAGCTTCAAAATGCACACAATTTTAACCACATTCCACAAACCCTCCCTTAAAGTTATTAGGAACGATTGCTCCCTTGCAAAGTATTTACTATGCCATCTTATAATTAAAGAGGCTTAGTTACCATCACTAATTACTCATCTTTAGCTTTTACAGATGGTAAAAATGCCTTAGGGATGGATTTTAATTTCCATCGCAAAAACCCTTTATGTTGTAGTGATGGCCTTTCTGGCGTGTGAGCGATGGCCTTTTTAGCCACCGTGGAGGCCTCCGTAGGTCATTCTTGGCCCATGTTTTCGGGCCCGAGTCCTTTTTTGAAATCCTCTCAAAGACACTTTGTCTTTGAGCCATGGCCAGAACCTCTGGTGTGAGAATCTGAATTGGCTTAGCCTTCTTCACTAACCTACTTCAAGATGGGTTTAACGGGACTGGTGCAGCTGCTAGAGCTCTGCTCCAGGACGGTTGCTTAGTGGATGAAGCCGCCGTGTTTTCTTCGTCTTCACTGAGGGTGGACTTCTTTAAACGCTCCCTGAGAAAAGCCCGGAGAGCTATATTCTCAATCCTTAATTTGATGAGCTCGCTTTCGGAACCTCCGATCATGTTGCTGAGCTCGTTGTAATTGTTATCCATCGTCCCCCTCCTCAGGGAGCTCGAAAGAACGGTTTCGGGCAAGTTTGGGATCGTCCCATTACCCACTCTGACCTATTGTGAGGTTAAGGTCTCATAACCTTTTGTCATTCTTTTAGTATTAACCATTTTTTTAGAAGAGGTGGGGTACACTAAATCACAAAGAATAGTGAAAAGAAACCTAACAATTTCCCATAGACGGCACCAATTGTAGATGGCTAAAATTTTGGCTGGGCCTATGGGTGAGATATTCTTCGTGAGTATGAATGTACCATTATGGATAATAGAGATAAGACAATGATATTTTTGTTTATAGGTAGGATCCTCTAGTGAATTTTAATTTTACTGGCAGTATGTTCTCCTTTGTGTGTGTATGAGCTTTTATTGCTGTTAAGAATGGAATTTAATACAAGAACATAAGCTACCAGCTTTCTCTATCCCTCTCCCTTTTATCTCCGAATTCTTCAGTTAAAGAAATCTATCCTTTGTTTAAAGTTATATCTTTATATTTATATCTTATATAATAAAGGTTACAATACTCCATTAAGGGTGCATGACTAAAAGATAGTTGAGGGTAAGGCATAGGTTCCCCTGCATTAATTGTGAAATGATTTGCATTAAAGACCGGTCACCTTTATATCATACAGATGTTAGGATTTGGTGACTGCTCTATGTACGAGCGGGTGAATTTTGGCATTGGTAGGTGATTTCCATCACAAGTCATATTCCTCATGATGAACAAAGTTCTGTCACATCCTTCCACACGTTTTCTGTCTTGCCGAGTGTGAGAATCCGCAAATGCGGCCCCCAAGTCTCAATCCCTTGTTTGGGGGCCTGAATCATCGGTACGGGCTTCGTTGATTCATTTGCTTCGATATAGGGATAAATCCTATTTTCAAATTACTAAATGCAAGTGGGTTCTTTCAGGGTCGCCATCACATTTTATGAGAAAACGTACAAAAAAAAGTCCGTGTAAGAGAAAAGGCTAATACAAGCCTTATCCCCGCACGTTTTGTTTACGAAACCGGGATTCTATAAGGTTCGGGAACTATGTTACGGTTTGGGAAGGTGTTAAGCACCCATTCTGCCTTTTCAGTCTCTAGTGGCTTTATATGTTTATTTTATGTTGAAAAACTTGAATGCCTTTACTAAGAAGTCTACTACTTTAAAGTAATTTTGCAAATAAACCCGATTTTGGGGGAATGGATGAAAATCTTGTATTCCGTGATCCGATATTTTGATTTTATAAGAAATGAAATACAAATGACAAAATTTGTAATATTTTGGAAAAAAATGATATCTAAGTATTGTTTCCTCATATAACAATATTAGTGATATATCTCTTTTTGGTTATTTTAGAAAGAGATTGGATTCTCGATTGGAATTGATTTGATATGGATTTGGACTCTTGAGGAGAGTATGATAGGTATATTACAATCTACATTGGAGATTGAACATACCCAATTTTAATCCTGTAAGTAAGTTTTATCATTCCAGGTTTTGAAAACTTAGTTTTGTCTGAACGATAATGTACTTACTTTTTTTGGTTTTGTGAAAATGATTTTATTAGGGTTTTGTTTTGAAAACAGTAGACTCTTTGTAATTTAACAATAAATTTGTCCAACTAGAAAGTGGACAGAATAACAGATATAACAAATCTCAAATAAACCTAATTGAAATTAAAACAAGGAAGTTGGAAGTAAATGCTTTTGGTTTATGTTGACACAAGCAAGCCAACTCCTTACTCACTCATAATACTTCCAAAAAATTACACAAGTATATATAATAAGTTAATAAATAGTTTAAACATGTCTATAGATACTAACTGAAGTATGATAAAGCCAATATGCAAATATGTAAACTTTAATAATAGAAGAAATTTTCTTTACCTTCCCGACAAAATAAAAAAAAAGAAAGAGAAAATATAATATGACCAAAGATAATCCGATAGATATAAGCTTTTCTCCTTTAGAATTAGTCGAGAATTTGACTATAGAATACGAGACGTCGAGTATTGAGAACTCGGAGGTTCCCCGATAATTAGACGATAATAACTATAACTTTGACAAAATATCAAATTTTTTAGAGAGAGAGAGTCATTTTTCTAAGCCAAAACCGCTGTCCTTGAACCCTTAGGGTGTTGGCCTATTTATACTGTTCGGGAGGGTTTGTCGCACGATAATTCCCACAAAAGTGGAAGTGTCACGCGACATTTACCAAAATATCGTGCGACAAACAGCTGAAGACTTGTCCCTGATAGACTGATGTGTCGGGGAGTGGATGGTCTGGGTTAGAAGGGTTTTGTCGTGCGATAAATGGAGAAATGTCGTGGGACAATTCCATTTGTCGCACAACAAAGACTTCTAAAAAAGGATTTGTCGCGTGACAAAGACTATTGTAAAAGGGTTTATCGGACTACAAACTTTTCCGAAGCGGTTTCTAATGTTTTGGTTGAGTCTTAGACTCAACAAGTACTTTTTCTGATGGTTTTAGGGTTCTTGCGGGGTTCTCGGATCGAGGTGTCTACACCAAGCGTGTTGGTCATGCGATGTGGCCGACACCAAGCCTTTAATTAAGTTTTTGCAATTGATTATTCCAAGAACACTAAATCATATATAAATATTGTTATATTATAATCAACACATATACATCTATCAAATACTTGGAACCCAAAGGATTAAAGTTTAATACGATTAGGAAAAAAAATGAAGATAAATATTTGATAGATTGAAATTTAAAGAAAAAAAAAACAAAATAAAAACTATTTGAAGTTTAATACGATTGAAGTTTAAAGAAAAGGGAAATAAAAAAAACGAAAATAAATATTTTATATTTGAAATTTAATAAAGTCAAGGATTAGTGGATATGTTATTTATGGTACGAATTGGTATGGTAATATTGATATAAAAATTCACCCCTACATCTCACAACATGTCTCAACTTATTTTTTCTAATTTCTCACAAAAATCAACCGTTTTTACTATCATTTTTTTTGTTATTATGAAACAAACCCCTAAACTTCAGAGATCTTTTAGGTTAATGAATTGAATACAAATAGACTTCGTTTGATAATAAGATGAACAATAACAGAAAAAATAATTGATTTATGAGAACGATTGAAAAATAAATTGCTCAATGCTGCAAGACTTACTTTTTTACTTTTTCGAAAAAAACGTTTCTTTGGATAGTGAGGAAGAAAACTTTTTTGAAAAAATAAATTTGTGGGAGATAGAAGCCAACTCATAAAAAATAAAAAGTATATCACTACATCACTAAACTTGTTTTTAAATCTATTATACTAATCAATTATTTTATTTTTTTAATAGTTTCTATCTTAAAGGAGCCATAGTGATTGATAGAAAGAGAATACAATGCTTCTTTGCCAATTTAAATCCTTTAGGTGATGAATTTTTGAAAAAACTAATGTCATGATAATTAAACTATTCAACTGAATTTCTAATGGAGACGGTGTTGGGTTCTGAAGGGTCTTGGTATAAACGATGTATTATATGCTTCTAAAATCTTTTTCATTCAAGAGATGGATATTGAGGTATCATTTACCTGGAGTTGGCAAGTGGGAGTCAATTAGACGATAGTTGTACGTATTACAGCGTGGTCGTTTTCACTAGCGGCTCACCAAGCACGGCCACACGCCGCACATAGAGCTCGCCGGGCCATCTAATCTGATATTTCCCTTCAAACAATACCATGCTCACAGCCCAAATACATTTTTATCTAATTTTACAAAATATATATGTGATTGTGTATAGGACACTTGGAAATTGAATATAATAGAACGGTTTCTAGTGGAATATGGATTTGAGGTTGCTAAAAAAGAAGAGGGGGCGGATTGTTTTGGGAATTGAGAAATTAGTCGATCTGTTTTGTATAAATAATTTTGGAGCTTAGTATATTAGTTCTTGTGTTATCTATGCTTGCCCAATTACTTACTGAACTGGAAGAAGAAATGATATTGTTTTCAAAGTAAGTAACTTATGGATTGTTTCTGAATTTTATACTACATCGAGATAAACAATCCATTTCCAAATTCCCAGCATTTCATAAGGTAGATGAAAACAAACATAAAATGATGGGAAAATTACCAAGAGAATTACGAAACCAGCAACTTGGTAGATTTCCCCAGTATCATATTACAAAAAGAATATTACAAAACAAAACAATTGTATCCAAATGAGAAATGATCAAATCTATATGTGATGGTATAATATTGATGTGTTATAAGGTTAATTCATTTATTGGAATAATGTGAGGTAGTGGAGAAAGCAATGGGGTATATTTTGTATATAATGATCGGTAATGAGACAAATCAATTGTTATATATAGGAGGAGAAATAGCCTTATGTGTGAAAAAGTTTACTCTGTTAGGAAGTGAAAAGACTTGTATTATTAAGCTTAATTACAAACGAAGGAGTTCGTGCCTATTTATAGGCTACATGGATTGGTTTAAAGCATGTGGTCATTAATTATTTCATGTTCTAGTAATTTCTTTACTTCATTATTATCCACTTAATTTTACTTTTCTCCATACAAATCTAGAGAGCTCTAACTCTATATTATACAAATATTTTGTAGAAAGTTCTAGAGAAATGTGCAGCATATTCATCAGTATGGAATATTAGAACAATAATAAAGCTGGTAAGTATTTGGGTCCGACAAGAATCTGGTACAAAGTCACTCTTTAAAGAACAGGTAGAAGCTTCAAGGAAATACCAAAAATCTGGTACAGTACGTTCCTATCATAAGCGGGCAGAACCACCCTTATAAACGCAGTTCTCGCTGCTTTTTGCATCCCTAAAGGAGTCATGGATCAATATAACAAACTGATGAAAGCCTTTTTTTGGAGAAATCTGCGGAGTCCAAAAAAAAGCCTGAAGTAGGATGGGATATGACATGATATTACATGTCAAATAGACATATACATGGGAGGGCTTTGCATGAAAAATCTCAGCATACTTAACGAAGCCCGCATTTTGAAGCTTGCATGGAAATTAACTAAAAACCAAACCAACCTAACTTGTGGGCCCAATTAATGAAACATAAATATTTTTCAAACATTCCAAACTCTACGGATACAATAGATCATTTTGAGTTTGGAAACGTATTGAAAAAGAAATCCCTCTCTTTAACCTTGTGTTTGGGAGTTTCAATTTGAAGTGAGGGAGAGAAAATTAGAGAAAGTTTATCCGTTCTCTCGTTTGGAAAGTTTTTACGGAGAGAATATGAGAGAAAGGGAGAGAAAATTAATTAAAACTCTCTCCCAATCGGAGAGAATCGGAGAAGAGAATTTTTTTAATGAAAACTTATTGTATTGACAATTTTGTCCTTAAAATACATAACAAATCTTTACAAGATGATCTTTGCTCTCCTTTTTTTCAACTCACAAACACCAAGGAGAGATTGCAACATTCTCTTCCTTCTTAAACTCCCAAACAAAAGAGAACAAATTATTTTCCTTTCTCTCCCTTTCTCTTTCCTCCAAATTGATAATTCTCTTCTTTTCTTTTCTCTCCTAAGCTCCCAAGCACAACGTAAAAAAGGAATAAAATGGGAGATTGGAAAAGGCAAATTCAGTTTTTGGCATGAAAAATGGGTAGGGGACTTTAAGCTGAAAGATTTCTAACAAGGAGAAATGCCCAGTGAAATCGTTGAGGCCAAAGGGAGAGACTTTATAAATTATCCAAATAAAGTGGAACACCCACATGATTAGAGAATGGGTTACAAAATATTTAGTTCCCTATGTTTCAAAGAACTAAATCCTATTCAAGAATGTGAGGCTCCATCTCATGGCACCCATCACCAAGTGGAGAATTCACTTTGAAATGTATGTACAATTGGCTTCTAATTAAACATGAGCAAAACGGAGTAGCAACCTCATATGCCATGGCATGGAATATGGAAATTACCATGCATGCCAAAAGTCCAAATGCACCTATCCTCTATGAGCTATAATGCCTTACCAACGTTGGATGTTATCTACAAGACACATTATTCCAACAGACCAGTGTTCTCTATGCAGAGCAAGAGACACTAATGTACATATAAGTAATGATAGTAGAGAATTTGAAGCCATTAGAATTTAGAAGACAGCTTGTGGTTAACCTAAATAGGCCCCAAGATATTCTATTGGCAAGAAAAAACTGGAATCTTTGGGAATGCATGGAATAACAACATTTTCAGTAATGAATCAACTACCAAGGCGAAGTTCAGGTACAAATAAATGTACAAAAAATTCAATATCCACACCATTCATGTCAACAGTACATTGAGCCGAGAAAGAATTATTCGCATCAAGTGGCAAGGATCGGAATATAGAATGTTTAAACGTGGATGGGTCTGCCCCTAAGCAAACACAGATGCTTGAAAAATAGGCTTCATGCAACACATTGGGAAAGTTACAAACAACCTGGACTCAACTATGGGGTGTTAGAACTTAGAAGGGGACTCCAAATTGGTATTCAAGAGGGTATACATGATATTCATATAGAAATGGATTCATCCATGGTTTTTGACTCAGGCTATTGTGTTGCTCTTTCTTGCCAACAGATGAAAAACTTTGCACCATTACTATCATTCAATCGACAATCAATATATCTCGATAAATTGAACTTTAAACCTCGGGGATCTTATGGGTTAATGAATCGAATACAAATAGGCTCCCTTTGATAACAAGATGAAGAATGATAGAGTAAAGAATTGATTTGTGTAAAAAATCTAAAAATAAGTTGAGGGATATGGTGAGACTTACCTTTTGACTTCTTCCACGGAAAAAATTTCTTTGGTTGGAGAGGAAGAAAACTTTCCAAAAAAAGATAATTAAGGAGGATAGAGGCATCATCTAACCATAAAAAATAAAAAGTATCTCACGAAATCATTAGACTTATTTTCTAATTTCTTTTACAAATTCATTGTTTTTCTACCATTTTCCATCTTGTTATCGTAGGGAGCCTTAGTGATCGATTTTAGTGTTATTGATAGTGAGAGAATGATGCTTCTTTGTCAGTTTAAGTGTCAATGGTGATGAATTTGTGAAAAACTAGCGTCGTGATAATTAAACTACTCAGCTGAATCTAAGACAAATGAATTTCTAATGGAGACAGTGTTGGGTTCTAAAGGGTCTTCGTATAAACAAAACAACGTGGTTTATGCCTAAAATATCTTCTAATCAGGAGAAGGCTGATAAGGTATCATTTACCTGGAGTTGGGAAGAGGGAGCCGGTCATAGGCTGGTTGTACGTATTACGGTGTGGTCGTTTCACTACCGCTTGAGTTACTCGTGGCCAGGCCCAATGGCTCACCAAGCACAGCCACACACTGCACATGCTTAGCATGGAGCTCGGCACATAATCTAGTCTAATCCTCAGTTGATTGATGGACCTCACCTATATATTTCATCGCACCCATCACCAAGTGGAGAATTCACTTTGAAACGTTCGTACAATTAGCTTCTAATTACACAGGATAAAAATGGACTAGAGCCTTATATGCCGTGGCAAAGAATATTAAAATTACTATGCATGCCAAAAGTCCAAATGCACCAATCCTTTATGAGCCATAATGCCTTGCCAACATCGGATATTCTCTATAAATAGATACATTATTCCAACAGACTGGTGTTCTCTATGCAGAGCAACAGACAGTAATGTACATATACATAATGATTGTGGAGAATTTGAAGCCATTAGAAGACAGCTTGGGGTACACCGTACACCTTAAATAGGCCCCAAGATATTAAATGGGAAAGAAAAAAACTACAATTATACAAAACAAACTATATTTTGAAAATATAGGAATCTTTGAGAATGCAAGGAATAACTCCATTTTCAAAACGTAATGAAGCAATAGAAGCAGGAACTACCAAAGCGAAGTTCAGGAACGAAGAGGAAATGTACAAAGAATCCAATATCCAAACCATTCATGTCAAAGTACATCGAGCCGAGAAAGAATTATTCCCATAAAGTGGAAAGGCTTGGAATATATAATGCTTAAACATGGATGGGCCTACCTCTAAACAAACACAGATGCTTGAAAAATAGGCTTCATGCAACACATTTGAAAAGCTACAACCAACCTCGGTGTACTGTGGGATGTTAAAAGGACACTCCAAATTGGAATTCGAGAGGGTATGCATGATATTCATATAGAAACGGATTCACCCATGTTTATATTTTTTGCAGGAAGGGAGCAAGGACATGCTGCCACAAGATTTGCTGGAATGACATTTAGCAGCTGCTCAATGACTACAACAGAGTTTGGTAGTCTTTTATATACAGATAGGTAAAATTTGCGGGGGATGCTCTCGCTAAGAATGCTATTTTGGAACAAGATAAATAGTACATTCCAATGCTGCCTTATTCATGGAACCCCCTAAGTCTCACAAATTGGGTGTGACGACCCCCAAACAGGGTACATTTGAGACCCAAAATGCCAACCCTAGCGACCCCCTATTTTGGCTTGCATAGCTAGACATAAATATATTTTTATCTCTACCAACATATAAAAATACTTATACCATAAATATAAGTAGTCTACATATTTGTAAAACAGAGATGATAAATAATATGTATGAAATCCGAGATAACAGTCCAAGTAAGTCTACCCCCACGGCCCCACGTATCCCATAGAGGGCTAGGTACCGCACCCCCTACCAGTACCCATACCACATACCAAAGCTTCCCACAGATTAGGTAACACTGGTACATTCACAAGAGCCCAAAATTTTATGGAAACTTTCATTTGTAAGATAATACGTTTGTGACTAAACCTAGAACTCCAAAGGGCCTTGGCCCATGTGCTGTTGTTATCTTTCTGCTTTTTAAATATATATATTTATATAATATATAGGGTTTAGTCGTGTTACAGTCCTTAGCTGCAAGAACCAGAAAAGTATACTAATTACATACCATATCAATTCAGAGATTTGGGTTTTGAATGTTTGATCTGGTGCTGACAAACTGAAGAAGCTACACACACAGAATTTTGTAGATGCCTTAACTTAAAAGCAATGAACAAAACGCACAAACCTGAATTGCTTAATCTGTTGATTTTTTTTTTTTTTTGTGCAAGACTCCTCTGCCTGAATAGTGGAAGTCGGCCTAACATATAATGAAGGCGGCTGGACTCAATTCTCGAGACCAGAGATAGAGGTGGAGGCACCATGGTCTGTTGTATAATCAAAATTTTCACAAAAGTGCTATTTTTGGTTGAAACATCTGAAGTTGCTCCAACATGTGCGGCTTGTAGATAAGGGAGAGACAAACACGCGCGCTCACGCATGTATATATATGAGGGAGAGAGAGAACAAGTCATGTTCTTATGATATAAGCTTGTTCTTTTTCTTTTTAGTCTGAAAAAGAGGTGAAAGTAAAGCTAAGCTGCATATATTTGAAACTTGTGCATGTAGCTTATAGAATTGAAACTTATGCATCTATAGCTCTTCTTCAACTTGCACAAAGCATTTTGTATTTTTGTGAAAGACTCTAGGAAAGCCCATCAAATATAGTTAACGTTGATAAACTACCACTGAGTTTTGATTCGAAGCTGAAGAAATAATCCTTCTGAACTAAACTTTCCGGAGACGGGAGGTTCAGTTAAACAATTTTATGCTTGCTACCGCCTATGTTTATTTCAAATAATTACCTGAAAAGAGATAAAGATGCACTATACTACACTCTATGTTAACCTTATCATGCGAAGATTTAATCAGATTCAGAAGTAAAGAAGTAAATGTAGCATCATGAAGTTATGAACTTTTAAGAAAGAAAGAACATAGCATTCATTGAAGGAGATCTGTACAGGCAAAACATACAACAAAACCTAAAAGAAGCTGATATAAATATTCCAAATTTTCACTACCATTCGATATCCAGAAAGAGAAATTGGTATTTCTATTAACTAAAATTCTGGAATCATTGTTCAAATTAATACATATTAACATAAGATTTCAAATTTCTCAAAGAACAGTTTGAAATCATAGTGAGCTCACGTCTAGTATGATTTAGCTATTGACTTTTTAGTAATGAGCACAAGAAATTCACCTGTTAGATCCAGTCGAGAGAAGATGTAATCTATTAATACATATATTCTCACCAACAACTATCGCAGAGATGAAAAAAAGAATTTAGGGTTCGAACATTTTACCTGCAGCAATAGGGGCTTTAAGATAGATAGAGAACGGCGATCAAATTCAAATGCGATGAAGGAGAGGGTCGAGGGTTTTCACCCACTCGACACATTCTTGGAGAGTGCCAAGGGTATTTTTGTCAGGGACTTAGGAATGATCAAAGTTATTTTACTGGTTCGATTGGCCGGGTTGAGTAACCGCATCAAGCTCTCTGGCATCGACCAGGAATTCTAGCCGTCTCTGTTAGATTTTGTTGTTGAAGTGTTTTCCATATGTAAATATTATTTTTATGTAAATAGATTTTTCATTTTTTTTTGTCATTTTTTATTTTTTTTAATCGATTTTATGTAACTTTTTAACGTGTATTATTATAACTTTGATATTTTCGTTAAGCGGTTATATGTGAGTATAAAATTATACGCCTCACACTTGAACGACTTATCGGTGAACGTTAACTAGAATTCTGTTTCAAGCTCTTATTTTTTTTAAGTTGTAATAATCTTTCATGTAATCAGATTTATTGCAATGAAGTAATTTCAATTTATGCTCAATCTTTCTCTTAAATTACTATTATTGCATGTTGTTATTCGTTATAAATAATAATTAGTCTTGTCACTCACGCGATCTTCTTTAGGCCATCAAAACACATCATGTGACACATTGAAATGATGGAAAATTTTGTGAACTTTTTTATCATGGTTAAATAAGCATTCTTTAGTTTAAAGGAAAAAATTTCCTAACATCGAGTATTACTCGGTTTGGATTTAGAGGAGGAAAATGAAATATATAACGAAAAATAACTCTTCTTTCGATAGTTAAAAAAATAGGTGCTTATAAAAGTACCATAATACTTCAATTTAAACACCATTTTTATAAAAAAGGGTAATTCATATAGTTAAGATATGTGTTTTGAAGGCACTCTAGTTGAGAACTCAACCCATGACTTTTTTTGTTTTTTTTCCTTTATCTTTGCGTCTCTCTTTTTGCACCACCACCACCTGTCCTGCCACCGGTTACTTTAGCAAATTCCGATGATAATCTGCCTATCGGACCACAAGAGAACCCATTTAAGGGAATATTTGCGAGCAGTAAGAGATCGAACAAAAAGAAAGGAACCGAGTCTACATAAGATTTAAAGAAAAAGAGGAGGTAGGTGTTGAGAATTAAATCCACAAAAACTTCAAGGATCGATTGTGTATCGTGTTAATTACTAAGAGACCCGAAAAATGGAAGCGTACCTTAATGTATTGAGACAGAGGTTAAGCATAACAATGATTCATCGGATGGTCTACCAACCCTTTCCCTCCTAATTCTTAAGTGTCTCTCTTGAGAGGATATGAGAAAAATTGCATTAGGGAGGGTTGGGGACCATAGCCCTCTTATATATAAGTTTTCTTGGTAGTCATAGAAAACTCTCTTAAATTATATTTCTGCCCCTCATAGAAATACAATTTATATAATAACATTTACACATTAATTCCATGATAAACATACCCTTAAGCATATTTAAAACTTAATTAGATCACTTCGAGTTAGGCTTATAGATGATAACACACTCATTAATAATTTACACATGTGGTCCCAATTAGAATTAATTAGAAAATAATCCAACAATCTCCCACTGGACCGCATATGTATCCTGATAAATGTGTTTAACTATAATGAGCTCCAAAATTTGTTATCATGACATGAGGGTATCCGAACAATCTCGCCCATCAACTATACTAGCATAGGATCAAAGCGGCCTTTGTTACATTAATCGTAACTCGACCTATCAATGGTCACGTATACCAACACAGCCAAATGACATCGATCAATCATTGTGTGTAGCATGAAAATTACATGCAATGTGATCTACACATGCCTATTTTCAACTGGTCCTACTTTACTTGATTGAGATCAGTCCTTAAACTTTCTCCTTAGTGTCATTACCATAATGGAAAGCAAACATTCAGAGTCAAAACCAAATCCTTTATTCGATCGAAAAATACAGGTATACTCAAATAGAAGCAATTAGCCACAAACTCCCACTAAACTGTCACACCATTAAGTAAACAATACCCCGTGACCAAGTTGACCGCAATGGCCCCAGGTATCTAGCTTTTGGTGAGTAGATTTGTATTTTAGTGGAATTGTCCTTATGTGCTCTATTCATACTTGTCAACTCTGAACTTATCTTCTTAATAATAAGAAGATCTCGATGTCACAATAAAAGTTTAATGATTCTTTAATACCTTATGCAACCTTTATGACAATCATAACCTTAATACATAATCAAAATACTGAATAATCTCAAACTAATCTGATTCCAAAATCTGAGCATGTAATCTTTATGAATATTGTAAAATCTTGATTGCTGCCTCTACTAGTGCATTGCTAAAACATATACCAAACATCCATTACTTCATATGCTAAAGCCAAATGCGTTAAAACTTAACAATGAATAATATTTCCAATAGCCAATACTTATAGAAACTTTATACATAATTTGTGTCATTTAACAATAGGAGTATCCCTTGGAATTTAGACTTGTATGCCAAAAAATCTGACAAGATATTTTCCTGATATAACTCTTTTGCAATAACCCAATAATAACTTAAGACTTTAGTATTTATGCAAAAGAGTACATCCTTGAGATCTTTCAACTTAAAATTCTTTATATGAAATTTCTCGATTTCATATGATAAACCTATATCATTATCAACAAGTAGAATACTATCTACATAGTCCCCAGGAATATCAGTTTACTCCCACTGATCTTAGGGTATATACTAGCATCCATCACCTTAGTCTCGAAACCGTATGAGGTGATAAATTGATGGAATTTGTAGTGCCAATCACAAGCAACTTGCCTGGACACATAGATGGATTTTTTTGATTTGCAAATTGTATATTTTGTAACTCCTTGATACTAAACTTTGTAGTTGCACTGTATATGTCGTTTCTTCAATGTTTCCATTGAGAAATAACATCTTAATATACGCCTATGTATATAAGTTTCCTGGACGATATTTTGTCTTGAGGTAATTGAGTTTGACTTTTCTGAAATTATTAATCTTTATTGGGAAGCTTCTTTATTGTTGTCTTGATAGTCTAGATTTCCTTGATTTTCTTAATTATCTCTTCACCAATCAATCAGAATTAAAATTCCGATTACTATCAATAATATCTAACAAGAAAATTATTAATCTTTGACTTTTCTGAGGTAATTGAGTTTGACTTTTCTGAAATTATTAATCTTTATTAGGAAGCTTCTTTATTGTTGTCTTGATAGTCTAGATTTCCTTGATTTTTTTAATTATCTCTTCACCAGTCAATCAGAATTAAAATTCTGATTACTATCAATAATATCTGACAAGAAAATTGACAACTTCTTAAAGACAACATTTTAAACCTTATCTTCCCCCCCCCCCCAAACTCAATATCCTCAAGAAAAATCTATAATGATGTTGGCAAAAATAAAAGTAGAACTAAAACTGAATATCAATTCAACATGCTCACAATTATTATGTAGTTGTTATACGCATAACATTTAATCCAATAATCAAGAAGGGGGTCCCTCTCAAGCTGCCTGACACAACTGTAACGACCCGGTCGCACCTCAGTACGATATTGTCCGCTCTGGGTAGCGTCCTAGCCAGGCCTTAGCCCCAGGACATCTACTCTCACGGCTTTGTTTCTGGGAGCTCACAATCAGCTTCCCAGGGGATCACCCATCCTAGGATTGCTTTGGTCCACTACTCGCTTAACTTTGGAGTTCTTATGGGATCCGAAGCCAGTAAGCTACCCAAAAGGCCTCGTATTTAATTAGCGACCATATCTTACTTATATGGGTCTCCAAGGATCCCCCAACTTCCGGTGTGGGATGCCCCATTTGAGCTACCATTCCTCTGCACAAGGGAGTATTCATCACTTGAGCTACCATTCCTCCGCACAAGGGAGTACTCATCACTCAGGGCGTCACAACAACATTGATATTAATGGCTTTGGTCAAAAATATCAATTTGTAAGTGGTCATCTTCATGTAGTAATCAAATATAAAAGTCAAATCCTGTCAAATAATAACCTTCCTTTGAGCCAGTTATTATTCACATGGAAACCTAATAAATATCTCATATTTATTACCGCAAGTATGCTCATTATTCTGCCAAATAATTCCCTTCCTTTGGGCCGGTCAGTATCCGCATGAATAATGAGTATACACATCTAATTTTGTCAAAATAAATAAATCTAGCAATATAGGTTACTTTGGCAACATATTGTTTTGACTCATCGATTTTGAGAGAACTGGACAATCTATACTTCGCTTTCCTTATATTCTGGATAATTCCAGAACTACTGTATTAATGAGAGGCGAAAAGTACAGATTCATTCTTTCTCGTTTTGATGCAAAACCGCAATTGAATTTAAAGTTTTTATTAGACAAGTCTACCGGCATTCTCAATGCCAAGTTTATGTCTATATAGTCAAGAACAATTAACATGTTCTCTTTTCCATCCTTAAAGCCGAATAGAAAATAAACAGTCTTTAAATTGATTAATTTTATGATAACATCTCAAGATACTGAGCACAACATTATTACCAAATCTTTGGATAGTTATATTAATTGTAAGTGGTACTCTTGTTGTAATGATCAAATATTGACAATAAGTTATGTCAAATAACAAATCTATCTTTGGATTGATTTATTATTCACATTAGTTTGCCTCGATAATCGTCACATATTTACCACCACAAGTGTGTATGCAATTCGGCCAAATATAAACCCCTATTTGGATTAGTTAATATTCGCATAAATTAAACAAACACGAGCATCTAATCATTCTTTATTTATATAAAAGAAGTCACTTTGGTAACATCTCGTATAAATTAACCTTAATAGAATTTTTAGACAAGTAATAGAAAAAATAGATGTCGCATGTAATTAATCAAAAGTTTGATATTTGGTCACTGCCAAAAACAGTGACAATCTGAAAATAGTCACAGTTATAAACTGTGACAATTATGGACAAACTTGTCACTGCTAAAAACAGTGACAATTCCGACGCGCAAAATACTGTTTATCTTCTTCATCAAATTTCTGAAATTCTCTCCTTCATACATATATATATATATAAATAATATTACTAAGTAAAATAACTTATGCAATCCATATAAATTCACTTGGCTGAAAACTGAAACAAATAATATATATCTACGATTGCCGAAGAATCAGGGCCGGCTTGAGGGAAAATGAGGCCCCAAGCGAAATTTAATAGTCACAAAAATTGGGGCCTCGTATCATTATTTTCTTCTTCAATAATACAATTTTAAAATCATAATATCTAATAATTTGAAACCAAAAAACTCCAAAAAATAGAACCAGTCAATTACCGAATTTAAAAAAAAAATAAAAAAAATTAAGGCAACAATTAACATAAAATTGATAAATAAATCTTTGAATTTGTAACAAAAATATACAAAATCATCTCGGTACTAATTCTCTTGCCCGACATTGTAAAACTAATTAAATTTTTTTTAAAAATACGCCTAATATTGTACAACTAATCAAGAATAAAACTTAATATCATGCTAATTGCTATTTGCTAAATAATCAAAAATCAAGAAATATGGAAGAAACGGAAAACAAAAAACAAAAATCAAGAAATTAGGGCTTAAGAATCTTAACCTTGATCGGTGAGTTGGTGCCCTTGGTCGGAGGCTCAGAGCCATCAACTGAGCATAGATATGGATGGAGAGTCGAAGATGGAGTGACGAGAGGAAGAAAATGGAAAAAAAGAGGGGGAGAATGGAAAAAAAAAAAAGAGAGAAAGAGAAGAGATAATTTCTTTTCTTTTACTTTTCATTGTGAAGATATGTAATCGACTAATCGTTGCAAATAGTACTAAAGGAGAGATAATTTCTTTTCTTTTACTTTTTCTTTTTACTTTTCCTTTTTCCTTTTTTTTTCTTCTTTTGTCCGTCCTGTTTGGTGGTCTTCTTCTTCTTGTTCTTCTGAGTCGTCTTCTTCACCGTTCTTCTTCTTCTTCTTCTTCTTTTGAGCCATCTTCTAAGCCGTCTTCAGTCTTCTTCATGGGTCTTCTTCTTCTTCTTCTGAGCCGTCTTCTTCACAGTTCTTCTTCATCTTCTTCTTCTTCATTTTCTTCACAAATCCTTTCCCCTCAACCTTCAATTAATTTTTTTTTGGTGCCCCTCCTTCAAAATGAGGCCCTAGGCATTTGCCTAGGTTGCCTCCCCCTCTGGCCGGCTCTGCGAAGAATTGCCAAAATATACGACCAAAATCCATGTGTATATATATATATACATCAGCCTTAATCAAACCAAAATAGATATAATCAAACGTGGCAGATCTGTCCTTATATATATTTGTAAAAATAAACTACCGAATATATATAACAAAACCCAAAACTTTACATACATATACACATCCATATTATTGGATCTGTCGCACGCATTAAACTATATATATGCATAACCTTACATATATATAAATATATATATATATATATATATGCAAGATTCCATTGCATCTGCCGAATTGGAATTGCACTTCTCCTTTTTTTTTAATCATGCCGTGAACCATCCATGAACAACAACAAAAATAAAAAAAAAACTTTTATCCATATTATCCCCATAATCTATACATTTAACATCTTTACACACAAATCATATATATATATATATATATAATTGTGTAAAGAGCCATAGGGTGGGACTAGAATTTCTAATAATTTTAAAAAAAAAAAAAACATGCATACATATATATATACGTCGTTAATTGAATGGGCGTAACATAAATATATATAATAACCAACCGGTCCTTTTATATATATACACCAATTGATTTTACTTTGTATCCATATATATATATATATGCAAAGTTATGCAATTCATTTGCTGAAAAGAAACAAAGTGCAATTATATGAGGTTAACCACAAAATTTTCAGAAATGCCGCATGCAAAGTGAACCGAATTCATCAATCATTAATTACAATTGCATGAATTCAATTATATACTAATATCTCTAATAATAAACATGACACGATTCCTTTGATACCACTTGTTGAGAATTAAATCCACAAAATTTTCAAGGATCGATTATATATCGTGTTAATTACTAAGAGACCCGAAAAATGGAAGCATACCTTAATGTATTGAGACAGAGGTTAAGCATAACAATGATTCATCGAATGGTCTACCAACCCTTTCCCTCATAATTCTTAAGTGTCTCTCTTGAGAGGATATGAGAAAAATTGCATTAGGGAGGTTTGGGGACCATAGCCCTCTTATATATAAGTTTTGTTGGTAGTTATAGAAAACTCTCTTAAATTATATTTCCGCCCCTCATAGAAATACAATTTATATAATAACATCTACACATCAATTCCATGATAAACATACCCTTAAGCATATTTAAAACTTAATTAGATCACTTCGGGCTAGGCTTATAGATGATAACACACACATTAATAATTTACACATGTGGTCCCAATTAGAATTAATTAGAAAATAATCCAACAGTAGGTTCTAGAAGGTGGGGCGCAGTGGAGGCTGTAAGGACTTGTTATGTATGCAATGTGGTTTGCAATAATGAAACAGTTTTCAAATATCATTTGGTTGGCTCTAAACATATTGCATTGGTGAAGAAACTGGGATCCGGAACAGCCGTGGCTACAGCCACCTAGTGAATGAAATTATAGGAAGTTTGAGATGGGTCTAGTTGTAATTTTATTTCCCTAATTTACCAGTGAATTGGATGTTAACGTGGTGTTTTTAACTTCAAGGGTGATGATGTAAATAATATTTTAATTCAAATTCATTTATTTGAAGATCCCTTGGTATGAAGGGGAAATAACACTATATATAATGGATATAGTATTCAAAACTTACGTGAAGCCAAGGCAGAATTCAACCGACGCATACATGTTAAAATTGTCCTATCTTACTCCAATTTTGAATTGCTCATTTACTCCTACAGTTTTTTTTTATTCATAAAATGCTTCTAGTAAATTTAAATCTTCGGTTTTAAGTAAGTTTTCTTGCGCAAAAATATGATTCCCCAAAAATACTCTTTAACTTGATGGGAGATTTGAAAGCGCTGGGGCTAATAGTTTTAGTACGCTTTTCTTTAAAAAATGTTAGAACACAGTGGAAAAGGATATTCATGAATTTGTTATCGAAGCTTTCGAAAAAGTGAAGTTTGATGAAGGTAAACACACTCTTATTATGCTAGTGATTTTAAATTATAATTTCATTTTACTATTGTCAGTGTGTTAAAATATACAAAAATATTTTAAATCATAAAAATTAACAAGTATGAAAAAAAATTCAATTTTAGTTTTATTCAAAATAATTGTGAGACAAAATGAGATAAAAATCAAGTATAACTTTATTAATTCTAATGACGTTTTTTGCGTTCAACTCTAATTTTAGAAAAAGATTATTTTTTAGTGACGGAATTTAGTGACCAAATGTTTGTCGCAAATATAATGTTTTGTTTTAAGCATGTGTTTATCATTTGGGTGCCTAAACTGTACATGTACTCTTACAAATCTAAAATTAAATATGAGTGCCTAAAAAATGGGTGTTTGAATTGAATTTGTAGGGTGTTTTTACTAGCACCCTAAAAAAATTTAGAGAAAGTAATGTGATTTAATATATTAACAAACTCACGATACATTTTGAATAGAACAATTAATTTATTAAAAAGGATTATTTGTCTTTTGGCCTCCATTAATTGTATCATAACTAGCTTTGGTATCCAAAATTTATACTATTGCACATTTGGCCCCCATTTTTGATGACTTTCGTCCATTGACCAGTTTCTCTATTTGTTGACCTTCACATTTAACTAAAAGCCCCAAAATGCCCTTAGGTCTTTACAACCATCTCCGGCCAAAGTAAATCACTGGCTACAGCCATCTCCGGCCACCCACCTTTATCCATCTATAATCCAGGCCACCAAACCCTTAACCCGACCCACCTCCTAACACCACCATAACTCCACTGAACTACAAACCCACTTATACCTACACCTAGCTCGCTTGCTCACTCGCTCGTACTCTATCTCTCTCTCTCTCTCTCTCACACACACACATGCACACACACATTGTCTTGTAATTTAGGTGTTTGTTGAAATGGTATAATGAAACGAAATTAGTTTTTTTTTTTTTTTTGCAAATCTAAAATGGGGTCCAAGTAATTGAAAAGGGGTATTATTGCAAGATAAAGAAATATTGGCTTTGAAGATTTAAGAGATTATATTTGAGTTTCATATAGGGCTAACATTGAATTTGTGTAAACCAATATAGAAAAAAAGCTCAAATTTCAGACCACCATTGGATGACAAATGAAGATGAAGAAGAAGAAATTTTGTTTTAGTTTTTGAATAAATAATTTGATGGTGGTTGGCGGTGGGTTTGTTGGATTTTTGAATAACTAATTTGATTTGTGGAGGTGGTGGAGAGAGAGAGATGGATAATGGGTAGATAATTATTATTTTTGGCTATAAACAAATACATACAACCAATTTTTTCTTCATTGCAACACTCTCACCGAAGTTACGCTAGAGATGTGTGGCCATGGCTACGGTGGAGAGAGATTGATGATCAAAATATTTTGAAAATAAAAAAATGGGTATACGTGACTTTTTTATTCACAACTAAAGGTTAATTTAGACTTTTAACAACATATTTAATGGTAATATAATGAATGGACAAAAATCATCGAAAATGAGGGTCAAAGATTCAATAGTGTAAATTTTGGGTACTAAAACTAGTTATGATATAATTAATTGGGGTCAAAAGCCAAATAACCCTATTAAAAATATTTATTTTCGCCCTTATTCTGATTTGGTATTGGAATGAAACAAAACATGTAAGTAGAGAGGATTAACAATCTCTTATTCCTTCTGTTTATTTTTCATTTTCGTAGATTTATATAAATATGTGATTTTGTAATCACTTACTTTTTTTCTTTTTTTCATTCCATCAATTCAAACAGGCTATTAATGAAGAAATTGGTCTCAAACTGACGCTTTGATTCTAAATGAATGAACACTTTGGCCGTGTTTGGTTGTAGTTTCTGAATAGGTGTTTCTAGTATATTTTAAAAAAGTGGCTGTTTGGTTGCAAATTTTCAGAGTGCATTTATAAAAAATCTAGATAGTGAACAGTGTTTTGTCTGCATTTGCTGTCAGCCTTCACTGTTGTTAAAGCTGCATAGAGTACCTGCTCCAAAATATTTTCCTCTTCTTCTCCACAATCCATCGAATGCAATCTTCAAAACAAGCTTTCGAAATTACTCTCTTCTCCCCAACCACATCTGTCCTTCGGAATAACTCTCTTCTAACTCCTTTGCCAGGCTATTCTCTCTTTTTAGTTCGACCCATCTCTTCACACAACCCCCTACATCCTAGGGCCAAAGGCACGCCAGTACCTACATCGGAATTTTAGGCGAGATTGGTTCATTTAACGTAAAGCTGAAGCTATAACATCCCTTCACCACTCGATAATTGTGCAACCCGGTTGCTATTTACAAGAAATCACCTAAGCTTACTGTACGAACGTGGCCGACAATTGCATACGGACAGTCAGGAGTGGCTTCTCAATCAATATTAGGCTAATTGACTCTCACCTTGTTACTTAAATCTCAATAAATCTCTGGTGAAAGTAAGAGAAGAAAGAATAGATGGTGCTTACATGAAGTAAGAGAAAGCTTCTTCACTTGCGAAGCCCTTCTCCGAAAGTTGAGACCACGGACGAAACAATCTCTGCAGACAATTTCTCCCCAAAGAAAAAATCAAAGGTTAGTTATTCGGTGCCTGCATTTACAAATATTGCGGTTAAAAAAATTGGGTTGATATGAAGCCGCAAGTTCAATTTGTTTGATGCTCATATGTTGTTTGATAATAGGCCTTAAAGAAATTTGAGTTAGACTGTTTTCAATATATGCAGCTCGGTGTTTAATTCTTTTAAAAATTTTGTTCACCCACAACTTTGCTTGCTTGTTGCTCGGCAGGCAATATATGAAAATGCTTGTTTTGATGAATCAAGCAATACATTACCAATATTAAACAACTCGATTGCGCCTCAATCCAACCAAAATTCTTGATTTTTTAATCTCCAAATATATACATTTTTTGGGTTTATTTTGTAAAGTCCGTGACCTCTTCCTTAATTACAGATTGTGGTTGAACAATGCTTTGCAATTCTCTGTAGTCTGCATCACTCACACTGTTTTGATATACTTTGGCCTTTTTTGGGAGGAAAGTTGCCCTCGAAATATTGTGTCAGTTTGGGGCCTTCCAAACATTTGATTGCCAAATTACGTAAGGAAGTACAGCCCACCTAAGGAAGTGCAACCAAAAAATCTTCTCTGCAATTCTCGAATGCATTACAAGTCCCAAATTTAGATACATTACTTATCAAGGCTGAAATAGCAACAGAGACTAGGGCCAAGTTTGTTCTCAAATTTTTTGTTTGCATCTACTACCCGGATCTAACAAGTTGGGATTGGGAGTAGTTTGATTGCGTTTGAAATGTCTCTAACATTCTGTATAGCTTTGTTGTGTAAAAAACTAGTTTGGCCTGTTTTTTAGGCAATTTGTTATGTTACATGCAAGACATTTGTTTACTCTTGCACATAACTCATCCAACAATCTAGTGTTGGTTTGTGTAGGGCAGGAGACTGTCGTCGAACAGTGTAGCAGGCTTTTTTTGACACGGATCAGTTTGTGTTCTTTCTTCTTTCCAATTTTATTACATCCTACAAATTATACATATTCTTCACCATAAAATTTCTATAGATGAATAGCCACATTGTGAGCGAGTCGTCATGTAATTGGCACTCGTCTCATGAGGAAGCCTTCATACTATTGATCGAAAAAGAGTTCGACACGGGTCGAATAGGGCTCAATACATCTTTAAGTGCTAAACAAGTTAACGAAATCTCACAAAAATTGAAAGAGCGAATCAGAAGGAATTTCGACGCAGCACAAATTAGAGCGAAATTTGGTAGAATGAAAGCCAAAACCAATGCTTTTCATAAACTAATTAATAGCACGGGATTTGGGTGGAGCTCCAAGACAAACACCGTAACTGCCGATGAGAATATGTGGTCCACGTTGAAAGAGATATGTCCTAGGACTATTCATAGATTATGATTTGTACTTGGATATTTTATGCTTATTGTTATTAATAAAGTTTATTTATTATACTTTATATTCTCTTGTAAATAATATATATTAATACTAGTTCATCAAGTACGTGACTTGATTGTGGGATGCTAGTAATGTTATAATAATATTATTTAGATGTCCCTAATCATATGTCAATAACCTAGGATCACATTGATATAATGATTAGAGTATGGGTCAGCTGATAATTATGTTCCACAAGTCATGGATATGGAAATATCAAGCTGAACATACTGATACTTATTAGGGAACAAAGTATTGGACTGACCCGCTTTGGGGACACTGCGAGGAGTGTTACATAATGTCATCAGTGATGTTCCCCATTTGTGATATCGTATTATCCTTAGACCTGAGATCGCCATGGTTACCAACATAGGGATTAGCATGTCAGGCATTATCAAACGTTGCTCTTGATCGAGTAATTATAAAGATGATGACCGAGCATACTATGAACTATGTAGAGGTATGTGGTTGATCAAGATGGGATTTGTCACTCTCGTATATTGAGAGAGATATCGTTGGGCCCCTTGATAAGTGTAATTAATATTTGCATGGCCATGCACAAATGAGATGTCATTTGTTTTAGATTAATTATACTTAGAGATCAAGAAATAAAGATTGAACTATACAAGAATGACACTTGCCTAGTCTTGTGTTCAATCTAGATATCGATTGACAAAAGGAGTTAATATGTGGAATATCAATTTAAGGTTGTGTCGTTTTTTGACCTTTATACCCTTTGGATAATAGTAATGTTTTACTAGAGACCGCTTACTATTCGTATAATAAAATGGGCTTTTAATTATACTGCCAAAGAGTGTAAAACCTACAGGGTCGCACACCAAAACGAGTTGGATCAAAACGAATTAAAACGGGCCAAGTTGGACTTGGGCCCAGTTCGTTTGTTGCTTAGGGTTCTCACTAGGGTTCTCTTATAAAAGGGAACCTTTATTCATCTTGGCTGTCAAGGAAACTCAGAGAGGCCAGAGAGAGAACCCTAGAAGGCGCTAGTACACCAAGCAAGGATCTCACCTCGTTCGTGTGTGCATACCGTAGAGGCGTCGTAGTTTCTACGCTAAGGACGACAACAACAGAAGGATCCGATCCACCTTGTTCGTTTCATTAACACCAAATCGCATATAAGGTATGTCTTCTGTCGATTTCATTGAACAGCATAGATCCTAGGGTTTAAAGATTAGTGCGTAAATATGTGTATGCGATGCATGATTACTGCCCTAATTCCTTACACACGTACCTCAAGGTAAAAACTCGATTCGAAGCAAACTAACCTATATTATCATTCTTCTCCTTATGCCAATGTAGTATTATGGTTCTGTCTCCGAAAGAAAATTATTATTCAGCCATATTTATATTTATGTGGTAGACATACTAATGCAAGGTTTGAATATTGGTTTGCAGGCAAACCCAAATGCGAGTGTTTTTAAAAAGAAAGGATTGCTTGGTTACGAAACACTTTTCAATGTTTTTAAAAAACTATGGCAATAGGGCAGTTTGGTCGAGCTTCGAACCAAGGCCCACTTTACTCGAACGAGGAAATGGATGTGGGAGATGGTCCATTCGACGTGGGAGGTGATCCTATCATGTTTCCAATGGATGCTGGCAACGTTCATGGAAGTGGTGCGAAGAGTCGCTCATCGAAACGAAGCAAGACGTCCTTAGACGCGCTTATGAATGTCCGAGACATCGCGTGCGAAGAAAGCCCATTACGACGTGAAGGCAACGTCTGCTGAGGAGCACAACATGATCGAATTTATGAGCATCTTGAAAAATATGCCGGTCTCTGGAGTTCAATATGGCCTCGCCGCCGAGAGGTTAATATCGGGGAAGGATTGGCGCAATTGCTTCCTTCTTTCAAATCAGGATCGGCAGCTTGAGTGGGTGAACAGCCTTACGAAATAGAACGGGATGGTGAATCGAGCAGGACTTTTTTATTTTCTGGTAAATGAACTTTTAATATATTAGGATGAACTGTCTAATTTTTTTCCCTTTCTGTTGACTGCCAGCTTGTGCATGCCAAATACTTCTTTAGTATATTGGCCATTTTGTTGTTGCACACTGTCTTTAACTTCCGTAGCAGGCACTTTAAATTATCTATTTATTAAGAAACATCAACTACTATTTTGCATGTCACCATTTTCTCCTCTGTCTATTTTCTTTGTAAGTTAAAACATAATTATTTTGGTGGTGTTTAGTGCCTTGCTTGTAATGCAGGTTTGAGGAAGCAAAAATCCACGTACAAGGGCAGCTTATTAGTAAGCCATGTAAGGTATACAAATTTACGAAACCTTTAAAGCATGCAAAAATTATTTACAGCAACACTATGCTTAAGCATTTGAGTTAATTGTACTATAAATTAGTTTATTAACTGCCGAGAGGTTGGCAAATTTGTGTACTTACAAGAAATTTGGTACAATTAAATGGGAAGTTAAATGGATGTTAAAATATACTTATATTATAAATTTCCTTGTATTAAAAATGGTATACTTATATTAAAAGGTTTTGTTCTACATAGTATACTTATGTTACAAAAAGTATGATACTAGCCTGTATAAAAATATGAACTAGCTGGGACTATTTTTTATGTGTAGAGCAGATACATGGTTAATAATAAGGGAGCTTGGAAGTAGAGCACTTGTCAACGGGACTACACTGCCATTAATATTTTTTTTTTCAACTATATAGACTATATATGAAATGAGGGTGCAAGTCTATTTTCAGATATATCATGCACATGGTAGCTAGTGCAGTCGGTAATCACTTATGGCAGTTGACATTTTATTTTATAAATATATATTTATATAAAAGCCAAAAGCTTAAAAAATTTCACTTACAAGAAATTTCGGGCCTCAATCCAACCAAAGTAAAAGCTAAAAAATTTTTGGTCCTTATGAAATAGTGTTGTATGTTATTATAAATAAGTTTTTTTGCTATATTGCATGTACCTAATATTACTCCTAAAATAGAACACAACCTACATTAGCCGAAATTTTTTTAAGATCAGAATTCCAACGTAAAAGCTAAAAAAATTTGGGGCCTTATGAAATAGTGTTTTGTGCACAAAATAAATTAGTTTTTTTTTCTATATTGCATGTACCTAATATTACTCCTAAAATAGAACACAACCTACATTAGCCGAAATTTTTTTAAGATCAGAATTCCAACATAAAAGCTAAAAAAATTTGGGGCCTTATGAAATAGTGTTTTATGCACAAAATAAATTAGTTTTTTTGCTATATTGCATGTACCTAATATTACTCCTAAAATAGAACACAACCTACATTAGCCGAAATTTTTTTAAGATTAGAATTCCAACGTAAAAGCTAAAAAAATTTGGGGCCTTATGAAATAGTGTTTTATGCACAAAATAAATTAGTTTTTTTGCTATATTGCATTTACCTAATATTACTCCTAAAATAGAACACAACCTACATTAGCCGAAATTTTTTTAATATTAGAATTCCAACGTAAAAGCTAAAAAAATTTGAGTCCTTATGAAATAGTGTTTTATGTACTTATAAATTAGTTTTTTTGCTATATTGCAGGTACCTAATATTAGTCCTAAAATAGAACACAACCTACATTAGCCAAAAAAAATTTGGACCAGAATTCCAAAGTAATTTCGGCAATAATTTAGGGCCTTATGAAATAGTGTTTTATGTACAACGGGACTAAATTTATTTGTTTTATTTCTTTGGCAGTTCTATAAAGCTGAATTTGAATCGTTTGAAGTTCTGCATACATATCACTTGTTCAAGTAAGCTTCCTATTCATATGAATCTTCAATAAAACATGTTGACCTAAAATTTTTTGACATGCATTTTTATATATATTATTAGAGCCAATGTTTACTTCTGCGCCATCAAATGATGAGAATAGATCTAGTTCATCCGACGACGATTTGGAACATTTATCAATTCTATTTGCATACATACTACAACAAAAACCAAGGCTGCCTTATCAGATACCAGCCTTACTTGGAATAGAATATATGCATTCGATTTTAGAAGGTCCTCCTGTGTTTTGTTACAATTTATTCCGAATGTACCCACCTACATTTAGAGCCTTGTGTGGGTTACTTAGGACCAGTGGATACCTTGACGAGAGAAAATTTAAATTTGTCTCACTTGAAGAGTCGGTTGGGATATTTTTATATATAGTGGGACATAGAAATATACATCGAGGCGCTGCTGACAGATTTCCACATTTGACAGAGACGATTAATAATCATTTTAAGCTAATTATGAAAGCACTGTTGAATTTGGCCCCTACGTTGATTCGACTACCGAGTGGAAATGATACTCCTCCAGAAATCGCATCAAATCCACAGTTTTATCCTTGGTTTAAGGTAAGCAATTTTCAGTCATTTTATACAAGGCTGAAAACCAAACGTAAGTATAATAATATGTTTTAATATAATAAAGTACATATTTGTAGAATGCTATTGGCGCAATTGATGGGACGCTAGTTGATGCATGGGCACCTAGAGTACGTCAGAACGAGCGTCGTTCACGTAAGGAAAATATTGCACAAAATGTAATGGCAGCATGTTCATTTGACATGATGTTTACATTTGTATATTCTGGTTGGGAAGGAAGTGCTAATGATTCCCGTGTTTTGCTACATGCTCTGCAAACGGGACTATTTCCAATGCCAACGCAAGGTATTTTACCAAGATACGTACGTGGAAAATTATGTCATTAATATTGTAAATATGATAAGCGGCTATTCATGAAGATTAATATTATTTTTTGCTATTAGATAAATATTACTTGGTGGATTGCGGCTATTCAAATATGCCCAGATTTTTGGCACCATATCGGGGACAGAGATATTACTTACAAGAATTTTGGGGTAATAATAATGGTCCAACAGGTCCGAAGGAGTTATTTAATAGAAGACATTCGTCATTAAGAAATGTTATTGAAAGGACGTTTGGAGTGTTGAAGGCAAGGTTTCCAATATTAAAGCTTATGACGAATTTCAAACAAACAAGGCAAGTTATGATGGTCACTGCTTGTTGTGTTGTACACAACTTCGTTCCAATGCATAGTGGAGACGATCAAATATTTAATGAATATATTGCTGAGAGTTTTACACCTGCAGTTGAGAACCCGAAAATTCATGAAGTTTTAGATATATCGCAGACTCAACTCAATATAATGTCCGAATATAGAGATGCAATTGCTATTGCAATGTGGAATGACTACACGGCTGCCTAAATTTTGTAAATGTAAAATAAGTTCTAATAATATTGCTACAGAAACTATCTGAATTTCCTATATTTATTTATGAATAAATTTAGGTAGTTAAACTTTATTTGAATTTAGGTTGTGACAATGCATGTTTTTTTTCTTTAGAAACCATGGATGGCATGCGGGGACCACTATGTGAATGTGGAGCTGGTCGAATGCGGGTATAGCAAGCGCACACTGATAGAAATTACGGTCGTTTCTTTTATCGTTGCCGACTATGGAGGAGCCATAGACATTCGTTTATATGGATGGACCAATACAATGGTACAATTGAAGTTCGACACCGTCGAGGTTGGGCATTATGTGCATATTGCGGATGCAATATTATCTTGACTTTAGTAATTGTAATTCTTGTCGCACTGATCGTAATTAGTTCTAGTAATGACTAAAGTTTGTATGAGTTTTCATCATTTTCATATTATGTATGTAAGTAGTTGAACGAAATTATCTACCTCCGCAAGAATTTAATATTCTGACAAATATTATTGTGTTAAAAAAAATACAAATGTGATGTTTGAGTTTAGTTTTTTAGTTGCATCGCTGTTGTTAGCCCACAAAAAAAATGATATTTGGTAGAGTTTGGAAATTTGTTGTAAACTCATAGCCAATTTTTGTTTGAGTTTATTTAAAAAAAAAATTCTTCTCGTAATTCTCAATCCGCTAAATTTGTCAAACACATCTTATTTATTCAATATCTGGATGAGAGGATTCCAACAAATTGCGTTTTTTTCGAATTATAATTTTTGAATTTTAAATAATTTCAATTGTTTCGGTAGAGAGAAAAAATTAAAGTGAAATAAAATTTAAAAAGTGTAAAAAAAATTTTTTTTTACAAATCAATTTTTTAAACAACTTAAAAAATAAACACCCACATAAGAGGACAAATTCTCATGCTAAAAGACATGTAACTTGAATTCAATATTGAAGTTGGTGCTGTTTGGCCACGCAAGGTAAAAGTCCTACAAATCATAAAAGTCAATTCATGCATGTCGGCTGGGCAGAGGATTGTGTATGTTTGGTCAAAAAGTAGGCACACCCTATAGTATTTCTTGCTTTTTCACTCATGGCAGTTAAGGACAAAGCATTGAAAAATGTGCAAAAAAAAAAAACACAACCAAACGCTCTTTATTTTGAATGCAGTTTTCGGTCACAAATTTCTGAACATATTTTAAAAATTTGTTCAGAAACTACAACCAAACACAGCCTTTTTTTTTAGAGAAGGCCTTATAAAGCAATATCAGTAGACACAATAATACAATATCAAATAAGCATCACGAAAACAAGGAATCTAGTTATCCGAAATGAAACGACAGCCAAATGGCCCACATATGGCCATATGCGGCATATGCCAAATCATGGTTCAAAATATTGGCGGATACCGATCCGATAGTGCCGATACCGAGTTAAAATAAGAGATGTTGAATTGTTATTATGACTCGATATGATAAATTTGAGGTATTTTGAAATATCACCGATATTTTATTAAAATCACACTGAGTCGCCGATATTGCACCGATATTTCACTATGCAAAAAAAGTAAAAAGTTGACTAAAGTGACATAATTAAATAATGGGGCTTTTAGTTTAAAGGACAGAAATAGAATTCTCTATCTACTCAAGGACGCATCTTTTAGGTCAATTGTTTGAAGGACAAACTTCTTGCATAAGGACATATTTTAGTTTGAAGGACAATTATAAATATTTTAATTAATAAATAAGAAAAATATAAACTAAATTTGAAAATTCCAACAATGCCCTTCACCCAAATTTAATTCTAATTTAAATTCAAATATTTAAAAGAGGAAAATATCTATAATATAATCAAAATTCAAATTCAAATTTAGAAGATAAATGTGAAAACAATCAATTAAATTTAAAATTCAAATTATCTATAATCACAACAAACATTAAATACATAGGATAAGTCAACCCATCTAAAAATATTCAAAAAATAACAAGTTAATCCATCAAAAATTCAAAATTAAATATATGAAGAAGCAGCAGGCATACAAACGAAGAACAGGCAGAGCAGACATTTTATACAACAAAGAACAGGCATATAGACAGTACAACAGACATTTCATACAATAAAGAATAGACATAGCAGACATTGCAAATTTTATCAGGCATATAAACAGATGAAAATTTTTCAAGCATAGCAGGCATATAAACAGGCATTTTTCCTCTAAGTTGAAAATTTTATCAAACAATATAAAATCAAAATATATTTAAACAGATGAAAAACTAAAATTATGAATTTTCTTAGAAAATCAAATTAAAACTAGGAAAAGGTGAAAAACATGCAATCTTTTTATACCTTGAATGCCATAAAATTCATCTCTTTGCCGCTCCTCGATCTCATCCACAGCCAATTCACGCACACACATCGAAGGTTCCTGGAGCATCCTCCGGCTTTGGCTCGCCGGAGGAAACAAGTGGCACCGCAAAGGCTCAGAGCTCGGCGGATTCGAGGCTCCGGGCGGGGAAGTTGGTTTCAGATGCAGAGCTAGTGAGGAAGGGAGTGTTGTCGATGGCGTCAGTGTCGTCGACAGAAAAATGAGAGGATCTCGCTGTCGACATGGAGGGAAAAATCGGATTGAAGTGAGGTGAGGGAATTAAGATTGGTGTGTTTAGATTTGGGGAAACATAATAACTAAAAACCCTAGGTTTTGATTGGATTAGTTGTGGGGGAGGGAGTTATTTGAAATCGAGGGTGTGGGGGGGAAGGGTGAGTTTTAATTGAGGTGGATGAATCTAGAAGAGGAGGAATTTAATTAGAATTTGGACTCTTTATATATTGAAAATAATAACTAATATATAAGAAGGGTAAAATTGATAAAGTACATGAAAATAATAATATCATTATAATTAAAAATATCAAAAAATAAAATGTCCTTTAGACATAAAATTGTCCTAATTCCAAAAGATTGGATTTTAAACAATAGCTCAAAACTTCTTGTCCTTGAGTAGATCGGTTTAAAAAATATTGGACCTGTGACTAATTTTCTATTAAATAATTGAATAAAGTGACTAAAGTTAAAAAAAAAAAAAAAAAAAAAAAAAAAACTGCTGCATGTTGGAGTTTGGAGACTTGGAGTGTAAATTGGAAACTATTGAAAAAAAAATGTTGATTTATTCAATTGTTCCAAAGTAATTTATTAATAATCCTTACTTAATTAAATTGACTTAATCTTTGTTGGTCCAGCTAAAGAAGAGAAAATCATAAGAAGGAAGAAAAAAAGATGAGGAAAATAAGGAATAAAAGAAAGAGGAGGCAGAGGAAAAGAAATAATTGCATTGCTGCTCGTGGTGGTTATTATAAAAGTGATCGTAAAACGTATCATGATGGATCCTCAGGTAACAGCTAATATTGGGGATTTGGGTACTATCATCACTATGGCTAACCAAATTTTCTTAATTATAGGTCGTCTAACCATTCTTCTCGTCCTTACCCCACAAGTGCCAATTCCCAACCTTTTTTATATCCTCATTCCTCATCGCTGGAGTCATAGATTAATGATGATAATTATAATTCATATCATTATTCTAGGCCTAATTGAACTTATATTTAAAATATTTGTACTTTATAAGATTGTATTGTTATATATTTATTGAATTATGATATAATATTATATTACTAACTGCGATAGATGTTGGTATTTCAATGTAGGCTACATAATTTGTACTGGATAATGTTATTATACTTATCTAATTGATCAATCTTATTAATCTCATACTTTAAAAAATTTCCATATTTTTTTTGTGAATTTTTTGGCCTTTTAAATAGTAAATCAGTCTGTATCACCGAAACCGATATCGATATCTAATTTAAAAATTGAGCAACCGAGTTAGCCTCTGAAACCATGATTTTGAACCATGTACCAAATTATGAGGCTATGAGCAGATCGTGGTACAAATAAAAACCCAACCAGAGCTATGTTTGAGCTCTTTAATATCATTAACTACACCTCCTATGTCAGACAACATAATGAATATTTATATATATTCTCGATCTCACCCATAAATAAAAATGGGACATAATGTATATTTACATATATGTTTAAGGTTGTCCAATTTACTAAAATATTTTAAATTGAAAAAAAATCTTGAAAATGTTTGTTAAAAAGGGAAAAAAATAAAATAAAAATAGGTAGATGTAAGTTGTATTTATGAAATATGTGATTTGTTAGTATGAAAAGTTTGAGACCATATCAAATTTAAATGGTAATAATTTTAAAATTTGATTTGTCATTTGGATTTATGTGATTTTGTTTCTATCCACATAATTTATCGCTATATTCACCTTTAATTTATGGTGTATTTTAACACATTTTTAAAAATTGCCTTTTGAAATTTGAGAAGTATATCCACCAAATTAATTTATTAAATTTTGATTTTTCTCTTTCTACAAGTTTCTTAAGTTTCATAATTGAAATATAATTCTAAATATTGTAACTGTGCCAAGCTTAATTAAGGGTGTTCTTAAATGCACCCAAATAATCTGTCTTTTCACCCCACTAAAAGTCAAAGTTACGTTAATTTTAACCTAAAAAATAGCGTAAAATCCTTTCTTCTCAACCCGCTTTCTATACTTGAAAAAAATCGCCATTAATTTATCTTCTCACCCATTTAAAGTTTTGAAGATTAAAAAATTACGTTCTTTCCAACAAACAAACATCTTCTATTTTCACTTAATTACATACATCTCATAAAAGTATGCTCATAATAAGTATCTCATAATTTTATATAGATTACTAGACTTTTATTTTTATTTTTATTTGCACCGGCATAATAACGTTTTCAATGATGTTTTTCTTAATTTGTTCAATCTTTGTATTTGAGCATGCATGCAAGTAAAGTTTAATAAAACTCATGTTAAGTTATCTAATATTAAAGTTAAAGAAAGGTAGTATTAATGTGTGTCTAATATGTCAAATATATATATATATAATATGTATTGTATATTGTGTTTTTATTGTTTCAATATTTAATTTCTTAAAATTAATTGTAAAAAAATATTGAAAAAGGAAATAGTTTTGTGAGAAAATCTCTGTCATTTTAATATTTTGTAAGGAAATCGTTTTCTTGAATCTCCGAAAAATTAAATATAATAGAAATCGAAAGTAAAAAAATATGTTAATAAATGATTTATTTTTATGAAAACTATTTTATTTTTCCAAATCATTTTTTCCCTTTTCACAAAAGACAACATATATTTACAAACAAAAAATTGATCTTTTAATATTTTTGAAGTAGTGAATTAAGTATTATATTTACTTATTTGATAAAGATAAAAATAAAATTTGTAAATAAATTTGAAATATGAATAATAACCATTTAAGAAAAGATTATATAAAATATCATATAATTACTAAAACTTATTTATGACAATTAATATTTTGTATCTTGGATGTATTATTTAGATGAAATTTTTAATAAAATTTATTAAGAACGATGTAAATTTTATTATTATGTTTTATCTTAATGAAAAATTTAATATTATTTAATGTTTTTATTTTTAGCGACAAAATTTTATCGTTCCTATATTGTTTCAGTAAACTCACCTCACTGCTGGGGTGAAGTGCAAGATTTTTTAAAGATTTGATGGGATGAGAAGACTCATTTTGTGGGTGCATTTAAGAACACCCTTAATTAATCATCTTCTTCTATGCTTCAAATCAAAATCCAATGGTGTTTTAACTTCTCCCACGCTTCAAATCAAAATGCAAGTATCACTCATTCAGATTTCAAGTTTTAACTGAAATTATACACACATAAATTAACTTAATATTTAGTACATTATTATTATAAAACTTGATAAAAGCACATTTCATCCTACCAAGAATCTATGTACCTAGTTGATTATGCCCAATCTAATATGCTATTTATGCCTAAAAACAAAGCCACAAAATTCATAACCCATTATGTCTAAAAAGATGCCATGAATGGAGGGGCTGAATATGAGATGGTTAAATTAATACAACGATCAATTAAATAAATGAAGAAGAAGAAGAAGATCGCTTGTTTTAAACTGTGCAAACTTTAACTTTACGTTTAACTTCTATAAATTGTTTTTACAATTAAATTACGCTTTTCTATTTAAGTGGATGTATTAATTAGTTTGGTGGATATTGTAACATTTAATTATTAAATAATTATTATTTATAAATTGGGTCATTAATTTTTTTTGTAAGTTTATCCCACCATCATGGTCAAACTTAATAGACATCGCAAATTAACTTAACAACATAGATAAACTGTAAAAAATCGCAGATATAAATAAAATCAGCCTCTGAATTTATTTAGTGGTTATGTTATAATTATAACATGAATCTTATTGGGTTTTACGGGAGAAAATAAAAGAAATTCATTATTTGAATCTTATTGGGTTTTACAGGAAAAATAAATGTTGTAATTATCACATTTTAAAGTTTTATAAAAAAAAATTCTAAGGATATAGAATACTAATGTGGCAGTACAAATTAGATGTGTATTTTATGCATCTATTTTTACACAAAATGCAAACTTAAAAGACCGTTAGATGAAATATTTTTTAATAAATTTAACATAAAACAAAATTATAAAAATTTATTGGAGATGCTCTTAGCATTTACCTAAATTAACTTATGGCTAATATCAAGATTTGGACCATTGCTCAAATGATTAAATGTGTGGTATATCACACAGTGCTAATATTTTAATTTCTCCCTCTGCTTCACCTTCCTCATAGAATTCTCGAATTTATCATTGCTTGTGGGTGTGTATATATATTTTTGGTTGAGATCAAGATATAGCATTAAACTAGTCAAAACAGTGTCGTTTTTAGATCTTACTAGACATATTTTTCATTTTCTCCATGGTTTAATTTACTTGGGAGATGCACTCATATTCCAATCTCACAAGAAAAAGTTCAGGGACGATGTTTGCTGTTATAATTAAAAGAAAAGACTTAAACATTTTTTTTTAATTAAAATATTTTTACTAGCTAGTAGCATTTTCACATGCAAGATTAGTAACATAATTAGGACACAAATTTTGAAAAAAGAGTGCACAATATATAGTGCAAAAAATGTATAGTATTTATGTTTTAATCCACCAATTCACATATAATATTTACTTATCTTCTTAATTAGTGGCTCAAATTTAATATGAATGTCTATATTTTTATCCGACGACTTAGGTATATCATTCAAATTAAACTAAATGAAAGTTTCCTTCTCCTTTAGATATCTCTACTTAATGTTGTCTAAATCAATATCAAATTCTCCCTCTCTTTTAGATATTTATATAAATTATCCACTAATCAATCTTAAAATATATTCAAATCTAATCTATACAACATTTAAATTTCAAATTTTTTTAAATTAATCTTCTTATTAAAAAAAAATAAAAAATCCAGCTCCATTTTAATCATTATTTTTCAAACTTCATAACAACATTATTAATAAAATTTTATTTCATGTACAAAAATGTTCACTTGCTAGAAACTCTCTCACAATAAAATTCTTATCACTTGGATCATACCAAAATTAATGAAAATTTTTAATAACTTAATTAATAAATAAAAAATTGAATATCTTAAATTAAAATTATAACCCAATTATTTTAGGATATTTGATTTTATTACTATGATTTCTTTAGTTTTATTTTTCTGTACCTTTATTCGATTATTAGGCATGTATGAGTAGTTATTACTATCAATATCAATTATTTATTAATATTTTAACATTAATTCTATTAAATTCACTGTAAGTTTCAATTTGCTCAAAATTATTTATACTTTCTCAAAATTATTTATATTTTTCTTATTATAAATAGTAAAAATTAAATTTTCAAAAGTAATAATTTTAATTTTTAACACACCTTTATTTCCAAAAAACAAATAGAAAGGGTATCATGTCATATATACATTGACGGCTACATTTTTAATCATTAAAAAAATTAGAGCTCACTTTATTTGTTTATTTATCTCTCAAGATTAAAGTAATGATATTTACAATGTCAATTTGTTTGAAGAAGAAAATATAATTAATTATGAGAAATGGTAAAAAATAAATAATAAAAAAGTTAATGGTAGGTGATAAGGGCATATCAAAAACTTAGAACATATATAATTTTATATTTATTATTTTTACAAAATAGATTAATAATAGTTTATTTCCTCTGAAAACTAATTCTAATTTTTAAATATTATGTTGATCTAAATGGAAACATATTAATTATATTATTCTATTGGCATATGCATAACTTATATGTGAACAACAATTTCTAAATTTCAATAATTCAAAAAGTACTAATGCAAAATATAAATGAATCATGTTGGATTAACATGATTTAAACTCAAACTTGATATATTTAAAAATATGATTACTTGACACTAAATTTGACTAAAGGCATGCTTATTTTAAAAAATTAAAATCTACCTTGCTTATTATACAATATATATATAAATCTCAACTCACTCTTCTCCTTCTCACCCGTCTTAATTATATTACATTATAATGATATTTAAAGAAAAAATGTTACTTGCATTAAGACACGTAACAATATATAATTAACATTTATTATATTGTTACTTGCGTTAATATATATAAAAAATGTTACTTCATTGTTATGTTATATAATTAACACACAGAATTTACATGGAAAACCTCCAAGTAAATTGAAGAAAAAATCACGGACAAATGACGGAGGATTTTACTTTATAAAATGGGATACAACACCTTCTTTCTAAATATAAGGGGAGAACAATTACACTCTCTCTTAATTTAGGAGAAACAATAACTTTTCTTTACCAAGCTTTCTAAATTATTGGCTTGATGTCCAAATGGAGTAGCGTTGGGAGGTATATATAGTAGTTACAAAATATATCCAATGATTTACATTCAATCCCCCAACTATGATCCAAGGGCTCACATTCATTCTCACTTACCACAAGCGATGTAAGGAATCACATCATCGATGCACGATGTAGGCGATGACATCGTCACGATGTAGGCGATGACATCGTCACGATGTAAGCGATGACATCGTCACGATGTAAGCGATGACATAGTCGATGCACGATGTAGGCAATGACATCGTTGATGCACATTGACAATGGTTTTTTTTCCACTGCCTCAACAATCTCCACCTTGGTGAATAATTGCTTAAATAGTTTTAACAATATTTGCCACATTAAAGTAATCATTCGAGAGATCTTCGTATCCTTCCATCCTTCTGTATTTGTCAACTCTATGCATGGTTACGTTTTTGCTATACCACACAAAGATCTACACCATTCAAACTTGTCAGTATTAATCGGCTTGGTCAAAACATTCTGCTAGGTTATCATTTGTGTGAATCTTTTGCATATCCACTTTTCCATCTTCTATCACTGTTAGGACGAAGTGATATTGTACTCCTATGTGCTTTGTTCTTGAATGAAAGTCTGGATTCCTTGCGATGTGCAAGGCACTGTAACTGTCACAAAATAGAGTGATTTTCTCTTATTTGTGCCCGAGCTCCTCCAATAACCTTTGAATCCAAATTGCTTCATTGCAAGCTTGTGTAGCTGCCATTTATTCAGCTTCTATTGTAGACAAAGCTACCACAGTCTGTAGTTTTGATATCCAGCTTACAGCTCCTCCTGCAATTGTAAACACATAACCTGAATTGGATTTTCTTTTATCGAGATCTCATGTAAAATCTGAATCCACGTAACCTCTGACAGTTAATCCTGATCCTTTATAACATAAAGTTGTATCTGAGGTTCCTTTGATATATCTCAGAATCCTCTTCACTGTACTCCAATGCTCTACATCTGGATTCACCATATATCGACTAACCATTCCCACTGCTTGTGCAATGTCTGGTCTTGTACATATCATAGCGAACATTAAACTTTCCATTGCTGATGCATATGGTACTCGAGACATCTCCTTCCTCTATGCTTTATTGCTAGGACACATACTTGAGGATAACTTAAGATTAACAGGTAGTGGGGTTCAGACTGGCTTACAATCTTGCATGTTGAAGTGTCGCAAGATTTTCCTTAAATAGTTCTTTTGAGAAAGCCAAATTTTCCTGTTATTTCTGTCTCAGTGAATTTGCATCCCTAGAATCTTATCTGCTGGTCCCAAATCCTTCATTTCGAACTCCCTAGCCAATTGTGCCTTTAGTTCTTAGATTTGAGCTTTGTTGGGGCCTGCCACCAACATGTCATCCACATACAACAGCAAGATAATAAATTCATTATCACTACCAAACCTTTTGTGGTACATACAATGGTCTGAATTAAGCCTGTTGTAACCAAGGCTAATTATGAAGGAATCAAATCTTTTATACCAACATCTTGACGCCTGTTTAAGACCATATAAAGATTTGTTCAACCTGCAAACCAAGTTCTCCTTGCCTATTTCAGCAAAACCTTGTGGTTGGAGCATATAAATTTCTTCTTCAAGTTCTCCATGAAGAAATGTAATTTTCTTATCTAACTACTCTAGATGTAAGTCAAGTGTAGCACACATAGCCAGAATTATTCTGATTGATGTAAGTCGTACCACCGGAGAAAATATCTTGTTGAAATCAACACCTTCTTTCTGAGCATATTCCTTTACCACCAGTCTAGCACGATACCGCTCCACCTGATCATTGCTATCACGTTTGATCTTATAGACCCATTTGTTACCAATAGCTTTATGTCCACTAAGTAATGGTACTAGTTTCCACGTCTTACTTTTATGTAGAGCTTCAATTTCCTCCTGCATTACTGTCATCCACAGAGATGCATTTGATTCTACTTGTAGCTTCGTGGAAAGTTATTGGCTCACCTTCCTCCGTTAAAAGACAATATGCAATATTGGTTTTCGTAACATATTCCCATTGCCAAGCTGGTGGCTTTCTCTCACGAGTTGACCTTCGAACTTCTATAGCCTCAGATTGGACTGGTTCCTGTATCTCGTGTTTTGGTGTATCTTCAGAAGAAGCTGGATTTTCTTGTACTGAACTATTATCCACCTGAACTGTTGTAATATCTGAATTTTCTTTTCGCGTGCTATCGCTTTCATCTTTCTTTTGTAGTTGATCCTCTATAAAGATCACATCCCTGCTGACTATTATCTTGCGGGTAGTGGGATCCCATAGGCGTTACCCCTTCACTCCGTCAACATACCCTAAGAATATACATTTCTTGGATTTCGGGTCCAATTTCGTTCTTTCTTGAGCGTTGTACATTACATACACAGGACATCCAAATGAATGTAAAGTAGAGTAATCTGCTAGCTTTCTAGTCCACATCTCCATTGGTGTATTTAACTCGATTGCCATTGATAGAGATCGATTTATCACATAACAGGCAGTTTTGGCTACTTCTGCCCAAAAAGAGTTTGGTAGTTCTGTCGTTCTCAATATGGCTATCATTTTTCTGCAAGAGTCCTGTTCATCCGCTCTGCCACCCCATTTTGCTGTGGCGTATATGTAACCGTTAACTGTCTTTCGATACTTTCTTGCTTACAAAAAGTAAGAAACTTGCCGTCTGTATACTCTGTTCCATTATCTGTCCTTAAACTCTTGATTTTCTTTCCAGATTCAAGTTCCACCCGCGCTTTAAAATAGTTGAACACTATAAATACATCTGAATTTTTCTTGATTGGGTACACCCAACATCTCTTAGAGAAATCGTCTATGAAAGACATAAAGTATTTTGCTCCTCTTAGGGATATTTCTGGTGATTCCCAAACATCAGAATGAATCAAGTCTAAAATGCATTTACTCCTGGAAATAAATCTACCAAACTTTAATATGTGTTGTTTACTTGTTATACAATGCTCACAGAAAGGTAGATTTACTGATTTGAGCCCCGGAAGTAGCTTTCTGTCTGCGAGAACCTTTAAACCTCGTTCCGACGTATGGCCTAATTTGTGATGCCACATCATCATCGATTCTTCTTTCTCGCTGGCTGATGCAGCACAAGCATTGCCTTCCTGTAGTGTTTCACCTTTAAGCATGAACAGATTTGCACCGATCTTATCTGCCTGTAAAACAACAAGCACACCTTTGATAATTTTCATGGTCCTATTTTTCTATATGAGTTTTGCATCTGAGATTATCTATCTATCCCAATGACAGTAGATTCTTCTTTAGGCCTTCAACGTGTCGTACATCCTGAATTGTGCAAACTCTTCCATCAAACATTTTTATTTTGATAGAACCAATACCAACAATCTACAAGGCATGATCGTTACCCATGTAGACAGATCCTCCAGTGATAGGTTTATACGTGTGAAACCATTCTCTCCGAGGTGTCATATGCCAGGTTGCTCCTGAGTCTAAAAGCTAGACATCAGTAAACAATTTTTTTGCATTCTAAGCTCGGTGTTACCTTGCTGTATAATACTTCACCATCATCTGAGGTACTTGCCATATTCCCTTGAGTATTTGATGACTCAGGATCTCTACTCTTCTTCTTACAGTCCCTTTTGATGTGCCCTTTCTTGCCACATTTGTAGCACCAGAAAATTTTCTTACTCCTTGATTTTGATCTACTGCGATTCTGACTCTCTTTAGAGCCACGCTCTGATGATCTTCATCTCATCATCGTCAGTGCTTTCGCCTGCTGTGAATTTGACTGTTTGTCTTCTTTATTTTTGCGCCTGCTTTCTTCCTCTAGATCTGCAGATGCAAGTTCGTTGAATACTAGATAGTCAGTCAAGACGTTGTTTGTCAGGTTGATGATGAGTTGATCGTATGAGTCAGGCAGACTTTGGAGTAGAAGTTCCGCACGTTCAGAAGTCTCTATTTTATGACCCAACATTGTAAGTTGTGAAAATAGAGTATTCAGGGTGTTGATATGGTCGGTCACCGGTGTGGATTCCGCCATTCAAAGAGTATAAAGTCTCCTTTTTAAAAAGACCTTGTTGTGTAGTGACTTTTCCTCGTACAACCTTGTTAGTGTATCATATATCTCCTTTGCTGTCTTCTTTTTTGCCACACTAGATAACACTCCATCGGCTAGTGCTAAGTGCAAGTCAGCAATTACGTTGCCGTTCATCTCGTTCCACTTGCCATCGTCAGTGATCTCCTCGGGCCTTTCTCCAATTGCTTATAAGCAATTTTCCTTCCTTAAAATTGCTTTAATCTTCATTTTCCACAATGAGAAATTACTCCCGTTGAACTTCTCAATTTCATACTTTGTTGCCATCGTAGAACGTGCCTCTTTTTCACCAACTGATTTTATTTTTTTTAGTATAAAATTAGATATGAACCTCGCACTCTGATACCACTGTTATGTTATTGGTGAATAAAAGCTCACACACAACTAAAGTTAAATTGAGAAAATGAAGAAAAATTAACACAAAATTTACGTGGAAAACCTCCAAGTAAATTGAAGGAAAAACCACAAATAAATGACGGAGGATTTGACTTTATAAAATGGGATACAACACCTTCTTTCTAAATATAAGGAGAGAACAATTACACTCTCTCTTAATTTAGCAGAAACAATAACATCTCTTTACCAAGCTTTCTAAATTCTTGGCTGGATGTCCAAATGGAGTAGCATGGGGAGGTATATATAGTAGTTACAAAATACATCTAATGGTCCACATTCAATCCCACCAACTATGATCCAAGGGCTCACATTCATCTCACCTACCATAAGCGATGTAAGCGATTACATCGTCGATACACGATGTAGGTGATGACATCGTCAATGCACGATGTAAGCGATGACATCGTCGATGCACGATATAGGCGATGACATCATTGATGCGTAATGACAATGGTTATTTTTCCACTACCTCAACATATATATGTGTAATTGAATTGTGCTGTGGCACGAGTATTAACTAGAAATATAATATCGAATAGCACTCACGTTTGACATAAAAATTTAAGAGAGAATGAGAATTTGGAGTGGCATTATGGTCTTTATAATTAAAAGGAAAAAAAATAAATAAATAAGAGAGAGAGAGAGAGAGCAAGCGAACGAAAAGTCAACTCTATAATGGTGCCAAAACGTATCCACATAGTAACCTGCAACTTGGAGATCGAATATCTGGATTTAATGGCAATCAGGGAAGGCGGCCCCAAATACTAGGATTCACCTAAACAGGCAACAAATAAAGAGTTGAGCAGGTATACATGTGCATATTATTATATATATATATACATACATAAAACCAGTATTTATTTATTTTTTTCTTTTTGAAGAGAAAACACAACAAAACTATATATATATTGTACATTTAGCGATGAATTTTCAAAGATTCTTTAAAAAATTAAAAATAAGTCGATCCAATCCAGTATACTTTTAGTTTTTCTAGCATTATTATATATTGAATTTATGTTTCAATTGTTCACAACGTTAGTTAGATTAGATTAGATAATTGGTTCAAAATAGACTGATTGATTTTATCGATTTAAATTTATCACATATTAATTTTTTTATCCTATTATTAGATTTTTTTATTTCACTGTGTTGGATTAGTTTTGAGCGATTGATGCTAGTATATTGTCTTCTAGAACATACGAGAGTAAAACAAATGAATATGATCTGCAAGAGGAGAGCTGAGTCTCTGTTGTGGACAACCATACTCATATCGAAAATGGAGGAAAATTTGGAAATAAATATGAAGAAGTCTCACAGATTCAGTGTTCATAATTCATCCCCTGGTGTGTATGAGGTGAGATCTTAATTTTCATATTCAGTAGACCTGAATGCGCACACATGTTCCTGTTTTAAATAACAGATTAACTGCTTCCCTTTCCCTCACGCTCTTGCTTTGATTTTAAGCTTTATTTGAACAGGGATGTTTATAACTTCGTTGACGTCGTATTTCACACCGATTCATCCAGGAAATCGTATAGTTTTCCCATTCACCCAATAACGAATATGGACGAGTCTTCCTCAGATGTTACAGGCGGCTACATCTTTCTTCCCATTGTAAAGCAAATAGACCACCAGGCAGGCGTAAGAATAAGAGGATGAAGTCTAGTGGAGAGTATGAGAAGAAGTCAATCAACTTGCAGCCGCTGTCATAAGAAGGATAGCCACAACAAGCTTTCTTGTTATTTAGGCCTATCAATGGATCTGATTTGGATTGGATCAAGGTGAATCCAAATCCATATTTAGAAAAGTTTTCAGATCGGATCATGTAACAGATTATCAAAATATCAATCCATATCCAAATATGTTCGGATCGGATTATATCCGATCTATTTAAAAATTTAATCATATAATAACTAATTTGTAAATATATAAAAAATAATGAAATTAACATAAAATTTAAACTTAATAACAATAAAATTTATTCTATTATTGTAAAAAGAAACTTATTTAATACTTTTAGGGTTATATACATTTTTTATGAGTGTATTAATAATAATGTGGTAAATTTATAAATTTAATAAATCTAAGCATAAATGTATATTGAAACGGATCGGATCGACATAAATCCATATCCGATTTGTTAATCAAAGGCCTAACGGGATTGGATCGGATCTGGATATACGCATCATAAATCTCAATCAATATCTGACTAAACGAATCGAATTCGAGTACTAATCCGATCCATTGGCAGGCCTTGTCTTGTACAGAGGCTATTGACTAGCAACATCATATTAAATTTTTATTATTTTAAGTAATAGAATTTTTAATATAGACAAAATTAGCATGTGTGTGAGAGTTTATTGTATATATTATTGGTCTTTCAATTTTAACTTTGATGTGAGATCTTGATTTGTGTATAAAAGTTATCTAATGGTGTAGAAATAATGCAAACCGAAACATGTGCATTTTTAACCATTAGATTCTTATAATTTTGATATATTTTTTTTGTTAAAATGGGCGTTTTATATATATTTGAAACAAGACAATTCCATAATTACTGGGTCCAGTAATCGATTATTGGATCCAGTAATCCAAATTACTGGGACCAGAAATAGATTACTAGACCTAGTAATTAAAATTACCGGGGCCAGTAATAAAAATTACTGGTGCCAGTAATCGAGGTTTCTGGTGTGACTTTTACACGTGCGTATCATCTTCTCGAGTTGTCAGGTTACTAATTGGCGATTGGGGAGGTTAGCCATGTGGCAACGTGGGACGGGCAGAAAACAATTACCAAAGAGTCACGACGTTTTAAAATTAATAACTTTCCTCGAAAACCAAAGCTTGCACTGCTATAAGTAACCCATTCTATCCCATCAGGTTTATATCTTTCTCATCTCTTTTCAAATTCCACTACGATAGATAATATTTCAGATACTAACAATTCTTATAGGGGTCCAGTGACTCCTAGTGCAATTGATAACCTTTTTTGGAAGGTGAAAAGACTTGAAAGAGAGGTTTGGAGGTTGGAAAATATGACCCGAACCATTAGAGACCTGGAGCCACGTCTGGCCGCCGTGACCGTAGAGCGGGACCGACTACGTGAGCGGTTAGGGTAGGGTGAGAGGACGGTTAGGTGATGGAAAAGCTTAGCTTGATCAATTGGAAATAATGTGTATTTCTTTGAATCAAGGATTTACCACCCGAAAAACAGGTGGTTTCTTTCCCATCTTCTGTTCATGAACTGTCCCATCTGTTTATCTATCCCCTCATTCTTTTTTTTTGTCCTCCTTAAGTTTTTCCTGGATTGAATCCGTTTTGTGGATCTGCGATTTCTAGGGAGTTATTATATTTTGGGGCTAGTTGAGAGGTTGCCCTTAGCATCGCAGTCACAAGCCCATCTATCACCTAGAGTTTCTCTGATTATAGAGAACATACAACAGTGCGGGGGGTTAACTTCATAAGAGCATTCTCTTGTTTTTTCTTGAATACTTGGTGGTATCTTTCCCATATTTTGGTCTTAAACTTTTTTGGGCTCGTTTTATTTCATCTTTTAATTAAATATGTAATAAGTTAGACCTCGAAGATAAGTTATCTTTTTATATCTCATCTTATACACCATTTATTTCAGTTGGACCTCGAAGTCCCTCCTTTGTAATTTTACTTTCATCAATGGAAAGAATTTGTTTCTCCATATCTCATCTTGTACACCATTTATTTTTATTTGTCTATGCCGTATGAATGCTTGTGTTTGGGTCATTGTGGCAAATTGGTGTAATTTCAAAATCTAAATAACTCAGCTATTTTAAACATGAACTTAAGGATTATTGGGGCCAGTAATTAGGATTACTGGGGCCAGTAATCTATTACTGGTGCTAGTAATTCAGTATCATCAATTCGAGTAGTCAAGTTATTAATTAGTGGTAAGGGGGTTTGCCACGTGGCAGAGCGGGACAGGCAGGTAACGTTTACCAAAAAATTACGTCTTTTCAAAATTAACTAGGGTATACCCATGCAAATTAAATAAAAATTGATAATAAGATAAAAAGGAGAAGTGTGTGATGAATCTTAATCGACAAACTTCGGTTCAATTTATTTTCATGCTAGAAAAAATAAAAGTAAATCGGATTGGATTGGATTGGATTGATTTTTTTTTATTTTTAAAGAATTTTTTAATCATATTTTCTGATCTTATTTTGATCTAGGCAAAATAAGTTTTTGACAAATTAAACTTAAGGCCATATGTGAAAATAATTCAATCACGTGTGTGAAAAATTATTGTGTGTATATTATTGGTGCTAATAAACTGGATTACTGGGGCCAGTAAACTGGATTACTGGGACAGTAATTATATTTAATTAGTCCAGTAATTAGGATTACTGAGGCCAGTAATTCCCATTCCTAGGACCAGTAATCCAATGCTGGGTCCAGTAATCGAAGTTTCTGGTGTGACTTTACACGTCCGTATCATCATTTCGGGTAGTCAGGTTATTAATTAGGCGAAAGGAGGGTTTGCCACGTGGCAGAGTGGGATGGGCGGGTAACATTTACCAAAAAATCACGTATTTTTAAAATTAACTAGGGTATACCCGTGCAAATTAAATAAGAACTGATAATAAGATAAAAAGGATAAGCGTGTGATGAATCTAAATCGACAAACTTAAGTTCAATTTATCTTCATGCTAGAAAAAATAAAAGTAAATCGGATTGGATCAACTTTTTTTTTTAATTTTTAAAGAATTTTTTAATCATATTTTCTGATCTTATTTTGATTTCTATAAAATAAGTTTTTGACAAATTAAACTCAAGGCCATATGTGAAAATAATTCAATCACGTGTGTGAAAATTTATTGTGTGTATATTATTGGTGCCAGTAAACTGGATTACTGGGGCTAGTAATTCTCATTACTGGGGCCAGTAATTCCCATTCCTAGGGCCAATAATCCAATGCTGGGTCAAGTAATCAAAGTTTCTGTTGTGACTTTACACGTCCGTATCATCATTTCGAGTAGTCAAGTTATTAATTAGCTGGGACGGGCGGGTAACGTTTACCAAAATATCACATCGTTTCAAAATTAATAACTTCCCTCGAAAACCAAAGCTTGCACTGCTATAATTAGTAACCCATTCCATCACTTTTCTAATTGCATTACCAATGGATAATGTTTCAGAGGCTAACTGTTCTTATAGTCCTTCGGTGACCCCTAGTGCAGTTGATAACCTTTTTCGGTGGGTGAAAAGACTTGAAAGAGAGGTTCGCATGTTAAAAAATTTGACTCAAAGCATTAGAGACCTGGAGCAACGTCTGGCCGCCGTGACCTCAAAGAGGGACCAACAACGTGAGCTGTTAGGGTAGGGGGAGAGGAGGAAGGTCCGATGGGAAAGCTTACCATGATCAATCGGAACTACATGTTTACCCATGTATTTCTATAAATCAAGGATGTGCCACCGAAAAAATTATACCCGGTTTTTTCCCATCTTCTAGTCTTTCCCTTAGCAACACAATCATCTACCCATCTATATCGTAGGGTTTTTGCGGTTAGGAAGGAAGAAACTCTAAGACTGTGAGGGGTTAACTTCTTGAGATCCCTCTGGTCTTGTATTTGTTGAACAATTAGCAATTTTTTTCTCTATATCTCATATTGTACACCATATATTTTAGTTGGACCTTGAAGTCCCTCCTTTGTAATTTTACTTTTATCAATAGAAAAAAAGTTGTTTCTATATATCTCATCTTGTACACAATTTATTTCAGTTGGACCTCGAAATCCCTCCTTTGTAATTTTACTTTCATCAATGGAAAAGAAGTTGTTTTTCTATATCTTATCTTGTACATCATTAATTTTTATTTGTGGTTGTTTTATGAATGCTTGTGTTTGGATCGTTATCGTAAAGTGGTGAAATCTTAAAATCTAAATTAGTCTGCTGTTTTAAATTTTATGTAAAGGATTACTGGATCCAGTAATCTCGATTACTTGGACCAGTAATCAATTACTAGGGGAAGTAGTACTAATTACCGCCCAATAATCCAGATTACTGGGTGCAGTAATCCAGATTACTGTGGGTAGTAATTCAGTTGCTGGTGCAGAATTTGGATTACTAGGGCCAGTAATTTGGGGTCAATATTTGCATTTTAACACATATAAGGATTAAAATTTACCACTAACTCATTTTAACACATTAATTATGAAATATCCGTAAATGATATATTCCTCTTATTTACACCCTATACCACTCCTCAACAAATATTCGCTTTTGAAAAAAACTTTTAACCCTCCGCACATTTTCTAACAACTATCGCCATTTTCGGAGACCACGATTCACAACGAAGCTCTCGCTCTTTAACTCTCTCTGTACTATACACATAAAGACATTATTTTCGTCATCTCTTTGGCTTATTAACCATGTAAGTTTAACTCCGACTTTATCTCTCTCTTTCACTTTCCCCGTGCTGTTTTCCACACGTTTTTTTGAAGTACTTTAATGTCTGTCAACAAATTATTTTTATCACCAAAAGATTTTATTTTGATGGAAAGCATCTCGCCATTATGAGTGAATATATATAGGGTTTAAAAAAAATGAACCATATATATATGTTTTTATGTGTAATGTTTGAGTAGTATCTTCCCTTGACATGCGGTTGTTGTTCATTGTTGATTGCTACAACGATAACCAAAACTAGGATTACTGGCATTAATAATGACGTTTCATGTGTTTGCCTTATTGATGGAGACATAAATACAGGATCGTTTGATATTACGTATAGATTGAACAAAAAACTTTTATTAAAACCCTATAAGAATAAAGGGATTTCACCTTTGTGGATCATGTAGAAGATCCATATAAGGAGACTATGGTTTGAAAGTATCAGATTACGATTTGGTCAGATTTTTCAATTATCGCTGGGCTACGAAAATCGATTGTTTTCTCCACCGAAACGACTTTTGATTGTCTCGATTTTTCACGCAATAATAATAACTTTGTGTTCTGAACAACATATCCAAAAATCAGCCCAATCCAACAGTGCAATCAAAAGTTACGATTGATTTACGACTGCAGTACCAAAAACCTAAAGATCTTCTATCGTATTCCTTCCGCCATTAAATCTTACACCGAGCGTGGGCTACGGTATCACCAAGATTTTCTCCTCTCTCAATAAAACAAACTCTAACTCATGAGAATTATTGTTATAGTAAGAAGAGACAAAGTCGGCGTCTATATAAGGCTACGATAGGAACCTTAAGGAGAAATAAGTGTTTGGGTTTTCTATGGAAAGTTGGAATCCTAATTCCACTATGAATTAATTAGTTCCTTCCATAAATTATAATTCACACCACTAAAGAATTATAATTGCACTCCCGTCCTTATCTCAAAATTATATTTCGAGCTCCTTATTATTAAATACTTATTATTCTCCCCACGTTAAGATTACAGATAACCGTCATTTAAATTAAATTACTGACAATTATATTTGAATGACTTCTTAATCCTTGAGCCTACCACTTAACTTATTTGACATGTCGGATTAACATAATCCACCTACAGGGTTTGAAATGATCAAAACTTATAAGCTTATCAAAGGGCTATCATCAATCCCTATACCGGGACGTGGCTTCCGTCAATAATAAATATTCATCATACATATAGTATCATCATCCAATTCACGAAGATTATTGATCCATAAATGAATCTCACTCTTAATGAGTTAAAACAACAAACACTACATATATATGTCTATTAATTATTTCAAGATTAAGAGCATAAGTAATCATAATAACCATGAGATTTTAAATTGTTTTATATAGTCAATATAACAACAATTAACCTAAACTGGTCATATTCAATAACACAAAGTGTACTAGTACAACGAGTTATAACTATACCGTTTCCTGTAGTTAAGATAAACTACTAAAACTTGTGCTACAATCCTACCGATGGTTGTCCAATTTCATCTAAGACTGTGAACCAATAAACTTATATTCCACAAGAACTGATGATATGATCTTCTATATGTAAGCTATACTCTACACACCAAATCATCTACTATATGGAATAAAAGACACACATGCACAATATTTAAATAAATAATATAATGCAACCATTGCCCATAAAGATTCTCATTAAAATAGCAAAACTAAGTTTATAACATATCCCAACCAACAAGAAAATTATGGCTTTTAGTATATCACTCTAACAATCTCCCACTTAGACTCAAAGCCATGCAGCTATGCATCTCACTCTTATTCCTTCAACGTGAACATGTGTTTTCCCTTCCTATGAATCCTCGGCTCTTTCGAATTCGCAACCGTTTCACTATTATCAAAATAAAGTGAAATAACTTATAACACTGAAGGTGCAACATCTAGATTCATATGGAAGTTCCTGAGTCAAACCGCCTTCTTAGCTGTTTCTAAAGCAGCCACATATTCAGCTTTCATGGTGGAGTCAGCAATGCATAACTGCTTGATACTCCTCCAACCATTGAGTCCACCTTTTAGAGTAAACATATAACCTGAAGTTGACTTTCTGGAATCCTAACTTCTGACTAAAAATCCTTGTCTGTGTATCCAACATGTACTAGACTGTTTGCCCGGTAAACCAACATAAAATCTTTAGTCCTTTTAAGGTACTTAAGTATATGTTTTACCGCAGTCCAGTGTTCTTTCCCTGGATTAGACTAATATCTGCTAACCATACCAACGGTAAAGCAAATGTCTGGTCTAGTACACAATATAGCATTCATGAGGCTTTCCACTGCCAAAGCATAAGGAACTCCCCTTATCCTCTCTATCTCATCATGTGTCTTATGACATTAATCTTGGATAGAGTGATTCCATACCTAAAAAGGGAGAAACCCTTTCTTGGAATCTTGTATACTAACTCTGGCAAGAATTGTATCGACGTAAGTACTTTGGATAAACCCAACATCCTATTTTTCCAATTTCACATAAACTTAATACCAAGGATGTGACTGGCTGCTCCTAAGCCCTTTATATCGAACTGACTTAATAACCATACCATCACTGAAGATAATATTCGCATATTGCTTCCAATAAGTAAGATATTATCCACATACAATACCTAGAATACCACCACGCTTTCGTCGCGCCTTTTGTACACACAAGACTCATCCGAATATTGATCAAAACCAAAAGATTTGATTGCATGGTCAAAACAGATGTTCCAAGATCTAGACACTTGCTTAAGCTCATAAATAGGCTTCTTGAGCATGCACAACATGTGCTCTTGGCCATTTACTATGAATCCTTCTGGTTGCATCATATAGATGCTTTCATTAAGACTTTCATTAAGAAAATTTGTCTTGACATCCACTTGTCAAATCTCGTAATCAAGATGAGCCGCAATGCATAAGAGAATCCGAATAGACTTTAGCATGGCTATCGGCGAAAAGGTGTCGTCATAATCGATTCCCTTCTTTCTGAGTGAACCCTTTTAGCAACAAGCCTTGATTTAAGCCCATCTAATCCTCTCTATCTCTTATATACCCACTTGCATCCGATAGGTTTTATCCCTTCGGGTGGTTTTACAAGATCCCAGACTTTGTTAGAGTACATGGACTCCATTTTAGATTTCATAACCCTTTGCCATTTTCTATATCTTTATCTTGAAGTATTTCATTGTAGTTAAAAATGGTTCGTTTCTTATTCATCGGGGACCTTGTCATAAGACTCTCCCAAGAACATAAAACGACCAAGTTGACGAACAACCCTCCCACTACGACGAGGCACTACTTGTGTTTGTGTACATTGTGCAAATATTGAACATAATAACTCACTATCCACACGTTGTGCTTGTTCAAGAACTTACATATTAGTGTTTTGTTGAAGATGTGCACAAGTATCGGCAATCCTCCCACTACGACGAGGTAATGGAATGTCAATATCCATTTACTGTGGTATTTCCTCTTGTACTAAAGGTATAGACGAATTGTGCCATGTTTTTCTCTCCTCTTATTTCCACTACAACAGCATTACTCCTGGGCTTATGGTCTATGATATAATCCTCTTCTAAGAATCTGGCTTTGATAATAATAATATTATATTCTTGAGGATTATTAAATAAACCACGCTTGGTTCCTTTTGGATATGCAACAAAGAAACACATTTTCGTTATTGATTTCAACTTATCTGCATTACCTTTTAGCATATGTGCTGGACTACCCCATACCCGAATATGCCGCAGACTAGGCTTATGCCCAGTTCGCAATTCTATGGGTGTAGTAGGTATTGAATTTGATGGTACCAAGTTCAGAATATATGCAGCTATTTCTAAAGCATATCCCCAAAAAGAATCAGGTAGGTCTGAATAGTTCATCATATATCTTACCATTTCTATAAGAGTCTTATTCATTCTTTCTGCTACACCATCATGCTGTGGCATCTTCGGTGCAGATAACTTGGATGCAATCCCATTCTCTAATAAGTATTCCTTGAACTCTCCCAAGAGGTATTCACTACCACGATCTGATCGTAGTGACTTGATACATTTTTCTAGACGCTTCTCCGTTTCTGTCTTGAATTCTTTGAATTTCTCAAAGACTTCAGACTTACGTCGCATTAAGTAAATGTATCTATACTTTAAAAAATCATCTACAAATGTGATGAAATACTGAAAGCCTCTTCTAGGCTAGACATTCATGTGACCATACAAATCAGAGTGAACTAGTTTTAACTGTTTTTTAGCGCTATAGCCTTTTGCCGAGAATGATCTCTTAGTCATTTTACCTTCTAAACAGGATTCACAAATTGGAAGTGCCTCTACTTCCATTGAACCTGATGGTCCATTTTCGACCAATTTTTGAATTCTTTTTAGATTAATATGACCAAGGCGTAAGTGCCAAAAATAAATTGGTTCATTTTGAAGGTTCATTTCTCTTAATTGGTAAACTATTAATGCTACTCAATTCACTCAGTTATAGTACTGACAAGTCAAGATTAATAATGTAAAGATCAATCACTAATGTACCAGAACAAGCAAATTGTTTATTTTTTCTAATGATAACTGATTTATCATTAAAATAAACAAAATATTTGTCCTCAACCAATCTAAAAATAGAAATTAGATTCCTTCAAATAGAAGATACATATAAACATTCCTTAATCATTAATATCCTATTCTGACTAGATTGAAGATAAATATTTTCTACTGCAAGTATTGCCACATTCGTAGTTGCCCATATGTAAATTTTCTCTATTTTTAAGTTGTCTAATTTCCTATAACCCCTACAAAGTATTGCAGACATGATTAGTGACTCTCGAATCTACACACCAGGTACTAGTAGATTGAACTACTAAATAAGATACAACAACAAATAGATGAAATTTACATATATTGTTATAACGGTTTAGGAAACTGGGACAATCTTTCTTCAAATGCACTTTCTACTGACAGTGAAAACACTGGCCCATAGGCTTCTTCACTCCTCCTAGAGGTTCAGCGACTGCTGCACGCACTGCTCTTTGTGGGACTGCAGCTTATGCATTCTTTTTCTTCCTTACTTGCTTTTGGGCATAGAAGTTAAAGCTTTCTTAGCCACTAAAGTACTAACCATCTTACCAAGGAGTTCCTCAACTGCTTGGAATTCTTTAAGAAGTTTCAACAATGAATAAAGCTTATTCATGTTATAATTCTGTCGGAATCCCTTAAATAAATCCAACAGCGACTGGAGAACGATATCGACATGAGTTTCCCCATCGATTTCAGCTCCAAAGATCTCTTAATTCATTCAGAAGACCGATCATCTTCAAAACAAGATCCTTAACTTGGGTTCCTTCAGTAATAGTCGTGTTCATGAGGCCTTTCATCGAAACCTACCTTGCAACATGATCCTGATCCCCAAAAATATCTTTGAGGTTCACCATTATGTCGTAGGCGGTGGCAAAAGACTAATGCTAATGTTGTAACACATTTGACAAAAATGCTAGGATGTAAAACCACGCCATCTCATTAGCCTTTTTCCACCTCTAGCAAGCCTGGGTTTCCTCATCGGTCGCCCCCTACCAGGTTCTGCTAGACAAGACTCAGTGAGCACAAACAAGGTTTTGTGAAGAGAATTTAATTGGTTGATTTTAATGGTTGTAGTCTGCTAACAATAGATGAGAAAAGGCGTAAGCACAATGTTCAAGTTCTCTTTTTTCGGTCATTCCATATAAATGCCATATAAAGAAAGGGTGTAAGCAAATATCAACACAAGTGTATCTCTCATTTTTATCTTGTGACAAAGGGTGTGAAGCAAGTGCAACCCATTCCCATATAATATCAACCAAGATTCAAACTTAAAATACACAAAAAGAAAAGGCATAAATTTAAATTAGGCATTTAAGAACTCATTGTTAGTTTCCCCTAGGCAAATGACTTGATTATGAAAATGGCCAACTACAAGGAGTTTAGCTCGATAAATCATAACATTTCATTTGTCTAAGATTGGGAGGTCTAGGTGGAGGTCAAACCGTCCTATATAGACTTATTTGATAAATACAAATTGAATCCTTAAAATGATTAATGAAGTTTTTTTATGACATAAATTTAAAAGATCCTCTTTGGCAATACTTTAACTAAGAAGATGATGAGTCTTAAAATCACATAAAGTATAGAAAGCACTCAACATATCATTAAAGTATTAAAAGATAAAAATCTCAAATTTATGGTGTTTCCATGAATATTCAAAAACTAATCATGCTTGGCAATGAAAAGTATCTCATTCAAAGAAAGAATGGACATAAGCTAGTAAGAAATACACAAGTGTATCATTTTCTCATTAATGCTTGAGATCTATGTATACAAGGCATACAAAGTCAAATCATCATATGAAAATTATCTTACTAGTTTATGAATGGTTGAAAAAATGGAGAAGATGAAGGATTCAAAAAGTATTTAACAATACTAACAATGGAATGAGAATTGAACTTACATAATTAATGCATTGCAAACTTCATCTTTTAGCCTTAGCAAAGAAATTTACTCCATAATAAATGTAGAGACAAGAATTATAAAAGTGAACTCCATTTCTCTCTCTAGAAAATAAAACTATTACAAGCTCTCTATAAATTGAGAAATGAGAAGTAATAAAAGTCCCCTCTCCAACACAACAATGAAGACTATAAATAGGAGAGTTGTGTTGGATGCTAAAATAATAAACAATGCTTTTTATTTTTATTTTTTTATTTTTATTTTTATTGTTTATTTTTGGTGGAGAATTCCACTTTCTTGGATGCTCTTTGATCACATGGACATGGAGACTTTCTCTCTTGGATGCTCTTTAATCACATGGACATGGAGACTTTCTCTCTTGGATGCTCTTTAATCACATGGACATGGAGACTTTCTCTCTTGGATGCTCTTTAATCACATGGACATAGAGACTTTCTTGAATTCTTTTTGTCCATGGAAAATTCCAATATTGTATTAAATACAATATTTCTTGAAATCTAAAGACACCAAAATAAACACAAAAATATGCCTTTCCAAGCATTGTTAAATGCAAAAGTGCTACGAGACTAATCGCGAAATAAGTTGGCAAACCGAGTATTTTAGAGAAATAAACGCGTCAAACAACTCCGAAAATGAGCAAATGAATGACAATATTAAGCGTTTATCAATATGCTATCTAGACAATTCTTTATTGTCAATTAAAATTTAAATAGCCGACTTTCTTTGGTCCTACAAATAATAGTAGAGACTCAATTGGAGAGCATACTATTATTTATATCTAAGTGTATACCATCATTTAATTTAGTCCAATGATTCTGCAATTTATTCTTTCCGATATGGAGGTGAGCACTAAAACTCACACGAAAAATAAATCACATCATTTAAAATTATTTATCAGTAAAATTTGTACAATGATTCCGCAATCTATTCTTTCCGATATGGAGGTGAGCACTATAACACACACGAAGAATAAATTACATCATCTACAAACCAATAATGGAGACCCTGGAATTTTTATGTGAAAATCGCTAACCCACTTTGTATTTAAAACATTATTTTCTGAGAGTTAAGAAAATTTTATATTAAATTCTAGTCAACTAAAATACAAGGGCATGAAATATAAAAGACATGTGCAATAAAATTATTTGGCTGCTTTTTTTAAAAAAAAAATTATATTTTTCAATTACGCAAAATTTATATTTATATACCTTTTTTTTTAATTTGACAAGAACTAAACATAAAATTAAAGGTGATCTAGGTATGGTCATGTATCCATGTTGTCCAAAATTATAAGGAAACCTAATAATTAAACATATATGACCAACACACAATTACACAAAGCATTAAACCATTCAATAATAAGAATAATTAAATTCCTGCTATTATGGTCCAAGCTTCTCTTCCCTAGTCCATTAGAAACCTGTAACAACCTATGTAGCCACTTCATTGACTATGTCAGGAATCAATCTTGGTGGAAACGCCTTCTTTAATGTTCTTTGTTAAAGAAACTGCAATCTTAGATACAAAGGTCCTATGCCTCCATTTAAGGAGTTCACACATAAACTATTATATCTAAATTGAAAATAAATTTACATAGATCCTATGCCTCCTTTTAAGGAGTTCACAAATGTGATCTAAATTTAATTTACAACCATGAATAAAACCCAAATCATCATGCACATTAAAATTAACCACGAATAAAAATATCGTGGGATCCAATCATATAAAACATAATTACGTGACCATAATAGCGGGACAAGAACACTGTAAAACAAGGGTTAGCAAGTTCTACGTTCTATCGAACAACAACATGCATGAATAGATTTAATTGGATAACATGGCTAGTTCAATCCGTACGCAATATCAAAGAAAAATAATTGCTCTGATACCAATTGATAGAGACATAAATACAGGATCGTTTGAAATTGCGTATAGATTAAACAAATTTTTTTTGCTAAAACCCTATAAGAATAAAAAGATTTCACCTTTGTGGATCATGTAGAGGATCCATATGAGGAGACTAGGGTTTGAAAGCATCAGATTGCGATTTGGTCAGATTTTTCAATTTTCGTTGGGCTACGAAAATCGATTGTTTTTGCCATCGAAACGACTTCTGATCGTCTCGATTTTTTACACAATAATGGTAACTTTGCGTTCCCAATAACATATCCAAAAATCAGCCTGATCCAACAGTGAGATCAAAAGTTACAATTGATTTACGACTGCAGTACAGAAAACCTAAAGATCTTCTATCGTATTTCTTCTGCCATCAAATCTTGCACCGAGTGTAGGCTATGGTATCACCAAGATTTTTTTATCTCTCAATAGAACAAATCCTAACTCATGAGAATTATTGTTATAGTAAGAAGAGACAAAGATGGATTATATATAAGGGTACGACAGGGACCTTAAGGAGAAATAAGTGTTTGGGCTTCCTATGGAAAGTTGGAATCCTAATTCCACTATGAATTAATTAGTTCCTTCCATAAATTATAATTCTCACCACTAAAGAATTATAATTGCATTCCCTTCCTTATCTCAAAATTATATTTCTAGCTCCTTATTATTAAGTACTTATTATTCTCCCCATGTTAAGATTATAGATAACCATCATTTAAATTAAATTACTGACAATTATATTTAAATGGCTTCTTAATCCTTGAGCCTACCACTTAACTTATTTGATATATCGGATTAACATAATCCACCTACAGGGTTTGAAATGATCAAAACTTATAAGCTTATTGAGGGGCTATCATCAATCCCTATACCGAGACGTGGATTCCGCCAATAATTAATATTCATCATACATATAGTATCGTCATCTAATTCACGAAGATTAATGATCCATAAATAAATCTCACTCTTAATGAGTCAAAACAACAAACACTACATATATATGTCTATTAATTATTTCAAGATTATGAGCATAAGTAATCATAATAAACATGGAATTTTAAATTGTTTTATATAGTCAATATAACAACAATTAACCTAAACTGGTCATATTCAATAACACAAAGTGTACTAGTACAACGAGTTATAACTATACCGTTTCCTGTAGTTAAGATAAACTACTAAAACATGTGCTACAATCCTACCGATGGTTGTCCAATTTCATCTAAGACTGTGAACCAATAAACTTATATTCCACAAGAACTGCTGATATGATCTTCTATGTGTAAGCTATACTCTACACACCAAATCATCTACTATATGGAATAAAAGACACACATGCACAATATTTAAATAAATAATATAATGCAACCATTGCCCATAAAGATTCTCATTAAAATAGCAAACCTAAGTTTATAACATATCCAAAATAACAAGAAAATTATGGCTTTTAGTATATCACTCTAACATCTTGGACACAGAAATTAATTACTAACCCTAGTAATGTGATTACTGGCCACAGTAGTCTGGATTATTGTCCTTCGTAATGAATTACTAGCCATAGTCATGGATTACTGGCCGTGGTAATTCATTACTGGCCCTGATAATCCATTACTATCCCAGCAACTTAGATTAGTGGCCCTAGTAATCTGGATTTCTATCCCCTGTAATGAATTACTGGCCACGGTCATGGATTACTGGCCACGGTAATCCATTACTGGCCTAAGTAATGGATAATTACTGTCCCCAGTAATCCATTACTATCCCAGTAACTTGGATTACTGTCCCCGGTAATCAAGATTACTGGGGCTAGTAATCTTGATAACTGCCTATGTAGCTTCTTTCCTTAATAAATTAATTTATTTTGCTGAAATCAGAATGGCATCAGAAAATGATACCCCGGTGGGTGGTAGTAAATAAGTCTATACAAGCAGCAATGATGCTGTACCATTATCTAAATTGAAAAAAAAAACGTACACCATTAAGATTAGCATAGTCGAAGAAGGCCACCACAAAGATAGTCGAAGAAACGGTACTGAATCCGAAGGGCAAGCCCACTGGTTCTCCCAAAACTGCCGAATCGAAGAAACAAAAGAATCAGGCAAAACCATCAAAAACAGACGCTGCCAAACCCAAAAGTCTCTTCCCCAGAGATGCACAATATTGGCATTTGCAAAATTGGTAAATCAATACCGGAAAGCCATCCCACCAGAAACATGTGAGATTCGGAACGGGACTGTCTTCGGCCCTATGATGTGTTGCTTCTTGGATGCCTTAGTCAATGAACCCAATTATAAGAAAACTGAAATTGACTTTGAAATAATAATAAAGCATTTTGACACGGACCGGATGGTGTGGTCCTTTGGCAGTTTACAATTAGACTTGACTGAAGAGTTTTTGACAGTCTTGTTTCACCTCCCCACTGAAGGACAAAAAATTGTACCCGTTCCTCGATCAGAGGATAGAAAGGAACAGGCGGCCAAGCTGTTCAAAAATTGCAAAAAAACAAAAGGGCCTTCTCTTACCGATATAAAGAACTTACTCGCATCTAAGTTAAACAAAGAAAAAAGAGCCGATCCAAAAAAGGTTGCATCGACTCTGCTGATATATTTATTCTTAACCTTCTTCTTCAGCAGAACGGGGATCAATCTTACATGGGATCTGGTCAACATATGCATTGAGATTGATAATTTTAACAAGTATGACTGGGCGAACTCAACTGTGGACTTTTTGTTCTCTAGCATCAAGAAGTACAACAAGGATAAACCAAGCACACTCAACAGATGCACGCTGTTGGTGCAGTATTAGTTTTTGGAGAACATAAAACATAGATTACCACGATCAGAGAATCGTCTAATTGGCAAGCCACATTTCGTGGCATGTAACATTAGAGATATGTTCAACGTGAAGGCCTTGGAGTAAAACCCCAACCTCTTAGAGGTAAGTTTTGTGTTGATATAAATACTATACTTTTTATGCATTTAAGACAAAAAGAACCTATTCAATTGTACTTTATGATTCAGGAACTTGTACTTGGCAGAGCTTGGAAAGTGTTCTTCTTTAATTTGACGCAAGAATAATTGGTAGGGGAGCAGAAAAAGCAAGGGCAGTAGGGAAAGGAGGAGGAAACTAGTGAGGATAAGAATGATTTCAAAGGTGAAGATAAGAGTGGTGAGGATGAATCATTAGAGATTTCAAAATGGGTAAGAATTTTGCATGAAATATAGGATGTTATACTATTAATTACTGGATTACTTCTCCCACTATTGAAGATTACTGGTGCCAGTAATCCTAATTACTGGGGTTGGTAATGGATTACTTCCCCCGGTAATCTTGATTACTGGAACCAGTAATTCGAATTACTGGCTCCAGTAATTTTGCTTTAATCAATTACTGCCCCAGTAATCTAGATTTCTTTAGCCATAAATCAATTATTACCCCAGTATTCCAAATTACTTGCACCAGTAATCAGATTACTGGCACCCAAAAATCCGTTATTATTGTTATACATAAGCTGAAGATTCTCATTACATGTTATGTTTTATCTGTGATTCCAAGCCCCATAAAAAAAACGAGAATATAGCAAAAAAGGTGATTCAAATTATGGATACTGTTGTTGCCGAGTTGTCTCGACTTATCGACAATAACATCAACGTGGACCTACAAAAGCCGAATTTAATGGACTATCAAGAAACTGTCCATGCCCTCATCAAAAAAATGCTTGACGCTATAACAGCGTCGGATAAAAAAATCAAGCTGTTAGAGTGCCAACATGAAAAGAGGCAAGCTCAACCGCAGGTCACAACACCTACAAATCCAAGAGACCAAAATGATTCAATATGACACAATCTAATTCGGGATGATAGGGTTAATGACACAATGGACGTGACCGAAGAAAGGGAGGAGAAGGTTGTCACAGATAGGGTTGAAGACTAAGGAGGGTCTATAAATGAAAAAGCAGCATTGGCCTAGGCCGACGACGTGGTTAAATAGATTGCTCAAGAGGTGGCTCCTGAACAAAGGGCCATTACATTGCCGCCCTAAGATTCAATCAAGAAAAACGTGAAAGTACACGACAGGGGTGCAACAAGGCAGAGGGAAAACGAGTCGGACTATCCCCATCCTTCAGCAATCAACAGGCTACTTAAGAAAGCAAAGGCCCATGGGCCCATACTAGACCCAGTAATTAGGATTATTGGCCCCAATAATCCATAACTTGTGCACTTGTAACTTCTCTAACAAGTTAAGTGCATGTGCAAAATATTGCAGGTTTTGCACACCACGAAAAGCTTGCCACGACCGGCAAAGACTTTAGTGGGAACGAGATTGATGTTGCAAATCTCCTCACGGAACCCCTATTGGAAATATTCACCCGCAACAAAATATTAATTCCATTGCATCACAGAATGAGCAGACATTTCAACTTTCTCCACATAAACCACGATCGGCAGACAATAACCCACATGAACTCCTACCTACCCGTAAAGGGTAAAAAGTCTGACGATGATAAGTGGAGCAAAAATGTAGAGATATTGGTAAGGCAATAACCAAATATTAAATCTATATATACTGGCCAGATTATGTGTTTTCAAGATTAATACCCAAAAATATATTTACCTTGGCCTTGTTAAAAAAAATATAGGCAAACCACATTAAGCATTGGATGAATGACATTTGGCTTGGCGGCCAGTTCCAAACTCAAGCAAGCATTGATCCTGAGATATATAGAGCGCAGGTGGTTGATCAAGATCAAAATGGCCCAAAAATTAAACATAAAGAGTTGACCGCCAATGAAAAGAGAACGAGGTGGATGATCATGAACAAACACTTGAAATTTAAGTCATATACCTTTATCGAGGATGTCGACTGCCCGCAACAAATGCCAAGATTGCAAGTAGCTTGGATATTCATAGTTTTTTTATTAGTAATTTTTTGTTAAATGATATTGTGGCACAATAAACCAAAAATTGGTTTTGGTTTTCAGATCAGATTGTGGTGGGTTCATGCTTGACTTCATGGAATGCATGGTTAAGGGGAAGAAGCCGTCCTAAAAGGGAGGGACATTTTTGAGGCAGAACATACTCGATAAATTCAGAACCCTTAGACCATCGGAGTGATCCATGTTGTTGTAAATGATTTGGTATGTGGATTATGGTGTAAATGATTGTGGATAATTATTGTAATTTTTTAACAATTCCTTTTTTTTGTAGTCTAGTTTTTTTTGTTTTTGTTTGGATTACTTCCCCAGTAATGAATTAATTACCCCAATAATCAGGATTACTGGGGCCAGTAATCAAGATTACTGAACCCAGTAATCATGATTACTGGGTCAAGTAATCCAATTCTTCACAAGCAACTTAAAAGGATTACTAGCCACAGTAATCCAGTAGATGTGTTTTCAGAACATCAAATCAATAAATTCAAGAAAATCTATTAAATATGAGTGCACGATTTATTTTGTTCAATTTTTTTGAGCGTTTTTTAATTTATATTGTTGGTTGTGACTTTACAACATAAAAAGCTGTTTTAGTGGCCACGCGTCCCGGTTTGTCTCTCAAATTTGGTATAGGTGTGTTCGAAATACATTGTTCCTCCGATCAATTCTCTAACACCCCTAGGCATATCATTGTTTGTTTAACAATGTGCTATGATTATTTATAAATTGCCCACACATTCTTTTGCGCCCTATTGTCATATTTATTCATTTCACTGTGCCGTCCGGCACGGGTATACCCTAGTATATTGAATAAATGGAGAAAATTAAGATGGTTAAGTTGTGATTGAAATCAGGAAGAAATATTAAAATATTAATTACTAATTTTTATTAAAAATTAAAAAAAAGAACAATATGTTAAAAAAAGAGAAACTACGTTAAAAAACAAAAAAAATCAATTTTTCTTCTTCTTCTTCTTCTTTTTCTTCTCTCTCTCCTCCGTCTTTACTATCTCACGATTCCTTCCTCACTTCCTTAAGTATCCCTCGCAACCTCTTCATGCTCTCTTCAAATTTTGCCGATTCAGCATCCCAATCCTTCTTTATTTCATCAGCAAGAATAAGATTTTGAAGGCACATCACAGTGAAGTTGGATGGAGAGTTTGAAAGAGATGACGTGGATGGAGATTTTGGAGGAGATGAATAGAAAAAAATGAGATATTTGACGGTTTGTTTGATTTGTGAATGACAATCATGTTTATATAGTAGTCTCTTGGAATATGAAGGGTTGTCACTTTGGATCACATGCGTGCATTTTAATTGTTATTATGATGGTTTTAATAAAAGCCGCAGGAACTTTGGAAACCGAATAGATGCATGCTTTTAGAATTTCAAATTACTGCACTAACTTTGGAAAGCGAAGAGATTACTGGGGCCTTTTCCAATTCGGATTACTAGGCACAATAATCCAAATTGCTGGAGAAGTAATGGATAATTACTGATACCAGTAATGGATTACTGACTCCAGTAATTCATTACTGCATCAGCAACTGAGATTACTGGCCTCGGTTATCCTGTTTACTAGGCAAGCAACTTGGATTACTGGGGTCAGTAATCTGGATTACTTGTCCCAAAAATGGATTACTGGATGCAGATATGAATTACTAGAACCAGTAATCTGGAATTCTGGGGCATGTAATCTGGATTACTAGACCCAGTAATTATAGAATTGCTTTGTTTCAGATTTCAAAAATGGAAAATAACATGCAAAATTTGAAAATAAATCACAGAGGCATGGAAATAAATACAAACTGCAAACCAAAATTTATTTTGACCCTCATATTCGTCTTATTTATAGGAACATATAGAACATCAGTTGGAGTCATCATCATCATCATCATCATCCTCCTCTTTATCTTCGTCCTCATCACCGCTTAAGATATCATCGTTATAGCCTTCTACATCGTCTGAGTCGTAATCCTCGTCATAATCTTCATCCTAGTCGAAGTCGTCATCATCGGGAATATCTATCCGCGGTACTGAACTGAAGTTGATATATAAAGTAGATATGGGAATACATATCGCATCAAGTTCTTGATAGGGTTCTTGTACTTCATATAGTGGAGTGGCGGTTGCGTCCCTTGTAAGTGTGGTCTCACTATACGTACCTCTATGTGACATCAAGTGGACGACTTTTCATCTTTCACCAGCCAACAAATCATCTATATATAATACTTAGCTTGCCGTCTTGGCAAGAATAAATGGAAGGTCGTTGTACCAACTAGTATTCGTGTTGACAGATAAAAGCCCATGATCATACTTTGTGCTACTGGAAACATCAGGGTCGGTGTTGTACCACTTACACATAAACATCACAACTGGCATGCCTTCCGCATATCTTCGTTCGAAAACAGCCTGTAGAATCCTATAATATGTGATGTCACCGACCATTACCATCACTCCATTGTTCTGAGTCTTTCTGATCTAGTCTCATTGATAGCACACATACTTGACACCGTTTACGTCACACCGTGAATAAATGGTGCAATGCATAGGTTCAAATGCTAAAATATATACCTCCCGGTTATATTTAGGAGCACCTTTACTATGCAGATCGTGCATCTACATAACAAAATATATGGAACATAAGTCAAATGCATGCGACGTAATAAGTCAGTTAAGATTGAATGTTTACCCATTTAAGGAAATGGTCAAGAAACGACGCAATACGCTCCTCATCAGTCCCGTTTGGAGCTAGATTAGCAAACTAATCTCGGTGAATGTCTATATACCATTGTGCTTCAGTATAGTTTTTCATCACACACCAGTGAGCCGTTGCGATTTGTGCTCTCCTCAGGCCCACGGTCCTGACGTAACAGCTTGGCTTCACGAGATCGGAAACAACTGAGATGTTTCACTGAGGTGCATCTAAAATGATTTCATCACTCGCGTTAGGATCATCGAGATAGTTATTGATATAATTCACACACTCGTGCATGATGTTCCGCTCGATAATACACCCCTCTAGGTAACGCTTGTTTTTGAGATCTTTCTTAAATTCGCCGAGCTGCCTATAAAATTGTACAGTTATATAGTAGGGATATATATAATTATAAACAATAAAAATAATTCATACCTTTTAGTAGAAAACATCCAGGTATAATATACGGGACCAATGAGCAGGACCTGTTTGTGTAGGTAGATGCAAAGATGGACCATGATGGTAAAGAAAGCTGGTGGAAAGATCATCTCTAGCTTGCAGAGAATCATGACAATATCGCTATGCATCTGGCATCTGACTTCCTCAACTCTTGGGCGCATATCATCTTAAAGAATCTGGATAACTCTATTAGCGCGTCGGCGACGTGACTTCTCAAATATGGCCGGATAACCACCGGAAGAATACGCTGAAGCGTGACATGACAATCATGCGTCTTCATTTCTTAAAATTTTTTATCAGAGACTTTGACCTTATTCTTTAGGCTTCCCGCATAACCTCTAGGATACTTAACAGCAGCAATACATTCAAATACAGCTCTCTGATCCCTAGGCCGAACTGTGTAATCAGCCTGAGGCATCAACATTTTGCCTGACGGCCCTTTCTTCGCACATAGCTTACTGCGTATGCCCATATTTTTTAGAGTTGCGTGAGATTTTACATCATCCTTAGTCTTTTCATCATGACCTAAAACAGTGCGAAGATGTTATCACAAACGTTTTTTTTCAATGTGCATGACATATAATGCATGTCTCACACTAGCTGTAGTCCAGTAAGACAGCTCCAGAATATATTGACATGAGTCTAACAGAGTCTCTTTTTAGGTGCTTGAAAATGTGGATGCAAAATCATTGAAACTTCATCGAAATTACAAACTCAGTACAACATCATGTATTAAGAGGCGTATCTGTTTGAAGTCGTTATGCGGATGCGTCGATTGAAGAGGGTATAAATGCTTAATGGACGCTTCGTAAACCTGTCTTACAAACATAATTGGTGTGGCAGTTCTAAACTCTTGATTACCATTAAACACTGCCGGTTGCGTCCGATAGTGGTGATCTAAGGGTAGCCATCTACGCATGCCCTAGTACGACATTCTTCCATTATTGTGCACTGCATCAATATCATCCAAACATATGGGACATGCCTTGTACCCTTGCGCCTGAATGCCTCCCAACATCTTTAATCATGGGAGGTCGCTTATGGTCCACATCACGGCTACCCTCATGTTGAATGCCTCTTCACCGTATCGATCCCAAGTTGGAACCCCCATCTTCTATAACATTTTAAGCTCCTCGATCATCGGTCTCATAAACACATTGAGACACTTTTCCAGAGACTTGAGGCCAGATACAAGCATCACTAGCATGTTAAACTCCTTCCTCATACATAATAATTGAGGCAAATTAAAAGGCATCGTAATAATAGGCCAAGAGTTGTATGGCACGACTGTAGTCCCACAGGGATTGAACCTGTCATACGCTAGAGCAAGGCACACATTTCTGAAGTCCGACGCAAATTGCAGATGTGACTTGAAAATGATAAGACAAAATTCAATACTATAATATATAAACAGTTATTAATTATTGTATATATATACATAAATACAAACTGTAAATATATACTTCACCTATCGAAATCCTTTCATGCTTCCTCATCTACTAGGTGTCTCAAAAATTTAGAATCTTTTAATGTTCTTTCCTCGTGCCACTGCATTTTCTTTGCAGTGCGTTCGGACATGTACAGACGCTGCAACCTTGGTGCCAAAGGGAAGTACCGAACAGTCTTTCGGGCAATTCGTTTACCATCGCTTGTATCATCTTGTTCAAATCTCGACTCACCGTAAACGGGACATTGATCTAGATGTGCACCCTCTTTGTAAAATAAGAAACAACCGTAGTAACAAGCGTGGATCACCTCATAACCCATGTCAATCTTCTTCAAGGTCTTCTTTGCAACTACGTATGAGTTTGGGTATTTGTTTCCTTCAGGTAATAGATAATTAATTTTCGCAACCCACTTGTTGAAGGCAGTATCGGTCATATTACAACATGTTTCAATTGCAACGCTCTAAGCATAGAGCACAACGTAGTCACTTTACAACCCTCGTACAGTAGAGTCATTGCTTCGTCTAATAGACACTGATATAACATCATATTTTCTTTGACAACTGGATCTTGCCTGAAATACAGTGTCAACGCCAGGGGGATAGTACGATTCACGGAAGAAAAAAGCATCTTGCACGAATTCCACAGTTGGGTTACTACAATGATCGACACTATTACTCGAAGACACTGTGTACTGTTATATTTCTTGCACTTCACCATGTAAATACCATAGGGTATACAATGGCAGTATACCGTTACTTGTCAAGTGGGCATATATGTCATCCAAGTTGAGCCGTGTGCCCATGTTGTAACACCGTTTGCAAGGACACGGATACAATCCAGTCGCACTATTGCCATTCTCTCATATAAACGTGCAGAAATCCATTACCCCTACAATGAATTGCGTTGAACCTCTTAAGCATTTCATCCAAGATTTATCCATTTTCACTGCCATATAACATATATATTTTAAACAATAAATATACATTTTCAACAATAAACATATATTTTCAAATATAGAAATCTACAATTCTATACTAAAATATTAACATCCACTATCAATAATACGAACCAAGAAATTAAATAAGGGCAACAACTAACAACAAGGTCATATATTCAACAAAAAATATATATTTTCTACACAAATCTCAACATATTTTAAACAATTAATATATATTCTCAAATCTAGAAATCTACAAATTTATACTAAAATATTTGTATCCACTATTAATAATACTAACCAACAGATCAAATAGGGGTAACAACTAACAACATCATATATTCAACAACAAATATACATTTTTTACACAAATCTCAACATATATATAAACACATAAATTACTTAAAAATTAATATTAATAAGAGATGAACTATCTAAAGATCAAAAAAACCTTTAATGAGGGGAATGTTGTTAATTTACAGCTTCAAATAGCCAAAATCGCCCAAAAATCTCACCAGAACCTTCAAATCCCAAAAATGGAGGAGCTGCTGTTATTTGATGTTGAAAAAACATTAGGCGATGTAAGTATATACATACGTAGATCGCCTAAACATACAGGTCATTCCTGGTAGACCACCACTTATAATGTTCGTGGTCAATTGTTTTTAGGTGACGTATGTTATTTCATCCATCGCCTAATTTGTTCTTAGACAACAAATCTATTTAGCCAGAGTACATCTAAATCGCTCCCATTTTTCAAGAACATCAAACCAAAAGAAATGACAAATAAATATACTTCAAGCACATGTCTTTACACGATCAGGAAGCACATAAATTCCTGCAACCCCTTAGCTACGTTCATAAAGAGAACGTACCCAAGAAGCACAAAGACAACTTGGGTCAGTATAAAATACTAGTATGAGTTGATTCGTTCACCCAACTATGTCCATGATGCAATTATTATAAATACAAATTTTCAACTTAAATAACCACGAGACAAAACATGTAATTGCACATACTTATCGAGACAAAATCGTAGTTTTTCGATAAAAAGGTGGCGGTTAGTTTCTTGTCACATTCATTCACAAAACTTTAAATTAATACTTATAATAATGCTAAGGTAGGCCAACCCTACACAAATATTAGAAAGGTCTACCTTCCTGCACATAAGAAGTTGGTGACGAGGATAATATATACATTACAAAATAAAATGTTGCAACACAAATATTAGTTTCTGCTCAAACCGTGCGAAATTTGAGAAAACTTAAAACACAAAAAAAATTTAGAATGATGATTTCTACAAATAATTGCGAAAGATCGCAAAAATTGACCATTTAATACTCCAAACCAGTTATTTAATGCAAACACTTTTCACAAGCGAAATTCAACCAAAATTTTTAAACGGTAAGGAATTAAAGGAAACTCAAAACATGAAAAAAAGCATAATCAAATTTCCTTCCAGGTTCATATGCGAGAATTGTCATTTAGAGATCTACTAATTTTATACAAATTAAATAAAGAGAACAACCATACATTCTTAATCCACTAGACTCTTTAGTTAGCGTGTGCACCTTAATTACATACCACCTCGACATACTCTCCCATGGCATACAAAGAACATCCTGCCCTGTGTCTCCCCATATAGATAGCGACTACTCTGAACCGGAACTCGTACGGGCATATCGCCTAAAGTTCTGACCTTCTTCGAAAGGCTAACTATACGTTCGCGCGCTAAACGCTTGCCTTTTTGCGAAAATATTGCAACTATGCACTCATCTAACCAACAATAGAATGAGTGTAAAAACATCTTAAGTCCACATGAGTATGTAGAAATCCATAAGAAATTTTCATTGGATACACCAACATTTTATTAAGTCAAAACAAAAACCATTCAGGAGTTTCTCACCCAATTCTTTCATAACATGTCTCAAATCCATCCTATAAGGGATTAGTGGCGTAATTAAGGAATTTTCCTAAGATTCTAGTCAACTTTTAAGAGTCCTAGTCAAACTACACCAAAATCATAAGTTAAATTGCACACAAACAAAGCAAGAACACAAACAGGACTTATAATCGACACAGCCACCAACTTCACATAAATTATGGGAATTGCTCAACAATTCAAAAATTCCATAAAAATTACACTATATAGCCTAATGTGTCTAGAGTCATATCCAATTGGATTCAACTAAAAATAATTTATACTTTAGGAGTTATAAATGCTTTGGTGGCAGATATACAATCTGTCTAGCATCAGATTTTGCGGTGCACTATTTTTGTAAATTCAAGATCTCTCAACATAAAAATCATATTCAATCAATTCCAAAGCCCAGATACTCCTAACACATGATATTAACTTCTTTAATTTTTCCAGAATTTTACACGAAATATGAGTATCCTAAACGAATCTGTATATACACATGTAAGACAGCAATCTGATTAACACTAGGTATCTTAATACACTTGTTTTGTAAAATTTATATCGCCCAAATTAAAAACCCTACTAATTCAATTCTAAAGCCAAAATACTTCTAACTCATAATATCAATCCATGTATTTTTTCTCAAATTTTTAGTAAGAGCATATGACTGAAATTCTTTATTAAAAAACTTACAAACAATTGAGAAAAAATACAATAACCCTCCTTCACAAAAATTAGGTCAAAAGAAAATCAAAACATGTATGAATAGAAACCACTAGAAGAGGGTGAGAATCACTCACCTTAAATTATCGATAAATGGAGAAAGATATCTTCAAACTAAGGGACAAAAATAATCATTCGCAATGGTATCTCCTTCTACGCCCTAGACTGAGTGGTCTCTTCCTCCTTTTCTATGTACATTGTTTTTCTTTCTCATTCTCCCAATATAACTAAATATATTATTATTAAATAGGTAATGGGCTTAAGGCTTAAGGCTTAAGGCATTAACTTAAATCTTATAAGATTAGGGCTTATAAACACTAATTATATACTAAACTTGGCCCACTTCCTAATACATGTTGTATTTGAAAAATCAATTAAACTAAAATATAAGACTCACTAATTTATTATAGTAGGCTACAAAAATAATGTTATATAAAACCCATCTAACTCATGAATGTAGAAAATAAATAAATCAATCGTAATTATAATTATATAGACACTTAATATAACATTACCATAATGCCCATGTATTATATATAAAAGTAAAAACTAGAAATTTACGGGTCTTACATGTATGTTAATCAATGAATATATATGTGATTGATAGTAGGAAATCCTTTTTTTTTCCTGTTACCTCAATACGAAGCTGTGAAAGATATGTACGTGTAGTTGTAAAATTTTTTAATGGTTCTAGTCGGTTCTAGTTCGGTTTTATTTTTAGGCCAATTTAGTTCGTTTATGGTTGGATCTCAAATCGAATTGAAAAAATTGGTTATACATTCAACTTATTGATTAGAAAAAGGTAACCCAACCAAAAATGTTGATTTGATTTGGTGCTTTGGATTTGTAGTTCGATGAGCACCCCAAATTAAAATTAAAATTTTTGTAGTTGGATGACCAAAATTTATTAAGTAGGTACATTTTAAATCACCCATAATTAATACTTAAGATTCGATTTTTGGTAGTACTACAAACGTGAAGAAGCATCTATGTAGAGACTAGTAGATTTCTAAATTAAAGTCACATTGTAATAGGAAAACCAAACTCATTGATTCAAAGCTAGAGGGAGTGAATTGGCATTGAAATTAACGACTGCTCGACCATAGCCAATTAAATTGAATATCAATTACACTAATATGATCCGAAGAATGACGATAGTAACACGGACGTTGGAAAATGGAGATGTTATTATATTACTAGATTCGGATAGCTAATTCATAAATGATGGAAAGAACGATAGCGGGATTAATTATTGATTAAAATAATAGTGACATCAAAAACATTATGTTGGCAAATATATATTGGGTTGAGTTGCAAGTTTTAGGTTGGGAGTGAAATTTTTTACTTTTCTAATAATTACAATTTTACCGAGGGTGAGAAGTATAATATAGTGAGTATATTTAAAAGGAAAATGATATTAGCACTCCACTTTCATCCTTAGGCACTCCACTTTTATTTTTAGTGACATAAAAAGTGTCCCAAATGATATATATAAGTGTCACTAAAAATGAAAGTGGAGTGCCTAATGATGAAAGTGGAGTGCTAATATCATTTCCCTATTTAAAATCACCCTTTAATTTTTAGGGCAATGAAACATATTAAAGGGTTCCATTCAAAACTAAATTAAAGCAGTCGATTAGCGGCTATTTCTCTCACCTCGATCTATAAAAGTAAGCTATAACTATCACTAGTATGTACAGAAATAAAAATTAACTCCAGTTGGTACAGAATCATCACTAGCATGTACGTAAAAGTAAGCTATAATTATCTCTAGCATGTACAGAATGGCACATCTACATTTCCATTTCATAGTAAGTGATCATGCTTTATTTTTAAGGGGCAATTAGTAATACACCCCTGATTTCGAAAGTTATTAGGGGTTAGGACTACCACCTTTCGGAAATTAGTGATTAGTCCTTCTTACCTTAATTAACCCTAATCTATTAATTAATGTTATATCTTCATGACAAAATTACCCACAACCTATTAATTAAGGCAACTAATATAATTGATCAACATATTTGGAGAAAGTTCCCTATATATTATTACCATCTAAAACAGATTTAATTATGTATATTATTTCAAAATTCAAACATATATAATACAACTAAAAGCATATAAATCGAAATTTCTTAAAGAGATTTAATTATGTATATTATTTCAAAATTCAAGCATAATACAACTAATAGCACATAAATCGAAATTTCTAAAAGAGATTTAATTATGTATATTATTTTAAAATTCAAACACAATACAACTAATAGGACATGAATCGAAATTTCTAAAAGAGATTTAATTATGTATATTATTTTAAAATTCAAACATAATACAACTAATAATAACATATAAATCAACATTTTATTATGATTATATATTGTGGCATATAGTAATAAACAGATAAATGTATTTATGATGATTATAGATGAATAAAAACCACATAATAACTACAAATGAAAATGAAAATTGATATATATCTATATGTTTATATATATATATATATATATATATTAATACAATAGATATAGACGTAATAGAAAAATCATAGTAATTTATATACATAGATAATTTAATATGAATAATTAATTGTATATTTCCTTGCCTACCTGTTTGTGATGCTTCGAAACAAATATAGTGAACAACTGTGTCTTGATATAGAATATGAACTATCACAACCTTTGATATTCCTGAAACAGTGACGCCCCATCATCTAGAGATGAATTGAAGTGAAAGATGAGGATGAAGAAGATGAGAATGAAAACATAGATGATGATGGCAACAACGACAACGATGATGGTGCGCAGATCACACAAATAATCCATGATTGGAAGAAATGATGGAACTAGAAATGGAGGAGCAAGAGATAAGCAGTGACTCTCCCATCATCCGAAGATGAAAGTGAGATTGACGGTTCTAACGACAAAGATGCGGCCACAACTTCTCGTTTGAGAACTTATTTGCAAAAGCTAGACTAAGGGTTTGACCATTTAGGGTTAGATGTGATCTCATAATAAAAAATTTGGTTTTTTTTTTGCTATAAACAAATATGTTAAGTTTCACATACATCAAGACTATTTAGTTTTTAATTATGTACATTATTTTTTGAATTTGTAAATATGGAAACATGATAATTACTCTTTGATTGCTTCTAAATTTGCATAAGTAGTATTTCGAAAAATATTGTTTTTTGATTTAAAGTATCTATGCTGAATTATGTAATTAAAAAGTTTCCATTTTTTTCTTTTTGGTTCTGAATTTTTTATATTGTACGCGTGTGCCAAAATAAAATTATGTGTGAGTATGTGAAACATATATAGACCATATTAAAAGATATATACCAATGTGGATTTATGTAGTATATGTATAGTATAAATATATGTGTGTGTACAGATATAGCACTGTGCCAATTGCAACAGATATAATCCAAATATGCATGTCTTTATATATATACAACAAACAGATATAGCACCGTCCAGATTGCAATAGATATAATCTATGTTAGTTGTTTTGTGTGTATATATATATGCATACAAATAGGGACCCCCATGTGCTAATTTTGCATACAAATATGGAACCCATGTACTATACAAACATACATATATACGCTGCTTGTTTAAGTATTTTTATTGGTAATACGTTTATACATTTCAATTTAAAATTTTATATATGTTTTGTGATATGAATGTGTAATAACATTGAACATTCTATAAATTTTTTAAAAAAATATGTGCAAATAATGATCCCGAGAAACTGATAAATTCATGTCCAATACAACTTTCTATTAAAAATGTAATTAATAAAGCAAAACACCACTTAAAAGTTTCCTTATTTACCGTCAAAATTCAAAACCCTTCAATCAAGCAATCTCCATTACTTGCTAAAAACGAAAACAGGGTAACAATCGTCTTTTGCATTATTTAATCCAGCTCGACATAAAAGAATTAAATGCTGATTTCAGTCAAAATGTTAAACCAGGGAGGTGATCCTAATTTCACATCTCATGTATTCCTTAGCACTAAATAATTTAAATTCTAAGGGTTCAATCCTAGTTTTCTATATTTTTAATTAATTAGTTAAAATATGTATCTTTTCCTCATCCTAGTTAACATATGCATATCTAACTCTGGCTGGCTACCAAAACATACATTATTGAAAGATAATATCAATCTTGTGACTAAAATAAAATAAAATAAAAAGAGAGCCTTTACATTATAGTAGAGCATTTTTAGAGGGCATGGCCTCATTATCTCTAAGTAATCCTCACACACACACACACACACTCTCTCTCTATATGTCCCTCATTATTTATCTATAAAAAACCTAGTTTCCCTTTTGTCTTTCCCGGAAACTAAAGCCTCACACGCTCTCCTCGCTCTCTCTCTCTCTCTCTCTCTCTCTCTCATGTCCCTCGTTATTTATCTATAAAATACCCAGTTTCCCCTTTGTCTTTTCCATAAGCTCAAGCCTCACACACTCTCCTCTCTCTCTATCTCTCTCTCCTTCCCTCTTTATTTATGTCTAGAAAATATACTCACTTTCATCCTCACACACTCTCTCTATGTGTGTCTCTCATTATTTATATTTATTAAAAAACCCACTTCCCCTGTGTCTTTCCCGTAAAATCAATCCTCACACACTCTCTCTCTAGGTGTGTGTCTCGTTATTTATATCTATAAAGAAACTCACTTTTCCGTTCTTTTTCCATAAACTCAATTCCTAGATTGGTCGAAAATGTCATCTTAATCTCTTCTTATTTTCTGTGAAATTTTTTTAGTCAATGGAAAACCTTTTATCGCTCCCTCGTTCTCTGCTTGTAGAGATTTTTTCTCTACTCTCTTTTCTTGGTATAATGTGGGCTCGCTCAACTTGCAAAATTATAAAGTCTATTGGAGAGGATTTTCAAGTTGTGGAGAGGGTTGATAAGCTAGATTTCCCTTTTTGGTTTGCACATAGGAATATTTACGTTGAGTCTATTCTTTATTATTGTATGCGGAATGAAGGTGGCCTAATTGTTAGGAATAATTGAGTGTCCTAGACAACATCAATTCTAGGATCGTGCATCATATCTAGTGCCAAGAGATTACAAAAGAGAAGTGTGTGTACCTGTCTCCATTGAAATTGATTGATCGATGCAGCGGACTTTAGCGTCAATTTTCGTATGGCAATTGATCTTCCAACCCTTTCCCCTTTTATATCCCTTAGTATTCTCCTTAAGAGGATGTAGAGAATAGCTCTGTTGTATGTCTCCATTGATAGAAGACAACTTATATAAGGATGGATGGGTTGGGGACCAATGCCGTAATTACATAAGTTCACCTTGAACTTTCCGATAATTCTATTTCCGCCCCTCATAGAAATAGAATTCACATAATGGCATCTACACATTATTTCCATGACAAATAACCTCAAGCCTACTTAAAACATTAAATTAGATCACTTAATTTTAGGCTTGTAAATGATGACACACATTAATAATATACATGTGTGGACCAAAGTAAGATTAATATAAAAAATTAATCCAACAATCTCCCACTGGGCCACATATGTATCCTGCCAAATGTGTTTAACCTTAGTGAGCTCAGAACTTGTCATCATAACCTTAGGTTATCAAACAATCTCGTCCATCAATTATGCCAATATAGAACCAAAGCGGCCTTTGTTACATTAATCGTAACTCGACCCATCAATGATCACGTATACCAACACAATCAAATGACATAGATCAATCATGGTGTGCAGCATGGAAATTACATGTAATGTGATCCAAACATGCCTATTTCCAACTGGTCCTCTTTATTGAGATCAAAACCTCAAAATACTTAAACAGAGTGTAATAAACCGAATACTTTGTTTCTGCAGAAACTAAACCAAATACATATAAATGTAATCCAAAGCATACATAGAGCAACAACACAAACTTAAATACAAACTCCCACTAAACCAAAGTGTCCTCAAATAAGACAACACCCATATGAGCAGTATGCTCATGAAAGACCTTAGGTGTTAATCCTTTTGTAAGCGGATCCGCAACCATGGAGTTTGTCCCAATATGCTCTATCATAATCTGACCACTCTGTACTCTTTCCTTTACAACTAGAAACTTGATGTCAATATGCTTTGACTTAGTCGAGCTTCTATTGTTGTTTGAATATAGAACAGCTGATTTATTGTCACAGTATAATTTGAGTGGTCTTTCAACACCCTCTAAAATTTGCAGTCCAGTGACAAAATTTCGCAGCCATATTCCATGATTGGATGCCTCATAACATGCTACAAATTCTGCAGCCATGGTGGACGAAGCAACGAGCGTCTGCTTGGCAGACCTCCACGAAATCGCTCCACCAGCTAACAGATAAACATAGTCTGAAGTGGATCTCCTGCTGTCTTGGCATCCAGCAAAATCGGAGTCGGAATATCCAATGATCTCTAACTTATCCGATCTCCTATATGTGAGCATATATTCTTTTGTTCTCTGTAAATACCTCATAACCCGTTTGGCTGCTTTCCAATGATCCATTCCGGGGTTACTTAAGTATCTGCCCAGCATGCCAACTATGAACGCAATATCCGGACGCGTACATACTTGAGCGTACATTAGACTCCCTACAGCCGAGGCATAAGGAATCTTTTGCATCTCCTTAATTTCCAAACTGTTCTTCTGGCATTGATTAAGACTGAACTTGTCTCCTTTAGCAACCGGGGTCTCACCTGGTTTACAACATTGCATGCCAAATCTATTGAGAATTTTCTCAATATAACTCCTTTGTGATAATCCCAAAGTACCCCGAGATCGGTCTCGGTGTATCTCGATTCCTAATACAAAGGATGCTTCACCAAGATCTTTCATTTCAAAGTTCTTTGATAAAAATCTCTTGGTGTCATGCAAGATGCCTATGTCATTTGTTGCTAGCAAAATGTCATCGACATACAAAACCAGGAATATATGTTTACTCCCACTAAATTTGTGATACACACTATCATCAACCAAATTCATTTCAAAACCGTACGAAATGATAACTTGATGAAACTTAAAGTACCACTGACGAGAAGCCTGTTTGAGTCCATAAATTGATTTAGTCAATTTGCAAACCATATTCTGTGGGTCTCCCGACATAAAATTTTCTGGTTGCACCATATAAATCGTTTCTTCAATGTCACCATTAAGAAACGCAGTTTTGACATCCATTTGATGTAACTCAAGGTCAAAATGTGCCACAAGTGCCATGATTGTCCTAAAAGAATCCTTCGAATAAACTGGAGAGAATGTCTCTTTAAAGTCAATTCCTTCATTTTGAGTAAAGCCCTTAGCCACAAGACGTGCCTTATACCTTTCCACATTACCATTCGAATCCCGTTTGGTCTTAAATATCCATTTGCAACCAACGGGTTTCGCACCAACCGGTAATGGGACAAGTTCCCAAACTTTATTGTCTTGCATTGACTTATACTCCTCATTCATGGCTTCAATCCATTTTTGAGAGTTGGAACCATTCATGGCTTGTCGAAAGTTGATAGGATCATCTTCCGACATTCCAATTTCTACCTCATGTTCCTGAAGATATACAACATAATCATCTGAAATTGCATTTCTTCTTTCTCTAATGGATCGCCTTAATGGCACAGGTTCTTGAGGTTGTTGAGTTTGTTCCTCATTGTTTATTTGAGGTTCCAAAGTTACTCTTTGATTAACGACAGGTGTAGAAACCTGTACATCGTTAAAAGTAATAGTAGGAATTGGGATTGCTCCCATTTCCTCCTCAAACACAATGTCCCTAACTCGATTTCTCCCCCCAAAATCAACTTCCTCAAAGAACACGGCATTTCCCGTTTCAAAAATAGACTTAGTAGTGGGATCATAAAACTTATAGCCTCGCGATCGTTCCGAATAACCAATAAAGTAACTGCTAACTGTCTTGGAGTCCAATTTTTCCTCATGAGGCCGATAAGGCCTCGCTTCAGTAGGACATCCCCAAACATGAAAATGCTTTAAACTAGGCTTTCGCCCAGTCCAAAGCTCATAAGGTGTTTTAGCAGCCGCCTTAGTTGGCACTCTATTGAGAATGTAAGTTGCTGTCTTTAGAGCTTCACCCCAGAGGGACTCGGGTAAAGAAGAATGATTGATCATACTTCTAACCATATACTTAAGAGTCCTATTTCGTCTCTCAGATACACCATTCATGCTAGGCGAACCCGGCATGGTATACTGTGGGACGATTCCACATTCCTCTAGGTATTTAGCAAATGGTCCTGGACGTTGTTCACCTGATCCGTCATACCTGCCGTAGTATTCACCACCACGGTCAGATCTAACGCACTTTATTCGTTTGTTGAGTTGTAACTCAACTTCGGCCTTAAAAGATTTGAACACGTCCAAAGACTGTGACTTTTCATGAATAAGAAATAGGTAGCCATATCGAGAGTAATCGTCTGTGAACGTTATAAAGTACCGTTGACCATTCCAAGAAGCCGTAGGGAATGGCCCACAGATATCCGTATGTATAAGTTCTAAGACATCCGTAGTTCGATTTGCACTTAATTTCTTTGTTTTAGTCTGCTTTCCCTTGACACACTGAACACAGACACCAAAGTCTGAAAAGTCAAGGGATCCTAAAATTCCATCAGACACAAGTCGCTCAACTCTATTTCTAGAGATGTGACCTAGGCGTTTGTGCCATAATGAGCCTGAATTTTCATTATTCAATTTTCGCTTAGTACCACGCCATTCAACATTTAAAGTTTCATTATAAGATGCAACTGTTTCAAGCAAATATAGATTATTAAAAGTATTAAGAATACCGGTACCAACAACATTTGAATTTAAAGACAAAGTGAAGTTCTTATTTCCAAATGAACAATAAAAACCAAATTTGTCCAATACGGAAATAGAAATCACATTTCGTCTAAACGACGGTACAACAAAAGTGTCTTTTAGATCCAAATAAAAACCAGTACTCAACAATAATCTAAAATGCCCAATTGCTTCTACCTCCACACACTTTCCATCGCCCACATAGATGTGTCTTTCAACATCAATTGGCTTGCGGGAGTGCAGGCAACCCTGCATAGAAACACATATGTGGGTAGTAGCACCAGAATCTACCCACCAAGTGTTACTTGGTACTGAAGTTAAATTGATCTCGGAACAGACCAAAATTGAATTTGTACCTTTCTTATTCCGCCAAGCGGCATATTTGGTACAATTCACCTTTTTGTGTCCGGGTTTACCACAGAAGAAACAAACGATCTCGGTTTTCTGTTTCTTTTCATTCGGACCCTTAGGAATAGTAACTTCATTTCCCTTATCCTTACGTTTGCCCTTGCCCTTACAGGTGCTAACATAATGAGCACTTTCAGTCTTTTCTTGCTTTAATCTCTCTTCCTCTTGCACACAAAATGAAATGAGCTCATTAAGAGTCCATTTCTCCTTCTGACAGTTATAAGAAATCTTAAACTGGCTGAATTGTGCAGGGAGAGAGATCAATATTAAATGCACGAGCAAATCATCCGATAAGTCGAGCTTTAATGCCTTAAGTTTTGAAGCAAGATGAGACATCTCCATAATGTACTCCCTGACATTACCCTTGCCTTTATACTTCATTGAAATCAAGTTCGCTAAAAGCGTGCTTGTTTCAGCTTTATCATTTTTAATAAAACGTTTTTGTATTTCCTCAAGAAATTTACTTGCAAGAGTTTTGTCATCCGAAGTAGCACCTCGAAAAGCTTCTGGAATCCCACGTTTCATGATCATAAGACTTAGCCTGTTTGAATGATCCCACTTCTCAAAGTACGCAATTTCCTTAGGAGTACTTCGATCAGTGAGATCATTCGGTTTTGGCATTCTTAATGCCAAGTCTATGTCCATGCAACCAAGAATAATTAATATATTCTCTTTCCAGTCCTTAAAGTTTATTCCATTTAAAATTGGAACATTGTTCATATTGGCAGATACAGAAGTAGAAGACATTAAAGCTGAACAGAGAACAAAAGTAAATCAATAATAATGCTCACATCATATAACCAAATAAGTAGTCTTTAAATTGATTAATTTTATCGCAACATCTCAAGATACCTAGCACAACATTAATACCAAGTCTTTGGACAATGATATTAATTGTAAGTGGTACTCTTGTTGTAACGATCAAATATTGACAATAAATTATGTCAAATAACAAATCTATCTTTGGATTGATTTATTATTCACATTAGGTTACCTTGATAATTGTCACATATTTACCATCACAAGTGTGTATGAAATTCGGCCAAATACAAACCCCTCTTTGGATTGGTTAATATTCGCATGAATTAATCAAACACAAATATCTAATCATTCTTTATCTACAAAAGAGAGGTCACTTTGGCAACATCTTGTGTAAATATTCCTTAATAGAATGTTTAGACAGGCAATATAAATAATAGATGTCACATGTAATTAATCGAATTTATTATAACCCCAAAAAATTGTGTTGTCACTGCTGAAAACAGTGACAACCTGAAGTTCGTCACTGTCAAAAACAGTGACAATTCTGGATAAACTGGTCACTGTTATAAACAGTGACAATTCTGGCGAAAAATAAATAAATAAATATTTTCATTTTCACTGATGTTTCTAAAATTTGTCTATATATATATTTACCATAAAACTTTTACCATCATGTAATAAATGAAACCAACATATATATAAGACATTCTTTATTTAATAATAATAATAATAAAAATTATTATGTTGGCACAATCTTTATGTATATAAAATACATATATCACTTTTACTTAAATTAATATTTATACATAAATAATATAAAAGAGAAAAGCATTATAATGGCACTTTCTTTATATATATATATACAATATATATCTTATCACCAACTTAAACTAATATATATATAAATAATGTAAAAGAAAGAAAACATCATGATAATGGCACATTCATCTAACTTTTACTTAAATTAACATTTACATATATAAAAAGAAAACATCATGGTGGCATATATATACTTTATATATATATATATATAGATCTTACTTTTTCTTTAAATTAATATATACATGTAAAGAAAAAATATTATAACATATTCTTAGAATTTTATCGTGTTCTCCAATTCATGAAAAATATTATTTTCAACGATTTATAGAAAATTATAATCATGAATTATGTACATATAAAATCTCTAACAATAGATACGACACTAAAACCGCCTCTGATACCACTTGTTAGGAATAATTGAGTGTCCTAGACAACATCAATTCTAGGATCGTGCATCATATCTAGTGCCAAGAGATTACAAAAGAGAAGTGTGTGTACCTGTCTCCATTGAAATTGATTGATCGATGCAGCGGACTTTAGCGTCAATTTTCGTATGGCAATTGATCTTCCAACCCTTTCCCCTTTTATATCCCTTAGTATTCTCCTTAAGAGGATGTAGAGAATAGCTCTGTTGTATGTCTCCATTGATAGAAGACAACTTATATAAGGATGGATGGGTTGGGGACCAATGCCGTAATTACATAAGTTCACCTTGAACTTTCCGATAATTCTATTTCCGCCCCTCATAGAAATAGAATTCACATAATGGCATCTACACATTATTTCCATGACAAATAACCTCAAGCCTACTTAAAACATTAAATTAGATCACTTAATTTTAGGCTTGTAAATGATGACACACATTAATAATATACATGTGTGGACCAAAGTAAGATTAATATAAAAAATTAATCCAACACTAATGGCTTACTACGCATGCATAATTTTTATTGCCCTTAATGTTGATGCACTTACCATAAACTAGTGTCTTCAAATTCTGAGAAACCTTGCATTTGGAGGTTGTTTCGAAGCAGGGTATGCTTACTCAATCTTTCGTACTTTATCGGCAAACGATGATGGATTGAGTGATGGGTATTTTGTACTTTCATTTCTTTGAGACTTGGGATACAATGCAAAATTATTTAGAGCTTTGAAGCATACGATGCGCAGTGCAATACGTCTAGGATGGAATAATATTCGGTTGCGCGCAGTGGCATGGCTTTCTTTGCAAGGAACATTATAAGAATGGCTAGCCTCCCTCGATAGATAATGCATTTGAGAGGGGTGTGAAATTTGTAAAACTGATCTAATCATATACAATTATTTAAAATAGCTTTACTAGTAAGATTTTTTTTTTGTTCTATACAAGGGGTGTTTCATAATTTTAATGTCAGTGACTAGTAGATAACATCCAGCCTATTTTGTTGAAGACCTCATAGCACTTGCTTATATTTGGCCATATATATACCTTTGATCTATAACATTTGGCTTGTAAATTAAGAGCTTTGATTCCTTGTTTTTTGTATTGGATTTATCATAGTAAATAAGTATAAGTTTTTATTTTGACATTTTAATAAAATGAAAATTAATAAAAAAATTCAATAACCATTTTTAATTCGAAGTTTCACAAAAAAATTAAATAGTTTAAGTGGAGCCCATGATTGCATGCTAAAACAGCCAAATTAATAATTACATCTGAACCAAAAACATAAAGATCAATGGTCATAAATACAAATGTCAATATCAAATACCACTTTGACTATGACCACTTCGTGATCATCTTCTTAGAAATCGATTACTTGTATAAGAGTCTCTGCATTGGAATCAAATTCTCCTATCATCATCCACAAATAACACTTCACAAGTTTCATACTTGTTTCATGTCCAAGACTTCAAAATATTGTTTGTTACCTGGTATTATTATCAAATTAATTATATTAATTAAAAATAATAATGTATGCTTTAAAAATAGACAGTAGATCGAGTAGTACTCTAGTAAAGAGATAATTATTTTGAAAATATGGATGTCCATTTTTATGGACAAATTTCATTTTTTTTCTTTGGTGAATTTAAAAATATTATTAGATCAAACAAACTATACATTGATGGATAAATTTAGTATAAGATTAATAATGTCAAGGTTAAAATATAAACACCACAAATTTTGTGAAGTGTATCAAAACTGTGATTAGTTAAACCATAGAACATACATACAAGTGAAACCCGTCAAAGTATAGTTGACTGGTCAAATAGTTAATATACTATTTTGTGCACAAATGTCATTTTTTTTATTGTCAAAGCTGTTTTGATTTCTGTTAAAATAATATAAAATATTTTTAAAATATGATAAACAATATTACAGTACATTATTTATTTTGATAGTAGCCAAAACTACTTTCGTAATAATATTTCTCATATTATGTACATAATTTATGCTCAATGAAGTCTTTAAATATATTCCCATCAATGGAGGCTTTAAATATTATGTGCAAAATGTACGTGAGTGAAAGTTCATCCTTGTTTATTATTATCACTGATCTCTTAGTCCTGAATTAATAATGTTATTTTAATACTTTGTGAATGAATGTAACTACTAATTAGTTTTAATATAATTAATAGTTAATTTTTTTTATTTGAGATGTAATATATATATATATATATATTAATCATGATTTTAATATAATCAATAGTTAATACAATTTATTTCCATTTGAGATGTAATATATTAATTATGTATTAATTTTACTTTTTTCGAGATGTTCCCTAAAAAAATTGTACAATAGTTTATAACTTCGGTAAATTAGTTGCCTTTTATCTTTGTTTGAGACAACATAAAGATTCAACTATATTTAAGTTGACAATATAAAGATAGCACTGATGAGATATGTTGAATTTAGAGCCAAAGTAAGTTTTCGAAGGAGAACTCGAGGGCGGCAGGATAGTGATGGAGTTATGACGAAAACAGAGTGATAGCAAACCTTCCTAGTAAAGCTCGAGAGCGGCGGTGTTATTGAAACCCCAATCCGTGACACTCGCAAGAATCCATTTTTCAAAATAAACACTTATTCTAGGGGAAGTGCTGTTCGATCAAATTCAGCTTATATTCTCCGGAAGAGGTATATTTGTAAATTCTCTACTCGCGTAGTCATATTCTAGGGACTACTTTTTAAGCAAGTTAGCTCTGTTCAATTGCTTTCAAAACCCCTCCTTTCATGCCCTAAACAAAATTGTTTTCAAAACCAAAGGCATATATCGAAAATATTGATGCTTTTCCGTCAAATTATTGACTGTACTTTCTTAAAAATATAGAATTAGTATTTTTCGATTATACGAAGGAGTATCAAAATATAATCAATTTCCACATAAATTGTTCTATATCTATAGTACCCATCTCGAGAGTAAATTCCAAAGCAAATAAATTCACGAAAATCCCAAAATTTTCATACGTCTCTAAAATAAGTGGTAAAACAATATTTGATACTGCTTTATTAAGAAAGCTACTTTAAGGTATCGATATTCTTCCATAATGGATTCTTTCACATTTTCAACATAAAGAGAAAATTTGACGAAACAAAATCCCGCCAGGTAAATTAGGGAATACATGATTTTCATCCATTTCCCCTAATCCCATCTTTAGAGCTTAAAGGGGCCTTTTTGGCAAGCAGTAGAACATTAATAAAGGCATGAAAGTTAATAAATATAATAAAATGCATAATCCATTTTGAGACCGAATTGAAATGGTGGGTTGGGTGCTTAATACCTACCTAATCCGTAACTTAATTCCCAAATCATAGAACACTAGTTATGTAGACAAAACGTGTATAAGAGATTGTTTATATGTAGGCTTTCTCTTTACACAAACTTTTTTTTTTTTGTAAAACAAACCTCTTGCATCTAGTCTAGAATAGCTACCACACTTTTCCCTCTTTGGCCACAACATGTCTTATCCCTCACAAGTGTGCAGGCTAAAATCTTGTTAGGGACCGTTACAAATCACTTTAAGAGACATTTTGATTGGGGAGAGCTATCTCCATTTGTGCAATCTATTATGATTTCTTAATAAAGTTTCAGTTCCATTCCTTGACTAAAGTTAAATTTATTTATTTTATTGCGCTATTGATATAAAACAAGCACATCTACTTCCATTGGTATGAGATATACGGTACATAATCCATCATCCATGCAACAATGTGTACGTGCAGATACTTCATAATTGTACAATTTGTTCTAATGTGCTTTATCACCAATTTTATATATGGAAATTTATAGAGACATTTTACCCAGGTACGTACCCCATGTTTTGAACCATATTTATATTTGTATCTCATATTTATTTTTTGCTGGCGTGAGTCAAGGTTATATTTTCACTAGGGGATATTTCTTAATTTGTAATTAGGAAAATATTTTCTATGTAGAAAAAACTAGCTTCTTCCATGTACATTGGTATTGTGGGTAAGTAAAGAAATTAGCTTCTATTATAAATAGGGATGTCCCCTCCCATTATATATGTAATATACCAATTGAGTCAATTCAATTCTAAAACTTCTCTGATTTACTTTAACTATTTTCTTTATCTTTGCAACCCACCATTAGTAAATTGCGTTAACTGTTGTTAAAACTTACCACCGCAAGTTTTGCTTTTAATTTAATTAGTTTACACAATATGATTCAAAATCAACATTTACGTTCTTTTATTAATAAATAATAAATTATGCACAAGGTCATTTCAATAAATGTGTTCTATTTTGTCTATTTACCATGCATTTTAAATATCTTTTATCTTATAAGAATTACGAGCATGGTTTAAATTGCAAACCAAAAACACATCAAAACTTTCATGAAAAGTAAAATCTGCAAAAAAAAAAAAAAAAAAAATCATAAATTATTAAAACATAGAAATATAATATGGTGTTGTAAAACTAAATTTGAAACATCATTATGTCATTTAACTAAAAGAACATCAGTTTATGAGGAGATAATGTTTGATTTGATTTGATTCCTTAATTAGTGTTATGCATTACCATTGACGCGGATTAATACTCAGGTTATCATTAATAAGTATAATTTTTGGAGTACATAAAATCGTTAAGATTTTACGGAATGTTAGGAAAGAAAATTAACCAAATTTATGAATGAAAATAAACCAAATAACAAAACTAAAGTACGTTTACGAGGCCTGCTAATTCATTCATATAAAATTTGAATAATACTTATAGTTTGTAATTAAAGAAGAATATCATTGTTTTCTTTGATCACGGGGTGCAAACTTAAGATACCTACAAAATATGGGTGAGTAAATAGTTATAAAGGCATATGGGTCGACAAAGTAAATTCTTAACACCAAATAATGGAACTTTCTAACCGCGGGGTGCAAGTATAAAAAAAAAATATGGGATGAAAATTAGAATAAGGTTTAAAATATGGGATGCAAACTCAAAATATATATCTCAAATTTAGACCACATATACTTCTAATTTTTTCTAGTTTTTATTAAAAGCATGGAATTTATAACTTTGTGCCGCTCTAAAACTTTTTTCAGATGTTAGCCATCACTTATTGCAGTACTACAAGGATATTGAAGGAATTACATCTTCAAGAGAATAGGTTAAATAAACCATCTAATGCCTTTGTTGTATCTTCTTGGCCAGTATGCCAATTTTCCCCTTGTATTGAAACTACACTTTCGTTGTAAATAGCGACATGCAAACTATAACGTCCTTCAAAAAGTTTGTGATTGTTAATTTTACGTGTCATGGTCATAAAAAAATTTATCTCTTCCTTGCTATTTTCAACCAAAAACTTATTATTTCCCCATATTGCTAATAGGGTATTCAAATATCTGTTTATGAGTCCAAATGCAATGGTGGAATGATGAGTCCACCCATATGTCTATTATTGGTTAATAATATTGCAAATCATTTTTCAATAAAATTAAAGCAAAAGATCTGATAGTAATAGAGAAAGAGAATAAAAGAAATATTGTATTGTATTGTATTGAATTGAATTGCATAGGTGCACAAGGATGAGCCCTATATATATATAGGGAGAAAACTACTATAAAAAGGAAACTAATATATATATAGCAACAAGATATATATAAAAGAGAACAAGATATACAAGATATATACGATATATATCTTAACATCCATCTTCAAATTCAAGGTGGCATATGCGATTCCAGCTTGAGTTTGGAAATAAGATTGAAAAAACAAGTACGAGGATGAATTTTGTTGAAAACATCAACTGGTTGATCTTCAGAAGAAACAGAGAAAAGACGAACAGTGCTGCACATGACATGTTGACGAACAAAATGACAATCGATTTTGATGTGCTTAGTACGTTCATGAAATGCATCTTTATGGGCAATTTGAATAGCACTTCGATTATCATAATAGAGAATAATAGAAGAACGTTGAGGGGCACTTTGAACACCTTATTTTGCGACCCTCGCAAGAATTCTGATCTTTAAAGAAATGAACACGCATGCATACACGAGAATTTCTAGATGCACACATACTATATACATATGATACAGGTCAAAGAAGGAAGTCAAAAGGACACCCGAACGAGAAGTTACGAGAATTAGCAGAAACTACCAAAATTGAAAATCGTCAAAACTCCTAAAAACTTGTGAAAGGAGATTTCCCCATTATTCTTTATCATCCTCAAACTTTGATGGTTGTTAGAAATTACCATAAGGAGTAGTATACTCAAAAATCAGCTCGATCCGACGGTCAGATCTCGGAAAATTCAAAAAACTGGGAGTTCATTTTGGATAATCAAAAGGGAACCTTCCTGAAGTCCAAATGATCTCAAGTTTTCTCAGTGGATAGGTCTTGTTATGAGGAAGAACATATCCAAAGTTCAGCTTTGTCGGACATGGGATCATCAAGAATCAATTCTTTCATCATGAAATTTTAGTCAAAATATCCTTTGTAGAAATTAGAGTAAAAAGAGGTCTTCTTGAACTCCGATCGATCTCAAAGTTGGATAAAATATAAAAGACATTTGGAGGGAAAGTATATCCAAAATTTAGTAAAATCCAACGGCTAGAATTTCAGCTGTCGTGAGCTTGTTATGCACGAGTAAGTTTCCTACGAGGGAGAAACTCTTTGTACCAATCTGAGTAAATAGAGTCCTTCCCTAACTCCGATCGTCTTCAAATTTTTACAGGGTGTAAAAGATTTCCATTTTCAATACATAACCAAAAATTAGCATCATCAAACTGATAGAACTTCAGTTGTAGTACAACAAGTGACCTTATCTACAACAAGTACCTTTCTTACGCGGAAACAAACTCTTCGTACCAATCCGAGGAAACGTAGTCCTTCCCGAACTCTAATCGGCCTCAAATTTTGCCACGATCTAGAAGACTTCTATTTTCAACAAATATCCAAAACTCAATATCATCCAATGGATAGAACTTCAGTTGTCATACAACAAGTATCTTTCCTACGCGAAAACAAACTCTTCATACCAATCCGAAGAAACGGAGTCCTTCCCAAACTGATCGGCCTCAAATTTTGAAACAAATTATAAGACTTCTGTATCCAACACATATCCAAAAATTGGCATGATCCAACGGTGGGAAGGTTTTGCGATAAGCTCTTAGAGTCCTGGTCACAATCTATTTTCTTACTCTCCAAGTAATTTACAGCTATATATAGAACCCCCCCCCCCATCCATTCATATTTTTCATGAACAATCAAAGGGATTTCGTGGTATATACTAAGATACCCTTATTCTCTCCCTCCAATGGGGGTTAGGTATAATTTTCTCTCATTTCTTTTATTTATTCGTCAGTCTTATAATTCATATTTTTGTCTGCATAATTTATATCACTTGATAGCTTTTCAAAACCTTTTTCAAATTGTTTTTCAAAATCAAAGGTGTATAAAAAATCCTAATCCAATTCCAAAATAGTATAATTACTTTCTTACTTTTTCAAAAGCCTAGATTAACAGTATTGTTATACGAAGGAATCGATAATTGCTATATATCCAATCTAACTCATAGATTGCGGTGTATATGATATAAATACTTGATTATGAGAGCACTAGTGCCATCTATACCGGTTTAATCAATAAACTATAGTATACGATTAGTCAACTTGCCTTATATCATATCGAGTATAAGATTCCACATCAAATCAGTTTTCGAAAAGCCCAATACTTTACAAAATCACTTGTTTCATTGCATCTACTATTATTAAACTCTCTTTTTCAAATCACACACACTTATTTCCAAAATCTTGGTCGAACTAGGAAACACATCGTTTTCATCCCATCCCTAAAATTTTGGTTTCTAAAGCAAGCACGAAAGCCTGTAAAGTAATAGCAATAACATGCAAGAACTGAATTATAACACCTGCATATCCTACTTAAGAGACCGAAAAGGCGAATTGGGTGCCTAACACCTTCCCAATTTGTAACTTAATCCCCGAACTTTTGAATCAAATGATTTCGCATACATTATGTATAAGAGGATATTTAGTCCATAAATACGTCTCTTTTAGACAAACCTTTTGTTTGTTTAGTAAAACAAACTGGCTACTCTCATTCTTTTTAAAACCGATTTTCAATGCAACATGGAATCACCGCCCACGAGGACTTAGGCGTCGAGAATGAGGATTCTCATAAATAAGATAAAGATGAGGATCAAAATTAAGTTTGATTTGTAGTTTGTATTAGTTTCCATGCTTATTTTATTATTTTGAATTTTTGTACATTATTTTCCATATCTGAAATCTGAAACAAGGCAATTCCAGAATTATTGGGGCCAGTAATCTGAATTACTGGTACCAATAATCCAGATTACTTGTCCCAGTAATCTAGATTACTGGCTGTAGTAATCCATGTTGTTGGTGAAGTAACAGTGAGTTGTAGATATAGAAACTTAAAGGAACTTGAAAGAAACATGCCTAATTTACTCTCCAACCGTGTTGAGAGAGAGGGAATATAAATTGGTTATGTGAATAATAGAGAGAGGGAATAATTACTCTCCAGTAATCATTCCAAATTACTAGAGCCAGTAATCCAAAATATACTGGGGGCCAGTAATCAAAATTATTGGCCCCAGTAATCCAAATTACCGGGGAAGTATTCAAACAAAAACTAAAAAACTACACTAGAAAAATAGGGAATTGTTCAAAAATTACAAAAACTATCCACATTCATTTACACCATTATCCACAATCATTTACAACAACATGGTTCACTCCGATGCTTTAATGGTTCTGAATTTGTCGAGTATGTTTTGCCTGAAATGTATCCCTCCCTTTTGGGATGGTTTCTTCGAGTTTATCAAGCATTCCATGAAGTGAAGCATGAACCCACCACAATCAGACCTGAAAACCAAAAATATTTTTTGGTTTATTGTGCCACAATATCATTTACCAAAAATCACTAATAAATAAGCTATGAATATCCAAACTACTTACGATCCTAGTATTTGTTGCGGGCAGTCGACATCCTCGATAAAGGTGTATGTACTAAAATTCAACTGTTTGTTAATGATCATCCACCTCGTTTTCCTTTCATTGTCGATCATTTCTTTATATCAAATTTTCGGGCCGTTTCATCTTAGTCAAAGACCTACTCACAGTACCTCTCATGTTCAATGCTCGCTTGATCTTCGAACTGGCCGCCAAGCTAGATGTCATTCATCCACTGCTTAATATTTTTAACAAGGCTCGCTTGATCTTTCAATGCTCGTTTTCCTTCTTTTTTTTAACAAGGCCAAGGTAAATATATAAAGTCAGGTATTAATCTTGAAAACACATAGTCTGGCCAGTATATATATATATATTTAATATTTGGTTGTTGCTTTACCACTGTCTGTGTATTTTTGCTCCACTTGTCATCGTCGGACTTTTTACCCTTTACGGGTAAGCTAGAGTTCATATGGGTTATTCTTTGCCTCTCGTGGCTTATGTGGAGAAGGGTGAGATATTTGCTCGTCCTTTAATACAATGGAATCAAGATTTTGTTGCAGGTGAATATTTTCCATAGGGGTTCCGTGAGGAGATTTGCAACATCAATCTCATTCCCACTGAAGTCTCTGTCGGACGTCGCAAGCGTATCGTGGTGTGCAATACAGTAAAACTGTAAAAAAAAGTTAACAAGAATTATGGAAATGTAAATCTTCGTAAGCTGTAATTTTTTGATTTGTCGGGGATTTACTTACTGAAACTTCCAAGTCAATGAAACCAATTATGTCCATTTTTTTTGTTATATCTCATGCTTCATCATGGCAATGTACTACTGCACAACCTGCAACATTTTGCACATGCACTTAATTGGTTAAAAAAGGTACAAGTGCATAAGTAATGGATTAATGGGGACAATAATTCAGATTACTGGGGCCAGTAATTCAGATTATTGAACCCCAATTATCAATTACAACCCCTAGTAATCCATTACTGCCTCTAGTAATCTAAATTATTTGGACCAGTAATCAAAATTACTGGGGGCACTAATCCGAATTAACACACACAGTAATCGAAATTAAGACATATAGCAATCCAAATTATTCAATTGCTTTTTACATCTTTATCCAAATCTCTCCCCTCAATTATTTTTTTATCATATTTGACTCTATAATAGGGCTAAACGGTTTGTTAAGATCCTGGTAGTAGATTTCGCTGTTAAGATAACAAATTAAAATCAATTAGTATGGCTTTTGTTAATTAGTTTTACAATTAGAACTTGTGGATACAAATATGTACTTACTTGTTCGAGTTGAAGAAACTGTGGTAGTGCCCTTGAATCTCCAAGTGGAGGGTCTGCCAAGTTTTCTTTGTGCAGTCGACCCTATTGATAAGTAATGGTTGTTGGTTGGGCCCATGGGCCTTTGCTTTTTTATGTGTCCTGTGCATTGCTGCAGGTGTATTATACTCTGACTCGCTTTCCCTCAACCTTGTTGCACCCTTGTCGTGTACTTTAACGTCTTTCTTGATTGAATGCGGGGGGCGGCAACGTAATGGCTTTTTGGTCGGGGGCCACTTCTTGAGTAATCTACTTAACCATGTCATCAGCATGGGCCAATGCTGCTTCTTCATTTATAGACCGTCACCAGTCTTTGACCCTCTCTCTAACAACCTCCTCCCTTTTTTCGGCCCCGTGCTCTTTGCTTTCTACAACCTTTTTTACGTCTTCCTCCTACCTAATGCCGAGCTGCACTTTTGTCCCAACGTCCTGCACAAGCACCAGAGCTAACCTAGCATCACTTATATCCATTTGCTGCACGTCCGCTGGAGTTGTAGGTGTTGTGACATGTGGTTGAGCCTACGTTATTTCAAATTGGTGCTCTGGCAGCTTAATTCTTTTATCCGATGCTGCTATAGTGTCAATCATTTTTTTCGTGAGGGTATGGACAGTTTATTGATGTTTCATTAGAACTGGCTTTTATAGTTCTTTATTGATGTTATTTTTGATAAGTCGAGATAACTCGGCGACAACAATATCCGTAATTTGGACCACAGTTATCGCTATCTTCTCGTTTTTCATTTTTTTTGGGACCTGGAATCACAGATAAAACATAACATGTAATGAAAATCTCCAGCCTATGTATAACATTAATGGATTGTTGGGAGCAATAATCTAATTACTGTGCCAGTAATTTGGATTACTAGGGACAGTAATATGAATTATTGGGGGTAGTAATTGATTTCTGGCCATAGAAATCTAGTTACTGGGGGCAATAATCCGAATTAATGGGGCATGTAACCTAAATGTGTAGGCCAGTAATGGATAACTGAGGCCAATAATCAAGATTACTGGGGGTAGTAATCATTACCAACCCCAGTAATCTTGCAATTAGTAGTATACCAGCCTATATTTCATTTAAAATTCTTACCCATTTTGAAAGCTCTAATGATTTATCATCATCACTCTTATCTTCACCTTTGGAATCATTCTTATCCTCACTAGTTTTCTCTTCCTTTCTCTACTGCCCTTGTTTTTCCTGCTCCCCTATCAATTGTTCGTGCATAAAATTAAAAGCGAACACTGGCCAAGCTCCGCCGAGTACAAGTTCCTGAATCATATAGTAAAATTGATTAGGTTCTTTTTGTCTTAAATATATAAAAGTATAGTATTTATATTAATGTACAAGTTACCTATAAGAGGTTGGGGTTTAACTCTAAGGCCTTCACGTCGAACATGTCTCTAATGTTCCACGCCACGAAATATGGCATACCGATCAAAAGATTCTCTGACCGCAGCAATCTATGTTTTGTGTTTTCCAAAAATCAATACTGCACCAATAGCGTGCATTCATTGAGTGTGCTTGGTTTATCCTTGTTGTACTTCTTGATGTTAGAGAATAAGAAGTCCACAGTCAAGTTTGCCCAGTCATACTTGTTAACGTTATCGATGTCGATGCATATGTTGACTAGATCCCATGTAAGATTGATCTCAGTTCTGCTAAAGAAGAAGGTTGAGAATAAATACATCAGTAGAGTTGATGCAACCTTTTTTGGATCAGCTCTTTTTTCTTTGTTTAGCTCAGATGCGAGCAAGTTCTTTATATCGGTACAAGAAGGTCCTTTTGTTTCCTTGCAATTTGGGAACAGGTTGGCCGCCTATTCCTTCCTATCCTCTGATCTAGGAACGGGTATAATTTTTACTCCTCCAGTGGACAGGTGAAACAAGATCGTCAAAAACTCCGCGATCAAGTCCAACCGTAAACTACCAAAGGACCATAACATCCGGTTCATGTCGAAATGCTTCATTATTATTTCAAAGTCAATTTTTGTCTTCCTACAATCGGATGCATCCCGAAGCAAGGCATCATAGGGCTGAAGACTGTCCCGTTCAGAATCTCTCATATTTTAGTCGGGATGGATTCCCGGTATTTATTTACTAATTCGGCAAAGGCCAATATTGTGCATTTTTGGGGAAGAGACCTTTTGGGTTTGGCAAAGCCTGTCTTTGATTATTTTGCCTGCTTATTTTGTTTCTTCGGTTCGGCTATTTTGGGAGAACCAATGGGCTTACCTTTCGGGTTCGGTACCGTTTGTTCGACTATCTTTGTGGTGGCCTTCTTCGTCGGTGGTGATCTCAATGGTGCACGTTTTTTTCTCAATATAGATAATGGCAAGCGTCACTACTGCTTGTAGAGACTTCTTCCTTACCACGGACCGTAATATTATGTTTTAATGCCATTCTGATCTTCAGCAAAAAAATTAGTTAAGTAAGGAAATAAGCTACATAGGTAGTAATTGTGATTACTGGGGCTAATAATCTGGATTACTTAGGCCAGTAATCAATTATTGGGGCTAATAATCCAAGTTGATAGGCCAGTAATGGATTACCGGGGCCAGTAATCCTCATTACTGTGGCTAGTAATCACATTGTTGGGGCCAATAATCTACTTTTTATTATCGTTCTAGCAATCAACAATGAACAGTAACCATATGTCAAGGCAAAATACTACTCAAACTTTACACACAAAGACATATATATAGGGTTCATTTATTTTTTTGAAACCCTAAATTTCAATATTCACTCATAATCGGGAGATGCTTTCATAAATATATAAAATTTTCTTGCTGATGAAAATAAGTTGTTGATCAACATTAATGTATTTAAAAAAATGTGCAAAATAGAGCACGATAAAAGTGAATAAGTGAGAGATCGAGTCAGAGTCATAGTTTTACATGGTTAGATAAGCCAAAGAGATGACGAAAATGATGTCTTTATGTGTGTCGTAGAGCGAAAGTTAGAGAGAAAGTTTCATTGTGAATCGTGGGCTCCAAAAATGGTAGTAGTGGTTAGAAAAGGTGGGGAGAGTGAAACATTTTTTTGAAATGTGAATATTTGTTGAGGAGTGGCACCGAGTGTAAATAAGAGGAATATATCATTTACAGATATTTCATAATTGATGTGTTAAAATGAGTTAACGTTAAATTTTTATCCTTTTATGTGTTACAATTTAATTACTGACCCAAATTACTGACTCCAATAATCCAATTATTGTACCAGCAACTTGGATTACTAGCCGTAGCAATCTGGATTACTGCCTCTAGTAATCAGCGTTATTGCCCCAATAATCAGGATTATTGGGCAGTAATTAGGATTACTTCTCCCAGTAATCCGGATTATTGCCCCCAGTAATCCAACAACAAAGCGAAGCATTGTCCAAGGTAATCCAACAAAAAAAGTACATATGTACCAATAGATATTTTCTTGTTTTTAATGGTTTGAATTGGTTAGGTTTGAGTGACACGACTCGGTACTACCCCTTTTTTAACAGATCTTATCGGTTTTAGGGGTTGAACACGAGCACGATTCTTTTTTTTTTGGGGTCTAACTAGAGAACCCGATAATGACCCGAACCCGATAAAGGTTCACCCATTAATTTATATCTTTGTGCCAATTCGTTTCGTATTATCGTGTTATGTGTATTTCTCCCAGGTTTCATTATTGGCCCCAGTAATGAGGATTATTGGCCCAGTAATCTAGATTACTGGTCCCAATAATCCAAATTAGTGGCCCCAGTAATGGATTACTGGCCCCATTAATCCAAATTATTGGACCCAATAATCCTTTAGAGAAAGTTAAAAATAGCAGACCAATTTAGATTTTTAGATTCCACCACTTTGCGACAATGACCCAAACATAAGCATTCATACAAAGCGACAAATGAAAATAAATGGTGTATAAGGTAAGATATAGAGAAACAATTTATTTTCCATTAATGAAAGTTAAATTACAAAAAAAGGACTTCAAGGTTCAACTGATTACATATTCAAAGCAAGAAATAAACGAGCCTAAAAAAATTTAAGACCAAAAGATGGGAAAGAAACTACCAAATGTTCAAGAAAATAAGGTTCTTATAAACTTAACCCCTATGCAGTTGGTCCCTCTCTGCAGTCACGGCGACCAGACGTTGCTCCAGGTCTCTAATGTTTCAGGTCGGATTTTTGATCCTTCGAACCTCACTTTCAAGTCTTTCCACCCACTGGAAAAGGTTATCAACTGCATTAGAAGTCATGGGAGGATTATAAAAACTGTTAGCCTTTGAAACATTATCCATCGGTAATGGTATTAGAAAAGTGATGAGAAAGATGAAAACTTGATGGGATGGAAGGGGTTACTTATAGTAATGCAAATGATGGTTTCGAGGGAAGTTATTAATTTTGAAACTACATGATTTTGTGGTAAACATTACCTGCCCGTCCCGCGCTGCCACATAGCGAAATGCCCCCAACCGCCAATTAATAACCTGACAACTCGAAAAGATGATACGCACGTGTAAAGTCACACTATAAACTTAGATTACTAGCCCCAATAATCCTTTAGAGAAAGTAGAAAATAGCAGACCAATTTAGATTTTCAGATTCCACCACTTTGCGACAATGACCCAAACACAAGCATTCAAACAACAGCGACAAATGAAAATAAATAATGTACAAGATGAGATATAAAGAAACAACTTCTTTTTCATTGATGAAAGTAAAATTACAAAGGAGGGACTTCAAGGTCCAACTGATTACATATCAAAGTAAGAAATAAACGAGCCTCAAAAAGTTTAAGACCAGAAGATGGGAAAGAAACCACCACATGTCCAACAAATACAAGAAAAGATGGGTCTTATGAACTTAACCCCCTATTGTATTATAGGTTCTCCCTCCCTAATTGGAGAAAACCTATGAGATAGATGGGTAGGTGATTGCGTTGATAAGGGTAACCTGTCAACGAGCCCCAAAAAGTTTAAGACCAGAAGATGGGAAATAAATCACCCGTTTTTTAGGTAGCAAATCCTTGATTCAGAGAAATACATGGGTAAACAAATATTTTCGATTGATCAAGGTATGTTGTCCCATCACTTGACCTTCCTCCTCTCCCCTTACCCTAATCACTCATGCAGTTGGTCACTTTCTGTAGTCACGGAGGCCAGACGTTGCTCCAAGTCTCTAATGGTTCGGGTCAGATTTTCCATCCTCCGAACATCTCTTTCAAGTTGTTCCACCATCTGAAAAAGGTTATCAACTGCACTAGGAGTCACCGGAGGATTATAAGAACTATCAGCCTTTGAAACATTATCCATCGGTAATGGTATTAAAAAAGTGATAAAAAAGATGAAAAATTGATGAGATGGAAGGGGTTACTTATAGCAGTGTAAGCGACAGTTTTCGAGGGAAGTTATTAATTTTGAAACGACGTGATTTTTTGATAAATGTTACCCGCCCGTTTTATGCTGCCACATGGCTAAACCCCCCTAACTGCCAATTAATAACCTAACGATTCGAAAAAATGATACGCACGTGTAAAGTCACACCAGAAACTTGGTTTACTGGCCCCAGTATTGGATTACTGGGCCCAAACCGCCCAATAATGAATTACTGGCCCCAATAATCCATTATTGCCCCCATCAAATTGGACTAGTGGCCCCAGTAATTCTAGAATTGCCTTATTTCAAATCTATATTATGAAACACCATATTTGATCAAAAAGATTCTCTAAAAAGTATAAGAATCTAATGGTTAAAAATACACATGTTATGGTGTGAATTAATTCTACACCATTGGATAAGCTTTATACACAAATCAAGATGTCACATCAAAGTTAAAATACTCAAATCAATAATATACACAATAAACTTGCACATACTAATTAATTTTGTCTATATTGAAAATTCTATAACTCAAAATAAAAAATTTAAAATTTAATAAAAATTTAATGTGATGTTGCTAGTTAATAGCCTCTGTACAAGTAAGTCTTTTGTGGCTGCCTTTTTTATGACACTGGGCGCAAGTAATCGACTTCTTCTCATACTCTCTGCTTGACTTCATCCTCTTGTTCCTGCCCTTACCGAGTGGCCTTTTTGCTTTGCAATAGGAGGAAAGATGTAGCCGCCTCTAACCGCTGAGGTATACTCATCAACATTGTTCATTGGGTAAATGGGGGAACTGTACAACTTATTGGGTGGTTGCCCTTCTTATGACATCGACCGTAAGTAATTGACTTTTTCTCATACTCTCCGCTGGACTTCATCCTCTTGTTCTTATGCCTGCCCAGTGGCCTCTTTACTTTGTAATAGGAGGAAAGATGTTGCCGCCTATAACCTCTGAGGAAGACTCATCCACATTGCTTATTGGTTGAATGGGGAAACTGTATGACTTCCTGGATGAATCGGCGTGAAATACGCGTTAACGAAGTTATGAACATCTCCGTTTGGATAAAGCTTAAAATTGCAGCAAGAGTATAAGGGCAAGGGTGGCAGTTGATTTGCCATTTAAAGCAAGAACATGTGTGCACATTCAGGTCCACTAAATATGAAAATTCAGATCTCACCTCATACACACTAGGGGATGAATTATGAACACTGAATCTGCAAGACTTTTTTATCTCTATTTCCAAATTTTCCTCCATTTTTGGTGTGAGTTTGGTTGTCCACAACACAGACTCGGCTCTCCTCTTACAAATCATATCCATTTGTTTTACTCTCGTATGTTCCAGAAGACAATATACTGGCATCAATCGCTCAATGCTAATTAATCCAACATGGTGAAATAAAAAAAACTAATAACATGATAAAAAAATTAATATGTGACGAATTTAAATCGACAAAATCAATCAGTCTATTTTTAACCAATTGTCTACTCTAATATAACGTTGTGAACAATTGAAACGTAAGTTTAATATATCTTCATGCTAAAAAACTACAAGTATACCGGATTGGACGGACTTGTTTTTAATTTTTTAAAAAGTCTTTTAATCATAACCCAACCACGTAACGTATGTCCTAAAAATGACAAATTAAGATGACCAATAATATATGAACACATAATGTACGTCCTTAAATGTTATACAATATTTTTTCTTGATTTGTTTTTGCATAATTATATAGTATACCATATTTCATAATTAGATTTTCAACTAAAAATTATTTAATTTTTTTAAAAAAATATCATATGCAACGTATGAGTTATAAATATGTCTCTCAAGTTACTCCTAGGAGATGCATGAACATATTACATTGCCCAAAAGTATTCTCCCGAAAAATTTTCACGAAAATTTTAAATAATTTGAAAATTTTAAATTACCTTAGGCGATGTAGTTTTTAAATAATTTGTAGTATACTTACATCTCCCAAGAGTGTGGTTATAAATTGAATCTTTCCTCCCACTTTCCATTTTTACGAACCCTTGTAGCCTCTCTTATATATCTCTCTCTCAAATACCACCACCTCTGGCACCCTCCTCTGTTTTCCTCCTCTGTCCCCCACCCCTCACTCTCTCCCCACATACGAGATTTGCTTTCTCTTCTTTCCTACACTGCCTACACAACCCCCATCTCTATCTCTCTCTTCTACACTGCCTATTTTAATTTAGTAAGCTTCTCACTCTCTATCTCTATTGGTTTGCAATTCTGGAGCTTGGATAGGCGTTATTGTATGAAATTATATAGTGTGGCTTGTATTCGAGTAATTGTTCCTATGTGCTTGTTACCATAATTGTGTTATCAGCTGTATGAATTGGTTCAAACACTAACCCAAACTTGTTAATTGTGCTTCATTTTCCCCCAAATGCTCAGAGCAATATTGACTGCGTAATGGAGTAATTATTCTTATGTGTCTGTTACCATAATTGTGTTATCAACTGTATGAATTAGTCTAAACAGCAATCCAAACTTGTTAATTGTACTCTATTTTCCCCCAAATGGCCAGAGCAATATTGACTGCGTAATGGATTACTGACCCCGGAAAGGTATGTGTGTTTGTTTTGTTTTAAGTTTCTTATTCCGGTGAATCATCCAAACCCTTTTACACATAATTAAAAGAAAAAATAATTAAAATAGCCTTTAAGAAACACCTTATAGTATGGCCATAATGAAATTTTGATTCTTATTTCTAACTAAAATTATGGAGTACTCATCTTCCTTTCTACTACTTTTTCTCTGACTTTCAGTACTAATGAATTACATATATGACAGATATTTAAACACAATGGGATGCATATTCAACAAATTAAATAACTCTATTGCCATAATTATATACATATATTTTTCATCTATGTTAAGCATGAACACGAGATATTATCTTGTCTGCTTTAATTAAGTGTATAATAACCTCATATACCTTCATATTAACAAATCAATAGTTTCATATTCAAGTAGTTGGTAGTTCAGTTAAATTGAATTGTGATTTAATACACTTTGTTCTGTGTGGACCATAATTTGATGAGCCACAATGTGAAATATGTTGGTGAACTAGAGTTTTTAATTCTTCAATATCAAATTCAATTCAATTAAAACAAAACTTAAATTGAAACTGAAATTGGGGTGAAATTGAGAAAAATTCAATTCAAATCAATTAGGGTAAAACTGAAATTGAAAATAAATTTGAAACGGAAATTGAAATTGAGATTCAAGTTAGGATGCCTCCTAGAGCGTATGCGACCAGGAAGAAGTCGTGCCCAGAGGTGCAGTACGATGAGCTGCAGCAGGCCTTGTTGCGCTTGGCATCCTTGCTCTCCGCCCAGCCCCCCGATGCCTAGCCATCTTAGTCACTGGCATTGCCGCTGGTGCTCCCTAGCCCGTCTACACATTTGAACACCGGCAGCACCACGACCACGCCACCGATGCCGGCCTCCCCGTACGCAGCATTCGCTCCAGGCATGCTATAGTAGAGGCCAACATATCAGGTAATACCCTTAGATCTCTTTAATTATAAATCGCAATTCTTATTTATTTTTTATGATTGACTGATTAATTTATATGCTTTTTATCTGTAGGTACGCAGGCCTCCTCTAGTAACAAGAAGAGAGGAGTTGTCACCGAAGAAGAAGACGGCAGCAATCATCCGTATATTTGGGAAGTCCTGTATGACATACGACCCTACGATTTTTGGGCCGCCAAAGGAGATTCGTTTTGACTCGTAGTGACATGTCAGCGTTCTTAAAAAGACGGAGCGTCGATGCTGTTCTTGACGTTTGGAAAAATACTTCTATCAGAGTAGATGCTGCTCTTCGACTACCTGTCGGTAAGTACTTGTTTCTTATTCTAGTTAACTTTTTTTTGCCGCATTGAATTTAATTTTTTTATTTGTACTAATATTTTTTTTTATTTGGTTTGCAGGAGAGTTATGACATCGATCCTACTGATAAGGTGCTTGTCATGTGGATATTGAATAAGGCTGCGGATCACTTTAAAGATTGGAAGTACAAGATCCACAAGAACAGGCAAACGCAAGGCAATGCTCCCATTCCAGTGGAGTTCATACATCGCCTGGACCAGTGGGAGTGGTTATGCAACCACTTCAAGGCCGAGGATGTTTTGGTAATTTTTAATTTGTTTTACTTATTTTTTTTATTTTGTTTCATTTAATTTATATGTTTATAAATGCTTAAATAAATACAACTGATTGTATTTTGCAGGAATTGGGCATGCAAATGGCCCAAATCTAGGCCTCCGAGAATAAGAAGGCCCACAGGGGGGGCAAGGCCTTTATCCTCTAGGCTCATGAGCTGAAGCAAAAGGGAGACTAGGCGCCTCACCTCACTACTTATGTCAAGGCGTACAAAAAGTACAACCTCGACTGCGTGGTAAATCTTTTTTATAAAACACTTTAATTATTATTATTACTATTATTATTATTATTATTATTATTATTATTATTATTATTATTAGTTAGTTAGTATTTAATTCTAAAAACTTATATAACACTTATTGTTATTTGCAGGTGGTCGTTCAATTGCGAGGACTATCGAGGTGGAAAAGATGATGGCCGATCTGCCTCCAATCGATTAAGCGTCGGACGGTACGTCACCTGCCAGTGCCCCGGCCCTGGTCCTCTCTTACAAGACCTAGGTCTCTGTCCTTGAGACAATAGTGGATCCTTCGAGAGGGGCGAAGGTGAGGGGCTTAGGGAGCGGCTCCGCGAAGCTGCCGCGAAAAAAGGCCCATCATCGCAGATGGATAGCAGGAAATCTATAGAGTTCGAGGCTGAGGTCGCCCAGCTTAGGGCAAATCAAACTGTGATAGACGAGGAGCTTCAGAGGGAGAGGGTCGAGCGAGAGAGGGAGAGGGTCGATTTTGAGCACAAGATGCAAGTTCAATTAGAGTATGTGTTCCACGTCGCAGCACGCACTTCGTGTCTTGAAGGGCAACATTATAACAATATTAATTTGGAAATCAACAAAATACCATCAAATAATTCAACAAGATTGAAGGCTGAAGAGAAATTATATTATATTGAAAGTAAAAACATACAGAAAGAGGATTCAAAGCTGGGCAAAATATACAAATATATCCCTATGAAGCAAATTTTAAACCTTGAAATAGGGATTAGTGGGGGATTTATCCTCATCTTCCTCAGAATTGGAAGAAACTTTAGCACTGTAGAGATCAGGAGGGCATAACGCAGCTTGACTAAACAGTTCATGATCGAAAGGGAGACTGGCACGTTCAAGACCGAGTTTGTACCCGACTTGGTAGATGAGATCCTTGAGTTTGGACATCTCAGACGCACAATCGCTCAAAGCCTCATTATAACCATAGTTCTTCTTATCAATCAATACAGATTCATGCCAAGAACCCAACTAAGATATTTTAGAGGCATGCATTTCTTTTAACTAAACTACAGTCGAGGCATGCTCCTTCATAATTCGGCTCGGCTTGGCTCAGATCAGCAACGACACCTTTGGCCATCAGTTCGGCACTCTCCCTAGCTAACTTTTCAGCCCCCAAAGCACCCTTGGCTTCACCAAGGCTGGAAGCTTTCTCTTGGTAAGAAAATTTAAGAGCAGTAAGTTCTTTACCTTGGGTAGTTTAGGCCTCCAGCAAATCGGCGATCAAGGCACTCTACTTCTTAATCTCGGCCTTCCGTTCTTTTTTGACAACCTTGGCCTTCCTCAGCTCTCGCATGCGCTTGAACCCGAGTACTGAGAAGCGCACACTGACCTGTAAGCACGACAACTATCATATGAATATAAGCGGAGATCGTCACCAATAAGGAAAACTAAAGGTGATAGGGGTGTTTTACCTCGACAAGGCATCAAAAAACTCCCATCCCTAGGTCAGCAAGGTTTTCTTGCTGTAATAGTTTTGATCCTTAGGGATGGACATGTACGCGATCATGGCACGAGTAACCTCGGGATGGCGGATAGTCGAATCCTTTACAGTTACGAGCCTATCAAGGAAGCACAACCTCGGATCCGCCACGAAAACTTTTGCCTTACCCTTATCAACAGACGGACCATGACCGATATCGTCTGTGACAGCCAAAGTAGGAATATGAGCCCTCTCATCAGTAACGGCCAAGTCAACAGAAAAACCACGCTCAGCAGAAGTTACGGCTTCAATGACAATTGGAGCGATAACCTCGACATCTGGAACGACATTTGGCAGAAAAACCCCATGATCAACTCAGGGAATCTTGGATGGGACTGCCCCCATATCACCTTCACGAGGCACACCCCTCTTTCTACTCCTTTTTAAAGGAGTGGTAAGCTTGGCAATTTATGAAGCGGACACCGCCTTATTTTCTTTTAGCATGCGGACTTGTCAAAAATTTAAGCGCTTTGTTCGGGGAGGAGCTGTAGTCTCCATGACTGGGACAGAGGGAAGGGGAAGCAAAACTTCCACAGTACCTGTTTCACGAAAACAACGACTGGGTTTAGCACCAATTCAAATACAATACTGCCTTATCAGGCGCCTGCTAATAATAGTGAACCACGAAAGGAAATCTTCGAAGAAAATAATACTAAAATAAGGAGAAAAAATGGGAAAAGCACCTTCGTTTACTGCTATCTCTTCGGTTAAAAAATGGTCGTCCAGCCTAGCAGTGGACTGTGTGGAAATGAGACGTAAAGTTTCGGCGTCCAAGCTGACTTGCCACTCTACATTAGTGGTGAAGGGAAAACTCCCTGATTCGGTAAAAGGCATTGTGCCGAAAAGACTAACTTGGTCAACAAACCCAGTATCATCAAATAGTTGTTCGATCTCTGGGTCCTCCCCCTCATTATATGTATTAGGGCCGTCTATGCCCTAAATTAGGACCATGACCCCTCAGTTTGACTTCCGAAGAGGAGTCGCAGTTGGAATATCGCCTGTGACAGTGACTTGAAGGGATGCCAAAACTGGTATATCGAGCTTGTAGGGGACGGAGGAGCCATCTTCAGCAATGGAAACCGCCAAAGTGTTCACTCTAGCAGACTTGCTAGCCTTATTTTTCTTGTCTCTTGTGAAGGTGATCTGAAGTTGTCTCAGCCAGGCCCTCAGCTGCTTTACACGCAGTTCCTTCTGCGTCGGCCTGAACATCCTGATTGAAGATGTGATATCGGGCGAACAGTTGATACCGGGCAGGAGATTCGAGCTTGTCTCCTATCCAATCACTCAAAGAAGTCCTATCAAGAAATGATGTACAATCAGGGCGGTAGTCCAGAAGGTCATGAGCCGCCTTGGGATGATTCAATATAGAGCCATCGCCATTGCCAGTATGACGAGCGATGGCGTTTAGTTAGTCAAAGTGAACAATACCCCAAGCAGGCTTATTGAACAATCCCTTTTCTGCGAAAGATGGAAGCATGTTAGTTTATGCTACATTGGGTTCGCCGATGGCTTACCAAGTCGACCGCGCTGCCTGGGAACTGGGAATTTGGTGGGATTGGGCTCCACATTCCCCTTCAGAACCACCGTATCGCTATAAATATACTTACAAGAATCCTATAGCCAAGAATTAGAGCTGGGGCCTTTGCCCCCCCCTTTCAAACTCCATCTACCCTCAGATTGGGAAAAACGCAGATAATAACACTACGCAATGTCCCAAAAATCGAGCTGCATGTTAAATCTCCTATTCCCCTTGGCCAAATCCAGTATGATCCTAACCAGTTGGGAGCCACCTAACTTAAGTGGAAGCGGGTTTGATGGAAAAAATTGACTAATAATGGGTCAAAAGGAACCCGCAATTCGGCTTGCCAAATATAGGACGTGTATATAAGTTACATACCAGCATCGAATGCAATTTTCCCCTGTGCCCTGGGAGCATTATTTAAAGGGCGGTTATGCCTTTAGAAAGCGTACAACGAGAGGAAAAATAATCACAAATTTAAAAGGAGTAAATTAAATCCCAAATTGTTAAGTGACCAAACCGATGGTCGACACGTGGAATTGGGCTGGGTCATTCAAGAATGATTTCAGTCGAAGGTCACACTCAAGCACGTGATCCCCATCCTATTTGATGGGATCGCATGCTTGAGGGAGCATAAAATTTGGTTAAGGTAAACTGGGCTGACCCAATCTGCTCAGAAGCCCATACCTTAGGCCAAATTGATGGGCCAAGCTTAAACGAAGAGGAACAAGTATAAGACATGCCGAAATATGGGCGACTAAGCACGCCAAGACAGTCAGTCGAGACCGAGACCCATTGGGAAGGGTGCATGTATTGTAACACGTGTGGAATGCATGAGAAGTGCGTGGAGAAGATCATGCCAAATCCTATGGATCTGTGCAGGATCGTTCAGATCTCCACTGCTCTACTACCAACGCACAAATTCAGAAGTTGTTAATAGTGGATAAGGGAATGAAGGCTGGAGAATTATCCAAGCCTTACCCTCTTTAGTCATTTTACTATTAACCCTAATGAGCAGATGTAACCCTAATTCTATATGTATAAATAGAAGAAGGGAGGCTCGGAAAAAGGGTTGGTTATTGAGTATTTGGGCGATTTCATAGTTGCTAGTTACTTAATCTGTTTAGAGAGAGAAAGCTTGTAACACCATTGATATTGCCTTAAGAGCTCAATATAATAATCACACACACAAACGAAGGACGTACTACTAGACCAGTATAAGCGTTGCCGGGGAAACCTATCGTACCCAAAAAATTCTCTTGTCTTGACTCACCTTTTTTTTCGTTCATACAAACTCGTTTTTCAAATTATCTTAGTAGGTCGGGCCAAAAATTTACGCCAACTACATTAATTAAAGTGGAATTACCCCTAGATTTTATTATTTCCTTTATTTACCATAAAGTTTCCCATTCATTAATTTTTGATATGGATTCTCTTGTGATATAGGGCAAGTTCAATGTTCAACAAGGCACTTCGTACATTCTAATAATTAAATAACACTTCCAAATGTAAGAGTTAAGAAGTGTACGCCACCGAGTCAAGAATATTCAGATTCATTAAATAAAAAGGTAAGAAGTACTACGTGTTCATCTTAATTTGAATAAGGCATGTCTTTTTTATTTTCATTTCATTTTTCTATAAATTACTTGCATATACCAACCTACTATTCGTGTACAAAATATGAAATTTTTAGATTCGGGTTTAAGCTAGATCAAACCATTGAAAACGCGGCGTTTAAGTTTGAGCATACGCCCTCCCCTTCTCAAACCATCTAGACTTATCTATCAATGTAGCAATATGCGTTATGCTTATATTCTCAACCAGTGATTCGAATTTAATATGAATATTTATGTTTTGATTTAACGAAGTTATATGGCATATATACTAATAATGACGATGATGATGATGAGTATTTATTAAATTCATTAATAAGTAGGAGAGTATTAAAACTCATTCAAATTCTATGTTTAATTGTATCTTTATGAGCTCAATTAGTTGCGTGAATTATTTTATTTCAAAAAATAATAAATTTGTCTATTTGATTTTTTCCGCATGAACTTGTATGATAATTATAAGTTATGTAATTTCAACGACATCTCTACATTTTCTTATTTAATGTCTTAGGTATTAAGTTAAGTTTATGACTTTAATTATAGGCTAGCTAGTTCATTTTTACAATCAAACACTCAAATTAAATAATTTACAAATATTTTAAATTGCTTAATTCATAAATTTAAGTACAACCTAACAAGCTCTATATATATATTCACGAACTATCAATTAATAACTTAGACTTTATTTATATTTCCAATATGCTCCTAAGATTTATTGAAAATATGAAAATTATCATTTATAATTATTCACGTACATATTGTTGATTTACGACAACTCTTGAAACAAATATTACTACTTTGTTAGCATAAATGTTTCAAAATCCACTTTTAGTAGTCGTTAATTTCTAAAATAATAAAAAAAAATATTGAATAAAGTTACTTATTTAAACTAAAAAATGTTTAACTATATAAGATTTACTATAAGTATAGATTGTATGATAATGATTGTTGAGCTATCTTAGATTTCTCTAGAATTGATTTTTAAATAGTTTCAAATTCAAATAATATATAACAAAATTAATTAAATTACACGAGTGGGTAGTGAAATAATTTCTCAACGGCTGATTAACGTTATAACTATAGAAAATACATAATACGTTAATTCGAAAATCGAAATATAAATTGGGGGCGAGATAGCAGTGGTAAAATGCTAGTCCTGCGAATTTAGTTGGATGGGATTTGGCTTTCTTTTATTACCTCTTCTATCTAACTTCGTCTAATGAAATTTAGTTCGAAACTTAAACGATGATTTTTTTCACAAAATTTCGGTGGAAATAATTTCCGTTGATCATCTCTACAAAATTTCAAGCTAGTGTAGTTTAATTTTGATACATATGTTCATTAAAAATTTTATATCATCATCTCACCTACTTTCGATTTGAATTTTTTGATAAAATTTTGTGGAGATGATTTATTCATTATCTTGTAAAAAAATTCATCCGTTTAAAACTCGAACTACACTCCATTAGACAAAATTGGATAGAACGAATAATGGAGGAGAACCGATTCCAGTTGAATTTATATCACTATTTAACTAGGATGTTTAGATCCTTATGTATGAATTGTATCGTTTTCAATAGCATGTCAAAGTAGTAAAAGTCATCTTCAATGACTTCTATTTACATGGTTTGATTGAGTAAGTTGGTGTAATTAATTCATCTACCACTCTTCTTTTATTTATTTAAAAATAGTAATTAGAATTAGGATTTTTTTTTTCTGAAATATACAGGTTATCTCGTATTTTTTTAGTACTTTGTGTTACAGTAAATGAGACTTTGTGGTATATCTAGATTTTTTTTTTGTTTGTGTTTACATTAGATGACTCTTCGTAAAGGGTATAGATAAAAATATTGTAATTTCATTATGAAAGCAAAAAAGGATTTCTCTAAATAAATACAATTTAAAATTGTTTAACTCATGAATTATCTAATTTGAGTGTTTGGTTGTAAAAATGAACTCGTATATAAAGTCATAAACTTAAGTAAGTTAATTAATACCTAAAACATTAAATAAAAAAAATAAAAAGACATTTTTGACATTACATAACTTATAATTATCATCATGATGAAAAAATCAAAACACAAAATCTTTTGTTAAAATGAAAAATTTACAATTTATTAATTTATAATGAAACAATTTTAAATCAGATAATTTATGTAACCAAACGAGCCCATGTCCCCAAAGGTTAATGTACAATAATTAGATACTTTATTTGCTTTCTTGAAAGCCAAAAATATTTTGGCAATAGCAATTAGGGGATGGGAAAAAAGCCCAACTCGGGATGTGATCTTCTTTCAAACTGGCTCAGGTATAGGTTTTATAAACAAACACAACGCGGGGTCAATCAATTGTTCATGTAAATTTAGTTCATTAATTACCCAAAACAATTGAAATATAATAGGTACGTGAGGATCAATATTAGTAGGCACGTTTAAGTTCATGTATATAATAAACGACACATTTTCATTTTTTTCAAATTTAAACTTCTTCAAGTCCAGTTCATGGTCAATATTGGGTGCACGTTATTTTCAAATTTAATCTCTCCATAAAATATTTCTCAAAAATGTTAACACTAATGCGCTAATATTTTATGACGTATATTCATAAATGATGTACTAAAATAGTATTATAAACCGTCTCTACATCGAACAGGTTACACAGCAGTATATTATTATTATTGTTATTAAGATAAGTACTATGATTACTATTTTTATTTGGAGGAAAAAAGATTAGTTGTTTTTGACAATATCAAAATCATAGTTAAATGCCCCTAATTCCAAAGTTAAGTTGCAAAGATTCCCAAGTTTTTTTACACTGTAGGAGTTTAGGAGTGGAGAAAAGAGGAGAATGTATTACTTACAGGGAAGAGAAAGAGATAATTTTCTAGGATAATTTTCGCTTAAATTATAAAACTCAAAATTAGGTTGTCAAATGCACAGTAAGAGTTAGAGTTGTTATTAATATGGGTCTAATTAACCGTAGCTATGAGAGTAACTCGTGGTCACTATGGTCTAAATCACTTTTTATGAATTTTTTATAAGAAAGATTCACAATGCTTTGGGATTTATGCTGACAATAACATAGTTTTAAAACTACGAAGTAGGGATATTTTATCCGAGGTCACGAATCATTCTGATACGTATCCAATATGTGAATAAGAGAGTATCAGGTTTAATTTTATTATTTTTTTTCTAAAATCTTGATACATCACATTAATCGGATACATTAAAGGGATGTTTTTTTTTTGTAAATTTTAAAACTTAAAAATAAGTCAAAATAAATTAACTTTAAATATTAGGACTTTAAATAATTTAAAAGAAAAAGGAAACAGATCGAACTCTCTTTCTCAAACTGCTAAACGCCGCCTCCCTCCCTCCAAACGCAACGATCTCTCCCGAACTCGTGAAGGTACCTCTCTCTCTCTCTCTCTTTCTCTTTCTCTCTCTCTCTCTCTCTCGCGGGCGATTCTCGTATCGTCTCCGTGCTTCATAGTTTTTAGGGAACAAGCTATCGCGGGAGATTAGTGATTACATGAAATTACTCACTGAACCCTCCAAACTTGCAATATCATATGTATTCATTGCTTGAATTTCTCCCGTTATCTATTTTAACTTATGTTATGATTGGCTTAATTCGTAAATTATTACAGTATAATTTGGGTAAGAAATTAGGGTTTTGATGATAGAAGAAGAGTTTCGTGAGGAAGAAGAGTTAACAGAAAGGAGAGATAATACAACTCCTATAACAACCTTCGCCTCACTCTCCTTTCCCAGCGAGCCGACACTTGGCTAGCGGGAATAAAAATTAAAATGAAAAATTAAAATTAAACAACTAATATTTCATCATTTCATAACAATTTATTTCTGATTCTAATTGCAGACTGTAATAGCAATGGGCCGGTGGTCGGAACTTTTAGGAGAACTATTGGACGTTGTTGATGAGCATCTCAATTCTCACGATGATAAAGTTCGAGTTCGTGCAGTTTGCGTATCTTGGAATTCTCACCTCCCGAAGGTGCGTATACAGCTTCCGCGGTTGCTGCAAGCCTTTGAGAATCAGCGCAACCCCACTCATGGGTTATACAGTCTACAAGAAAGTAATTTTGATCTCCTTTATTTACCCGAGTTACAAGGAAAGTTGTATAAAGGCTCTTCTTATGGCTGGGTGGTCACTACGGACGATTCACCAGGTAAAACAACTCCAGATATCTTTGTCATCAATCCTGTGACCAAGGTAAAGATCCAACTTCCACCAAGATATACGTTTCCAGATGTGAAAGCATATAATGTAGATAATGTCGACAACGAGTATACTTTTTTAACTCCAAATGGGCATTATTCAATGCCGTCAAGTTTTGTACATCTACATTTGATAGAGAAGGTGGTCTTGTCCTCATCTCCTTCAAGTGAGGATTGTCTAGTCGTAGCTATTTATGGGGAATTTGGAAATTTGGCGTGGTGTAGGTGTAACGATAACAGTTGGACATCCCTTAGTGGAAATTTCATTCATGGAAATTTCAGCCCAACAAGAGGCTCACCATTCACCGATATTTTATTCTATAAGGGCAAATTGCACACAATGAATCAACGTGAGATTATAGTCTTTGAAAATATTGGTGGTCCTGATCAGAAAGTAACACAAATTTTACAAGCCCCGCCACATTATACTTCTCCAATGTACTTGGTGGAGAGTTCTAGTGGAGAGCTACTAGTGGCAGGGCGGGTTACCGATTATATTGATGAACCTGCAAAGACAACTCGCACCACTCTAGACTTCAAAATATATAAATTTGACTCGATTAATTTGAGTTGGACTGAGGTGAAAAATATAGGGGATGATATGCTGTTTTTGGGATTAAATTCGTCATTGTCATTTTCATCTCGTAAATTTCTTGGATATAAAGGGAATCGTGTCTATTTTACGGAGGATCCGATGATTTTTCTTTATAAAGAGAATAAAATAGAAGATTCAAATATAGGCATCTTCAATTTGGAAGATGGAAGTTTTGAGTCATTCCCAGGTTTTAAATGTATTCCTAGATTTCTTTGGCCTCCACCAATTTGGGTATACGATGCTCAGTTATAATTAGCTATTAGCTACGATTTGGTTTATAATTAGTTATGATTTATTAGCATTTGATTTTTACTAATCGCTCTTTTTTATTTATTATTTTATGCTTTAGAAACAATTTTGGTAACAATTGATTTTTGTTAAGCTATCTTTTATTCTTCATTTTGGGTTATTTTTGGCTTTCTGCTTTGTGTAAACTTTGCTGTGTTGTATTGGGATCAAAGTATTTTTATACTAATTGGTGGGTTTTCTTTCTCTGTTTAGGCAGGTTTAGATACTTCCTACACTTGGGATTGACATTTTAACTTGATAACAATTGTAACATACAACATTTACTTTCTTTAAACTTTCTAGAATTTTTTAAATAATCAAGCTTCCCCTTCAAATTTCGAGGGTTGCAGCTGCATTAGTTGAACATTAAATCAATATGCAATTGGATCAGTCGACTAGAAAATATACAGATAGAACTTATCGATAGAACTTATAATGGGTCTTGAAGAACAAGTATTTTCTACTAGGTGGTTATTTTTTTTTAAGATTTTTTTTAAAGGTTTATTAAGATTCTTACCGGTTCGAACGAATACTAGGTTGTCAATTTTTGCAATATTCAAAACTTCAAATCATTCGTGACTTTCGATTTTCATCAAAAAAATTGTTCTTTTAAATTGGAGTGTGCTGTGTGCAACCTTTCTTGCGCCACTGAGAGCGTCTCTTGATCAAGCAACCAAGGTCTCATGGGATTAGTGGGGATAAGCCCCGATACCTATGATTATCAAAATATATATATACAGTTAAAATATTTTACAAATGTATAATTTGATATCTTCAACTTTGTGATTTAGTAATTTAATGTTAATAACCACGCATCACGTGGTTTAAACACTAATATTTAACAAATATAAGAAACAAACCCAAAATAATTACAATTAAGGATAACCAGTGCTTATATATTGTTATTATTTCTTTTCTGCATATTTGTTTTCAGCAACTTTTTGAAAACTTACGGTTTATAGTTGATTCATAAGTAAATTTCGTGGTGCCTCCTGTGTCTCCATTCTTGCTAAAATTAGTACTAACCCAAAGAAGTATTTAGGATGGCAAGAAGATTAACAGGTTTAGATACCTGCAGGTTCCTGATCCGATTAGGGCGAGTGTGATAGACAACTACTCAGAGTCAGGTTCAAGGCAGGAGGTTTTAGAATTAGTTCGGGAATGAGGTCTCCACCTGTACCTACTTTGATACCCTTGATATAATAACATGTTTCTCTCTTTGATTTAGAAAAAACTCAAAAATTGTAAGAGAATCCCGCGGGATGAGGATGGGGAATCTCCACGTACCCAAACCGGGATAGATGTGGGGACGGCGATGGAGTCGCACAGGCGACCCTAACCCGCATTGTTGACATCCATAGCCGTATTTTGATAAAATTTGAACTTTACTTCTTCACTATATGTATGGACCGAACCTGTCTTACTTGCCTCATCCAACCCCTCCCCCATTATAAGTGTGGGGTATTCTGTCGTTAATTTTGTAAATTTTTTTTTTTTTTATTTGAGTAGGGTCAAACGAGCTAAACTTAGTTAACGAACCCGGTTCGTCAAAATTTGAACCCCATCCCTTGTGGTAGTGAAACACAATTATTCATGTAAAATGTTTTACATGCTTAGACTCGTTTGTACTTATAATCATAAACAATTTTTTTCTTTTTTTTTTAAAACCTCTTTTTGTAATTATTGTCTTTCATTGCACATGGACTTCTTCAACAATTTGTTTTAGCTATAAGGACAATTTTCAATGCTTGTCAATGATAAGGAAACACCCTTTTTTTGAATTGTCATTTGTATACTCTCGCTCAAGCAATTATTTCAAACCAAAAAGCGATGTCTGTATTCATTCTCGCTCAAGCTAAAACTTATTTTGCTGGCTCATCAAGTGGTAAGTCAAGGCAGATATTGCATCCCCATGCTCGCACGGTCTGCTTAACGAGTAATTAGGCAATCATGTCACCAGGAATATTAAATTTGAAATTATAGACCTAGAACCTTGCACGCGTAATTCACCAGACCAGTACTAACAAGACCAGTTTTTCATTTAATAACAATAAGTACGGTCAAAGCTAAAACAAAATCGTGTCACTCGGGTCTTATTGTGTTACTTATATCTTGCTTGTCTAATAGGAGAATAGTTATGTTTCTGTGGTCATGTTTGCATTGTATGTTAGCATTTTGTAAGGAAAAAACATGATGTTCAGTAGGAATTGCGACCCTTATATTAAGGGAGGGTAGAGTAGATATATAGGACATGACTGGTTTAGCAGAAACTATTCCTTCAAGGATCAGCAGTGAGGAAAGAACATAGTTCAAAGTATCAGCTAAAACCCTGTTGCATCGACTCAGTTGAAACTGTTTTTGAGGGCACCAAACTGAAACCATGACATGAACCAACAAAATATTGAGTCAACATCGACTCAGTGGGTCTGATCACTATCTGCCCTATACTTCCGAAACTCTTCGAGGCTGTGCCCAGTCAACAAATATCACAAATGGGAATCGGTTTAAAGAGCTCCTTGCACAATTAAATTCAAGGGTTGAACACCTTAATCTTCTAATTCAAAATAAGGACACTCGACATCATCCTACCCCACACCTGCACCTCCTCCCCATCTTCCACCCCCGAAACCCCCACCACCCAAAACTCACCCCTGAAACCACCACCCAATATTCTGTGTCATCAATATTTCCTATAGTGCTATATATGTATATATAGATGTGTACGCACAAATATGTACATATATCTAGACACACACAAAATCTCCGTATGTATCCAAATAGAAGAGAGTGATGATTGGGGTTCTGGGAGGGAGGTGGCGGGCGGTGGCAGAGGTTGGTGAGGCCTGGTGGCCCATCGTGATTGAGAAGGAATTTATTTATTTTTGATAAGTTATAATTGACCATTCAAAAAGGGAGAGTGACTCATGATGCGCAAACACTGAAAAGTGTCTCTTGTGGCTAAAATAAATTGTGGAGAAAGCTCTCCATGTGTCGAGGAGAAGTGAAGTGTCTAACAATTGCTGCTCCTTAAAAACCTTCACCTCTCTCTTGTAGCATGTTTTATCAATCTATAGGGTTTTGTGCACATACCATGCACATGTTGACTGAAATATATATGATCTAAAGATGTGAAAAAGTAGTAAGTAGTTTTGTCGTTAAGAACTATTCCACCTTGCCGATGGCATGGGTTCATATCCTATTGCTTATGTTATAGTCCCACGTGGCGAGTCTTTGCACCGTTGTATATTACTTATGTTACACCGTTGTATATATTGAGTAAAAAGAGGCTGACTGGTAAAATGGGAAAACAAAGTATGACACGACTTCAGCATAACAGAAATCCTTATGGCTTTTGATTTTAGCTCAAGGAGAGAGTCTCATTACGTTTTTTGCCCAAGTCGAGCAAAGTGCCCATGGGTTACTAACAGAAATATTACAAGAAAAGAGGTTTTGAAATGTTTCATGCCTTTTTCTTCTATGTTCACTTAAAATGTATATAACCTTCTAATTATTCAGCAGTTCAGCCGAGAGGGACCAACTCTGTAAACCAGAGGATAGGTAATCAATTACTTGATGAACACCATAGAGTACTTGGACAACTAAGTTAAACTATCAGTGTTTGAAATTAATAAGGTAAAATATATGCCTATTTGAATAAATGTTGATCGATCATGAAATGAAACCAGCTTTTTAATGCCACAGAAGAGCTTGCAATGATTGAGGAAGGTACAAGCGGCTCAGTTTGAAACGATTACGGGTCACATACTTAGGTCAGTAAGCTGAATATTAACTTGGAGCTATGATAACAATCATAAACATACAATTCCCACTAGCCAAAACAAGAACACATATTTTCATAGTTTTGTGACAGCACGAAGCCCTGACCACTACATGAACCTGGTGTAGTCAAAGTGGTCATAGGCAATCACCTCAACAAAATCTAGATTTTTTTACTATATGCATAACAAGATTCGGACCACTTTACCCGTTCCCAACTAAAATTGTTGGTTCTTTCACTATTTCCTTTAAGAAATCTGCAACCTGATGTCTCCACGCCATGGCATCGTACTCAACAAGTGCCTTCTCACTCCAGCCGAATCCAAACAAGTCTACAGCATAAACCTTCTTAGTAGCACATGACTACTCAGATTGCATTCCATGAATTCCAGCAAAAAAAAGACTAAATACATTGACAGGCCAATGCGGAGACCTTTTTACAGGTTGATTTGTGTGAGGAAATTATCAAAGCCATGAATAAAAACAGTTGGAAAACCTTCTCCCTGTTCTACATAATGTATTCTGTGACCTCGCCATGTCTAGAAATTCTAGCCCTCTGGCCTGAATGCTAATCTATCCAACCCTATAAGATGAATATTTGAACCAATATCCAGGTACATTAGAACATCGTCTGGGATTATCCATATATGCATTTACATATAGGTATTGGAATCTTGAATGGGCACCTAACTTAACACTATATTAATGAACAAAACCATTGGTGGAAACTGTGGCATGAGTTAAAATATTTACACTAACACCTTAAATCAACAAGTTAGTTAATCCGAGACACTAGAAAATCTTATAAACCGTCGCATAGTATTCCAAGCACCTCAAAACTCATCATATGTATATATACAGGATGGCCCTAATAGTATTATCAATTCTCAAGTACTTTTCTCCTTTTTTTTGCGGTCCTTCTTCCTTCTTCCTGGTTGAAATTTGCCACAAGAAGTTCAGATATTACAAGTTATGTCTCAATCCCAACGGAAGAATCACTCAGCCAAACAAATTTCACAAAGTAAGCACATCACTTTAATGAAGATCACCTAATTTTAACATAGAAAGGGACCTTTTCAATAATTAAAATGATTACTTCAGAAGTGTTTAGGTAACGTTGCCATTTATCTCAAAGATTCCAAATAGCTCGACAAAAAAGGGAAAGAACGAAACCACACGTTTTCCAGATACAACAAAATCCTACTTTTTTAGCTACTCCAATCCTTCCCTAAAGTTCTTCCCAAACTTAAATGTGGAGTGCGATCTTATGAAAACTCAATCCAACCCTCTCCTATCCTCTCCCCATATACGAGGAGTGTTCTAAGTCTCCTCAAATTGCAGAGAATTTAATAGGGTCCTCAAATGTTCTTCCAAAGCATATTTATTTTTAATTTGAAATGACTCTTATGACCAGAAATTTATTCCCATATTTGAGGGAATCATGATTGGAGAGCAGTTCTCCATAAAATTTGTCCCAGGGAAAATGGAGTTCACCATTTGAGAGCTTCTCCATAAGACCAACTCTAATCCTTCCACAAACTTCTCCCTAAGTTTAATTTGGAGGGAACACTTAAAATCTTGCTCCAACCCCCCTCCATATCTCATCATATATGAGGAGTCCCCAACCTTATCCTCAATTATGGGGATAAGAATGGGGGTCCCCAATCAGTCAAACACCAACAATCACAAAACAGAAGCACAAAATTACATTACTTTCAAAATAATCAGTATATATACAATGGCTTAAGAAGCTTAAACATGGTGAAAATAGGAGATAGGATTGGAGAGCTTCTGCTCAAATCTTATATAAGGAAAGGGTTGAAGATGCTATACAATCAACACGGCCAAATATAGGGAGTAACAAATAATTATCGAGCTCAACCATTATGCTTGATCAACCAATCATATTATAAAGGGAAAGAATTAAGTATTGCGTGAGAATCAATGCAGCATTAAATGCATGTTGTGCTTTTGTTCTTTCTCTATTTAAGTTCTTGTCTTGTGTTCCTTAGAATAAGCAATGTTGATTGAAACCTTATTGCTAGCGAGTACAATATCTCTCAAATGCTACACTAATTACAAGCAATACAATTCTAAATTTTTTATTACTATATATACTTTACTTTGAAAATACTTTTTAAAGTTTTGAAAGTTACAAGGACTCACCACCAGAGTATAAATAGTAAATATTACATTTTTTATTGCCAAAGATCTGAGATTTCAATTAGTTGCCACAATAAAAATGGCTTTTTTTTTTGGAAAAATGTGAGGAGCAAAACAAATTTGTGACAAATAATGATGTCATTACGTTTTAAAATAGTAACACCAAATTTGTCAATAATAATGATGCCATTACGTTTTACAACAGTGCCACCAAATTTGTCACTAATAATGATGTTAGATTTCAATCTTATGTTTTTTGAAAGCACTATCAATGCCTTGTGCATTAGGGATAATTTTTTAACTTCTATTTTTTCTTTGGGGTGTAGGTCAAGCATGTTGTTAACAGTATCAAACCGATCAGAGAGAAATGAATCGACCAGTATGACTTGGATCAATCTGAACTTGTGGATCAATCTAATAGTTATTGAATCAAAATAAATAATTCAATCGCACAAAACAATCACAACCAACACAAAGATGTAATAGGGTCTTCCTTGAAACAAAGGATTAATTCTCAGGACAACTTCCAAAACACAATCCGCGAACTATGTAAAAAGACTTGTACAAGATTTGATTAAAATGTTCATCCGATCCTATACAATGCTTCCTTCTCAACAACGTCTCTAACATAAAATGATGATCCGTAGAATCGCAACTCTATTGAACCATGACACATCGCATGCCTCTTTGTTTCATTGATCGCAACCACTTGCATCTTACTCTTCTTGATTACTTCACAAGAAGTATACGAATCATTAACCATCAAAGGCGCTCTATATGTGAAGAAACTTTTCAAGAAGGATAAAGTTATTTCTACTTACACAAATTCACAATGTTTTCTCTCTTTAGCCCTTGAAAATCTCGAGTACAAAATTGTTTAAGCTCTAAAGCCATATCTAATAAGATCTCAGATCGAACTAGATAGCCTAACATCTGAATTTTAAAAACAATCAAATAAAAATCATTTTGATTAGAAAAGCCTTCAGATTTTAACCACTATATATTTCATCATTGGATCTTCTTAATCTTCCATCTTTGAGAAGCATCGATGTCACTAGAGGAAGGAAGAAGGTGCCAGAGGGGGCATGTCCCCCCCCCTCACCACATACCCCTTGCATATCGGAAGGGTAATGGACAGGAGCCAAGTCTTTACATATCTATGTATGCATGTATTATTCTTGGCCCAAAAGACTCGTATCAATTATAATTCTAAGTTATCCAATCACATTCAAATAATAAGCCAACAGTTCAAGATAATGTAAGCTTTAGAGTCCTTAAATTCTTTACCTACTGACCACAATTCTAGATCTAACATAAATATTTAGTTGATTCATGATTGCATTGCGCAATGTTATCATCATACAAAAGCCATGGGATCTAAATCATAACATGAATGTTTTCAATTATAATCGGTTAGTAAGAAGAAATAGCTTCGGACTATATTTGGGATACATATATTTATGGTAATCTATTTATCCTTATAAAAGTGAAATAGCAATCACTATATTACTCAATCTAAAAAAAAAAAATTCAAATTAATACCTTAGGCAAGTTTAAGCTAAAACCTTTTGTAAAGATTTACATCGAACTACCTTAGATTATTTTTACTTTTAATAAATGTTATTTACAAAATATATGTACATATATATACACGCCCGGGTAACCTCGTGACTTGTTATGCCCAGTAAAAAGTAAAAATTATAAAATAATTTGTACAATATTGATATTTGATATAAGTAATATGGGTATATTTAAATGGTTGAAAGGGAAAGGGGTGAGGGTGAGACTCTAACTTGGGCACTATGTGTGAATACATCCACACTTTTTAACTGCTTAAGGTTACATGTACTAACACATTTAAAGATTATATTTTGTGCACTACATTAATGCGAACAAGAAATCTATTGAAAAAAGAGAAAAACTAGACATGCTTATACAATTTAACATATATGAACACTTCCTATATATATTTTAGAAAATCTAGGCGATAGAGAGTTATTTTATTAAAAATTAAAATGAGTCTTAATAGTCCAGACCCCGCAGCACATACATAGAAAGGGGAGGTGAACTGGATCTGACCTCCCAAAAAACATGAAATAAACAAGTCGAGAAGATGGTGTTATAGAATAACCCACCTCTTAAACTCAAGAGAGTTATTTTTTTAATGAAATGCCTTATGAATAACGATCCCTGTATCATAAGAGAATTCATATTAGATGTGATATAGCAACATGAAGAAAATAAATGAAAGGAAATCACTATGGAAATTAAATAAAGAAAATAATAAAATTCCACTCAAACCACCTTCTTCTTCTTTTTAATCAAAATCTAGCAACATCAAAGTGCCCAATCAAATATGTACAAGATATCTCCCTTTTAAATAATCTTCCAGAACGTCCCATATGTAAAGAGAACAGTTACTCAACATGAAAACATTTTTTTAATGTGAAAAAAGTAACCATATCAACAAAATATTAGCCAATCATTCTAATGTATGAAAGAAAATTCTTTTAGTCACTTCATAGACTTTAATTCAATTATATAATTTGCAATATATTATAGTTTTTATTTATTTATTGAAGATAGTAATGAAGGGTAGAATCCTCGTTAAAATAAATATTTGCAATGAATTTTTTCAAAAATGGAAAGTATCAGGAAATTTTTTCTGAAAATCAAGGTAGTTTACTATCCGTAAGTAGATTTTTCTGAAAAGAAAGTTGGTTTAAGTGAATTTATGCAATGTATTAAGAATATGTAAGAGCATCTCACCGGAATTCATGATGGATTTCCGGCTAACCCCTGACCCTAATCCTTAGACCAACACATGATCCATTTCGTACAAAATATTCCACCCTAATCCACCTGCCCTGTTGCTAATGTGAGGGAAAATAATGAATGAGTGAGTGAAACAAAGAAAGTAGATGTGATAAAGATATTGTGTTTAAGTCTAAAGGTACCCGTTTATGCCATTGTGTGCATATATATATATATATATATATATATGTTCCTTGTTCTTTTTCTTAGAGGTGCAAGATCCGATCCAAATTAATTGACTCGATCCAATCCAATCCAATAAAATTTTTTTGGATTTATGGATTTATTGGATCCACTTTTTAAAAATGGAAAATATTAGATCGGTTTCAGATTTGGGGGTTGCGTAAATTGATCCAAACCGGTCCAATTAATATAAATATGTTTTTCTTGAAGTAACCACGTGTCTTTGTGTTATTGGTGGTCATAGTAGTCTATTTATCAAGCGATTCTTTCTTTGAAATTTGATTACAAGTTATTTGGCTTGGTTTTGTCATATTTGCCCATTTGAAAATCTTGAAAAATTTTAAATTTTTCTTTAAGTATATTGCCGAGACTCTTTTTTAATTTTTCTTATTCAATTGGATCGGATTGAAACTGATCCAATCCAACATTTTTTTGGATTGGATTGGTAGGGCGTGTCAGATTAAATGCCAAATACCAAAATTGATATCGAATTGGATTGGATTGGATGCGGATGGTATAAAACCACCGGATTGGACCAAATGCGCACCCCTACTCTTTATAATTAATCAAGGCAACATAACACAACTAAATCTTAAAGTTGGTGTTTCTGTATCTAAATCATCTAAGGTGAGAACATTTACTCCAGTGTAGAGTTAACAAATACAGACTACTCATTTTAAATTTGCGATTTATGTTTAAATGAGTCCTCTTCATGGATTCAGAATTTGAAATGTCTGACTAAAAACTTATGGTCAAGATCTGTTAACTTTATTGGTTTTAGTCACTGATAGAGAAATCAAATCAATTGTTTTTTTGGTTAAACTTTTATCACTCTTCTACTTTTGATTTCTTCAAATTTCAAGGAATTATTATTTTATAATTCATATCTAGCCTTTTCAAATCTAGATAGTTAAAAAGCTTTTCCGATATATGTGGTAAATAAATCACTTAGGATTGAGAATACATAGATAGAATAGAGTACTAAAAGTTTAATTAAAAAGTCTTAAACTTGGAAAGAAGACAAGAAACACATCTAGATAAATAAATAAATAGATAGATAGACAGACGGACATACCCAGGAAGTAGTGGATTGGATGTGAAATGCTCTAAAATGGCGGAGAAGTAGATGAACTAGAGATATAATGGTTAGGATTAGGGTTAGTATTTGGCTGGAGATCCCACTACCATTTATATAGTGTCAAGGCGGCGATTGAAAATATTGCATTTTAAACCCCCTATATTTGGTCAATAATCTAGTCAAGCCCATTATGTTTTGCACAACGCCATTGAAATTGGGTTTCGAATATTTTTTTTCTTTCAAAAAAGCCCCCTTCCTTCAACTTATGATTGAGAAATAACAAATTGAACATTACATAATTCTTTATTAACTTATTTTTCCTTATTTCTGTAAAATAATATAGCCAATTAGTATTTTCCAGGATGAGTATTTTTTTATACTAAAAAATGTTTTTGGTTGACCAACAATCTTTTCAAATAAATAACTTTTTTTGTAATTAAAATCATTAAACCATGGAGGAGGTCTTTGGGAAGTTTGAAAATTGCATAAGGCATGGATAACGCTTTCAAAAAACATAAGAAATTTAAGTGTAAGTCATCTACGGATCAATAATCTATATAAAGTGTGAGTAGGACTTTTGGTAAGTTTCTAAAATTATGAAATTATCTTCCACGCTTCAAAAGTTACAATAAAAATAATACTTAAGCAAATACTTCAAATTCATGATATTAATCATAAACATCACAATTATTACCACTCAACAAAATACCATTTAATGTGGTTATTTGGCTTTAACGATCTATACATAATTTAAAAAATTATTAAGTATGATATTGAACCCACGCAAAGTGTGTTTCAAAGATAGTATATATAACATATGTTTTCTACTCTATAACACATTTACCAGTAAAGCAAAAAGCAAGGATGTAACCTTGATTTATCTTTTGGGATGGTGAAAATTTGTGCCACTAATATTTTTAGATATTATTTTTTTCTTCCAAAGTCTCCTCTAAATTAATACCATTTTCCAGAATGAAACTTTTAGCATGAAAAGCATTTGGTGCTATTGTTTCATAACATAATCACAATATTTTTAGTGAAAATTTATTTTGCTCCTAGACAATTTTTCAAAAAAAAAGAAAAAAGAAAAAAAAAAGGAAGAAGTCAATTTTGTTGTGACAATTAATATTAATATCAGATCTTCGGCAATACATAAGGTAATATTTACTATTTATACAAAAGTTTATATCTAAATACAAGTGTAGTAGAAAATTTCAAATTAATCTTTGATGGGGGCACATCCTCCTCCCTCCTAGATCCACTATTGCTAGTACGTACCGTAGCAATTGAGAGACATTATACTTGCTAGAAACAAAGCATCCGTACTGCTTATTCTATACAATAATTTATTTTTATTTTTTTTTGTGAAACTAGAAGCCAACATGGGCAAAATCGAAAAGCAAAAAATTATGAGACGTCTTTGAAATGAGTTCCACCTTTATATAATAGTGTGTGTATCTACACTAATAAAGTAAGAGGGTTTTCTGAATCTTATAAAATGTACTAGAGTATACCTGTGTCGGACTGCACAGCAAAATGAATAAAAACTGACATATTAGAGAAATAAAATCTACCAAAACAACTTGAAGATGATTTATTGTATATCGCGATCTAGTCTGGCATGAAATTTAAAATAAAATTAAAAAAAAAAAAAAAAAAAAAAAAACCCCTTAGATTAGGTACTTAGTTTGTTTGTGAATAGTAAAAGTTTGGCCAAAGTGCACTTTGATCTGTTTATTTTCTAAATGAATTCTTTTAATCATATTGTTATTTTTCCTTCCTATTAATATGGATATAGCATTTTTTTTGCAAACTATGGCATATTACATTTTATTTTTTTATATCTAGCCTTCCACACAGCTTTTCTTTATTTTTTATTTTATTTTTAAAAAAAGAAAAACTACCAAAAATTATAGATTGGATGTTAAATTAAACCTAAAAGCTGATGGGTCAAATGGGAGAGTAGTCCAACTAAGCAATATTACGTCTAGTACCATATTTCAAAATTAATCATGTCAATCTCGTCCAAAAATGGTCCAAAAATTACATTGATCAGATTATGCACACCCTTAGATACAACATTCTGAGTATGTGCACAATTTGAAATGACCAAATGACCATTAATGTATAAACACATGTAATATACTTTTAAATGTAATATACAGGAGTTTTTTTTTTTCAAAAAAAAAAATGTTCATAATGTTACTGTCACAATGGATTTTATCTTATTAATCTTGATTAATAGATTTCGAATATAATTTTTTTTTATTAAAATCCAATTTTTGGATTTAAAGATGTGGCATATTAAATTTTTAAAAGGAAATTGATGGGAGTAAAAATTATTTGAAAAAGTAGAGAGTGTATGGAGTGGATGTGATGTTTTTGTTTATGTGTATCTCAATTTAATTTGACACTTTAATGCGAGAGTAAGAGAACATCTAAATGTGTAGATTGTATTTGAAAATAAGAGAAGAATGTTGAATGGTTGATTATATGGACTTTTAAGAGAAAGATATATTTGACTTTATTTCTTTTATAATATAGATGATATAAAAAATTTAATGGCCAAAACTAAATATACCATTTGAATGGTAGATGAGTGGCTTTTAATTAAAAATTCAAAAAAAAAACAAAAATAATTAGTAAAATAAAATACTCTCATTACCATGTTAATAATAGCTTTATTTTCAAAGCAACACTTGCTCAATGTAAAAGACGAAAAAGGGAAAAAAGGGTTGTTCAACCAAGTGCACAAACAGGTGACATTTAATTGAGACAACTTACCCAACATTTTCGTTGAGAATGAGAAAGGCAAAACAAAATTCAGAGACATTTTATACCAGAGCCAATTTAACCAAGATGCTTTCCTAGCTTGATCCCTAGGCCACGCCAACATGCGTCTTACAAGCGCGAGTGCATTAAGATAAAGAATCATCTCTTAAACCATCCTGCACTCAAACCTAGTCCTTCTAATTCCTTTCCACGTCCATCAAATTCATTATTGCGTCCTCAAGGTTCAAGTTCACCTCTAATACATTATGAAGCATATGTTGATTCAGTGCCAATAACTCCATCTCCTTAACACGACAATAGGTAATTTTCTTTTGAGCTCCATGCAAATTTCTTGTTTTCTTATCTTTTATTAGATACTCTCTTTTCATATACCATACTCTATTTTATAAGTCAATGCCATTAATTCACTCATTTATTGATAATACTTAGGATGGGGACAAGGCATTGAATATACAAATGTATCATCTCAGGCACATGGTATTTTAGGGAGACATAGCCTCAATGGGATAAATATAACATGTCCTCATTACTCAGCATTGCATTAGAGTGATGAAATGTTATCAAGTTACTCTGTTGATCGACCATTATTTGCAAAATGTTGTTTATAAAGAAAGATTTGACTGCGACCATGCTTTAAATTATCATACTCGACGAAATCTGCAATTGAGAATCGATGTCCCTCAAAAAATCTAAGATACTCTTTCACAGTACAACTCATTTATAGAGAAATTTCGACATACATGATCAATTTTAATGAGGTACCATTTGAACAACCACGATATCCCAGCTTACCTTTATTATACAGTAGCAAAATATCGCCGAACACATAACTTGCTCACTTTTGATGAGACTGAAGTGATATTTCCCGCAGATGGTACTGAAGTATCTGGAATGGGGGATATAATTGTACGTTTAAGAGGGAGTGATTAGTTGATGCAGAATAATGGATGCCATTCTGCTTATTTACCATTGCCTTACGTGTTGTTATTTTCATACGGTGAGCTTAGATGGGAACCTAAATTCAAGCAATGGGATATTGCACTGGGTCAAGCTTTAAAGAACATAAGACTAACACAGCTGCAATATTATGCTTATCATTCATTTGAAAGAAGTATAGAGTATTCAACCATCCTAAAAGGGTAAGGTTATTCCAAGAGTTCATTGTTGATGCTTGGACAACAATATAACAAAATTGATTGACATATTATAGGCTCAACCAACAAAAACTTATGTCTGATCTATACCAAGATTTAATAGAGATTGTTCCTGATGGATTAGATGCTCATCAAGTTGGTAAATTGGTGGTTTTGCCATCTTCTTTTTCTGGAAGCCAAAGATAAATGTTGAAATATTCCAAGATTCCATGGCCATAATTCAATATAACCAACATCCGGACATTTTTCTAACCTTGACTGCAAATCTAAACTGGCCCGAGATTAAAGCTGTATTGTTACCACACCAAACTACACTTGACCGTCCAAATTTAGTGACATGAGTCTTCGAATTGAAGAGACTGGCTTTGATGAGAGAGATTGATAGCAATAATGATTTTGATGAAAAGGTTGCAAATGTTTTCACAATCGAGTTTCAGAAGCGTAGGTTGCCACACATGCATTTACTCATATTCCTTCGTGATGAGGACAAAATACAAACATGCAAATAGGCAAATCGATCAGTTTGTGTTGAATTCCCGTGTCCCATTTCTAACCTACTTTTGTATGAAATAGTAAAAAGTTGTATGGTACGTGGCCCACGTGAGATACGAAATCCTCAAGCTCTATGTATGGATGCTAGGAAATGCACTAAAAGATATCCTAAAGATTGGGCAAAAGAAACCACAATGGCGGAAGATGAATATCCAATTTATTGGAGGTGCAACGACGATCGAAAACATACTCTTAGATCTGGACATGATGTTAATAATAGAGATGTTGTGCCATATAATCCATACCTTTCTAAACTGTCTAATTGTTGTATAAATGTTGAAGTTTGTGCATGGTTAAAGTGTGTGAAGTATATCAACAATTACATTTTCAAGGGTCACAATCACGACTATTGTATTGGGGACTATAATTGAAATTAAACAATTTATTGATGCAAGGTACAATGGACCTACTAAGGAGGCTTGGTGAATATTTGAAAATCATATGCATCAAGAGGTTCCATCAGCTATGCGTCTGGTTGTTCACTTAGAGGGAATAATTATGACCCTTCAAACCCCATTAGTATTACATAAATGATCAAGAATTTTTTAAAAAAAACAGAAGTGGCCCTGTGGTTGAATGTGCCTTAATCTCCTTACAAGCACAAAGGTTCAAATCCATTTATTACACTTAAATATCAATTATCTTATAAACTCGAAGCTTGAAGGGGCAAAATTGAAAACTCAAAAACCTAACATGGTTTCAAACAACAAATTGCCTTCGACTTTAAATAATTACTTACACAAAACGCCCAAGTTTGAGTCCCACCCCCACTCCTTTCTCCTTCTCGAACTATCTAAATCTACCCTTCACTGATATCAATTATCCATATATATAAACATTATTTTGTACTTTCTACATTTTAATAGGTGCAATATATGTATCATATTGCAAATGCATAAAATGCAGTCCAAGAATAGTATTGATAACTAAGAACCCCAAAGAAGCACAAATGTGACTGCAAATATTTCATTGTGGATCTCAATAATTCTGCATCGTCATGGTACATTAAGATAAGGACAACTGATTAAGAAACAAAACCCAAAGACTTGACCACTTTTCCAAATGAAACCTACCACTATACCACATCCATCAAAAAGATAATCAATTTCTATTACTAATTTCATTTGGATTAAAAATTAAAATTTAGATGATAATAAATATGCATTAACCACAACCATTACAATGTAGTGATTAAGCATGTATCCGTGTGCATCACTTGTGTCAAAAAGATATACATGTATGCATTATCAGTCTGTCTCCTATACGGACAATCCTTATACTGACCACACTAAACATTGGGATATGTTCTTAGCGACAAATTTCGTTGCCAAAGTCTGGGGTTCTTAAATGGATTGTCTGTATATGAGACTCCCTGTGTACGTATATATATTATCATTACTCGGTCTCGAGATAGTTTCTTTCCCACTGAAGAACACCTGAATTTTCCAAATCTTGAGAGGACAAAAGCTGGAAATTTAATGAAAGCTTCTTCTTGTAAAGCAAGTTTGCGAGTATGAGGAGAAGAGTTTCACAAGCATGAATTTCATCCATCTTCTCCCCATCAGTAGATTCAAAAGATAGATCCTTCCATGGCTGGTAATATGACCTATGTACAACAAAAGCCCAATTCTTTTAGCATCTAACCTAGTTAATAATCATTATTTTCTAAAATCAATGTACCAAATTTCGAGCGAATGGATTGACACAGTGGTAAAGTCGTCCACCCGGATCTAGAAGATCCTGGGTTCGAGTCTCACACGGGGCGGTGCGGTTCTTAGTTATTTGTAGTAAAGGGAAGGGAAGAGACTTGGACCATCCCTTAATCTTAAAAAAAAAAAAAAAGGAAAGAAAGAAAGAATAAAAAAAATCTATGAGCAAGGGTACACCTACCAGTTTTGTTTACCAGATAAGCAGATGCTTTGGTGGGTTGTACATTTTTGCAAAGTTTCAAATCAGTCATATTTTGTAACTAATTAAGCAGTATGCTTGATTAAATTTTTACAAGGCCCAAAATTTAATATATAACAAGATTACGATGAGGGACTTCTGCAACTCTGACTAAATTAATTTTTGCATGCATATTTAATATATAGTAATTATTTAATAGATAGATTACTGAATTATGAACTTGAGAAAAATTTATCGACACGCGTAAAGTATATTCACGCTAAGGGTCTCTTATAGTTCATGTCAAAAGTTGAATCGTAAGTTGATGAGGCTCAAACTTCCCATGTGAAATTACTAATTTTTTTTTTTGATCAGAAAAGAGACTTGTATTGAGAAAAAAAAATCAATACATGCAAAGAGGGACTGATGATTTACAAGAAGTCGACCAAAAGTCCCAAAGAAAAAGAAAGCACAAAAAAATCAACAATCACAAAATATGGAGATAAAGAAATAAGCAGAAAAACGAACAACAAAAAGACTCCACAAAAACCCCGGGCCCAAAAGACCAAAACATGAAATTACTATTTTGAATTCCAAGAACAAACAAAAACTCTAACCAAATGAGCATGGAGGTATTCACCATGGAGCGAAGTTGGTGACTGATATTTTTATATTAATTATTAGAAGCATTGATCGAATAATGAAATAATCGGAGATGATCAATGAGAAGGTACACAGCACAAATGTGGATAAAATAGAATTGAATATAATGAACAACGGAGAATGAAAATATTACCATCTCCATGACGGATTAGCCTCAGCAGGGGAACGTATCCTACACAATAGCGACTCCGGCAAAGCACTCCAATCACTGTGGAGCGAGTCCGATTCTGACCAACATTAACATTGAAGGGAAAAAGTTACATTATGGAATCTTTGCCAATCAAGAACAACCTAATAGTTATAAGATAAGAAAGTACCTGAAAGCGACGGATCAGTAGAAAGTAACAGACAAATTGCAGAAACAGAGGATGGAAGTACTCTGCTGTTCATTCCATGAAGCTGCTGGAGGTAAAAAATTGCAGCACTAAGTATCTCTTCAGAGCTAATAACACCACCCTGATTTTCTCTGCTCCTTTTCTCAGTGTTTTCCAATAAAGACTGCAGTGTTTGCGCACTGTTTCTTTCGTGATGAGAATTAGATTCCAAATAATTAGATTTTCGTCCGAGAATTACTGAAGCTGTCAACCAACGCAAAAGCTTCGATATTAAAGAATCCTCGGACTGCTCATCTTCTGAGGACATTGCAAAGTGGTGGTACAATTCTCCAGACTGATTCTCTTGTGTTGACTTTGACCATAAAGCGATTGAAATTGCCCTTGTGACAAACTTATGAAGCTTTTCTGGATTCTGTAAGCAGAGAAATACATTATGATGAAGACAAATGTGAATGATGAGAAGATAAAATTTAGTAAGAGTCCTATACAGGCATATTTTTCTGACACAACAGTGTTAACAATCTAGCGATTACTCATTAGTTAGAATGTAGAAAAATAATTTGATATATGAACTTCACATTCTAACCGATATATGTTGGCATTAAATATGTCACATTTTATGTCAAATATCTGTCTCTCTAGAATTATTGAATTTGGTATACCCGTTACTGGAGTGAAATTGGGATGTTGGTTCACAAAAATCGACTCGATCACTTATACCTAATCCTAGATAAATGACTTTATTAGTTATCATGTTCGACTTTCTCACTCATCAGTAATTTATCAGGAATAAACTGCTACAACACTGCAAAAGCATGTACCAAATGGTGGCCCAACACCGCCCACTTGGAGTTTATTAGAAGCATAAGATTATCCATATATACTATTAAACGTGAGAACTTGGCGGTTATTTTTTGGTGTGCACCTAAAATTACTAACATACCATTCATGCTTTATTAAAAGAAATACAACTTGAACTAGGATTTGAGCCCATGACCTTATTAGGTATGAAGAAAAAATATCCTTACCACTCAACCAAACACTACCGCATGCCAAAAAAGTGTTTTAAAAGTATATATAATATCATGAACTACCAACTATAATATCGAACATGCATTGAGTGTACCACAAATTCTAGTACAAATTAAGCAAGTACATATTGTTTTGTTAGACGGTGACTAGGCAAACTGCACGGGTTATTTCTTGGATTTAGGGGTATGCTTTTAAGAAGTGAAATTTGAGTTCTTGCAGCATAATCTTTATACATATATAATAGATAAACATTAACTTTCCTAGTGCCTCGTCGCCATCAGCTTATATGTGCTCGTTTGGTTCAAGTTTTTGGAAAACACGGATATGTGTGTGTCCCTCCCTCCCTCCCTCTCCACAACTTTCTGAACCGTAGCTTTGAAGGTTTTTGATTTGATTTCATCATATCTTTGCTACTTTTGTTTAAAACATGTTATTTTGCTATAACTTTGGTAGTTTGAGATTTTTTGGAGACAGTTGTGTTATTGCTAGTTTGGTAGAAGTTTGCTAGTTTGGGAATTGTATGAACTTTGCTAGTTTTGCTTAAAATGCTATGTTATGTTGCTATATATTTGGTAGTTTGGTAGCTTTGAAAAGTGTTATGATTTCCTGTGCTTTATTAGTATTACAATGTTTAAAATAGTATTTATAGTGAAAAATCATTTGTCCGATTAATCCCTGAATCTCCAGTCTCCACCTCGCCGACCTAGGACATGACTAGCGATTTTTAGAACATAGATAAATATATATATATAGCGAGAGAGAGAGAGAGAGAGAGAGAGAGAGAGAGAGAGAGAGAGTACCATGCAAAGAATAGTCGCTGGAGGAGTGCTCATTAGCACTGCTTTGAGTCCAAGCTCTGCACATGGACTATGCCCTCCAACACTACATGCATCAACAACTTCAAATATTTGGAATAAGCCCTCAACAGACAAGGTAAAATGTGGCTGATATACTTTCCTCTTCTGTGATATCTTCAATGTCGATGTTACTATTCTGAGAATTGTAGTAACCAAATGAACATCTTCTGTAAGCTTGATGATGTCACCGGTTAAGAGTTTGCACAGTTGAGAAGAAAGTTCTGTCAGCTGTTCAAGCGCATATTTTTGCAGCCACTCGATAGTGTGTCTGGACGAGATAACTTCATTGACTACCTATACACACCAAAAAAAATACCAAAAAAGGTATTAGAAAGTGTAATCTACATCTTATACACGCGTGTTCTTTTTGCAGGATTTAGGTGTGGGTTTGAACAAACATTAATTTCTAAATTCCATCTTTTCCTTATCCTCCGTTGAAAAAAAAAATACCATCCCAAAGAATTTTATTCCATGGAAAACCCCAAAAGTGATAGAATATCTCACTAAATCACTTGTACTTTTCTAACTTTGATTAAAAATTAGTAGTGTTTTCAATCATTTTCCAACTTTTCTATCAAATACACCCAAGTTGTTCTTCTTGACAACGCTCAAAAACTCCTAAATTACATTAGATATTAATTTGCCCCTCATTTTATATGTGAAATTGGACTTAACCCTTGTTTTCAAACTGTTAAGACTTTAACCCCCTGCAGGCGGGGGAATCCCAAACAATTACGTAAAAACAGGGGGTTAAGTCAAAGGATTACGTTAAAATAATTAGACATTGCCACCATTTTTATGTAATACTTTGAGATTCCCATGCAACAAGACGCAAAGTCTAATGATTATGAAAACAGGGGGTAAGTATAATTTTCAAATTGAAAACAGAGGGCAAAGTTAAAATAAAATAAAAAAATCCAAAAGTAATTTACCTCCAGTGCAACAGCCAACTGAGTTAAAGAGAAACTCCTCTGGTCGTGATGTTGGCTCCCACAGAAGAATGAGACAATAGATGACAACCATGAAATTAGACAACAGTGTTCAACTAAATGGCGAGATATTTTATGTAGCTTAACAGACTTCTTCACAATCTGCCGAAAAAACCAACAAACCATCTTAGTTCAACACACGGAGTGAGTTTCATAGGCTAGGCAGAAATTTACCATAACCAAGCACATACTGACACCCAAACAATCTAGGTTTTATTATTGTACAGTGCCGAATGGCATATACATTATAGTCGTACACTCGTACATGAGGAGTTCAAGGTTTATGAGTAAACATGTAGGGTCCCGTTGATAAAAAAATAAAAAATAAAAGAGCTTTGAAAATGATTGAAACATTATTAAATTTATGAGAAGTTTAGAAAGGAGATGAGAATTTGGTTAAGATGTTATCCATTTCTCTCTCATTTTTAATGGAAAAAATTTCTAACCAATCACCCAAAGATTTCAGATTCCAGGGAAAAAAATTTAAGGAGTACTAAAACGTTTCACCAAGTCGTTCACTTTTTTCCAACTTCTCATACATTTAATAGTGTTTTAAATCATTTTCAAACTTTTTTTATCAAACACACCCTTCGATATCAAAGTTGCCTCAGCAACATTGTACAAATTATAACTACTTTGCTCAAAAAGCTTTATCATGATAGGGTAAGTTACAAATTTTAATAAAATCTGATTTTTGGATTAAAGTTATCTTATTTTAAAGTTTCTTAATCCCTCCATCTCAAACTAATATTCCCACTTCTCTTTTTGTGACATAATTAATGTACAAATCTCACAAATGAGCAAAAGTTGTATTCTTAACCATTGACTAGGTTGAAATTAGTGTTTTACTGTTTCCTTAAAAAAAACCAAATTCAAAGTGGTCGATATCAATTTGTGACAGAGGGAGCATATAAGTTGATAAGAGAGGAAGGTGATGTGGATGTGTAAATTGGTTCTGTATTTTACAGTGTTAAGCATGATATTCATTACAGTTCCTTCTCCAAACAGCTTAAGCTTTTGGGAGAGATGGTTCCTAACATGGTATCAGAGCTTGGTTTACTGGGAGGTCCAAGGTTTAAGCCTTGGCACCTCCATCCCCCATTTGTTAATCCGAAATTTGAAATTTGTCTGCTCTCCACATGTGAATATGGGGTCGCACGTGAGGGAGGGTGTTAAGCATGATATTCATGACGGTTCCTTCTCCAAACAGCTTAAGCTTTTGGGAGAAATGGTTCCTAACATATAGATTAATGAGTTTGCAAGGTAATATACACAACCATTGGAACACTAAATCCTTTAGAAATTGTGTAAATTATACACATTGCTTAATTGGCATTGCATTTACCGATTTATTTGGCCATTGGAGATACTCAAAACACAGAACACAGAAATAAAACCACTTTACTAACAAAGCAAGAGTGCCAACTTGGGGAATGAGGACTAAAAATGTATTTCATCTACTATATATATATATATATTTTTTTTTGATCAGAAACAAAGCTTATATTAATTAAAGAAAATCAATACAAGCAGAAAAAAGACTGTAAGTGAACGAGAAGTCCACTAACAGCCCGCACCAAAACAAGAACAGAAAGCAAAAAAGACACAAAAGCCCAGCAGATTACAACTCATCTACTATATATTATAAAGGCAAAATCCTTACTTCAACCGCTTGAAGCTATGTCAAACTTTTGATATGCCTATTTTACCCTTACAATTTTCTTTTTCATAACAAATTTGATAATGGTAATCGAAACCTTGACCTTAAACAAGCAACAGTCGTATTTAACCACTAGATCATCTTTCGCTTCTGTTAAAATTGTATCCTTAAATTGTATACATTTAAGTAGCAGACGCGTCACTTGCGCAGGTGGTCTAGTACATGTCTAAAGCATAGCTTAAATTACCTGAAGGATGAGTTTCTTTGACTCATTATCAGAAAGAGGAGAAGCATAGAAACTAAGAAGAATCTCAAGAACTGAATTCTTGATATATATGTGAGCATCATCGTCTAAATTCAGTCCAGCATATAAAAGGCGAAGTATCCATAACCTGTCTGTTTTGAAAGTAACCGAGCTGCTCCATAAAAAATCGTGGAACAATGGTATACGCTGCAAGCACAAATCATAAAGCAATCTTAGCACAAATTAGGTTCTCGTAGAATTATAATTACACTTGAAGTGCAATTGATAATATATATATATATATAAATAAAAAGGTTGGAAAATGATTGGAAAAAAAACTTAAGCTTAGAAGTTGTTAAAATATAATGATTAATGAGATGACCGTCATTTTTTTCTCTTTTGTCATGGAAAATTTTCTTTTTATCATCCAAAGAACTGGTTCCCAGGGAAAAACCGAAAAGTAATAGAACAACTCACAAATCACTCATCTCTTTTTCTATTTTCTCATAAAGTTGGTAGTGTTTTTAATAATTTTCCAACTTTCTTATCAAACGCACCATTAGTTGATAGTTAATATATATGACATCATTCGTTATTCAGTAATTAATGAAGTTTTTTGTTTCTTATCAAAAATATATATATATGACATCACGTCATGAATGCAAAGTGCAATGAATAAAACGAGGGCTTTTCTGACTTTGCCCCCATTTTATACACAAAATTAGACTTGCCCCTGTTTTCATAATCGTTAGACTTTACCCCCTGCTGTGCATATGGGGGAATGTCAAAGAATTATGCAAAAACGGGGAGTTAAGTAAAAGGATTGGGTTAAAAAAATTACGGCATGCAGAGGGAATAGTCTTGTGATTATTTAAACAGGGAGAGAACAGGGGGCAAAGTCAAAAAAAAAAATACCATAAAGCAACTACATGCAAAAAATTATGTGGGGAATGACAAAGAATTACACAGAAATGGGGGGTTGAGTAAAAAGACTGAGTTAAAAAAAATTGATAGCATGCAGGGGGCAAAGTCTAGTGATTATTTAAACAGGGGGTGGTCTAGTTTCGCACAAGAACAGGGGGGCAAAGTCAACAAATCCCATAAAACAACTTTATACAAAAAATAACCACATGAAAATTCCAAAAATAAAATCTAACAAGCAGAAGTGTTGCGGAAATAAAACATCTACCTTCATATTCATCCTAGGAGTCCGCACCAGCATCTTACTTATGATCAAGTAATGATCATGTGAAGGATCCAACAAAAGGAAAGACGCCTCTGCAACAAATATAGAAGATATTGAAGGGATCCTCTGCCATGGCTCTTCTATACCATTTTGCAAATATGTCAATAAAAGTCGAAGCCTCATTACATCCTTCCTTTTTTGACTCTTCTGTAACAGACAGGCATATCATTATGAACGAGTGGACATTAACCAACCTTAAAATATGTGAAGTTAATGAAGAACAGAAAACAATAATAATACCAATGGTCCTGGAGGACAACATATGAGAAGAGCAATCTATTCTGTTATCCCAACTTGCATTTGATGGGAATTATGGAAGTTCAGAATGAAATCAAATTTGGATTTATAACAAGAAGGCTCAAGGAGAAATTCTGAAAGTGGAGTTTGCTCTGTCAACACTCAACAATAATAGGGGGATCGAATATTAGTGATCAGCAATTACTGAAGAATCTGCAGATGCCCTTTACCAGCCCAAGCCCTCCCAAAACCATTATCACTAATAGCTCGTTTGGTTCAAGTTTTTGTTTGTTTCCCGGAATTTTATATTGGTAAATTCACGTATGGAGTCTCTTATAATTTGTGTCTTAGAGACGAGTCAAAAGATGACAACACTTAAACTTTGCATGTGAAATAACAATTTTTGATTTTAGGAAAGCGCAAAAGACTCTAACCAAACGAGCAAAAAGTTGCTGATTCATGAAATTGTAGAAGCTTATTTCTGATGGCTCTTGAAAATGCTTGTGAGAGCAGGGCTGGCTGTATCTCAAGAAGTAAGGAAGGTAAAATGAATATGATTAGTTTTGATTTTTTATGATTAGAAAAGGATCATTGGTGTTGAAGTTGAATATGCTTCTCACATATTTGTGAGATCAATTCAAGATAATTCTGTTTATTCATATGTCTCTGCGTAAGCCACATTTACGATGCACCCCACTGTTAGACAAATCTGTTAAGCCATGTTAATTAATGAAACCAACAGACCAAATTGCTCTTATCGTTGCACACATTAGACATTTTTAGGGAGAAAGCCATATATACATAATCCAAAATGCAGTTGTCATTACTCAAAACCCAAAGCTTCTTATTTCTCATCAACATCTTCTTTGTATTCTTCAATTTTGAATCATTACCTCTTTTTTTTCTTTTTTTTCTTTTTTTTACCTTTTTTCAATTTTATTTATTTTATTTTGTATATAGACAAATAGCTTTGACCCAAGTAGAGGGGTGATAAAACCAAATCATCTAGGCCTTTCCTTAAGCTCATAGTTCAAGAATAATACCAATTTAACAATTTGTAATCTGGTTATACTAATCTCTCGTCTTTTTCTTTCTCTCCCTTATGCATGTGCTACAATTATATAATCTGCTTTAGTCCTTAGTTGCTAGATAGTATTAGTTATACTCATGTAGTACTTTCACCAAACAGATTCTAGTCATTAAACAATTTAATGGGAAGACTTCATGTGACTAACAATCCTAAAACTAGACAAAAAAAAATAGGACTGTACATGTTGAAATTCTAGTATCTGTAGCTCAAACACAACTAAATGCTAATCAAGAAGACTAGAACACCTCTTAACTTTTATTACCAGGCATTAGAAACAGCATAAATAACAAAGCATCAACATAATATTAAGGTTGAAGCAAGAGGATACCATGCTGTGGGATATTTGAGGAGATCTTGGGGTCCACCATTCCCCTTAAATATGTGGAATTTTTGTTAATTTGCACTAAAAAAAAAAAACACTCCCGGAAGAGTTTATAAGAGGTCTAAATGTTGCTGATGATGAAGGGTAACTTGGTTAGGTGATTTATTAATTAATGTGGCTTAACAAACTAATCTAACGGTGGTGTGCAGTCCCAAACTAAAGTGGTAAAATGTGGGGTACAATGACAAGTTATCCCTAACCTTTTGTCTTCAAATTGTACACATACGAGATGCGTGTGCAGGGTAGTCTAGTGTATGTATATATATATGAACCAATCTTGGCAAGTTCAACGTAGATAGACTCCCTCCCCTTTCCTTATCATCACACAAAAAGATCTTAAATGTTGACAACATTATAAGTATAAACTGCAACAAGCAATCATGAAGATAGAAACCGTTACCTCTAATGCACTCTTGAATCTTCCGATAGCCTCATAGGCCAATTTCCTGATCTCGTAATCAGGTGAAGATATGCTAACCAATGCAATTGCAAGCAAGCCCTGACTAGCAAATTCCATTGGTTCAATGTAACCCATTGACAGGCTATGAATTGATAAGCGCAAAATGAAAACAGGATCATATATTTGCCTCTTCTCTATAGTTGTAGAATGTGCCTGAACAAATTACCATCAATAAAATAATGAATAATCATTAATCACCCCACTAAGTGAAAAAAAAAAAAAAGGAGATGTGCACAAATCAGTCCAAAAGCGAGTTAAGAGAATCAGGTTCCGCTTGGTTCGTTCTTTGAATCTTAATTCCTGTCATTCAAAATAATAACGTTTTGGTTAGAGTTTTGAAAAGGAATCGAGGATTCCTAGTGTAAGGAACCATCTCTCCCAAAAGCTTAAGCTATTAGGAGAAGGAATCGTAATGAATATCATGGTTAATACCCTCCCTCACGTGCGACCCCATTCTCGCACGTGGAGAGCAAACAAATTTCGAATTTTGGATTAACAAATGGGGAATGGAGGTGCCAAGGCTTGAACCTTGGACCTCCCAGAAAACCAACCTGTGATACCATGTAAGGAACCATCTCTCTCAAAAGCTTAAGCTATTAGGAGAAGGAATCGTAATGAATATCATGGTTAACACCTAGAAAACAAAAATCCCCTTAATTGAGGATTCTTGGGAATTCTTTCGTACATATATATATATATAGATATATATATTTAATATAATTATCACTTGCATATAACAAATAACCAAATATTTTTCTTTTGCTTTATAGTAAAGCCATTTAAACAATATATTATTATATGATAACTAAAATTAATTAAGTTGTTTTCAAATTCAATAATATATTAACAAGTTATTCCCAATGTGACGAAAAGAGAGTACCGGCTTTAACCGAACACTGGCCAGGAAATTCGAATGCCAGGAATGTAGCTTTCCTGAAATCTAAAAAGCCAATCCTTTCCTAGCACTCGAACCAAACGAGCCCTTAAGTGAGGAGAAAAACAGATATATGCACAACTCAGTCCAAAATTTAGTTGAAAGAATCAAGGTATAGAATATAAAATACCTCAGGGATATGCACAGCATTACTCTGATCAAGCTTACTCAAGGATGAAGTTCCACCATTAATGGTTCTGTCATAAGGGAAGTAAAGAACTGTATTTGCACACAATCTTGGGTCAATGGGGAAGTTCTCTCTGAATTGACTTCTTCGACGTTCTTCAACTCCTTCAGAATCCATATCCTTCTCAAGTTCTCGTTCTCTTCTAATATTTATAGCAGCATTTCCCCACAGATAATCCAATTCAGCAATTTTCCCAGATTCCAATTTCTCGTTAGACTCAATTTCATGCATGAGATTATACATCTCTAAATCAATTTCACTGAGAGTAGCACCATAAGAAGACAAAAGCAAGAGAAGCAATTCTCTAGAATTTATGCCCATATCATCCTTTTCAAAATCGGAACCACCCTGTTGAGCCTTGAAATGAAAGAGTACCCTAAGCAACTTAACAACACCCAACTGTAAATTCTTTTCTTTATTAGGGTCATTTTGATTGGATGAATAAAGAACAAGTGATCTCAAAATGCTGGACATAGGCCTAAAAATCATACCAAACTGAGAAGAACCAGAAGAAATTCGACCAGACTGAATAATAGGTACAAACTGAGAATGAGCAAGCAGTAACTGAAGGACTAAATTGGGAGAGAACTTCCCCTCAGATGTGAAAAGCACACTTCGGAGCAGCCTGACCGTTAATTCATCCTCAAACCTATGAAGAAGAGAGGATCTCACAAGTTGTTCTATGTAGGGAAGAGAGTTTGTTTTCAAAGGACAATTACGCATCTCCGCTGTTAAGTCCAAAATGCTTCTCAAAATGAAGACTTCAAAAGGTCGGAACAAGGAATATTTTGTGCATTCTCCTTCACTAAAGCCATCTGAATTTGAAGGGAACTTTTTGACAATTAAATGCCAAGTTTGTACCAATATGTTTAGAAACCGGATTCCTGCAGGAGACTCTTTGTTAGATCCCACTTCTGAAGAACTCTCCTTTTTATCTCCATCTACTTTTATTTCCTCATTAGGAAATAAAAGCATCCTACAAACACGTATCTTTGCAGCAGCTTTAGTTATAAGGTTCAAACACTGATTACTAGAATAAGCATCAATTTCACTAAATTCACAGTCAAGCAGGTCATCATCCGGACCTGAAAACGGACAAATACAATCAAAAAGCTTCAACCGTTTCTTCAGTTTCATTGGAAGCCCGCTCGAAGCAAAATAGTACCTCAACATTAGAACTGATTTTCCAAGAAGACTGTTGTTGACAAAATCGATAAGCTCGTCCAAAGATGAAGGCAGTACTACAGCAGATTCTTCTTGAAATATGTCACTCGAAACATAAGACTTCCAGTTACGGAAACCAGACAAGAGGATCCGAGAATAGAAAGAGGATATGTCTGTCAGATGCCTGTAATAGAACCGCTTCCCATATTTTATGCGTGTCGAATTTAAATATGACAAAGCATTAGGCAGAAGGATCATAAATTGGTCATCTGAAATATTCGTGTTTCCCCTTGGAAGCAATGATTTATTCATCAACTCCGATAAAAAGTACCCAAATAGGGACAGATGCTGAGGGCTCACTTCTGTTAGAAGAAACAATAATTGGGCTTTTGTCAAGCTTGGCCTTTGGATGCAATGAGAAACCACTTTCATTGGAGTACTCGCTATCAACCTCGAAAGCAGCACACAAAATTGAAGGCAACGTTTTCGCAGGACTTTGTGCGGATTTGAAACATTAATAGCTTTCAATAAACATAGATCCGCAACATCTAGTTCAAAACTTGAGACGATCTCAACTAGACGAGAATAAATTCTCTCAAAAAGGGCAACATCGAAAGTTTTCTCTTCTATTTCCCAAGTATTGAACGATTTCTCTTTTGCATATGGCTGCTGCAGATAAGCTGATAGTAAATCGAAAGCCCGGCCAGCAATAGATAATCCAACGGAGAGAGCAGATTTCTTTGAAGATGCCAAAACAGTGGACTCATCGAGGTCAATTCTAGAAAAGATCCAATCCACTAATTCAAGCAGATCAAATGGTGATAAGAAGTTGATCAAATTGTGTAAGGTGACTAATGTTGGGATAAGTGGCAGCAAATTTTTTTCAGTCTTTAAGCATGAATCCATCCTGTCACGGAGAATTTGAAACAGCTTCTGAACGAGCGATTTAAAAGCCTTATTTGGATAGTCAACTTCACATACAGATCTTTGGCTATTGCTAAAAGCAAAAATGTGATCCAAAATAGCTGCTACAATATTTAAGACATTATTATCAATTTTGTGAAGTCCCTGTTTGGCTACAAAAATAAAATTCTCCGCACTTTCCCCAAAAATTACCTCTGTAAATTTCTCACTACCAGACAATGGGCATTTCAATGATGATGCCACTGAAGGATGACCTAAAATAATTTCAGCCAATTCTTGAGAACAACCGCAATCAATTTTTTCAACAAAAATCTTCGCTAGCATTTTCTCTAGGAGAATAAAGCACATATCAGATAGCTGCTCAAGTGCATCAAGTGGTTTAAGTGCGTAGGATAATTGTGTCTTGTGAAACCAGAAGAGCACCAAGCGTAAAGAGGAAATTAAGTCATCTGGTGTCCCTTCATAGAGTTTAGCTAGAAGAAAGTCTTGTAGTTTGCAGCACCCCAACAAATATGAAGAATCAGTACTCACAATTGCAGGAAATACCACATAAAATGGTGCCCGCTTCAGAAAGGAACAAAATGCAATAGAAACAGATTCTGTTGAATCAATTTCTACGTTGCCTATTGCTTCTTCCTTCATTTCTTTTTTATCGACTATCATTAAAGCCCTTTCAAGACCAGTGAAGAACATATCAGGCCATAACTTGGAGACATCAATAAGAAGATGTCGGTCCAAGAAAAACATTGACAATAAGAATGGGAGAGGATCGCCTTGTAACTTGTGGGAAATAGATATAACTGAAGGGAAATTCCTTAATATCTCAATAGGGGGTGTGCATACCATCGAAAATGAAAATGCTGTAGTTATTCCAGCTAACCCATCATCTTCAAACCCACTCGTTACAACTTTTTTAACTGCATCAAGGCTATTGCCGAAAGAACCGTTGGAAATAGATTCCACTTCTCTATCATGAGAAGAAATGCTACAAGTTTTCTCATCTGAGATGCTCTTCACAAAAAGCAATAAGTTCTTCAATGGCCTCCACTCACAGAAATCGTCAGATACATCAACTACAGAGACTTGGTCCTCGAGCCTATTAGATAATATTAGACTAACCAGTGAAGATAGCAATCCAGCTTCTACCTAATAAAATAGAAGTTAAATTTATACAATGTGCACAAAAGGAGTATATTAACATTTATATGCAAATGAGAACATAGAATCAAGAATAACAGAGAGTTGGTCCTCGAGCCTCTCAGATAATGTTAGACTAACCGTGAAGATAGCAATCCAGCTTCTACCTAATAACATAGAGTTAAATTTATACTGCACAAAAGGCGTATATTAATGCATTCAAGAACATAGAATCAAGAATAAACCAGCAGATGCTTACCTGATTTTGCAAGAGATAACTTAATGTGTTGCTCACATATAATGATATCATTGATTTCTCAGGTAAAGATAAGATCCCAGATTCAGAATTAAGTATCCTTAGGCACTTTTCCAGGACACAAATCACAAGTGGGCTGAAACTAGGAGATATGTCTGCGATAAACGTGATAATCAATAAAAGTATATAATAAAATGGGAAAAAAAATTGATATGACATTCACTATATAGAACAGCTAAAGCAGAAGTCAACAAGAGGAGTACTAATTTTGCCATAATTTTTCAGATTCTTCTTTCTTTTCTATCAGGCTATCCCTGGTCCTCTAGTTCTCTGCATTCAGATAGTAAAGCTTCTTATATTAAAAGAATATGATGGTAATTACATCCAAATTCAGGTTCGATTCTCCTTCCCTTCTTTCACTTGAGTTGCCACATAGACCTTCCTTATTGAAATGTTAAGAGGAGAGGTGGGTTGTGGTTGTGGGGGGGAAATGAAAAGGAACTAGCTTTAAACCATTAAAAATGTAGCCCCACAACTCCGGCTAAGGCTCTACCCAGAGTCCAGACTAACTAACGAAAGGCCTCAAGTCAAAAGTCGTGCTTGAAAGCTAATAAGGTTTTTATATTCCTTTTGCTGTGGTAATTGGAACAAGTTGCTGCGTAACAAGCCTATCCATGTTGACGATATCAGCATTGATAAATAGTGACAATATCAACTGTGACCTTGATGTGGAACATCTTTTATGATGAAAGCAATAACTGTGATAATATTTATAATGTGGGGCGAATTTTTGTCCTATTGTGCCTGTGATAAAGATTCCTTATATGGAAAGATTTTTCTCTCTCATTTCTGTATTGAACTAGTGTTAAGATGTGAGAACGTCTCTCCAATAGCAGTCCAACTAACAAGCTACAGTTCAATTTGTATAATTAAAAGCCGAGTTTTATTGACTTCCCCCCAACAACACAAAAAAAAATACATTATATATGCAAAACTAGACTTACCCCCTGTTTCATAATCATTAGACCTTGCCCCCTGCATCCAGGGCATATCAAAGAATTTCATATAAACAGGGGGTTAGGACCAAGGCTTACATTTTAAGAATTAAATATTTCCCCTATTTGTACATAATTCTTTGAGATTTCCTGATGCAAGGGGCAAAGTCTAATTATTATGAAAACAAGGGGTTAGGACCATGACCTACATCGATGCTCTTTTGGCACAATCTTCTCCTTCCTTCCCCCTTGTGTCTAAAATATCCTCTCCTAGCCCAACTAGTGAGTCCAGATCTAATACAAAAGTGAAGAGGAAGAGAAGAAATAAGCCAGGTTCCGAGCATCGAGATACAGAATGGCGCAAAAAAGGTCACTGTGTGCTTCAAGGACTACAACCAAGTGCTCACTCTTTGGAAGGCCAGGCACATTTCAAATATTGAAGCTAGGATCATGATTGGACCAACTCTTGAGTACTCAATTTTCCTAGAGGATCCTATTGAAACTCCATGGGTTGATATGCATTTTGGATGTAATTAATCTCGGGTCTTGTAGTTGGCCCTTTTGGCTTTCCGTGGTTAATGAACTTCGTTATATAGGCTTAGTTCATTGTTCAGTTTAGTTTGCTTTATTTTCGTTGTCTTCTTGAAGCCCATGGGGTGCACCTTTTTAGCCCTCTTTATTTTTTTATTTTTTTTATGGGAGCACTATTTATCCGGTTTCCGAGTTGGAGGATTTATAAAATATAAATAAATAAAAAAAGATCTCATTTTGCATTAAGGATAGGGAAACAAAGTCAAAAAGACCCTTAAAATCCAAATAGTAAGCTGCATCAACAGCAAGAACTGTGTAATTACCTTTACTGCCTTTCAAATGGTAGATATGACACTTTAAAAGATCCCAATGTTTGAATAAATTATTTCCGATGGTGGAAACGGCATCACATAGAAAGGAAACTACTGACGAAAACTTCTGGAACAAATCAATAGAAACATTGTCGCTGTTATAACCGGGTAGAAATAAGAACCATGCACTAATTTCCCTTTGATTATTGTCAAATGCACCGGTACTCAACATTGCTGCTTGAGTAAGAACATATGCTTGATCTTTTATCTCTCTGATTGGCGAACAAATGAGCAAGTTAATAAATGCATATAGATGTCTATACATTAGTGGCTGGGTTCTGGCAGGAATCTTGCGTGTTGAGGACCATCCAATATGTTCTATCAGCAGAGATAATAAAGATTGCTGAAGAATTGTTGGTAATGCTAAAGCATTGCTGGGGAGAACTTTAAAGAAATCGAAAGATCCCTCCAACACAGTTGGCATAGTCCGCTGCAAGAAGTTAACATTAACTATGGTGAGAAATCCATAAAGATACGATTTGTTGCAAATGAAGATATTAGACATGATGCTGGCTTGAAGTAAAACTTACGAATTCTACACCCAAAAATAATACTTCCCCTGTCCTATATTAAGAGTCCACTATTGACTATTGCATCTTGGGATGTCCCAAATTAAAAGTCCACTTTCCTTTCTAGAACATAATTAATGTACCAAAACTCACAATAGGAAACAGTTTTTGTTCTAAACAATTGATTGGGATGAAATTAGTGCATTCTTAAAAAATGTGAAAGTCAAACACGGGCTCAAGACTCTTAATTATGGACGGAAGGAAAAAGAATAATAATAATTCCATAGGGAAATAGAGAAAAGGCAAATCTGAGTAGGTAAAACACAGAAGCATGTTGAATCAAAAAATCATCGAAGTAATTAAGCAAAACAATAATACTTGTCTTTGATTTAACAGGATTTTAGTGAAAAATTGCTAGGACCACATAAGACATAAAAGGAGCAAATTAAGATGTAGCGCAGAGTAGGTAAAGTCCACAAGAATGTACAGTTAAAAATTGAACTGAACCACAACATAAAGCTAAGAACTGATGCTCAAACTTGCATAAAGGTTAAGAGTATATAAAGCTAGTTATTCTATACGTAACTGGCAAGGAAACAATTGCACAATAGTTTCTAGTGGAGAAACAAACCAAAAAAGTCTAGCAATGGTGTCATCTGGTGGTCTTTAATGCTCTATAATGTTCAATGATACATACAAGAAAGATATTCTTACACGATCTATGAGCAAAAATACAATCTTCAAAGTAGACTAAGTCAAATTTGATGGCATGAGGATTACTCAACGTGAAATTTGAGTGTTTAATGCAGATTATACAACAAAATATTGCTTAACTCAAAGCATTATCTCATAAGTAAATTGAATTTCAGGATAAGCTTTCAATAGCATTTAAAGGTCACACACTCATAAGCCCATACGTAGAAAACACATCATATAAGGTCAAACAATTTAACTTAATCCAACAGCATCCCCAAGAAAGATTTTCTGTACACTGCATAAGTTATGTTATATATCAGACCAACAATACTAAGAAAAATGGAACTTACATGATATATTTTGAGCGTGTCAAGCAACTTAGAGTAAAAGTATGTTTCTTCATCCTCGAGTGCCCCATGGGGGTTGCCAAATCGGTGAAGACCCCAAATTTCTGCAATATGATCATCTCCATCATCTAAACCATCTGCATTTTCTGTACCCAAAGCCCCCTCGTTATCTCCAGGTAAATCAATGTCAGGGGAATAACTAATCCCAGCAACAAGAATATCGGTTTCTTCATTTACACTTGAAGTTTTCAACTTCTTATTAGCATTTGTGTTATTCTCAAGAACAACTTCAGAGTCTGCAGGTCTCTTCAAACATGAATCTGGACTTTTGTATCGGCTATTCAGAGAAGAAAGTAATGACAATAGAACTTGGGGATCCGGTAAGAGAACCCGGACTTCATTCAGAATGTCTTGCTTCAGACTTGAATGAGAACCATTGCTTAGAGCATGGATGAAAGAATCCAACAACTTGAGTGTCACCAAAACAAGTCGTAAAGTACCATGTTTCACAATAGAATCAGAGTGAAGTAACCCTTTGTTGATGACCAATCGAGTGAAAGGACGAGGACATATGCATTTTATAATACTCTGAACATCTGAGCCATTAAAGGAGAGTTGATCCTGAAGCTGGCAATCAAGGAATCCAAAAGAAACGCCTGCTGCGACAGAGGAAACCAAGTTTGCAACCAGAGAAACAGCAGCAGACCTGCAAGTACTTTAGTCACAGCACCAAAAAAAAGGGATGTTTCTACTTAACCCCCTATTCTTAATGAGAAATTAGATTTGCCACCCCACCCGGTTTTCATGATCATTAGACTTTGCCCTCCACACGCAGGGGAGTCTCAAAGAATTGTGTAGAAATGGGGGGTGGTGTTTAAATTTTCTTAAGTAATCCCCTTGGTTTTATGTAATTCTTTGAGATTGGCCAATGTTTAATGCTTATGAAAGCAGGGGTCAGTCTAATTTTGCATTAAGAACAGGGGGCAAAGTCAAAAAAAAAAAAACCGCAATGAAAGGATCGCAACCACAGAACTAAAGATATATCTAACCAAGTTGGTGATGTATGATCATCAAGGTTGTAAGGGAACTCATCCAAGTACGCCGAACCAAATGAAGGCCTTCCATTAACAATGGCCAAAAGCAAGTCTCTGTGGTACTCAATATCTGTTGCTTTTAGCTTCTTCATGAGATCCAAGAGTCGCTTTGTATTCCCCCTTAAAGGATTAGGTTGTCGCTTCAAATCTGGCATCAACCCATTAGAAGGGTCCGTACATACCATCGCAAGGACTTTGTGTGCTATCTCTGCAGCAAGCCCACCATTTTCCCTCCCCGAAATGCTTAGTAGCTGCTCTAAAGTAACACTCCCAAATAGCACGCTCCTAAGACCTGGGGGTACCAATGACTCTAGCGTAAGAACTCTCTCTCGCAAAGTCGAAAGAACATAACAAATTGCCTCATCATCATCACCCCCAAGCCCACGAAGAACGCCGGAAAACATTTCCTTCTGTTGTATGACCCACCTCAATAAGCCCGGCTTCCCCACTTCCAAAAACGACATAGCAAACCCAATGAAAGATCGCCTCGTCGAGTGCCTACTTTTCGTTTCGATTTTCCTTTTCTTGTACTCCGCAAGTTTCGGAAAAACAGGGAGTTTGAAATCGAAACTCTTCGCAACATCAGAAGCCAAGCCTGATCCCCGTCTAACAATCGAAGCCAACAAAAAGAGGGCAGCATTTTGGCATTTTGCATCTTTACTATTCAATTCCTTGTAAATATCTCCCAACTTCTCTTCAAGAATCAAACGAGCAAACTTGTCGAGGGCCCTGCTCATAGCAGTACCCCCTGTGTTTTCTGCTTTATATTTTCCATCAGGATGACTCAAGATAGCGGAAATTAAAGATAATACATAAGAAAACCCGGGTTTTCCCTGTCGAAGCTTCCAAGCTTGTAGAAGTTCGGTACACTTAGAGGAGGTTTGTATATATTCGTGAAGCAATTCACCTCCGGTATCACCTTTAAGCAACTTAATAAACTCCTTTGATGCATCTGAACATAACTTAATTTCGACCGAAGTAATATTACGCAAAAGTTCTTTTAATTTAGCTTCATGAGACACTTTAACTACAAACATTGGGATCTCTTCTCCCTCAAATTCATATCCATTGTCAATTTCCATCCTGCAATGAAACAAAAAATTAATAAACACATAGAACTGTTTGGCTTCTACAGAATACATAAAAGTCTATGAATATGTGTATGTGTGTGTGTGTGAGTCTGGATGCCAAATCTAACTACCTACCTATTGTGGATGATTGATTACATATGATTAAGAATAATTATCTTGTAGTTGTTGTCTTTTGTAGAAAAGCTTATCTTTTCTATTTTTTATCCTGTAGCTATGGCTATCTCTTTCTATTGTCACTAATTTCCACTATTTATATCATGTATCATGCTCGTACTTGTATACGAGAAGCAAAAAATTACTTTTGAGTTGTACTTCTCAAAGTCTGTGTATGTATTTGATCAAAAATCAATAGCAAAAAGGAAAATTTAATTTCAGAGATTTAAGATGTGATTCACTAACAAATGGTAGTTTACTGGTTCAATGCAAGAAAAAGTAGCACAACAATGTACAGTAGGTAGCTGATACAGCCTTGCAAAATTGACATTAAAATTTTGAACAACAAAGAACTATTAATTAGCAGTGAGCATAGTTGTCAAAAGCGCGCGCCTAGGCTCCAGGCGCAGAAGTGGGGAGTCGCCTACTACTAAGCGCATCCCATTCTAAAAGGCGAGGGCTTTTTGCGCCTAGGCTCCAGGCGCATCAAGGCGTGGATTTTTGAATTCGTTTATTGGGAACTTAAACCCACTGAAACAAAACGTAATAAACCCTAAATCCCTACTACGCACCTTAGTTTCACGCCGTCTCACACTCTCACTCACACTTCTCTTGCTCGTTCCGTCGTTCACGCCGTCGTTCAGTCGACGATCTTCTTCTTCTTCTTCTTCTTCTTCTTCTTCTTCTTCTTCTTCTTCTTCGTTCTTCTTCTGTTACGCTTCTTCGTTCTTCTCCTGTCGCTGCTATTTTTTTTTTCTTTCTTCTTTTTCTTTTTCTCGGAAGAATTAATTTATGCAGCTCACGTTATTTTGCTCCTTTTCTACACCCTCACCTCACGTATTTCTGCTCTCACTTTATTTCTGTTGCTCACGTGATATGATATGTCCAGCTTTTTTATAGATAAGTGACCTAGATAATTTGTCCATAATAATTAAATTATAAGTGAGATGTATATATATTTTCCAGAATTATTAAATTATAAATAATATATATATATATTTTCTAGAATTATATTTTTTTCAGAATTATTAAATTATAAATAATATACATATATTTTCCAGAATTATATTTTTTTCAGAATTATTAAATTACAAATAATATATATATATATATATATTTTCCAGAATTATATGTTATTAGGTTAATTACTATGATCCATGAGAACTTGTTTCTTATTTAGATTTTAATTTGATGATTTATTTAACTCTAAATTGTATGTCATTAGAGTAGATGGTGCAAATTATGAGTAGAATCGTATATTTTAAGTTTTTGTATAGGAGTGCGCCTTACTTTGAAAAGGCTCGCACCATTGCGCCTTGCGCCTAGGCTCCAGGGACCTTGGCGCCTTGGTGCACCTTGAGCTTTTGACAACTATGGCAGTGAGTTTATGTCAATAAACAATATCGGTCCATTGATGCAATATCATACTTACACCTTCAAAACCATTACTTAACACCTTCAAAATATAAGAAAAGCATACATTGAAAATTTGTTCCATGATTCTTACTCGTATTAAATAAAAATATAGAATCAAGTAGTGTTGCCTAATTCGTGGGCCACCCCTACGTACTGTGAATTGGGTAGCCCGACCCCAAACACATTAGTGACCAAAAACACCAAGTCAAGCGACACCCTATTTTAACTTGCACGTTTACATATGAAAATAATCATATAGTCAAATATACAGACAAATATGAATAGTATTTCAGAAATATCAAGTTTCCATTATAATATTTACATATACGTATTGAAAATGAGATGCAATGTAGTATATGTTCCTAAACGAATAGACCCAAAATAGCGTTCTAACAAAGACTAAACCCCCCCCCCCCCCCCCCCAAAAAAAACCAAGTACCAGGCCAGGTAATGTCCCCCCGTACTCGTTCTAATACTGCCTTCCATAACATTCAACAAATTAGGTAACAATGGAATAAACAGCATCTTAGCAAACTCTACCAAGCTCACAATTTAGGTAATTCCCCAAACAATATCCATCCATCCTTCAATGGAACATCCTACTTATACTAATTACTTAAAATCCCAGAAACATAAGAAAGGCATAAATTGAAAATTATGATGCATTACTCTTAATCATCAAATTAAACAAAAACAAAGAATCAGCCTCAGCAAACAAGCTCACAATTTATTTAGTTCCACAAATATTTGCATAGTAAAATATTAGAACACAAAGAAATACCTCCAAAGCTTCAACAAAGTGGCAGCATCAATCAATGAGCGATTTTAAAGCTTGCAGTTTTCCGGCGAGAAACTGCGTCGTGCGAAGGAGGGAAAAGAGTAAGGCAAGGGTTTTCGTTTATCAAAACCTCCCTAATAACGAAAAAATAAACTAGAAAAGAGAGGCACACGCCGTCGTTTCATATGGAGGAAAAGTGAGGGTTTAAGACTTCATTATTAAGTCGTAAATAAGTATTCAGAGGTTTTTTTTATAAAATTTGAAAATGATGAAAAAAGTCTTGTGTAATAACATTTTCTATAAAAAAATTAAAAATAATATATTTTAGAAATAAATGCTTAAATATTACCATTCTAAAATAAAGCCTTTTCATTAATTGTGTTTTAAAAATAAGGTTTTTGATGGAGTGTATACTTAACTTTGAATAAAATTGTGTCTTGTGCAAACTTAACTTTGCAATCAAAAAAATTTAATGCAAATTTATTTTGCATGATGTGTTTATATTTTTTAATAAGTATATTCTTATATTTCATTCATAAAACTTCAAAACAATGTCAAATAAATACAAATACATAGTAATGTTTTAGAAAATAAGGGGTGCAAACTTAAATTTGCATAACTCGGAAAAAATTATTATGTACATTTTATTAATAAATAGGTTTTGAATATGTAATCTTTTAAAATTATTATAAAGCACCGTAAATTAAACACTTATTTATAGTAGTATGCTAAAAAACATATAGTGCAAACTTAATTTTGCATGATTTCATAAAAAAAATATATTTGCTCCCCTTTTGAAGTTTGATCAAATATAGGCCCTTAATTTACAAAAATATTATTTTCTGGTTATTTTGCAGAAAACCTCAAACAAGCCATATTTTTCAATATTCCATTATAAAATTTAGCAGAGATAATTTACTATTTATCATATGTTTCAATAAAGTTTTATGAAAAAATCTATTTATTTACCCATTGTTTTTAGAGTAAAGGGATTCGGTATTCCTATGTATATATATATATATATATCAATAATGTTTTAAAGACGATGGATCTAAACCAAGGTTTAGGATAAAATAGTAGACCCTAAATTTAGGAGTTAGGTTGATATATATTACATACAAGTCTTGTGGAGCATTATATGTAGGTGTAATATGATATCTATTAATTCCTCGTATTAAAAACATAATATTACATTTGGGTAAATGACAATTATATGTATTTTTTATGTTTAAGGTCAAGGGCACAAATCTAACATTATTTTTTATAATTTTCGCTTATGTTTTTGTGAAACCACTATTAACAGCATCGCAATTCTTCAAAATTATCAAAAGGCCTCCCCCAGATTTACTAATTTTAATTATAAAAAAATATATATTTACTTGAAAACTAATTTTAATTATAAAAAAAAATTATTTACTTGAAAATGCTGTAAGTCAACACATCAACATTTTTTACCATAAAAAATACCCATTTTAAAAAACAAATTTTTAATCGATCTTATTATTTTATTGAAATAAAGGGGAAAGAATGCTAACAAAGAATGGTATAATGGTCATTTTTTATTTTCTCATTCCTTTGTCGAATGAATTTTTAGAAAAAAAAAATGTCAAAACACAATTTCAGTTGCATTGCGCTTAATTATATTTGACCAAACACACGAGTTAAAATACAATTTTCCCAAACCCAACCCTAACACTACATATATATATATAGGTCAGTTCTCCTATGCACCAATGCCTATTCCCATTTTGAATTGCAATGGCATTTTGGTACCCAAACATCTCTCCTTGCTGAAATTTAAAAAAAAAAAAATTAAAGTCAAATTTGCCTATTCTCTCTCTACCCCTCTCTCAGCTCCTCTATGCTCACCATTTCTTCTTCTTCGTTTCTCTCTCTCTCTCAACAATATAGACCACCATTTTTATTACTCGTCATTTTCATTTATCTTTCCCTCTAACATTTCTTCTTCATCTCTCTCAACAACATGAAAACCCAAATCCACCATTTTCGTCTCTTTTTATAACAGTTAAAATCCCATGTCCCAAAACTAAATTCAATCATCATAATCTCCTGAAGGCGCTTCGTGGGTTGATTTTAAGCGCTTTGGAGGGGTAAAGAGAGCAGTGGCGGACCCAGGAATTTAATCAACTGGGGGCGAAATTTAAAACAAACAAAAATATATTTAAAGCACATCAATCACCAATGAGAACAAATTTAACCACAAACATAATCGCATTAATAATAATACTTAATACAACTAGAAGTCTTTAAAAAACTTAATGCCTACAAATTACAATAAAATTCTACGGGGTTTCATATTTTGAAAGTATTAGCACGTCCTCCTTATCAACATTATTGAAAATGTCTTGTTCAATGTATGTCACCAAACAATCATTCATAAATTCATCTCCCATTCGTTGCGTAGCGCATTCTTGATGATTTTCATTGCCAAGAATGCTCGCTCAACACTTGCCGTAGCAACAGGTAAGAGTAGGGCCAACTTCACAAGCAAATACACCAATGAATAACCAACATGCTTATTGGTTTCAACCATTTTTTGAGCAAGCTCACCAATCCCCTTCAAACCAAAAAATTCATCTTTATACTTCACATCTTCTATAAAGTTTTGAAGTTGATCTTCAAGTCTCATGACTTCTAGTGGAGAAAAATCAGAGGGATAGAACTTTGCAAACCGAAGTAATTTTCTCAAATTAAAAGCGGAGAATGAATTTGATGGATCAAGGCATGTCATACACAAAAGCAACTCCGGATTGATCTCATTAAAACGGCTATTCAACTCCTGAAGTTGCAAATCTATTACTGCATAGAACAAATCAACACGATAGTAATGGAAATTTGTCTTTGCTTCAACATTTCGACGTGATCTCCCGTATACTACAAATGGCTCGTCCATATTTGGAATGCCTACCTCATTCGTAATACAAAATGAAGAGACAATATCAAATAAAGACTCAAACCCACTATCTCTCATTCCTTGTAACCGCTTCTTTGAGACTTGAACATAAGCCATGGCATTGACAATATCTTGATCCTTTCTCTGTAATGCTTGTGAAAACTCATTAGTAATTCCTAAGATCTTTTCATCAGATGTAAGATGAAAATAAACTCAAAGGTTTGCAAGTGATTCCTTAAATCTTCAGCTTGAGATCTTTGCCCGTCACATGTACCTTCATATTGAATAACCTCAAGCACATCAACCACTGAGGGGAATAAGTTAATCAAGCTACAAAGTGTGTTGTAATGTGAACCCCAACGTGTATCGCCTGTCCGTTTTAATGTTGTTTCTTGATTCAAACCTCTTCCCGTTTCTCTTTCACCCGTATAAATCCCTTCAATAATTGCTTCAAATTGCTTATCTCAAAGAAGATCTTTTACGTTTGCATGAGGCTCCAACAATGTTTGACAAAACTCCAACGTGGTCAAAGAATGAATAATCTCGTGTTTTTCTTTGAAACAGCTACAAGAGTCAATTGTAATTGATGGCAAAGCAATGGACATAAAAAGCGGATGGGTTTTTCCTTGAAATTAAGGTTTTGAGGCCATTAAACTCACCCCTCATATACTTGCACCATCATAAACCTTGCCCCCGTAAACTTAACATGCTTAAACCATGTTTAGAAAAGAAAGAATCAATGGCAGCCTTTAGTGATAAGCAGAAGTATCATGAACATGTACAATCCAATAAAACGTTCAACCACACACCCTTTTTTGTCCACATAACGTAAAACTACTGCCATTTGTTCTTTAACTGAAATGTCACGAGATTCATCGACCATATAGAAAACAACTCATCCCAATCTCTTGCAAGATAACTTTTGTGGTTACACTTGCAGCAGCATTAATAATATCTTTTTGAATTTTGGGAGAGATCATATTATGATTATCAGGAGCAAGTTTCAAGACAACTTGATTGACATTTGAATTTTGTTCTGAAAGCCATTGAAGAAGTTCAAGAAAGTTACCTCGATTGCTTGATCCGTCAGATTCATCATGCCCTCGAAAAGCCATTCCTTGGCGTAAAAGATACCTTAGGCAATCATAAGATGCAGTCAAACGAACACGATAATCTAATCGACTTTGCTCAGAACTATTAGTCAAACACACATCTATATGTTCCTTCTGATTCATTAAATCATCGCAAGCTTTCAAACACAAGTTATGACTACTATTAAGACCTCCGACATGCTCATTCAACCTCTCTTTCTTTTTCCAATTTCGAAACCCTTGACTAACAAATGATTCAGCCCGCCTTTGTTCGACTCCTTAGATTTAAATAAAAACAACACAGACAATAAACGGCATCCTCTGTTATGCTATACTCCAACCACGCCCCATATTCGTCAAACCACTTAGGATAAATCGACGTTTAAAATACCATGTAGTGTTTGAGGAATTGTTGATTTTTGGGTTGACAAGGTCCCCTTTGAAGGTATGCTCTTCGAACATCCTCTATTTGTGAATGGTGAAAATCATAAATGTTCCTCCTCAAAGCAGGATCATATTGTAGCTCGTCTAAATTGATAACTTCATTAGACCCCACCTTTAACGAGGATCGGACTTCTGGTTGGGAAGATCTAGCTTGTACATTGCTATGCTCCGCATTTTGACATGATTGAACTTCAGGTTCATTAACCCTTTTCCTCTTTATCAAAAATTTGTCCATCAACACTGTTTTCAATAGAATACAAAATCAACTCAAATTATTCAATTAATCAACTAATATTATTCAATAAATTGATGATATTAAATTTAATTTATCTTAAAAATAAACTTAAATCAACTAACATTAACATTGTATTAAACAAAACACTTTTGGCAACAAAATATCTCTTCAAAAATTAGTTTTAATACACCTAAATACCTAATATAACTAATATTTTAAATCAGGGGTTTAAATGTTTAAACCTAAATCATCAAACATTCAACAATAAATCAATATTTCAAGCAATACACTTAATATTAAACAATTAATTAAGAAATACAACTCATATTATACAACTAATCAAAAAATTTATTTATATCTAAAATTAAAAAGTAGATCTAAAAAAATACCTTAAAAAGTGTAGAGTGCGAGAGATAATTGGTAGATGAGTGGTCCAAGTAATGCTTAGCCAGTAAAAATGGAAGGAACAGAGTCACAGAAGATGGAGACAAAAAAAAAAGATTGTCGGCAGTGCGGGCAAAAAGGAAAAAAAAAAAAGCGACAGAGAGGGAGAAGAGAACAAAAAGAAAGAAAGAAAGAAAGGAACAAAGGAACAAATAAGTAAAAAAACATTAAATGAAGCCTTTGTTGGCAGTGGGAACAGGAACAAGTGGGTGGGGTTTGATTAATAATGTTTTATTACACTTAAGTACCCTCAAGTATAAATTTATGCACAAAAGTCCCTATATATTTTTTTTAAAAAAAAAAACACCCCATATTTATTAAAAAAAATTGAAAGCCAACTGGGGGCAATTGCCCCCACTTGCCCCTACGTGGGCCCGCCACTGAAAGAGAGAATAGGCAAGTGCTCTGTGTTGTTGGAAAATTTGACTTCAAGCGCTTTGGAGCGGTAAAGAGAGAATAGGCAATTGGTCCGTGGTGTTGGAAAATTTGACTTTTCTAATTTTTTTAATTTTTCAACAAGTGGGGATGGTTGGGTACCTAGATCCCGTTGTAATTCAAAATGGGAACAAACACTAGTGCGTACGCACCAATGCGTAGGAGAACTGGCATGTGTATATATAAAATAAGGCTATAAGGAGAAAATCCCTCTGATTATCAAGAAAAAGGGAAGCCCATTTAAGAGGGTAAATAGATGAATTTTTGTATGAAAATTTGTAAAAATGATCTATATCATGAATATATCACCTCCAACAAATTTCAGCAAAAAATTCAATCTAGAAGGGTGTGAAATGATTATCAAAATTTTAACAGCCAAAATACGCGCGTGCACACGCACACACACACACACACATATATATATATCAAATTTTCATTACAACTAGTTCTAGATCAAATTTTTAGATAAAATTTTGCATATGTGATCTACTTATTGTTTAAATCATCTTTACAAAATTTATCTATTTACCCCTCCAAATAAGCATTCATCATTTTTGTTAAAGTGAGTGATTATCTTTTTGTAACGTAACTCATATATGAATGGCACTAAGATCTCGAACCAAACACTAACCTTAAACCTAACCATTAGGTCTCTAATTCATTTAGTTCTCCACCGCTCCGAAGCATTCCATGCCCGATCCACTTAGTCTTAGGCGCTTATATTTATATAACCTATATGTATATCTATATGTTCGTTGTCTTCTTTTCGAGTTTAAGTCTTTTCTGATTGATCTTTTAGTGGGAAAAGCTTTTTAACTATTTATATTTAAAAAGACTAAATTATGATATATAATTGGGTCTTTCAAAAAAAATCTCAAAAATTAGTATACAATTATGAGAACCTAAACATGAAGGAAACAATTCCTTGAAATTTAACAAAATGAAAATATAAGAGAGTGATAAAAGTCCAACCATAAAACAATGGATTTAGTTTATCTAAAGTGACAAAAATTACCGAAGTTAATAGAACTGGACCATGAGTGTTAAGTTAGATAGCTCGAATTTTGAATCCTTATAAAATAACGCCACCAAAGTTAATAGATCTGAACCATGAGTGTTAAGTTAGATAGCTCGGATTTTGAATCCTTGTAGAATAGCCACGCTTCTCATGGATTATAAATTGGTGATCTCCTTTCTCCATTCTACATAGTCTAAAACGCATCACCAGTTCTCATTTAGCTCTTGCAGTCCTTTGCTCTAAGTATAGGTTTTGAATTCTAGTGATTTTGTTCAAGCATATATCCAATTCACTCGTAAGTAACACCTTAGTGCTAAAGGTAGATGTTGTTCGAATATTAACCAAGGGTTTAAGTTAATTAACAATAGGAGTTCTTAATAAAATCAAGTAATATGAAGAACAATAAATAAATAGCTTAAGTTACAAAGAATAAACCACAAATCCAACAACGTTTTGTTTATTTGGTTCGGCTCTTCACCATACATTCGTAATCGAGGTTGATACCGGAGAATTTTCACTATACGATCTTCTTACGAGTGAAGATCAAACCTTTATACAAAATGTAATTATTTTCATTATACTTCTCATAAGAATACTATTGCTATACTATGAGAAAATCTTTCGCAATTAAAGGGATAAAGATTGTTTGGTGGAATACACCAATATACAATAAATTTATCGAAGTTTTTGCAAAGATACAAGATTCAATCTCATTTTTTGAGTTATAGATATTTAATCAAAGGATAAAAAATACACTACAAGAAAAATGAGCGTTAGCGAGAAATAATATTTGTCGCTAAAGACATCGTTTACTCTTTAAATATCAATCGCGAGAAAAAAAATTAGTCGGTTTGGTAGTCGCGACAATTTCCTCACTAATAGTCTTTCCCAAGTATAAATGGTTTTCTCGCTAAAACATGTATTGCTAGGAATTTATTTTCTTGCCAAAAATGTAATATTTTCTCAGGAAAAGAATTCTATATGGTCAAATAAATCTATTCTAAAAAAAATATTTCTCGCCAAAAGCATTTTTTTGTCGTTAAAATATTTTATCTTCTCGTATAACTCTATTTATGAGAAAATAATTTATCGGCAAAAGTAAATAATTTTTTCGATGAAACTACAATAAACTTTCTTATAACCCTGTTTCGAGAAAAAAGTTTGTCACAAAAAAAAAATTACTCCTGAGCAAAACTCCATTTGCAAGCAATTAATTTGTGGCCAAAACAAAATAATTTCATATGCAATTTTTTAAAAGTTTTTGTTTATAATGAATTAAATTATGACAAAAAAAATAGTAAATAAGCATCTAATCAAACAACAATACCAATTAAAAGCACAAATTGGCAAATATAACTACGTAATATTAAAGGTCCAGGATTTTGATCTACTCAAAGACATCAAAAAATAATTCTTTTGTATCACCTAGTCCTGGATTTCATTTACCCAAGGACAGCAAAAAATAATTATATTATTCACTTAGTTCGGGATTTTTATCTACTATGTAACATAAAAAAATAATTATATTCTTCATTTAGTCCGGGATTTTTATCTACCCGCTAGTCCCGGATATTCATCTTTCTAGGGACATCAAAAAATAATGGTGTCCTATCACCTATTAATAATAACATAGTATTTTTAGTATCATATACTCATAGCAAAAGTACAAGATAAGCTATATCAAGAGATATCCACGTCGTCAGTGGAAAGAGTAGCCAAATATGGTATAGACTCTTGAAACCTCTTCAAAATAGCCTCTATGCATGCTTGATTGGCTAAGAGTTACGCATTGTTTTATTACAATTAGCAAAAAGCTCTGTCAAACGAAGCACCTTGGATCTCAAATCCTGGGTCTTGGCTCTAGTAGGTTGTCGGCTATGCCTAGACGTAAAGGCCTCTTCTGGAAGGGGACCAAAATCGCGACCCTTAATATACCTAGATTTCTTCCCAAGCACGTTTCTACAAATTTGAGCCTCAATCATTTCATTTCCTGAGATATTTTTCAATTCTTCCATTTCTTTCTACAAATGAGAAATAAAAATGAATGCAATTGAACAAAATAATACCTATTATTTTTAAGTAATAATGTGTGTTAATTTATTTTTTTTAAAATTACTATAATACTTACATAGAGAAGCTAGGACACACAATCTACCCATCCACGATATTAATTGAAATGGGTATCAAGAGAGAGTTGAATGTCTCCCTTCGGCTCCTCAAGTGGTTCACCATTCTATTAGACAACAAGAGTCAATGCTAATGCATAAATAACTATTCATACATCTTATTTCATGGCAATAGAAATATATATAAACCATTACCTCATCCTCATATCGATACTACTCTACAAATGGCTTTGATCCCCCACAATGGTTGAAAGGAAGCTTTGATCGATTGCCACTACACTTTATAGAATGATTCTACAACATGATGTGTCATTTAGAAATATAAGTAATTCATATCAAGAAAAGTAACCAAAATTTAACATGTAAAATGTCAGTTTACAAGTCATTACTTTCTACCAAAATTTTGGCTGAGTTTTTCTTCTTTATTTGACTTTCCAAGATCTTAAAGTACCTGTAACAATGGTTTTCAATATCCTGCCTTAAACTTTCAAAAACAACCTACAAATGAGAAATACCAATTTTTATTTTTTATTTTTTTTTATCAACCAAGCCCAACTCTTCAAAATACCATCAAACAACAAATTCCAAGTCCAACCTAATATAGAGAGTCAAAATAAAAAGGGGAAATGGGTGAAAAAACCTTCTTATGATAGCTTATTTACAGCAGATCCAAGAACATAGATTTTAAGAGATAAAGGATACCATTATTTTACAAAACTAGTGAGAAGGACAATAGGTCAGATCTTTGGACATATATGCCCTTCATCAAAGACGCATTTACTATATTAAAACTATTTAACTTCATTTTTTTTCAGTATGCAAATTGTTTGCAGTGTATAAAATAAATATAGCATATAATTATACATGTATTTTACTCCTGCATTCAAATATACATAGAAAGTTATAGAGAAATCTAGAGGGAGGGTGGTGTTGCCACCTTGCCAGAGAGAGATTGAAGCTTTCTCCTGAGGTATTACATAAACTTGAGGGAGTAGTGAAATTTTTTCTAGCTATTGGTTCAAAATTTCTAGAAAAAATTGCAGAGAAATTTTATTGTCTTTAAAGTTGCATAAAATTCAACTGTGTTTACTGCAAAAGCGTAGTAAAAATTTGCATTCTACAAATCCACAAGTATGCAAGAGTTTTAAAGAAATTTACTACTTCTATTGTAAAAGTACATAAGTAACAACTATTTGTATCACAAAAATTGTAGTACCTAACATATATCATATGGAAATTTCATTACAAATTCTCACAGAGAAATTCTCTACAAATGAAAATTTATGATGCACAAAAATATTAAGTGGGGAAAATTTTGTTTTTGGCATCTTTTTTAGAGTCCTGTGAGGGGTCATTTCGTAGATTTCATATACCTAGCTTAAACTTCTCACTGGAAAAAGTGTGTAAAGGTAGTCCCAATCTTCTTGTGTGGTCCTTACATGTTTATTCCAGCGCACCTCTTTGAGAATAATGAACTTCTTGAAATGCAAATGAAACATGTTTATGTTATCATTGTATCGACTAAACATCATTTTGAGAATACACCTCTTAACCAATATATCAAAAATATCTATGTCAAACTTTGTCTATGCATATGGAAAAAGCTAAAACTATTATTACTGTTTAAGGAAATTACACATAGTGTGCTATCGTCTAGATAGAATATGTATTAGGGATTTTACTGTGTAAATTATGTATCATGGGCCATAATGGGCTTCCTTGTAAACAATATTTACTATTGTATTTGTACCCTATTTAAAGGGCTCATCTAATGAAGAATTGATGAGAGTTATTCCTATAACACGTTATCAGCACGCTCAGAGCTAACAACCCTAACCCTAGAAAGAAAGAAAAAACAAAAAAAAAACCTAGCCGTTAACCGTCATCACCACTGATTTCTTCTCTCATCGCCCACCTTCAAAGAAAAAAAAAAGCTGTGGTATACATACATAATCAAAGTTTGAAGAACAAAGAAGAGAAGAAATAAAATAAGTCAGAGATTCCTTGCTGTTTTCGAGACTGGTTAGTAGCTTTCTATTGTTCTTCCTTCTCTGTTTTCTCTCAGCTCGGAGGTAAGATCTCTACCTTACGAAATTAGCCTTTTTTTTTACCAAGCAATTATTAATTGATGCAATCACAATCCTCATATCTATTATTAATATTTACTATCTATATATATATATACATGTATCTATATTTATATTTATATATATGTGTGCACGGATACTTTTATATATTTATAGTTATATATATGTATATGGTTGCTACTGTTGAATCTGTTATTGTTGCTATAGCTATTGTTACTATTGTTGTTAAACCTATTTTGCTGCTGCGAATATCAATTAGTTCAAAGGTCCAATATTAAAGGGCTCACCTAACAAGGATTTCAAATAGCGGATTATCGTTGAGAATTCATATCCAACGTTAATACTTATTTGTTTTAAAGGTCCAATATTAGACAACTATTATATGCATACCAGTTGGTAACTGGATATTAGCCTGATATTTTATGCATATGTGCCGATTGCGCCCCCACAACGCACTAAACTGGGCTTGCTGAAACAATTAAGTATTAACGTTGGATATGAATTCTCAACGATAATCCGCTATTTGAAATCCTTGTTAGGTGATCTCTTTACCGCTAAGAATTGCGGATTGTCACTTTGATGAGACAGTCTTCCCGTCGTTAGGGGGAGATAAGAAAAGAAATTTTCAAGGGAACGCAGGAATTGTCGTGGTCTCCACTACGTCTCATCTTGATCCCCACGCACATCACAATGTATAGTGAAGTGAAAAAGAATAACCGATCTTGAAAATGTAACATATTCGATACCTGATACATTTAATGATATTGAAAAGTGACGAGATCAAATATACCAGCTGCAATATGCCTGCAAGGTTATAAGTCCCCAATAAGGGCACAGTGTCGTAGAAAGAGACGATGCAACTACACTTAGTGGAGGTGTGGTTGAGGCCATGGCTCCTTAAAAGGAATAAAATGAGGCCATTTGGTTCGACAAACACTCACACCAAAGAAGAGGTGGAGTAAGGCACAAATTAATCAATTAATCATTAATGTAAAAACCCCTTTTATGAGATTATCTCTGATTATATTTATGTCCATGAATCAATACTGGGGGACGCCCCGAAGTTATAATGATTCCAGAGAATAAATAAATCTCAATGGGTTAAGGGATGGCATATGAATTAATGGATGCATTAATGATACACTGTTGCTCAAGAAGTCAAAGAGCACGATGATGTCGAACCTCGCTCTGTTGCAAAATGTTAACAAAGGGCAAAATTGGCCTAAATAAAAAAAAGCAATCCATATAGAATTAGATTCTATGGCAACGAGACAGGTATTTGGTCCGGTAGTGCTAACCGCGCCAAGTGTAAAGCCTATAGGACATAAACAATTATTTGCTATAAAGCGTAAATGAGAAAAAAGAAGTTCTGAAGTAAAAGGCTCACCTTGTGGCGCAAGGTTCCACACAGACGCTTTGGAATTGCTTAAACATTATAACATTCCGCTACTTTGGTAGTTTTCGAAGGACTGAAAATGCAGCTCATAGATGTGGTTACTGCATATCTCTAAGGGGATCTTGATTCAGAGATATATACGAAAGTGCCTGATGGCCTTACATTACCCAAGTCAAGTGACTCTAAACCACGGAGTGCGTTTGCAATTAGGTTGAAACGCTCACTTTACAGATTAAAACAATTCGGACGGATGTAGTATACCCGTCTAAGTGACTACTTGATTGGGAAGGGATATAAGAACGATGAATTATGCCCATGCGTATTCATAAAGAAAACAAGTTCTGGATTCATAATTGTAGCTGTATATGTCGATGATATGAACATAATAGGTACTCTTGATGAAATAAGAGAAACCGCAAGTTACTTGAAATCCAAATTTGAGATAAAGAATCTTTGGAAAGCTCGAATTTTTGTTTAGATCTTAATCTAGAATATCGAGCTTGTGGAATACTAATCCACTAGTTTGCGTATGTTCAAAAGATAATCAGGAAATTTAACCTGGACAAAACGCATTCTGCTAGCACTCCCATGATCGGTCGAAGTTTAGATCAAAGGAAAGATCAATTTCGTACAAAGGAAGATTACGAAAATGTGTTGGGAGATGAAACTTCCTATCTAAATGCAATATGCGCATTATTGCACTTAACACAAAATACTCGACTAGACATAATATTCGCATTGAACTTGTTAGCTAGATTTAGCTCAGCGCTAACGCAGCAAAATTGAACACCTAAAAAGAACCATTGGTTTGAAATTGTTCTTTCCCTACAGAGAGAAAAAAGTGTATACGACAATAACATCTAAAGTAAATGATGATGCTAAAATAGCCACCCCCTACATTGAAATCCCAAACAAAATCTTGATTGATTTTGTTGATGTTGGGTATCTCTCTGGCCCACACAAAGCTCTAAGGAGAATATAGCAAACTAGTTCACCAAATCTTTTCCTAAGGCCATATTTGAAAAGCATGTGAAAAATATAAGGGTGCTTAGACTTTTCCAACTCTCATGATCGAAGTAATGATCAAGGGAATGTGTGAAATATGATGAAATTTTCACACATACGTTGTACTCTTTTCCTTAGACCAAGGTTTATTTTTTCCCACTGGGTTTTGTTACTTGGTAAGGTTTTTAACGAGGCAACGATACATGCATAACCTTTTCAAATTCCTTGATTAATGTAAATATCAGGGGGAGGTGTAGACTTGAGGGGGAGTCTAATATCTACCCGATGTTACGTTATACTCTTTTCCTTAAACCAAGATTTATTTTTTCCACTGGGTTTTGTTACTTGGTAAGGTTTTTAACGAGGTAACGATACGTACAAACTCTATTGATTAAAGTAAGGATCAAATGGAAATATAGACTCGACGGAAGAAGTCTAACATGATTGTTGTAATGTTGTACTCTTTTCCCTTCGATCAAGGTTATTTTTTCCCACAGGGTTTTTGTTACTTGACAAGGTTTTAATGAGGCAACAAGACATGTACCATTCTATCTCCGACTCAGCACAAGGGGGAGTGTTTAAGGAAATTACACATAGTGTGCTATCGTCTAGATAGAATATGTATTAGGGATTTTACTGTGTAAATTATGTATCATGGGCCATAATGGGCTTCCTTGTAAACCCTATTTACTATTGTATTTGTACCATATTTAAAGGGCTCATCTAATGAAGAATTGATGAGAGTTATTCCTATAACAATTACAACATATAAATAAATAATTTTTAATGCTTAATTGTTTAAAGAAGCTAGTCTAACCAAAACCAGCTCAATTAATATATTCTTCTCGAATTCATGAATATTTTTCCAAGTCTCTACTTCGAAAGGCGCATGGTTTCGTACAACAATGCCAATCTCATATACGAATAACCCATGATTTTTTCTTGATGGTCTGTTGGCTTTAGGAGAAAAGTTCACTTTAAGCTTAGACCTGATTGCATTAAAAATCCTCTCAGCTGCCAAGCCTTTTGAATGGCCACGAACCCTCTTAGGAGCACGAGTTGTTTCTGAAATTCAAGCGTGTGAAATATACAAAATACATTTATCATGATTTTAGTTTTTAAAGTAATTCTTTTATTCTATTCTAATCAGAATAATTTTAGTTTTCAATCATGTCTAGTAAAAAAGAAGTATACCACTAGTATTAGATGCATTAGATGCTGGTTCGAGATTTGCCCATGCATTGGAAGTGCTTTTTGCTCTCCCATTACCGCCTCTACCTCTTCCTCCACCGAGTGCCATATCAAGTAACTATAATAATCAATAAACGAATGCGTCAAATAATTACAATATCAAATTTTAACAAGTTGTATCGTTGTAACTGTATAAGAAAACAAGTCATATTAGTCACATATAAATCCCAATATCATAGTTAACTACTTCCATAACCATACATCCATTAAAAAAAAGGAATTCAAATAAATTATTTTACAACTCTCGTCTTCTGGCATGAAAAAATTATTTAAGTATTACACAAATATATAATCTCTAGTACAAAAGAAAAGAAAAGAAAAGAATAAGGACCAGAAGCATTTCAATCAATATCATCATAAATACTTTCTTGGCTTTCTTCTCCCTCACTACAATATTCTTCCAATGTGTCATCTTCTTCTTCTGAAATTTCATAAATGAAATTATCATTCTCTTCATCATTAAGATTAAAAGTAGGAGCACTAATCTCTTCATTAGAATTTTCTCCATTTCTAACCAATTGTATTGTATCCAAATTTCCTTCTTGAACGACCCATTGTACATTAGAAGACTCGCCTTCTTCATATGCATCATCATTGTTCCCATCAACAATATGTCCTTAATATTATCTTTCTCTATGACATCTCAAATATGTCTCTATGTTACTTTCATTGCTACTTTTTCAATTCGTTCCCGCTTTGTAATCATCTAAATAAAACACTTATGATGCTTGAGTTGCAAGAACAAATGGATCATTTTTAAACCATATGTTACTAACATTAATAGGAGTAAGGTGATAGTCCCTTTGTATTATATTCTCCAAGAACGACAACATCACTGTTTTTAGTTATGCGATGATTGTCTCATTCCTTGGTATGAAATCGAACGCCATTAACAACACACCCACTATACTTGTTCACATGAGCATCAAGACCCAAAGCTAAAGAATAAATTTCATTTGTGGCACCGTGAGACCCCGCACAGTGCAAATTCCTTATATATAATAAATAAATGGTGATGTTATTATTAGTAAACAACAAAAAACTTTACTAACAATTAGTAAGCACCATAAGAAAATGAACTTCATTAACTTACATGGCTCGAAAACCACTTTGAAAATTCTTGCTCTTGTATTTGATATAAATTATCTGGACATTCCCTCTCTAGTTATATCAAATGTTCACAACCTACATAAATAAATTTGTCTTTTAATACAATATATAAGAATGTTATTCGTTGAACTGCGCAATTATGCAAGATGTACCTATAAATCTTGTCAATATCTTTTCTTAATAAATCAACGAGTTATCTTCCACCAAAGGGGCATGCAATTTGGGAGAAAATAGATATTTGTCCTTTAGGTTGATCCTTGCGAGTGTCATTATTCCTATCTTCTCGATTGAATCTAGTATCAATTCCTCGAAGGTACATTGAACATAAGGTTAATGCTTCATTAACAACGTACGTTTTTGCTTTTGAACCTTCTAGTTGAGCTTTTTGTTTCACGGTACCTTTTAAAGTCCCCAAATTCCTATTGACAATAAAGAATGTTATATAGATAAAGTATCATGAATATAATAACTAATTTTTTTATGAATTACCTCTCAATTGGATACATTCATCAAGTGTTCACATGGACGACAAGAATAACTTCACATAGTAAATGGATTACTAAATGCACCATAACGTCAAAGAAAGAAAGCAGAAAAATTCTTTCAAGTTTACATAATATTAGGACAATCCATTCCTCAAATTTCTTCAAGTCTTTGACCACCAAGCTTATTGCACATAATTGCAAAAAAAAGGTTCAATAACTCAACCAATGCAATACAAACATCCTTAGCATGTAGAGCCGTATTCTGACCGAAAGAAATCGTTGTAACATAACATGACAATCATAAGTTTTCATCCCAGAAATCTTTCCATCTGCTATATTCACATTTCTAGATATATTAGCTGCATAGCCATTAGGAAACTTAATTGACTTCAAAAAAGAACAAAACTCCTTCATCTCATTCGGTGCCAACCTATAAGATGCACGAGGCTTCAACCATTTATTGCCATGCTCTTTCAAGTGTAATTCTTTTCTTATAATCAAATCAGCCAAATCTAATCGAGCCTTGTCCGTGTCCTTGTTTTTTCTTTCAATATTTATTAATGTTCTAACAACTTTATTAGTGATATTCTTCTTGATATGCATGACATCAAGATTATGCCTTAGCTTTAACTTTGACCAATACTCCAACTCGAAGAAAATACTTTTCTTTGTCCAATTTAATTCCTCATGTGTACGATTTCTTTTCCTATCTGTATTGTTTGGGTTCTTACCATGTTTTGATTTCTTAACAAGGTTTAATTATTGCAATATGTCCTCTCCAAAAAACTCCTTTGATCGAAGTTTCAGCTCATACTTTCCATTGTGCAATCCACTCCTTCGCCAAGAATAATGGTAAGTATCAACGATGGCCCATACAACATATTTTACTTTTTAGTGGTTTTGACGAAGTATCTTTATTCCATACTGGACATGCTTTATATCATTTTGTGCTCTAACCTGACAAGCTTCCATATGCTGGAAAGTCATTAATAGTCAATAACACAGATGCATGTAAAGTAAAGTTTTCCTTATCAAAGGCATCCCAAGTTTGTACACCAATCTCCCACAACTCTTTCAACTTATTTACTAATGGTCGTAATTAGATATTCATATCCTTCCCTGGAGCTTGGAGCCCAGAAATTAACAACGTCATCATAAATAATAGTTATTTCATACACTTCCATGGCGGCATATTATAAGGTACGAGAACAACGGGCTACATACTGTATGAGTTATTCATGTTCCTAAATGGATTAAAGCCATTTGATGCAAGTCCTAGCTTGACATTGCAAGGGTCTTGGGCGAACTAAGGGTATTGTTAGTCAAAATATTTCCATGCTAAACTGTCGGCCGGACGCCTTATAACACTTTCAGTATCAACACGTTTCTCCTTGTGCCATCGCATATCGGTTGCTGTGTGCCTTGACATAAACAATCTCTGCAACCTAGGCTTCAATGGGAAGTAACACAAAACCTTACTAGGTACATTTTTTCCCTGCGTGACATCATATTTAAACCTAGGCTCGTTATACTCTAGGCATTTATCAGCATTTTAATTCTCTTTCCAAAATAATGCATAATCATACTTGCATGCATGGATTGATTCATATCCTAAACCAAAGTCCCGCATCTTTTGTTTTGCATCATAATGTGACATTGGAATGTTTGATCCATCGGGGAAGGCATCTTTTAACAATTAGAGCAACATATTAAATGATTTATTGCTCCAACGATTAAGAACCTTCACATGCATCAATTTTACAAGGAATTGGAATGAAATAAGTTTCTTAGAACTTGATAGAGCTCTTTTTCAAGCCCATTAAATAGATTATCGAACTTTTCATGACTAGTTTGCTCAGGGAAACTATTTGGGCCAAAGGCATTAGTAAACATCCCAATCATATCATCTTCCTCTTTTTCACTTTCTACAACTTCTGGAGGGTTTGTATTTAAAAGACTACAAGCTACGAATGTGGATGATAGCCCCCATACCACTAAATGTTTTCCTATAATTGTTAAATTGTGGAGATATATTTCTTAACAATCTCCACATGGACATTTAATCTTGTCATTATTATTCAAGTTCTGTTTTTGGAACTCAATGAATGCCTTAACACCGTCTATATACTCCTTGGACAACCTATTGCACACACGCTTCCAACTATTATCCATGATCAACTTCTTACCAACATCAAACACACACATTCTTATGCGGAAAACATATTATGCGCGGCCTTAATACATATATACACATAATATATATATATATATATATATGCGAGTATTGACCTATGATTTTATATTTAAACATTTGGGGCTCATTTGGTTCGAGTTTTGGGAAAGGAATAGGTATCTTAGATTCAAACAAAGCTTTTTTCTTGGTATCTATGATTAAATGTTTTTGCATAATGGCTAAATTGAACCTGAATACGTGATATATATATATTAATGAATTTTTCAGATATAAATTTTAATATTAATGTGATGTTTACCCCCTCAAAATGGTTGCACTATATTTACGGAATAAAAAGTTAGTCTTTGTTAAAAGATTCGGACCGTAAAACACGCACAATCATCATAAGGAACTAGAATGGAATATAAATATATATATGCACCCGAATGTTAAAAACATACATCTTAGATGTTTACCCCTCAAAAGCATACTTGTTTTTATTGTGCATCTTTACACTAATGTACAAGTACATATCTTCCAAAACAAATACTTTAAAACATATAGAATAATCAATAGAAAGAAAGAAATACAATCGGGTTAAATTTTGATTCTAGTATAAGGATGTGCAACTGTGCAAACATATTCTAATTTAATTTACTCAATAGTAGAAAAAATTCAAAACTTAAGTTAGTGCTCAATTCACAAGCATCAGTAACTCGAATAATGAAATTTGAATTGTACAAGATGAACAAAAATTCGAAAAAACAAGAAATTGAAGTAACAGATATAATATTTTTCTATATGTACCTCAAGTTAAACTCAAACGCACGGCAAGGGGTGGTTTCTTTATTACCCGTACCTCAAACAAACAGCCTTATTTACTTTGTCCTGTAGCTAAAATTATTTGGGCATGGTGCTTTATCCCACGTTGTACAAATTAAATTACCAATTTATAATCATCCATAAAAACTATTCTAGCATTTATATTTGGAGAAGCCTATATAGCAACACTACTCAATGATAAAAGAGTTTTTAAGGAAAATAGAGTATAATATAATAAACAGCCGTTGAACGTTGTTCTTGAGGAAAATTGGTAATATCTCATTTTAATTGATAAATAAGAGAATTATTACTGTGGGAGAATCGCTCCTTTAAATCAATCCAAACTTTATGGGCAGTGTCTGCATAAGTGAGGCTAGTTGTGACGAATTTAACAATATAATTTAGGATCCATGAGTGACAAGATTAATAACTATATAAAAAGTAAAAAGAGACTAAGATACTATAATAATCAAACTTTAAAAAAATTAGAAAAGCATATAAACCCACACCCAGGTTTGAGCCACGGGAACCCGATTTTTGATATAAACCCACACTTTTATTAAACAAGAAAAATCAAATTTAAAAAAAATCAAAAAAAAATCATATAAACCCCCACTAATACCACAAAACAATTTGTGAAATAAAAGGAAAATGCTCGGATATATTTCATTGATATTACTTCATGCCTTACATTACATATACAATTAAACGAATCCGTGATATATGTGATTTGTAATAACCAAACGTCACCTAACTATACTTAAAGAAGCTAGCAAATCAAAGAAAATAAAGGTCAAAAAGTGTGGGCTAAAGAGGACTTTTACACTACTGTATAATTGAGATAAATACTATACACAGTACCCAAAATAGCAATCCAACTAAACCACACCATAAAACTTCGTACTGGGCTAGGTACAGGACCCGTACCTGTATCTATACCAATTAACAAAGTTACTGCAAATTAGGTAACATTAGTTATGAGTTATAGTAAGAAATAAATCTGGTGTCAATGGAATAACAGGTTGGGGTAACACTAGAAAGAACTGAAACTTCACGTATTCTTGTTGACATGGAAATGCAAAAGAAGTTGAGAGCAATGTCGAAATAGTGTTAACCATCCACTCCTGGTCCGTTGGACCAGATCCTAAGTGGCGATACATGTGGGGAGTTGGTCATGTTTTCAGGTTTCACATATTTCTCTTTTTCTAACACTAAAACATTTTAATGACTATTATTAATGTGTACACCAATTAGGAACTGAATTCAAAGTCCGTCATACCTGAGGGATTTCCTGAATGGAAAAACACTGTGGACTCTTGGGGACACAAAATGATATCAGCAATAAATGTGATTCATCCTTGTGTGTATATTGTCTATATGGTGGTGCGTTTGATAAAATAGTTGGAAAATGTTTGAAAACAGTAAAAGAATAGATATTTTTATAAGAAGTTGGAAAAGGAGAGAGTTATTTTGTGATATGTTCTATTATTATCTGTTTTTCCATGGAATCCAATTCATTGGGGATGGGTGAGAATTCCATAAAAAAAGAGGAAAAGATGCATAACATTTCACCAAATCAATCATCTTGTTTTTCAACTTCTAATCACTCTTCCAATAATTCTCCACTTTTTATCAAAAGGACCCTTACTATTTGTATACATTCTTCAGACTATTATTGAAATGGCAACAATTGGGTTTGGCCTGCCTAGGGACACATTTAGTTTTCTTATGAAGCAGGTGATGACTTTTTTTTGTCATATACTCATTGCTTTTATGTCTTATGTGCACTTCAAAAAGCAAAAGTAGAAAATGATGACAAAACAAAGAAGCGATTGTTGCATTGGCTTACGAACATTGCCAGAGACATTTTGTTACTAAACCATATGCACTTTTACTGACATTAGGTTTATAATTTATAAAATGAAAATAAAAATAAAAATAAACATAAAACCAACAATCAAGGAACACTAACTGAAACTAAATCCAGGATCCATGAATCGTGTTGAATTCCATAATAATGGAATTCTATTTCTAACTCGCCCTCAAATTGAAAAAGGAGCCAAGAGAAAGTCAATTTTTTGAAGGGTTTATGAAATTTTAGAAAGATTTGTTCCAGTTACAAAGAATATATTAATATTTTGTAATTATAAAATTTTAATTGATATATATATATATATATATTTTATCTCACCCACGTGCTTGACACTGCTTAACACTAACATATATATATTTATATATAATAATAATAAATATAATAATACATTTAGGGGAAGTCGGTTGAATGTACATGCCGTGCAATATACACGTGTTTTGTGCTTCATCTCATTTTTATTATCGCTTTGACTCCACGACATTTGATTTATACTTCTCTTTCTATATATATAGATACACACATAAACAAGCACAGTATATTTTCATTTCCATATTTTTTATAGTAGATCTTATATTTCTTAATAAAGATAAATATTTAAATTAAGAGAAAAATTAAGAGAAAATGGTTACATATGTATGTAATATATTTTTAATTAGTAGATCTTATATTTCTTAATAAAGGTAAATCTTTTAATTAGTAGATCTTATATTTCCAGATGTATGTAATATGAAAAGGGGGAGAGAAATTACCTTAGTACAAATCAATCAATATAGTAATGGAGGAAGAGGCGGTGGAGATTGATGGTAAGGCGGTGATACAAGGGTTTTCAGGCGGTGGAGATCGATGGACAGACGATGGCAAAGCTACTATGCCGGTTGTGCAATGGTTACAACATTGGTGGCGCGATGGTTGAAAGGAGATGATGGCCTAACATAATGCACAAAGGTAGATGATTTCTCTGATAAAGTGAAATAAGATGAGGGAACGAGGATAATGGTGAGAGATATAATGTTGTAGCACAAAACGACGTAGTTTTGTGCTAGTATAAATTATAATTTCCCTAAATTTAGAATAAAGCAAAAAAAGAACCCTGGATGTTTTCGCGCCAAAAATATCAACAAATTAGCAACAAATAAATTTCTCGTAAATATCCATTAGCGAAAATATTCTAATTGCTCGGTAAAAAGTCTAGGTTTTTATAATCTAATTTTTTTTTTCAGTTTTTTGACAAACATTGAAAATTGTTCACTAAAAGTAACAAAATATTGGTGGGAAATTTTTAACAACAGACTTTTACCAAGTAAAAAGAAAATTTACTCACTAATGCTAAGCTTCAAGCAAGAAAATCGTTTTCTCACAAAAGAGTTTAACACTAATTAACTTTTCAACGATAAAATAAAAAAGTAGTTGAGAATTTGTCACTACTAGTGACATTTACCAAGTAAATCATAGTTGTCGTAAAAAAAATAGTCAATAAAACCCAATATTCTTGTAATGATATGATTGCTCAAATCAAATAATTAATATTGCTTTTGAAATCAATGAAAATGATGCTTAAGATCAAGAGGATGTGCAAGATTGATTTTTAGATCATTAAATGGACATGGCCATCCATTTAAAAAAGTATAAAAGTGAAAAACATAAAAACCAATAAGCCAAGCTCATGCATGTGATTGTTGTAAGCAACAAGCGCCTATTGCCAGCCCAACCGTTGACTGTTGAACAATAATCGCTTGTTGGGCCTGCACAAGTGTACTCAATAAGCTTTAAAGCCTATTGGCCCATTAACCATTCTTATCTCATTAATGCGTGAACCATCATTACAAGAAATAGCTTTAAGCTTATAATATGATTCAAGATACATGATGCATAAAAGAGTTTTGCCTACTTTTTCAAATCTTGAAATATGTGAGAAAAAACATTTTATTCTTTATATAAGAAATTATATGAAAAAAATATGTTTTAAGTATAAAATGATGCATCTTTCAAAAATCGCTTTAATCATAAACTTTAAGTAATAAATCATTGTGATCAAATATCAATAACTTAACAATAAATTCCTAAACATTTACACACATAATTTCTTCACTTGAATATGTTTAAAGTTTTTGATTTGCATTAAGTTGGAATATATGGTCAATAAAAGTGCTATATCAACTTGAAGTAATTTCCTTATCACTTTGAATATCTTTTGACATATCTATGTAGCTTTCTTGATCAAATGCTATTAATCACAAAGATATATAATATATAATTTATTTATGTTAGATAAAGCAATTGAATTAAATAATAATCAAAAGAAAATATCAATTGAATAAACATTAGTTCAATAGTAGATACTATAAACCGTTTTATACTAAGAAACATACGTGATTAGCAACCTCAAAAGCACTCCAGTGAGGCGGCATAATAGTTTTAAGGAAATTATATGACACGCAAGACTCGGTTTCTTTTATATGAATTATTTAATTTTGATATTGTTATTCTAGTTATATATGCCATGTTGCTAACAAATATATATAGTTGCATACGCACACAATCGTACATATACCTATAGACATAAACATGTACAATATCTTTATTGCATCGCCTCTCTCTCACACACACATTCATTCTTTTCTCTAACATTAGCAGTAGGGTCGGTGGATTGGGATGAAATGCTTGGTATGAAATTGACTATGTGTTGGTTTAAGGATTAGCATTAAGGGTTAACTAGAGACCCATGAATTCTGGTGAGAAGTTTTTATCTTAATATTATTTAAATTAAATTAAACCATCTTTATTTTGAGAAAATCCTAGTAAAGTACAATGATGCATAAATACCACTAAACTACCTACCTTGATTTTTAGGAAAAATGTCTATATATTTCCCCATTATGAAAAAGTCCACAGCAATATTTTTTAAAATAACAATTCTACCCTTTGTTACTGTCTTCAATAAATAAAAAGCTAAAATATAGGACATACTATATAATTGGATAAAATCTATTAAATGACTAAAGGAATTTTATTTTTATAAATTGGAATGATGGTCAATATTTTATTGATAGGGTTATTTTTTAAATAAAAAAATGATTTTATATTAAGTAACTGTTTTCCTTACATATAAGACGTTTTAGAGGAATTATTTAAACAAGAGAGAGGTCTTTTGCAAGTTTGCACATATTTGAGTGTGCAATGTGTTAGGCTAGATTTTGACAAAACAAAAAACGTTGTTTAAATGAAATTACACCTCAACTAAATTATTTCCTTTACTTAATTTCCTTAATCTTTCATTTTCATTTATGTTCAATAGGTTGCAATGTATTAAATCTAATATGGATTCTGTTGAAAAATATGAACTGCAAAACGAGAAAATAAAGATGGAGAGAAACTACACCGGGTTGAGTCGCGGACTAGGTCGCTCTCTTTAAGACGTTTCGCGGCTCTGCCCGGAATTGTGCTAGCAGTTCAATTATCGCCACGCTGTCCCCAGGATGAAACAGCCCAGATACCCTTTGTACGATCGATTTTCACTTTTTCGATCGCTCGACAATAACACTCTTTTAATCGCTCGGAATCGGTAAATCTTTTACCGCCGAAGGCAAAAAAAATCCCTGGCGGAGGCAAAAAAAATTTAGGTTTTTTTTTTCAGTTGAAGAAGAGATTGTTTGATAAGATTTTTTTTCGTATTCTATATTTCAAGAAAAAACAAAAACGGTAGGATAAAATAAAAATTCGTTCGTTGGAAAAATACACGGAGACGTGGAGAGAAAGTTGGGAGCCGTTCGGAAGTGGTTTGACCACTTTTGAAATTTAAAAAATTAATTTCGAAATAAATTTTATTTAACAAATAATTTTTTTCTAAAACTATTTTGTATAAAAAATTTATACATAGCACAAGACAAGCCCAAAGCCTGGCCCGGACCGGGTCGGGTCAGTCGACGCGCGCGTGTGTGGTGAACCACATTCATCCAAGTCCTCACCCAATAGCACAAAAGTCTAATGCCCAAAGGGCTCAACCCCTTAAGCCAATTTCCCCATATATAAACCCATGAAAGGTTTTTTCTGTCTCCTATGTGGGACTTAGGAAAACTCTACTTTGCCTTGTCTAAGTTTTTTTTTTCTCAAATACACATTTGCTCCAACAGATTCTCTTATTCAATATTCAAATAGTGTTTCGTTAATAAATAACTCTTTTGAATTTAAGAGGTGGGTAGTTCTATAATGCCCATATTTTAGATTTGTTTTATTTCATGCTTTTGGGGGGGGGGGGGGGGGTCAAGACTAGCCCCCTCTCTTTACTATGTATGCCGCCGAGTTTGGGCTATGCGGACTAATTTTTATTTTTGATAAAATAACTTTCTAGAGCCTACAATTTCTAGGATTAAAGATTCCTTCAAAAAGAGAGATGGGAAGCATTCTCGTTAAAAATTTGGAAAAGACATGTCTTATTTTTCTTTATTTGTTTGATAAATTACTCGTATCCATTAAGTGATGCACAAAACATGACCTTTTAAGATCTAGGTATGTGTAACCTCAAGCAGTTAATATTATATATATATATATATATATATGATTCACATAAGTTGCCAAGCTCGAGTCCTGCCCCATCACTTCCTCTTCTTAAACCATCTAAATCTACCTATATTTTTTATATCAAATATCACTATTATACTTATGTTTGACAAAAACAAAATTCATGCATGACGACAACAATATGGTCCAATTCTAGCTATAAAATCAAACGGTGCAACTTTGAATTTCTAAAAACACTTGTTTATTCAAGTTATGTTTATGCTTGACACAAATAAAATATTTTATTGAAAGAAAATTTAGAAATCATAAGTTAAACCATATTTAGTTTTGAATATGTTAAAATATGATTAAAATTAAATCTGGTAACAATCTGCGGTGAAAATAAAAAACCAGTAACTTTTGGTAACCAAAAGATAAAGTTTAAGAACATGTAACAAAAAAATGCCTACAAATATCAAATTATATGAATATCTAACCAATCAATTTAAAAAGTAAATATCATCCTCTAATTTGACTAATTAGGATTTAGTCCAAAAATGGTGATTCAAACTAGTTTCGATTCTAGTTTCTAAATCAGTTAGAAATTAACTAGGGTTTTCATATGAAAACATGTTTAATAGCATACAAGGATAAGATACTAGAAGAAATCAGCACTCAATTGGTCTTAACAAATGGGAAAATATATAAAGCTAAGATCTAGATTAACAACCAATTACGTCATCAAACATGCATATTCCCTATGACCTTTTATTAATGATTTAGCTAAACATGGAAAACATATGCTCGGTGATAAATTAAAAAAAATAAAATTAGCATATGAAACATAACACACTTGCAAATCTAAATACATGCAAGTTACATATGCGGTAAACGATAAGAAAATACGAAACAAGAATAAAAACCTGAAAAAATAAGAACATGAATTGAAAAAAATATAAATTCTCTTGTGATATAGGGCAAGATCATTATTTAAATGTCATTTCAATAATAAATCACTTTTTCCAATTTAAGCATTATAAATTTAAGAAATGGATTATTCTATAATGCCCATCTTCAAGACTTAGTTTATTTCATGCATTTGGGAGATTAGGTCTGGTCCCCTTCCCCTTTTTATATACGCCACCGGGACTGGGTTATTCAGACTATTTTTTTATTTTAATAAAATAACTCTATAACTTGGAAATTCAAGAAAAACATTAAGTTTATAATGGAAGCATGCCACATTACAAAGATCATTGAAATTCTATCCGATCAAGTCAACAAAGTATTTGACAAGATAAAGAAGATTGATCACTCAATTGATCTATCAATTTCATACATTTCAAGAGCAACACATGAAGAAGAAAGATCAAAGAAATATATGAAAAGCTCCAGCCAATTTATTAAGTGAACATCAAAGTGAAGAAATAAATCAAAGTATTCGAAGACTCGTCAATTCAATAATTGAGTGAGTGCTTAGGATTTATGTAAAGTTTCTTTATTGGCCAATACCTATGGCTCATACTTGATCATGCATCATTCATAGATTAAATTCAACAAAAAGTTTGAAATGGATTTTTTTTGAAAAACAACATTTTCATAAACTGGTTTTCAAAATAAATTCTTTATAAATTCAAACGAGTGATTTTTGAGTTCTTACGAAAATAGGCGTCGTAGAAATATGTTTGCAACATCTCCCAGGCATTAAAATTAATTTTGGATCAAAATTGTGAAAGTCCAAATTTTGAGATTTTGGCCTGATGAAAAGAACCCATCAGTTGACTGATGAGCTTTGCTCAGTCGACTGATGCTTTGGAATATAACTGTTAGATTTTTGATTTTGCCAATTTTGAAGCAATCTCCCTCCTAACCTCTAAAGCGGCTATATACTTTTTGGGATTATATATTAGAGGTCTAAGACACATTTTAGCAAGCTTGAATCATTATACAAACTCTTTATTCATCTATTTACAATATTCAAGAATTCAAGTATTTGCATTTATCGTATCATTCATCTTTGAGCTAAAATTATTGATCAATCTTAATAATTCTAATGTAGCTTCATTTGTATCTTGTAAACACTTGAGAGATATTGTTCATTGGTGTGTACCACTAAACAACTAATATTATTCATTTGTGAGAGTATGTCTCATAGTTTAGCAATAATGCATCTTATTTTAAGTGTGGTGAAAAGAATCACACTTGCTTGAGTATTAAGAGTAGAATAACACTTATTGACTGTAGTGATAAGGATTACACTTGTAAGAAAGTTTGATTTTCACCCGTAAGAAAATCGGTTAGTGGAACTTCTCCGGGGAACTACATGGGCACGGATGTATGGCTAAACAACTGAACTGCGTGAACAAAACATTGTTGGCTCATTTGGTTCAATCTTCCTTAACTCAAGCACTTTATTTACTAGTATTTATACTTGTTGCTTGATCTTGTGTTTGATTGTTTTGTTATTTCCTTGATATCTTTTTTAACTAAAGTTTTATTGCTTAAACTTTTTTCGAAACTATTTTAATTCCGCATTTAATTTTGAAAACCCTATTTACCCCCTCTACGGTTAATTTTTGACCTACAATTGTTATAAGAGGTTGGACTCTTGTTTTGATTTAACCATTTTATAGTATAAGATCATGTCTTTGTATCAAGGAACCGGTCTTGTCGAAGGTGCATTAACCGTTAGACCACCATTGTTTAATGGCGAAAATTATAACTATTGTAAAAATTGAATGTGCACATTTCTTTAAGCTAATGATTTTGAGCAATGAAAGGTTACTCTTGTTGGACCCTATGAAATCACTAAAACCGATGAGAAGGGAATTGTAATTCCCAAATCGATATCCTAATATGATGAGAATGACATAAAAAAAATTCAATTCAATGCTTCTTAAACTTTTTACATTGTGCCTTAAGCATGGATGAATACAACAAAATCTCTAGTTGCATAACCACTAAAAAGATTTAGGGCAAGCTTGAGGTTGCTCGTAAAGGAACCTCTCAAATCAAAGATGAAAATGTTAATATGCTTGTCCATTATTATGAATTGTTTAAGATGGAGCCTAATAAGTCGCTTGCTTCTATGTATAGTAGATTTTCTATTATTACTAATGCTTTGGATCTTTTTGGCAAGATTTATACTAATGAAAATAAGATTAGAAAAATTCTTAAAATTCTTCCAAGGAAATGGCGACCTAAGGTGACAGCGGTTCAAGAAGATAAGGATCTCAAAACTCTTAAAAGTCCATGAGAAGGAGTTGCAAAGGGAAGAAGAAGATAAAGCAAACCCAAAGAAAATCTTCGTCCTTAAGCAAAATAAAGGAAATGGCTCAGTCAAAATAGATGAGAACATAGCTCTCATCTTTAGGAAATTAAAAAAATTCCTAACAAAGAAGAAGCACTCTTAAGAAAAGTTCAACAACAATTCTTCATCCTCAAAGAACTTTAATGATAGTTCAATTCAACCAAAAGTTGATAATGAGGAAAGAATGTGCTTTCATTATTATGAATTAAGATATTACAAATCAAATTGTCCAGTTAGAAGAAATGAGAAAAGAGAAAATAATGAAGAGTTTATAGGAAATTAAAATATGAACTCAAAAGGCTTTTAAATGAATCAAAAGAAGGCGAATTCGATACCAACTCAAGTGATGAAGAAACGATCAACCTTTGCCTTAAAACAAAAGATAAAAAGGCATACAAATATTTGCCTTATAGATGAAGCACATATGAAAACTACTATTTTCTTTCCGTGTCCTTAATCCCTTTTTGATGTTGCCATAGAGGGGGAAAATATTTGTATGGTGATTAATATTGGTAAGATTTTTAAATGCTTTACGTCTTTAACACTCATATTTATTTTCTTTTACAAACTTTATTTAAGATCTAAAATGATTTATTGGTTTTGAAACTATCTCAAATAATAAAAAAAATTTATCACTGTCATTTATTTTATCTATGCATAAATTGAAGGAGACCATATTTTATATTTACATTTATATGCTATTTATGCTCGTTATTGATAACACACATTAATTTGTTATCATCATCAAAAAGGGGAAGATTATTGACCTAGAAGGTCTTAACCTCATTTTGATAATAATAAATAACTTAATCATGTGTAGTTTAACATGTTTCTTGAAATAAGTTTTAGTTCATTGACTTGGAAATTGAAGAAAAGCATTAAGTTTACAAAGAAAACATGCCACATTACAAGGATCATTGAAACTCTATCCGATCAAATTAACAAAGTATTGAATAAGACCAAGAAGATTGATCACTCAGTTGCTCTATCAATTTCATACATTTCAAGAGCAACACATGAAGAATAAATATCAAATAAATATATGAAAAGCTCCCAGGCAATTCATTCAAATGAAGATCAAAGTGAAAAAAACAAATCAAAGCATTCAAAGACTCGTCAATTTAATAATTGAATAAGTGCTTAAAATTTATATAAAGTTTCTTTATTGATTAATACCTATAGCTCAAACATATTCACACATTATTCATAGATTGAATTCAACAAAAAGTTTGAAATGGAATTTCTTCGAAAAACAATATTTTCATAAACTAGTTTTCAAAATAAATTCTTTATAAATTCAAATAAATGATTTTTGAGTTCTTACGAAAATAGGTATCTTCAAAACATGTTTGCAATATCTCCCAAGCATTAAAATTGATTTTGGATCAAAATTGTGAAAGTCCAAACTTTGGAATTTTGGCCTAATGGACAGAACCCATCAGTTCACTAATGAGCCTTGCTCAATCGCTCATTCGCTGATACCTCAAAATATAGCCGTTGGATTTTTGATTTTGCCAATTTTTGAAGCAAATTCTCTCTTAACCTCTAAAATGGCTATACACTCTTTGGGATGATATATTAGAGGTTTAAGACACATTTTATCAAGCTTGAATTATTATACAAACTCTTTTTTCATTTATTTACAATATTCAAGAATTCAAGCCTTTGCATTGATCATATCATTCATCTTTGAGCTAAAATTATTGACCAATCTTGATAACTCTAGTGTGAGCTTCATTTGTATCTTATAAATTGAGAGTTATTGTTCATTGGTGTGTATCACCAAACAACTAATATTATTCATTTATGAGAGGATTTCTTATAGTTTAGCAATAGTTCATCTTGTGTTGAGTGTGGTAAGAAGAATCACACTTGCTTGAGTGCTGTGAGTAGAATAACACTTGTTGACTGTAGTGATAAGGATTACACTTGTTAGTAGAACTTATCGGGGGAACTACTGGGGCGCGGACATATAGTCTAAACAACCAAACTGCGTGAACAAAACGTCGTTGACTCATTTGCTTCAATCTTCCTAAACTCAATCTCTTTATTTATTAGTATTTATACTTGTTACTTAATCTTGTGTTTGATTGTTTTGCTATTTCCTTGATATCTTCTTAACTAAATATTTATTGCATAAACTTTTTTCGAAACTATCTTAATTCCGCATTTAATTTCAAAAATCTTATTCACCCCCCTCTAGGGTTAATTTCCAACCTACAATTGGTATAAGAAGTTGGACTCTTGTTTTGATTTAACCATGTTAGAGTATAAGATCATGTTTTGATTTAACCATATATATATTGCAATATAGAATAAGTAATATGGATGCCTTGTTTCTAGCAAGTACAATGTCTCTTATTAATTGCTATGGTACTTCTAGCAGTAATGGATCTAGGGAGAAAGGGGTGTGCCACCCACCAAAGATTACTTTGGAAATTTTTACTACTACACTTGTATTTAGTTATAAACTTATTAAAAAAATAGTAAATATTACCTTATTTATTGCCAAAGATATCATATAACTAATATATATAATAGAAGCCTTTCACATAATTACACCAAGTGTCCTCACCACAGCCTGCCACATGTCCTATAACTTTTTTGATTGCTCCCCATAAATTTCAAAACTAAGAAATGTTGCAGCCCTTTCTTCTTATTAGCCAGCCTTTTTTTTTCTCCAAAATTTGTAAGCCTTAATTATATATATGTCTCTCCCCTCTCTCCACTTTTAAAAAGTGTTATATTTCCTCTCTAATCGTGTGGAAGCAACCCCTAAAGTGTTATATGCCTGTTTGATTTTGACCTTCCAAAAGTTTCTTTTTCTTTTTTTAATATTTGGGTTTGCAGTTTCTTTCTTCTCTTTTATAGAGAGAGTATATAGGGTAGATGCATGCAAGAGTTTTTTTAAGCAAATTGTTTCTTATAAATCTGTTTCCTGTAACTATTTTATTATAATTCTGGGCAAAGCAAAACTTTTTTATTATAATGTATTGAAGCCGTTTAAACAAAATAAAAATATTTATTACAATAAGAAAAATTCCCAAAGTCCTTGATATTGTTTTTTATATTTAAATGATACTTTTACACTATGTAATTTTAATTTTGTTGGTAATTTGTTTTATTTAATATATAGTTGCTTTAATAGTTAATTTAGTTTTATGTTTTATTAGGATTCTGGCTAATTTTTTTTCCTTATGATTTATTAAAGACTTTTACATAAAGTAAAAATATTTTATTACAATTAGGAAAAGTATTCTTAAATGCACCCACATAATCAGTCTTTTCACCCCAGTGTGAGAATACTTTCTTCTCACCCCATCAAATCTTTAAAAAATCTTGCACTTCACCCCAGTGGTGGGGTGAGTTTACTAAAACAATGTAAAGACGATAAAGTTTTGTCGCTAAAAGTAAAAATGTTAAATAATATTAATTTTTTCATTAATATAAGACATATTAAATAAAAAAAATTAAATTAATTATTTTATAATATATATTAAAATTTAAACGTTAATTATAATTAAAAAAAAGCTCAGAAAAGCCCTTAAGCTATTTTTTCTTTATTAAATTTTTTTTTATAAATATTTACGTAAACTCTCTCTCTCTTTCTCTCTCTTTCTAAAACATATATGTGAGCGATATGGAGTAATAAATTAGGTTAGATTACAAAGGCTCAGAGGAGCCGTTGAAGTTAACTAATTAATTAACAAAAGTAATAATTAAATCATATACTATATAAATATGTCTTAATTCACTGCATCAATAATATTAGAAGATCAATTTTATTTTTATCAAAAATACTAGAAGAAAGATGACAGAGGGAAAAAAACTCGTAAGAAAAAAAGTGAATAGTCATGAATTTTTTCAAGTGTTCTTAAATGCATTCACAAAATTCGTCTTTTCAACCCGAATGTTCTGAAATGATTTTTTAGTGACTCAAAAACATTTTCTTCTTTCTTTTTAAAAAATGTTGTCTTTCATGAAAATGGAAAAAATGAATTGGAAAAATAAAATAATTTTTATAAAAATAAATCATTTATTAAAATATTTTGTTAGTTTCGATTTCTAAGATATTTATTTTTTTGAGACTCAAGAAAACGATATCCTTGCAAAATATTAAAAGGATAGAGATTTTCTCACTAAATTATTTCATTTTTCAATATTTTTTTACGAGTAATTTTTAGAATTTAAATATTGAAATAATAAAAGCACAACATGCAATACATATATATATATATTATTTATGACATATTAGGCACATGTTAAGACAAATATTTTTTAGCTTTGACATTGTATAACTTAACGTGAGTTTTATTGAGCTTACATGCATTGAAAAATAAAAATATTGAATAAATTAAGAAAAATATCATTAAAAACATTATCGTGCCGGAGCAAATAAAAATAAAAATCTAGCACTTAATATAAAAATTAAAGAATATTTATTATAAACTTACAGTTATGAGATATATGTAATTAAATGAAAATAGTAGATGATTGTTTGTTGAAAAAAAAAAGAAGTTTTTTAATTAATTTTTAAAATTTTAAGTGGGTGAGAAGACAAATTAGTGGCATTTTTTCAAAGTATAGAAAGTGGGGTGAGAAGAATGGGGTTTACGCTATTTTTTAGGTTAAGATTAACGTAACTTTGACTTTTGGTGGGGTGAGAAGACAGATTATGAGGGTGCATTTAAGAACACCCAAAAAGAATCGAACTACTTGATATTGTCTTTTATATTTAAATTATATTTATGTAATCTTAAATCTGTCGGTAATTGGTTTCATTTAATATTGTTACTTTTTAAGTTAATCTACTTTTAATTTAGTTGTATGTTTTATTAGGATTCTAGCTAGAATGTTTTTTTCTTATAATTTATTAAAGCCTTTTACATAAAATAAAAATATTTTATTACAATTAGAAAAAAAAATCGAACTACATGATATTGTCTTTTATATTTAAATGATGTCTACGTAACCTTAAATCTGTCGGTAATTTGTTTTATTTAATATAGTTACTTTTTAAGTTAATCCACTTTTACATTTTAGTATAATTCTGGCCAAAAGTGAAACTTTTTAATTATAATTTATTAAAGTTGTTTAGAGAAAATTAAAATATTTTACTACTATAAGAAATATTCCCGAACTGCTTGATACTTTTTTCACATTTAAATGATACTTATTATACATTATATAATTTTAATTGTGTCGGTAATTAGTTTGATTTAATATGGTTACTTCTTTTAAAAAAATTAAAAATATGTTTTTTTTTTGTTTTTTTTTTCAATTCATTGACGAATAATAAAATGGTTAGTGTTAATCATTTATAAAATGTTATATTTAGGTGATATTTTATATTAAATTAAAAGTAGGAGGCATAAGTGACTTTAAAACTATCATTATAACTAATATATATAATAAATGAATTTTTTCACTATTTGACACATGTCCATCTCAGCTTCCTCTCTCTCAAAATGGTGCAAATCCTATTGTCTAGGCACCATTTCAACATCTCTCATATTTCCCACCCGATGATTTTCTCATACCTACCGAACATATATATAGATACCAGTCCGTCTCTTTTTTACCACAGTTTCAAAAGATTTTGAGTCGACAAGTCTTAGATTCATTGCATGATTGTATACTTATTAATTTTTTACATTACATGACCTTATAGTGTGCCACTTAATTTTGAATTTGTGATGAAGAGTTCTAATTAAGAATTGCCATAAAATTGTTATATGAATTATTGAATAAAACCTTTCGAGGTTTTGACTTCAAAGTCCCAATTGAAATTTAACATTGAATGATCATAATATACTTTTTTTATTTTCTTGATTTCAATTATTGATATATTTGATGATTTAGTGAAACTTTCTGACTATTGTTTATTCATTATACTAATGTACTTGATAGTTTCTTGAGAATTGCATTAAGATGAGACATCTTTAATCTTTAGTTTAATTAGTCATTATACTAATGTACTTGATAGTTTTTTGGGTTTATTTTAATCTATTTAGAATCTTTTGCTTTACTTTGATTTTTGATAAATTAGATACTCTAATGCAAAATGATCACATCCTTACTGACTTAATTTTCAATTAATGCTATTATGCAAATTCTAAGGGAGCTTTGCATGCATTCGTAGAGGCAATGATCTTCTTATATTAAATGTTGATATACAAATTAAATTTAGGGTAGAAAGAAATATGTTGGCCAAAAAATTACTATCATTCATATTAACTTTTATTTTTTATGGTTGTATCATTCTTAATTACCTTGGGTAATGTATTTACTTGCTTTTTGTTCCCTTTTTTAAAAGTTAAAATACTCAATGGGCTTGTTTCATATACACAAAGGTAAAAAGAATTCTTCAATTTTTTTGGTCCTTACGATTATGAGTATTTCCATTTCAATAAATTCTTCTGTTTTATGTAAATTTATTTGCAAAATTGGATCGTCTAAATGAGAAATCAAATGTGTAACAATTATGTATATATGTAATATAACCTTAGAAAATTTTCTATTATATATGATTCCTAAAGTTTTATAGTTTTTCCCTCTTTTATGTTTTTTATTAATTATTTATTGTAAATTGCAGTATTGTAATTTGCAAAATGCCCGTCCATTGCACAGGACTATAAAACTAGTGATATTAATATTAATTGGCACAACAAAATTGACTTTGTTTTTTTGGAATAGTGTTTAGAAGTAAAATAATTTTGTCACTAAAAATATTGTTATTATGTTATGAAACAATAGCACCAAATACTCTTTGCGCTAAAAGTTTCGTTGTGGGAAACTAAGATTTAGTGGGAAATTTGGAAAAAAATAATATCCCTAAATATTAGTGGCACAAATTTCAGCATTCCAAAAGCTAAGTCCATCCTTGCTTACTAGTTACTACCTTAATGGTACATGTTTTATGGAGTAGAAAACATATGTCATATATGTTATCTTCGAAACATAATTTGCATGGGTTCAATATCATACCTAATATTTTTTTTTAATTATGTATATATTGTTAAAGCAAAATAACCATATTAAATTGTATTTGGTTGAGCAGTAATAATTGTGTTATTTAGGATTAATATCATGAGTTCAAGTATCTATTTAAGTATTATTTATTGTGACTTTTGAAGCATGGAAGATAATTTCGTAATTTTACAAAACTGCCAAATGTCCTACTCACACTTTATATAGATTATTGATCCATAGATGACTTAGATTTCTTATGTTTTTTGAAAGCGCTATCCATGCCTTATGCATTTTTCAAAATTTCCAAAGACCTCTCCCATGGTTTAATGATTTTAATTACAAAAAAGTTCTTTATTTTAATAAAAAGACATTTTTTTTGTGTCAAAAATACTCATCCTACAAAATACTAATTGACTATATAGAAATAAGCAGAAAAACAAGTAAAAATAAGCTAATAAAGAATCACGTAATGGTCATTGTTATTTTCTCAATCGTTCATTAAAGGAAGGGGGATTTTTTGAAAATAAAATAAAATTCAAAACCCAATTTCGATGGCGTTGTACAAAACATAAGGGACTTGACTAGATTGTTGATCAAATATAGGGGGTTTAAATGGAATATTTCCGCTCGCCACCTTGACACTATATAAATGGTAGTGGGATCTCCGACCAAACACTAACCCTAATCCTATCTCTAATTCATCCACTTTTCCGCCGTTTTGAAGCATTTCACATCCGATCCACTGCTTCCTGGGTATGTCTGTCTATCTATCTATTTATTTATCTAGATGTGTTTCTTGTCTTCTTTTCAAGTTTGAGTCTTTTTAATTAAACTTTTAATACTTTCTTTTATATGAGTGTTTCCAATCCCAAGTGATTTATTTACCATATATATCAAAAAAGCTTCTTAACTATCTAGATCTAAAAAGGCTAAACATGAAGTAGAAAATAATTCCTTGAAATTTGAAGAAAACGAAAGTTTCTGAGTGATAATTTTAACCAAAAAAACAATTTTTGATTTCTCTACGTGATTAAAACCAATAAGTTTGCGGATCTAGACCATAAGTTTTTTAGTCCAACATTTTAGATTTTGAATCCATGAAGGGGACTCATTTAAACATAAGTCGCTTGTCAAAATACGAGCAATCTAATTTACAATGAGTAGTCTTTATTTGTTAACTCTACTCTAGAGTAAATATGTTCTCACCTTAGAGGATTTGGATACAAAAACATCAGCAGTAAGATTAATTAGTTATGTTATGTTGCCTTAATTAATTAGAAAGATTACAGGTGAGTATTCAATCCAATCCGGTGGTTTTTATACCATTCACATTCAATCCAATCCGATGTCAATTTTGGTATCTGACATGCCTATTGGATTGGATCGGTTTCAATCCTGATACAATTGGATAAGCAAAAAAAGGAATCCTAGCAATATACTTAAAGGAAAATTTTAGAATTTTCAAATTGGCAAATATGACAAAACTAAACTAAATAACTCGTAGTAAAATTTCAAAGAAAGAATAGCATGATAAATAGACTACCACGACCACTAATAACACAAAGACATGTCACTTTAAGAAAAAAAATATTTATATTAATTAGATCGGTTTGAATCGATTTACAGAACCCCCAAATCCGTAACCTATTCAATATTTATCCATTTTTAAAAAGTGGATCCAATCAATCCACAAATCCAAAAAACTTGGATTGGATTGGATTGGATCTTACCCACTTCTAAGAAAAAGAACTGAGGAACATATATATATATACATGCACACAATGGTACACGCGTACATATTTTAGACTTAAAACACAATATCTTTATCACATCTCTGACTTTATGTATTTAACTTATTCATTATTTTCTCTGACATTAGCAACAGGGCAGGTGGATTAGGGTGGAATGTTTTGTACGAAGTGGATCATGTGCTGGTCTAAGGATAAGGGTCCGGGGTTAGCCGGAAACCCATCATGAATTCCGGTGAGACGCTTTTACATATTCTTAACACATTGGATAAATTCACTTAAACCAACTTTCTTTTCAGAAAAATCTACTTACGGACCGGTAAACTACCTTGATTTTTAGAAAAAAATTACATATACTATCCATTTATGAAAAAAATAATTGCAAATATTTGTTTAAATGATAATTCTATCCTTCATTACTATCTTCAATAAATAAAAAAACTATCATATATCGCAAATTATATAATTGAATTAAAGTCTATGAAGTGACTAAAGGATTTTTCTTTCATAAATTACAATGATTAGCTAATTAATATTTTGTTGATAGGATTATTCTTTACATTAAAAAATGTTTTTATGTTGAGTACTGTTCTCTTTACATATGGGACGTTCTGGAGGATTATTGATGTTTTTGTACATATTTGGTTGGGCACTGTGATGTAATTAGATTTTGATTAAAAAACAAAAAAAGAAGAAGAAGAAGAACATGATGGTTTGAGTGGAATTTTATTATTTATTATTTTCTTTATTTAATTTCCATAGTGATTCTCTCTCATTTATTTTCAATAGGTTGTATATACATCATATATAATATGGATTTTCTTGTGATATAGGGATCATTGTTCAGAAGGCATTTCAGTTAAAAAATAACTCTTTTGAGTTTAAGAGGTGGATTATTCTATAACACCCATCTTCGAGATTTGTTTATTTTATGCTTTTTGGGAGGTTAGGTCTAGTCCACCTCCCCTTTCTATGTATGAGCTGCCGAGTCTGGGCTATTCAGACTCATTTTAATTTTTAATAAAATAAATCACTATTGTCAAAAATTTCTCGGACTAGAGATTCTATATATATAAAAAAGATATATATATATATATAAGTAGTGTTCACGTTAATTTGTACAATGAATGTCATGTTTTTCTCTTTTTTTAATAGATTACTTGTGCTCATGCACTAATGTAGTGCACAAAATATGATCTTTTAATATCTTAGTTTGTGTAACCTTATGCAGTTAAAAAGTGTGGATATATTCACACAGAGTGCTCAAGTTAGAGTCTCGCCACCACCCCTTTCTCTTTAAACGGGAGAGGTTTCTGCACACATTTGACTAGACACTGTGGATTGGCTAGATTTTGACACAAAAATAAGAGATAGAAAGAGGGGGGGGGGGCAAGTTTTACATGGATTACATTAGAATTTTATTGTTTCCTTTATTTTCCTTAATGTTTCCCTTTCATTTATATCACATATTACATCTAATATTGATTCTCCTGTGATACAGGACAATATCATTGTTTAAATGTCATTTCAATAATAAATTACTCTTTTTAGTTTAAGAGTTATAAATTTAAGAAGTGGGCTATTCTATAGCGCCCATCTTCTAGACTTGATTGGTTTATTTCATGCTTTTGGAAGATTAAGTCTGGTCTCCCTCCCCTTTTTATGTACGCCATTGGGTTTAAGGTATGTAGACTCTTTTTTTTTATTTTTAAGGCTTAATGACCAATTTGACCAATTAACTTTACACGTTTTTTCACTTTAGTCACTAAACTTTTTTTTGCCCCTTTACACCATGTACTTTTTAAAACATTTTTATTTAGACGGATGGCTTAACTTCTATTAAAACACTCAGATGGAAAAATGATATGGCATTTATTATTCCAGCTGGCAACCAGCTGGACTCATTTATTATCCACGTGGCATTTCTTCTCCTTTCCTTCTTTTTCTTACTCATATACACAGAGATGAACATGAAGCAAAAGAGGCAAAGGCCGAGGCTAGATCGAAGAAACGCAATCAAGAACATCGACGCTTCATTATCATCAACGACATTTTCTTCGTTGTCGTTTGAAGAACACATTGCTTATTTTTCACACAGATTTATATATACACATATATTTATATACATAAAGACATATGTATACACACACCCATTTCATCAAATGCTCTGTTTTTCACACAGATTTATATATACATAGAGATTTATATACACACAGATATATATATATATATATATATATCACACCCATTTAATCAAATGCTCTGTTTTTCACACAGATTTATATATACATAGAGATTTATATACACACAAACATATATATCACACCCATTTCATCAAATGCTCTGTTTTTCAAAATAGAAAAATCCTTATCCCCTTTCCAATGAGGTTGTTAGCAACAGAGGAGCAATGAATGAAGGTGGGAGGATGGTCAACGGAAGACTATACTATTTTTTTCCAGATATGGAATTGGTCATTTTTCGGCGAAGATGATGTGGGGGATGGTTAACGGAAGATAGAGCATTGGAGAAGTACGGTTCAGTGATGGCTATGCAAAAGTGGTGTTTGATGTTGAGTTTTCTTATTTTCAGACAATAATGGATTTGGGTGTGAATTTGAGAGATGGATTTTCATTTGAAAAGAAAAAAAATTAGGGTTCTTGACCTTCATGATGAAGGGTTCTTTAGGCGAGATTAAATCTCATTATTGAGGGAAAAAAATATGTCTGTGTATATATGTTTGTGTATGTATATATGCCTGTGTGTATATGAATAACGAGAAAAAGAAAGAGCTTTGTCACATGAGAGAGAGAAGGTGAATGAGTCAGCTGATTTGATGACAAAGCATCAACAAAGATGCCAGCTGGGATAATAAATGCCACGTCATTTTTCCATTTGAGTGTTTTAAAGGAAGTTAAGCCATCCGTCTAAATAGAAACGTTTTAAAGAGTACATTGTGTAAAGGGGCAAAAAAAAAGTTTAGTGACCAAAGTGAAAAAAGGTGTAAAGTTCGTTGGTCAAATTGGTCATTAAGCCTATTTTTAATAAAATTACTTTCTAGTGCCTAGATTATATGGTACTAGAGATTTCTTTAAAAAACATAGAAATAGTTCAATTTAGCTCGAATAAGGCATGTGTTGTAATTTCGTTTTCTGTGTGCAACTTGTATACATTAATGTACTGCACATAATATAACCTTTTAAGATTTAGATACATCTAACCTATGGTGGTTAAAAGTGTGAGTATATTCAGATAGAACTCCTAAGCTCGAGACTTGCCCCATCATTTTTCCTTTCTCGAACCATCTAAATCTGCCCATTGCTTATATCATTTATCAATATATGTATACACATTATTTTATACTTGCTACTTTTTAATTGGCGCAAATAGTGAATATGCTACACACACAAACATATATATATGAGAATAACATTTACGGAAAACTTCGGTCAATCTCCTTAGTTCTCAATATATATCCATGTTGTGGCTTTTGATTTCAGGGCGTATGCACTATGGGGCTAGTGGGGCCTTTAAACCCTCCACTTGGATTTGGGAATTTTTTTGTAGGTATAGCATTATTTTTTATAGAGATCTTTGTGCAAACTTTAAAAGTATGAGGTTGAGTTTGAAATTTTGTAAACTCCTAGAATTGGGACTATAATAATTACTACTATAAAAAAAATAGCAAACTATGGAAATGAGCCCTAAACTATGGGCCATTTCCACTTAAGTGGCCCAACTTTAAAATGCGTAGTTTAGAACCTCAAATTATTACCTAACTTTCACTTTTGTCCTTCTGTAAACATTATCTATCAAACTTAATAGAAAAATGTTATATGCACCACACTTAATCATTTTTAATAATATTTTGATTCAACTACTAAAAACTAACATATATATATATACATATTATTATGTATATATATATATGTGAATATATGTAGTTACATTAATATACTCTTTTTTTTATTTAATGTTAGTTAAGCCCCACTAAATTCAAATTATGGTTACTCCATTATATTGATTGCGATTATTGTAGACACCCCGATCCGTGACCCCCGCAAGAACCCTAACTACCTACGAGAACTACTGTTTTTGGAACCTGGGATCCACCCGAGCACCCGAAACTGCCCCGAAGGGGTTTGTTGGCCAACAAAACCTATTTTTAAGTGAAGTGTCGCACGACAAGCAAGTATGTCGCGCGACAATCCCCCCTGTGTCGCGTGACAATCCTCCCTGACACCAGACCATCCACTCTCTGACACATCAGTCTGTTAGAAACATCACTTCAGCCGTTTGTCGCGCGACATAGTACACATTGTCGAGCGACACATGCCCTCCGGGGGAAATGTCGCGCGACAATCCTTCCCGAGCAGTATAAATAGGCCAACACCCCCATGGGTTCAGGACGATAACTTTTCGCCACAATTTATATACTAAAATTCCTTATTCTCTCTGATATTTTCTAATCTTTAAGCCTTCTCCGGAAGCATTTGTGATAACATTTATTTTCGCAAAAGTCTCGGATCTAATCTTGGCACCCGGAGTGCCACCTTCTAGAGTCAGACCGCCGGAAATATTTCTAAGAGGAAAGCTGATATCCGTCAGAAGTCTTCTCTGCTGTATTATATTTTCTCTCTTATTTTTATTATTATCGCAGAGAAGGTAACGAAAGTCTCTTATAGTAATTAAATAAGATATTTGTATATTAGTTTTATTGTAGACTTGTTTAAAATTCGATTTTTCTAACGGGGCGCTGCCCCGCACCCCGCGACCTGACCGGGCAAGTCGATCCCCGTCCTAGCAAGCGAAGTGGCGACATGGTTGTGGTAGATTCTTAACGCACTCGAAAATCAAGTTTTCATTAGTTATTTCCAGAAAGTAGTAGAATATCAGTAAAAACATCCAAGTTTTCCAACATAAAATAAACATATAAGACCACTAGAGACCGAAAGGGCGGAACGGGTGCTTAACACCTTCCCAAACCGTAATATAGTTCCCGAACCCTATAGAATCCTGGTTTCGTAGACACACGTGTAAAGAAAGGCTTATCTGTAGCCTTCCCTCTTACACAATCATTTTGTCTGTTTTCTTGTAAAACGTACTGGCGACTCTGAACGAACCCTCTTGCATCTAGAAATAGGATAGAGAGATACCCGATATGAATTATCAACATTTAGAAGCAAATGAAACAACGAAATCCTTTCCGATGTTTCAGACTCCCAAACCAGAGGCTGAGAATCTGGGTCGCATTTGCGGATTCTCACAATTATTCAAAACTTTCAATGTAAAGAATTAAATGTATGTCAAATGGGTATAATAGACATTAAAGAAACTTAAATGGAACTCCAGCTCTTTCCCTAAAAGAACAATCAATCATACAAGGTGAGGTTTCAAGAAAATAAGAGAGTTTTGCATAAGATGTATTGGATAAATGCTTAATAGATGGTAATTTTTTATATTCCCGTTGTCTCGTCTGTAATTAAATACTTAATTGATGCGGTTTTTGACAGTAATGTTAAATAACTTTTTAAATTGAACATATTAGTTTAGATTATATAATCCACTTGTGCATCACACGAATTAGGGGTGTTCAGAATCCAATCCAAACCGAGAAACCGATCCAATCCAATCCAATCCAATCCATTTTTCCTGGATTTTATGGATGATTGGATCGGATCGGATGCAAAATTTGAAAACCGAAAAAAATTGGATCGGATCCGGTTTGATGTGTTCTAGAAACCGATCCAATCCAATCCAATCCATTATTATAATTTCCACATGTCTCTCCCTCATTGGTGGCATAATTTAATATATACAAGGGGTCACTTTGAAATCATTTAATCTTAGTTTGTTATTTAATATTTAGCTTAATCATGTATGGTTCGTCACTTGATTTAATTGTGTATTTTTGGTTAAATAATAGACATTTTAACTTGAAGCTATTTGGTTAATACTTAAACTTTATTTGTAATGGATTTTATTTAATTTACAAGTAGTTATCGTCTTGTTTTACATTAAAATTAAACATTTCAAGAATCTAATACATCTTATTTTAAACTTCTAATCGGATCGGATCGAAACCGATCCAATCTAACATTTAATTGGATTGGATTGGATTGGATTTGTAAAGTGTATTGGATTGGATTGGATGTCAAAACTTAAAACCGACATCGGATCGGATCGGATGCGGATGGTTTAAAATGACCGGATCGGATCGGATGGACACCCCTAACACGAATTGCACACTAGTGTGTATATATATATATTGATCAATTTTGAGAATTTTCATTTTATTGGTTATAAAATAAATAATATTTTCTGCTAGTAAGTAATTCATATTTTATTTAAACACCTGACTTTAAGAGCCTTGATCCTTATATATAATGTGATACATTCGTACTAGCTACAATGCTTCTAATCGCAATAGTCACCTTTAGTTTTCAAATATAACAAATATTTATCTTATTTCACCACAGTACATGTCAAATAAAATCGGGATAACTAGAAAAGTGTATATAGTACTTGCACCGAAAATGTGACTTAGACCGTATACAAATTTTATTTTATTTTGACATTTCGGGCAACAAACTTTCTATTTGTTTCAAAAAATACATCCATAATTAACCTCCCAACCTAACATCATTAACCAATTAATGACTTGGCTAACTTTGTACACAATTAGAGCTGGTCTTGGGACAGGCCTAGCAGGGCGACTGCACAGGGCCCAAAAATTAAGAGAGGTACTAATATTTTATTTTTTTATATATATATTAAAAAAGAAAAAAATTATAATACAAATTTTCAAAAAATAACTCAAGTTTTCGAAACTCTAACATTGCACAGGGAAACAAAATTTTTGATCTCCCATTCCTTTATGAAACAACTAATTCTAAAGAGGATAATATTATTTGCCTGTTCTTGATATCCCATTCCTGTATGAAACAAATGATTATAGGGGTTACGGAATTAAATTATTAACTGTGTTTCTCCTGAACTTAAGAAAACTAGAGATTGAAGGCAGGAATTTGAGAGAGAATAAACATAGGTGATTTAAATAAGAGAATATTAAAAGAGATGATGGGGTTTTCAGAGCATAAATTAAACCTCATCGATCATCTGCTTTTTTTTAGTGAAAATGGTGGTGGTAATAAAAAAGATTTTGGGAAAGATATTATTAGCTATATTGCTTAGTGTATTTGAAATATTTTTTTTTTTTTTAATAATGCAGAGTTGTAATCTTAGTTGACAGCTAAATACGCAAAATTTGTACCATGTCATTAAATAGTTAATGGTATTGGGAGGTTAACAAATGTATTTTTCGAAAACAAACAGAAATTTGTTGCCCGAAATGCCAAAAGAATTATATATTATCTAGGTGACAATTTAAGTTTAAGAACAATACACTTTTTTGTGATTAACCCATAAAATTATTAGGATTTTATGAGTTACTAGTGTACAAACTAATAACATAGTTTTTAATAGAAGTTTTATTTAGTTGCTTTTTTATTTATTTATGTACAAAGTAATTCAATTATTTATGTTTAACTTTATAGGAGTTGGAATCTCAAAATAGAAAATGTTAGACTTTAGTTTTGTCTGTAAGTTGACCTTGATTCTACATTGAAGTGAACGTGTTTCAAACTTGTTAGTCATAAAAGGGAATAGCTATTTGCCTTTCGCTAAGTTATACAATAGGCTAAAGGCATATTTAGATTTCTTGGCTAACTACAATACCGATAATACTTCAAAAAACGAAGTGTATCTAAATAACTTCTAATTTCATTGACAAATTCAACTGGAAAGTGTGTTAATTAAAATATTTATATATTATCCTTTCTTCTCCAAAAGAGAAAACCATCCTGTTTGAAATGGGGATTATATATATATATATATACATATACACGCATTATTATATAAAAGTTGAACTCATTTCAAAGACGTATCATAATTTTTTCGTTTTTGATTTTGCCCACATAGGCTTCTACTTTGACATCAAAATATAAAATAAAATTACAGTATAGAATTAGCAATGCGGATGCCTTATTTCGAAACTAGTACAATGTCGCTCAATTGCTAGACTACCTATTAGCATTTAGCAATAATGGATTTAGGCGGGAGGAGAGAGGGACGGGCCACCCACCAAAGATGAATTTAAAATTTTCGACCACTACACTTGTATTTAGTTATAAACTTGTATATAAATATTAGTAAATATTACTTTATGTATTGCCAAAGATCTCATATTAATATTATGGGAAAAAAACTCTGAAGTTTGCACCTCTGATCAATTTCATCATTGATGTTTCAATTTTCCCAATCCTTCCCTTAAAGTTTTATAAGTGTAGCAATTTCAACCAAGTGTGGCAATTTCAACCCTGGCACTAGCACGGTAAATAATTCCATCCAATTTTTTTACATGTAACCCCTTAAATTTTTAAAATTGACACTAAACCCCCTTAATTTATATTTTGTTAACACTTAACCCCATTTTTATTTATCTTTATTACCACCTTCTTCAACCCACCTCCGTCTACCTTCTATCTCTCCCCCTAATCCCAAACACAAACACAAATGCTTTAATACTTTTTTCATTCAGAATCACACCAACATAATAACCATTTGTCATAATTGATAATGATCTCTTTATATATATAAATTCTCAAATATATACGTACAACACACATATATATTCTACAATATTATTATCTTCTCGTCTAACATTGAAAATCATATTTTAGTTTTAAAACATTCTAAAAATACATAATCAATAGTAAAAAATAACACGTGCTTCTATCAAATAACACGTACTTCTATCAATTTATAATGGGCATTTTAGGGGTTGGCAGAAAGAGACATACCTCTAATATCAATTTAGAAGATGCTAATAAAAATTCCCTTAATGCTTGGATTTTAGATCATTTGCTATGAAATACCTAAAATGCCCTTGCACAGAGTAGAATCGTGCCCTGCACGTGTGCTTTCCGATCATGTTTTTAACAGGACATCCGCTTTTGGACGAGTGGGACGCAGTGAAAACTTTGGGGTTTGTTGAGCCCAAAAAAAAAAGATTTAGGACGAGCATGGGAAAAATGGCAAACTTTAAGAGTCAAAAGTGCTAATTACCCTTTAAAAGCACTATCCACACCTTATGCATTTTTCAAAATTCCCAAAGACCTCCCCCATGGTTTAATGATTTTAATTACAAAAAAATAATATTTGAAAAGATTGTAGGTCGCAACAAAAAAAAATTAGTGTCAAAAATACTCATCGTGCAACATAGTAATTGACTATATTATTTTATAGAAATAAACAGAAACATAAGTTAATAAAGCATCATGTAATGTCAATTTTTTATTTTCTCAATCATTCGTTGAAGGAAGGGGAATTTTTTGAAAAAAATTAAATTAAATCCCAATTTTGATGGTGTTGTGCAAAACATAAGGGACTTGAATAGATTGTTGACCAAATATAGGGAGTTTAAATGCAATATCTCAAATCACCGCCTTAACACTACATAAATGGTAATGGGATCTCCAGCCAAACACTAACACTAACCCTAATCCTAAACATTATATTTCTAATTCATCAAATTCTCCGCCGTTTTGGAGCATTTCACATCCGATCCACTGCTTCCTGGGTATATATATCTATCTATTCTATCTATTTATCTAGATGTGTTTCTCGTCTTCTTTTCAAGTTTGAATATTTTTAATTAAACTTTAGTTCTCTATTCTATCTGAGTGTTTTCATTACCATGTAATTTATTTACCACATATGTCAAAAGATTTTTAATTATCTAGATGTGAAAAGGCTAGATATGAAGTATAAAATAATTCCATGAAATTTGAAGAAAATTACAAAAGTAGAAGAGTGATAAAAGTTTAACAAAAAAAATCAATTTCTTTGATTTCCTAAAACCAATAAAGTTAGCCAATCTAGACCATAAGTTTTTAGTCAGACATTTCAGATTTTGAATCCATGAAGAGGATTCATTTAAACATTAATCGTTTGTTAAAATATGAACAATCTAATTTAAAATGAGTAGTCTTTATTTGTTAACTCACTCTAGAGTAAATGTTCTCACCTTAGAGGATTTGGATACAAAAATGCCAACTTTAAGATTTAGTTGTGTTATGTTGCCTTTAATTAATTTTAAAATTTTCTAAATTTTCAAATTGGTAAATATGACAAATTGACACAACTAAACTAAATAACTTGTAGTTAAATTTCAAAGAAAGAATAGCATGATAAATAGATTACCATGACTTCCAATAACACAAAAATGTGTCACTTTAAGAAAAAAACATTTATATTAATTGGATCGATTTCCATACCCTCAAATTTGAAACCAATCCAAAATTTTCTCGTTTTTAAAAAGTGGTGCCAATCAATCTATAAATCCAGAAAAATTGGGTTGGGTTGGGTTGGGTTGGATTGGATCGAATCAGTCAGTTTGGGTAGGATCAGTCCCAATTCTAAGAAAAAGAACGAGGAACATATGTGTATATATACACGCACACAATGGCACATATGTACATACATTTAGACTTAATAACAATATCTGTACCACATCTCATACTTTCTCTCTTTCACTCACTCATTCATTATTTTCCCTTACATCAGCAACAGGGCAGGTGGATTAGGGTGTAACGATTTGTACGAAATGGACCATAAGTTTTTAGTCAGACATTTCAGATTTTGAATTTATGAAGATGACTCATTTAAACATAAACCACTTGTCAAAAAATGAGCCATATAATTTAAAATGAGTAGTCTTTATTTGTTTACTCAAGAGTAAATATTCTCACCTTAGAGGATTGGACACAAAAATACCAACTTTAAGATTTATAGTTGTGTTATGTTGCGTAAATTGATTGAAAAGAATAAGGGGTGGGCATTTGGTCCATTCTGGTGGTTTTTATGCCATCCGCATCCAATCCGATACGCCCTACTAATCTAATCTGATATGCCCTACTAATCCAATCCAAAAAAATGTTGGATTGGATACGATCATTTTCAATCCAATCCAATATTGACCTTATGGGATTGGCTTAGTAGTTCATTAGGTCCCTGTGAGGGACGATTTATTTAGCAGGAGATTCAGTGTTCAAATCCGCCTAGCTACAGTTGCTCAAAAAAAAAAAAAAAAGAGTCTTGGAAATATACCTACAGGAAAATTTAAAATTTTTAAAATTGGCAAAAATGACAAATTGACAAAACTATAGCAGGATAAATAGACTATGATGACCACCAATAACTAAAAAGACATGTGTCACTTTAAGAAAATAAAATTTATATTAATTAGATTGGTTTGAATCGGTTTACACAACCCCAGAATCTGAAACTGATCCAATATTTTTCCGCTTTTAAAAAGCAGATCCAATCAATCCATTAAACCAGAAAACTTGGATTGGATTGGAATGAATCAATCGGTTTGGATCGGATCTTGTCCACCTCCAAGGAAAAGAACGAGGAACATATATATACGCACACAATATCTTTGGACTTAAACACAAAATCTTTATCACATCTCCTACTTTCTCTCTTTCACTCACTCATTCATTATTTTCTGTCATATTAGCAACAGGGCAGGTGGATCAGGGTGGAATGTTTTGTACGAAATGGACCATGTGGTGGCCTAAGGATTAGGTTCAGGGGTTAGCCGGAAACCCATCATGAATTCCGGTGAGATGCTCTTATATATTCTTAATACATTGGATAAATTCACTTAAACCAACTTCCTTTTCAGAAAATCTACTTAGGGACCGGTAAACTATCTTGATTTTCAAAAAAATAAAATTGTATAGATACTTTCCATTTATGAAAAGATTCATTGCAATATTTATTTAAAGGATGATTCTACCCTTCATTACTATCTTCAATAAATAAAAAATGTAATATATCACAAATTATATAATTGAATTAAAGTTTATGAAGTGACAAAGAATTTTCTTTCATAAATTAGAATGTTGGCCAATATTTTGCTGATAAGGTTTATTTTTTCACATTAAAAAAATATTTTTATGTTGAGTAATTGTTCTCTTTACATATGGAATGTTCTGGAAGATTATTTAAACAAGGGAAAGATCTTTGTACATATTTGATTGGGCGCTTAATGTAGCTTGATTTTGACATAAAAAAGGAAAAGAAAAAACAGAACGTGGTTTGAGTGGAATTTTATTATTTTCTTCATTCAATTTCCGTAGTGATTCCCTTTCATTTATTTTCGATAGGTTGATATATCATATCTAATATGGATTCTCTTGTGATACAGGGTTCGTTATTCAAAAGGCATTTCACTACAAAAATAACTCTCTTGAGTTTAAAGAGGAGAGTTATTCTATAACACCCATCTTCTAGACTTGTTTGTTTCATCCTTTTTGGGAGGTCAGGTTCAGTCCACCTCCCCTTTTTATGTATGCGCTGTTGGGTCTGGACTATTCAGACTCATTTTAATTTTTAATAAAATAATTCTTTATCGCCTAGATTTTCTAGGACTAGAGATTCTATAAAAAAAAGATATATATATATATATATAAGATATAACAAAGTAATAAATAATTGCTTCGTACTGACTGATTATAATTAAAAACATGTTGTGATTTAGATCTCATGGCTTGTGTATGATGATAAGTTGCATATGATAACATTGCGCAATGTAGTCATGAATCAACCAAATATTTAAGTTTGATCTAGAATTGTGTTCAATTGGTAAGAATTTGTGATTTAACATAAATCACCAGGGTTCACACCTCGTTCCCTCCCCATCACCCTCAATAAAAATGGAGTCATGTTAACTGGTTTTCAAAATAAATAAAATGTTCCACATAACCAAGTAACAATACAAGCCATTCTAATGATCCATTTTTTTTAAAAAATAAAAATTAATAAACGTTAGATAGACGCTTGTTCACTTAAAAGAGAGGGAGAAGAGGGCGGTATAAAGCTAACCTACTCTAACTCTTAGATTTTCACTGTCTAAAAATTTGTATATCAAATACTCATTAATTTTGTTTCTTTTCTTTATTCTTTATTCATTTTTTTTGATGAATTGTCATTCTTATAATTAATTAGAAGCAATTATCTTACCTTGATCTTCCTTTGTGACAATGCCGATACATAAATTGTGTTTATCTCACATTTTCGGTAGTATAATAAAAAGCTCCTTAGTATATATGTGAGAATAATGAAACTAATTTACAACTTAAACTAGCCATTTTATGAGAAAACTTGGGTGGCTAATTACGTATGGTATCAGAGTCAATGGGTCAAGTCTATGAGGTCCTAGTTACATACTTTAACTCCTTTGTTTTTGCTGTCTAAAAATTGGTATGTCAAATACCCATTAATTTTGTTCCTTTTCTTTATTCTTTTTTTTTTGATGAATTGTCATTCTTATAATTAATTAGAAGCAATTATCTTAACTTGATCTTCATTTTTATGAACATGTGACAATGCCTTGTGACCATGTTTTATCTGGCTAAACTTTTGGAATACAGCATTGTATTTATAATTTTTTAATCCATTTTGAACCATTTGGCAATTAAGTAAAAATAAATTAAATTAACTAAGATTTAGTTTTGAAGGGAAAGGATCTTAAGTGGACAAACTTTTTGGTCCTTAAATGTGGACCTGTTATTTTGAGGGGGTAAACAGATTAATTTTTTTATGAAACTTAGTGATGACGGTCTCCATGATTAATATATCACTTCCGGCAATTTTCATCGAAAAATTCAATCAAGAAGTGGGTTAACTAAAAATTTGATATATATGTACATTTTTAGCCGTTAAAATTTAAGATGTTTAGCTAATCCACTTTCTAGTTGAATTTTTCAATGAAAATTGACGGAGATGATCTACTAATCATGGAGATCATCTTCACCAAGTTTCATAAAAAAATTCATCCGTTAACCGGCTAAATACCCTTTTTACATTACTATATTAACTTATGCAGTGAAAATGGTGTAAGGGTAAATTTAGAAATAATATATTGAAAGACGGTAAAATAAATACACCTTTTACTAGCAATTTCAAAAATATCGTCGTTGGGAAATAGCTCACTATCCTCATTTATGTTGCTCAAAATGTAATTCATAATAAAATTCATCTATAACGCTTCACTAGCTAGTAGGGCGGCAACTGAGTTAGCTTCCCTGCGGCCAGCCGGTAGCAAAAGACGGACACCCAATTTTTTTAGCATTTGCAATCTTCGGGTTGCACAACGTTTTAAAATTACTTAAGAGTGTTTTGAGTTCGTTTTAGTTTCAGTGATGAGTCGGTCTTTAGCAAAGTCGGTTCTGACTATTTTGATTTTTGAGATTTTGGGCGAAATTTTAAAATGTGTTATTTTATAATTAAATATATTAAAAAAATAAATTAATTTTATTTAAATGATAAGACTTCACATGCCACCAAAAATACATTACAATTGCAAAGAATCCTGAAAAAAAAATCAATGATTAAATATTATTGTTTTAAAATCAATATAAGTGAAATAAAAAATATTGGTGCCCCTCTAATAATCTCTTGTAGCATGAGAAGATTGAGATTAGATTTGGGAAGGAAGAATTAGAAAAGAGCTAAAGATGCCATTTCCTATATGATGTTAGAATTTCATAAACTTAAGTTATTTTCTTGAAAATTTTTATTATAATTTTATTTCTTTTTTAATATATATATATATATATATGGAGAATGATCTAAATAGGAATATTTATTTGGTCATTAAATGCGAACCAATCATTTTGAGGAAGTAAACATATGAATTTTTTTATGAAACTTGCTGAAAATGATCTTTATGATTAATAGATCATCTCCACCAAATTTTATAAAAAAATTCATCCGGGAAGCGGGTTAGCTAAATATCTTAAATTTTAACAGCAAAAAACGCACATATATAAATTTTTTAGTTAGCCCTTTTTCTGATTGAATTTTTCAATAAAATTTTGTGGAGGTAATCTATTAATCATAGAGATCATCTTCACCAAATTTTATAAAAAAATTCATTTATTTACCCCCTCAAAATAATTGGTCCGCATTTAAGGGCCAAAAAGTTGGTCTTCTTAAGATTATAATATTTAATAACAAATGATTATGTATCTCATTATTTTTCAATTTGCAGCCCTTATATATATATATACATAAGTGTTTGTATAAGAACTGGTTTGTAGGTTATGAAATGTTTATGTTCCATTTTGATATCTTTGAGTAAAGTTTTAAAATGTACCCTTTTATAAATAAATATATTAATTTTTTTAGTTAAAAAATAAATTTATTTTATTTCAATAATAAGAGTTTACAACCCAAAATATATTATAATTGCAAAGAGTTATGAAAAAACCACTACTGTTAAATATCTAATTTTCTCTCATTGTTTTGAAATCAATATGAATGAAAGAAAAAAATATTAAGTCCCCTAATTCTCTCTTATTGCATGAGAAAAATTGAGATTAAATGTGGGCATAATATATTATAGTAGGATTAATTCCCATTCGAAAAATTGAAATAGTCTATGGGCATACAATTATTGTCACCAGGGGTCAAAACCAGTAGCAGTCAATTGCACCAATATCTTTGTCACGTTGTTTTCAAATGAACTTTGTTTTAGTGTTTTGCATGTCTCAAATATTACATAGTTATGATTTTAACATTTTTATTATATAAAGTTAGAGGAGGTTTCAATCCGTGTAAGTTTTTGAAATTTTAGTTTTTTCTTATAGACTTCTGATGGAGTTAAATAATAATTTTATTATTGGCATACAAAGGTAATTCAATACTTTTATCTCCAGTAAAATCTTATTTTTACCTCCAGTAAAATACCATTTTTACCTATGTACCTAAGCATACACATCATGTACAATTCTAGAATTACATGTCCACCTAAGCATACACATCATGTACATTTCTAGAATACATCTGACCTAAGCATACAAATCATGTATAGTTCTATAATACAGTGTTACTAGAATACATGTCACCTAAGCATACACATCATCTACATTCTAGAATACATGTGACCTAAGCATACACATCATACTTGTCTACATTACACAAATTTACCTTTTTGCGCCTTCATTTTTTATACCTATAAATACCCCCCTCATTCATTCATTCAAACCACACCAAAAAACATCTCTTCCTTCTATTTTGGAGTGAAATTTTCCCAATATCCATCCATCTCTCCTAAGAGATATAAAACCATTGGCAATATAAATACAAGCCAATTTTTGAGATTTGGTCTGTATACTCTTCTTTTCATATGAGAGCTCAAAAAAATACCAATCCTATACGCTCTTTCTCCTACACAATTTATTATTTATTTTGTTGAAATATTATGTAATCCTAGGTTAATTCTAGATACTTATAAATAGAATTAAGGAAATTATAGATAAGAGAGAGAGAGAGAGATTGGTAGCTTGTATTATCATCCAAATTGATTGCCTTTGAGCTAATACAAATCATTAGACTTAACTAAATCCTGACGCCGTCCGTTTTTCGTCAAAATTCATTTTTTTTTGGACGTACTGCCGGACTAGCATAAGCCCCTACCGGGGGAACCTACCTTGAACAAAAATTGTCTCGCTACTATTCATTTTCATCAGCTTTTAATCAGTTTCTGCTTAATAGTTCGTACTGTTCACAGTCACTGTTCAGATAGCCCTAGCCCGCGGTGGTACTGTTCACAGCCACTGTTCACAATTACTGTTCATAATACAGTGGTAGGTGTTCACAAGTCTGTTCACAGGTATACGGCGATATTGTTCACAATTACTGTTCACAGTTACAATCCATTATTAAGGTTTTACCTCTGCCAATTCACCATTGATTGCATTGATTGGTCGGTCGCAAAAACAATTATCTGTTCCTAGATTTTGACACCAACAACTTCCATTTATAAAAAAAGAAGGAATGCACATAATATTAAGGCCATCTCCAATGGTGGTTTCAAGTCAAATTTTTGCTCTTGGTTAGACTATCAATGCACACTGAACCATTGCAATGGTACAATGGTTCTTAGGACAATAAATGTGGCACATAACAAAGGAATGAAGTATCTGAAATGTAATGTGTATGGTCGTTTCAAGTGGTTAAGATAAGTAGTTATGCAGAAAAAGATGAAAGAAGTTATCATTAATGTAAATGTCTTATTGGATGCATTTTGTAACAATTTTGCTACTAATGTAACTGTGACCAAGGAATAAAGAGAAACAAACTTCATTATATTTTATTCCATTCATGTTGAGTGCTTACATTTGTGATGCTTTTATCATATAACATATAACCATAACTTCACAAAAATATTAAGTTCACAAACTTTATAAAAAATTACACAAACTACCATCATCACAATTGCAAAAAAAAAACTACTGAACACTGTAATTTCTACAAAAGCATTATGCTACTCTATCTTGGCCAATTGGTTGGCTATTGTCTTCACCACTTCCTTGTGCAATTCCAATGTCTTGGCTTATAGGTTGGCTACTGTGCTGCCCTCTTCCTCGCCTAGCTGCTCTGCCACCCTCAGATCCTTGGGTTATGGCACATCTACTGGTTGCTTTATTCCTGGGACCTTTAGGCCTTCCTCCTTTTGATCTATGTGGAGGTGGTTGGGCACTTGCATTGCCACCTGTTTGCTCATCCCTTGGAGGCCCTTTACATGTCCTTATGTTGTGCCCCAGTAATCCACACTTCTTGCACTTTCTTTGTGTCCTTGATTTACCTTCATTAAACCCCTTTTTCTTATTGTTTGCAGGCCTACCAGGTGGCCCATATATGAATGAAATTTTAACCTCAAATAGTACCTACAAGTTTGATTACATAAAACATGAATGATTATACTCACTTTAAAATGACTTATTATGATAAAATAGTAGGAATAAATTTTATACTTATTTCAGCCGACAATTTGTGGTTTGGTAAATGTGTCACTGATTTTGTATAGGTCTTGGCATACCTTTTCACTGTTATATAGTGTGAACAGTACCTACATAAATGCAAGCTATAGTTATGAATCTTATAAAATGTTAGAAGTATGAGATAATTAATGGTAAAGTATATGTACTTACTCTACCCAATTCAATATTCTCTGTTCAATACAACAAATAGCAAGAATGCAAGTGATTCCTGTTATCAACCATTTCATACACTCACAAGTCTTTAATGTTAGGTTCACAGTCCAACTTTGATTATACACCCCTTCAATACTGTATTCATGCAAGCTTAAAGGGTGAACAATGTAATTTCGAACATCTTCTCTCATTTTATTAATGACATCCATAACCCTAGGCACCAATCATGTTGGTCCATATGCATTGTGCTTGCTTTCATGCTTCTGGTGTACATTAAAGTCATAACCATCTTATGGAACTTCTCAATAAAAACAGATAATATTTTGTCCCTTAATGGTATGATCCAATTGTTGAATGATTCAGAGAAGTTGTTAGTTATATGCTCAGAACATAAAATCTCATCAAAGTAAGCCATACACTATGATAGTACATTTTGTCTCAGCAAGTGTTCATGGGCACTTGAATCTTTGCTTTGAAGTTCCTCCATGAACTTATTGTGAGCAGCCATCATGTAGGCCCTAGCAACTCCCCAACTAAGATCCTCTAACGTCTGTTTGCCTATCCACATCCATAGGCTGTGGCATTAGAGGCAGTTCATCTAGATATTCCGATGGGATATAGTCCTCTATAATTTGTACCCTATTCCTGGCATGTTTTTTTATACCTTTTACTTCTTGCCTTACTAGATTCTGCTTGTAGAAGAGTTTGCACATGATATGTTTCCATTAAGGTATGTGGTGATGGTGGTTGTGGTGGTGATGGTGGCATTGGAACTTTGTCTACACTAAGCGGCTCATCATACTGTACAACAATCAATAAACAAATGAAGCATTATATCATCTTCTACATAACTGTCATAAAAACACATTCTCACCGTTTTCAATAGTCATCCTCACCCCATCTAGAATGTACTCCGGGGGCAGTACCATGAAAAACTTATAATTTACATTTGCCTTATAGCCATTGATGGTCTCATTAATTACATGTACTAGCCCATAGAAACACAAACAATCCCCATTTAATCTCTCTATCTGAAGAACCTCGCCACCAATGTAATCACTAACTTTTGAATGACCATTCACAACATTTTTATGATCCCAAGTACCATAAAAATGTAGAACAACATGTTGGATTGGGTAAATCTTCCATTTTATAGAAGCACTGTTAAATAGTAAAAGAAGAAAATAATAATATTAAGTAGACATACATATGAAACTAGAGTTAACTAATAACCAAATAAAACGTGAATGTCAACCATAACACAAACATCCATTGACAAATATGATCATATTAGCCATAAATCATCAGTGGAAGACAAAAGGTGCACACTGTAATACTCACAATATTTCGCGCATTGTAAGATTAGCAGTCGAAGAACTCATTGTTGAGTTTACGTCGGTACACCAGCGCCTTCAATCACTCTTCTTACACTGATTTTCGACTTCGATCTAAGCTTCAAAGTGTTTTCAATGGAGGTTTTGTAGCCGAGGGAGGGAGGTTTTGCGCTCAAAGTTGGAGAGGGAGGAGTATGACGATGCATAACTATTAATTTGGGGTTAACCGGGGGTTAAACAAACATAAGGGCATAATCGTCCAAAAAAAATGAATTTTGACGAAAAACGGACGGCATCAAGATTTAAGGTGTTAAGTCTAATAAAAATTATTTTAGAGATTTTCTCAAATATAACTATTAGCGCAGGAGGTTAAGTCAATAAATTCCAAAAAGTACAATGTTGAAATGTATTTTTTTTTATCAAATTACATAGGGAGAGTTGTGCCAGTGACAAAATGGGGTGGAGGGTTAAATAATTGCCCCCTTGACATGAGTTGTAACGGTTAAGTAGATATTTCATCAAAAACTTTAAAGTACCAAAGTTGAATTAAAGAAAAACATTTGATGCCAAACTTCAGAATTAAAAGTTCTAAAACTTTTCCTTCTGGTAACGTTGTTCCTTTAAAACCTCTGGAGCAAAGAGAGAGGGACAGCCTCCAAAACCCTAGAAGCTCTCTCACCCGCCTCCCCTTTCTAAAACCCTAAAAAAGAATGGATTGTGGAGAGAACAAATTACACAACGCAAAATCCACGAAAGTGAGATTCGAGTACGAAGACAGTGGCCAAGACGAAATCATTGAAGAAGCGGCTACTACTACTGGTAGCAGCTCGATTCTCGAGGAAGATTCCGCCATGTGTGAGCCCTCCGACGATTCCATGATCGGTGCCGACAAGACCAGCGCGGATTATTACTTCGATTCCTACTCCCACTTCGGTATGTACTTATATATTTCTACTGTTCTTCAGTTTATCTTTCTTTTTGTGTATATGTATCTATTGGTGGCTGTATATTGTCATAGTTCAGTTTTTGTTTTTCAGCTTCTAATTGTTGAATACGAAATACTGAATTTGCTCTGAATGCTGAATAAATGGCATTTTGTAAATTGTATCCTTATTAGGACGATAGATCTTAATAGTTAATTAATAGGGGCACCATTAGAATTTATATTGTATGTATAAAAGTTACAAATTTTAGGGGTTCTTTGTTTATAAGTTCTCGATGTTGAATGCTGGACTCTGAATGTTAAATGCTGAATGGACTTTATGAAATTTTATGCGACTATAGGATGTGTTTGCACCTCTTTAGTCTGATCGGAAAAATTCAGATGTCGGAGGAGAAAAACTCGGATGCGACCTCTAAATATGCATCTGAATTGTTAAGACATACCTCTTAACGTGGTTGATGAAGTCTGAATTGTTGTATAATAACTAGGACTTTTGCTCTAGGAGGGCGAAATGCTCGAAATAATATGTTAAATTTTTATTTGGGACAAGAAACAAACAAAAAAAAGATTTCAGATTCAGTGTTTAGATTCAAACAACAAAGCAACGCCACCTAAGCAGTTGTTATCTTATCTTTAATCTGTGGTTGGATTCAGTGTTTGGTATTACAGGTTCTAGACTTTTAGTACTTTTCGTTAGTTATTTTGTTTTTAATCTTTGTTTGGTTGCTGAGAACTTTGCGAAAAAGATAAGATAATCTTTTAATTGATGTTAAAATTTGTACCTCAGTTAGAAGTTTAGGATACCTATTGAATTGGGAGAATGATGGTTTATTTGGATGTTTTAATAAGAAGCATTCCAACTTCTACTGAGTTTCCATTTTTTTTTTTGTGGTAGTGCTGTTTCTTTTTGTGTTTTGTTTTGAGTGAATGGAGTGCAGAAAGTTTAAATTTTGTTGACCCCTTCTTTGTTGGCTTTTGTGTGTGCAGGTATTCATGAAGTAAGTTTACCACGTCTGGATGCAAGGATGTACAATATTTTGATTGTTTTAGCTGCTGAATTTTACTTTTGAGTTTTGCTGCGATTCTGCACTTGGGATCTTTCTTTTTATTAAGCTCAAATTTGTGCTTTCATTCATGGTTCGATTTTCCTTTCATAGCTCCTAATCTTATGAACAATTATACAAGTATAATGCTGTGTGTTTTAAGTAGCTAGTGCCGCTCGTGGACTTTATACTGTCAATGCATATTAAGCAGTTTTATGGATCATCAATTTAGCAGTGTTTTCGGCAAGTTAGGCCGATTTTCGCCGATTCGGCACTCGGCAGCTGGGCGAGTCAATTTTGCTAATGGGCATTACTCGTATAGGTTCATAATTCGGGAAAACTCGCCGAGTTCTCGCGAGTTGTGTGACTTCTTTTCGTAGTTATAGTACAAACCCTCTCATATTGCCGACTCGCCGCTTCCCGTTCGTTGCTCTTTGCTGCTCGAAATGCTATCCTAAACTCACATCATCATCATCATCATTGAGTATTTAAGCTTCTTCTTCCTTCTGACCTTCTCTCTTTCTTGGGCAGTGAATGTTTTGTAGATAAGTAATTGCTTATATTTAATAAGCAGGAGAAGTGAAAACTTTAAAGAATATTTAAACTGTTTTTGTGTACTTTAGAATCTGAATTTTATTATTAATTTGGTTGAAAAGGAATTTTAAAAAATCATATTATATTATATGATTTTATGGATATACTTCTTTGTCATTTTCAATGCATATTATATTATTTAGAATATTATTTATATTAAAATATAGCTTATCCGATTTTTTCCGCGAGTAATTGTTTTATGGATCATCAATTTAGTTCTTGACATCATATTCTGATTTCTTTCACCCTTCCTCTCAACCCCATTTGGATCAAAATAATTAATAGATATGTAAATGCTTGTTCTTTCGTTTCACAAATCATGATAAAGCTCTTTCCTCTTATCCTCTGCCTCCAAATTTTCAAATTGGTATTCTATAATCATTCTTCCAACTATTTATTATCCCTTTCTATCCAGAAATGGACTACTGGTTGCATTTTTTTGACCCGGCTCCTCTACTGGAGTAGTAAATTTAGACTGCTAGTTTAAAATTGCGTGGCTTAGATTTTAACAGGTGGTGTTTGCCTCTGGCGAGGGCTCATTTAGACAGAAGCTACCAGTAAATATTTGAACCATCTAATTTTAAACTAACGGTCTAGAATTCTTCAACTCTACTCTGGAGTGATTTTCATTACTCTACAGGAGTTGTAAGCTAGATTTTTCTGTGGTTCAACACTAATTGATTATAAGTTATATGGGAAGGAACTCCTTTGTGCATTATATTGGGAAGGGATTTGGATGGTTGGTGCCTTTTTGTGTATTCAACAATCATTCACATTTGTCTCCAAAAAAAGATAATATTTCGTAATGATCACTGTTGCCTTTTTGGTCACTGAATCCTAGTCGTAGGTGCTTCAAGAAAATGCATAAGTGGATTATTTCTGCCTTTAAAGAAGTTATTTCTGATTTCTCATGCATTTTGCAGGAAATGTTGAAGGATGTGGTGAGAACCAAGACTTACCAAAATGTTATTTATAAGAACACCTTTTTATTCAAGGACAAAATAGTCCTTGATGTAGGGGCTGGGACCGGGATTTTGTCCCTTTTTTGTGCAAAAGCAGGGGCAAAACATGTTTATGCGGTAAGCATCCATGTTCCCTTTTCATTTTCTTATAAAGAAATTTCACAATCATCTAGTTTAAGTCACTGTTTAGGTGGCTTTGGATTTTTGTTTAGTCCTAAAGTAACTGTATGTTACTTTAGCATTTTATTTTCTTATTTGCCGCCTCCTTTTCATTTGTTCCAAATATGAATACCATTGGAAGATGCCATAGTTAGTAGCTTATTAGTTCCAATCAGTGTTTTAAATCGCGCGCAACGAGGAGCGCTATTGCGCCCTATTGCGTTTTTTCGGAGTGAAACGCCATATAGCGCAGTCCCAGTTGCGATTTAACCAAATAGCGCACGCAATTTGATGACATGTCACACTATTTGGCGCTATTCTACGCTATACGTACGCAATTTCACGCAATCTGGTTTTTCCTCAGGCTATTCGGATAAGCAACTTATAAAAAAAAAAAAAGAGGGTAAATTAAAACAAACCCTAGGCTCGTTGGATGTTTTCACTTTTCATCTTCTTTTCTTTTCTTCTATTCGTCTCCTCTCTTCTTCTCCTCTTCTTGATCGACTGTTTTGGGCAGATTGACGAAATTAGGGCTTATTATTCTAGCGGGGGTAATGGGTGGTAGTCGGGGGTAATCGGGGGTAATCGGTGGTAGTCGGTGGTAATCGGTGGTAGTGGGTGGTAGTAGGTGGTAGTCGGTGTCGGTGTCGGTGTCGGTGTCGGTGTCGGTGTCGTCTTCTTCTCTCTCCCGTTCGTCGTCTCCTCTTCTCCCGTTCTTCTCAGCCGACTAAAGTCTAAAGGTAAGATATTTCCTTTTTAACATACATCTGTCTCTTTTATATGCCTTTTAGTTTTAGACTTTTAGTTAACTTATTTTATATACTTTTTACCATTTTATAATTATTAATTTAAATGCTTATTTAAGTTATTTATTTAGTTAATTTATTTAATACTCTATCTAAATAAATTAAAAATAATTCATATTTAAATTAAAAAAACAGTGGTATTTAAATGAAAAAAATAGTGAATATTTAAATTAAAAAAAAAGTAAATATTTTCTTAATTTTTATATACTCTATGAATATTTAGAGATTTAAAAGGTTTCTCTTTTTTATCATACATCCATGTCTAAGCCTAAATATCATTCTTTTAATTAATTTAGTTAACTTATTTTATATACCTTTTATATTTTGGTTATTTGAAGCCCTTTAATGAATTTTTGTTAATGTTCTTAAGTATAATATTATTTTAAATTTTTTTTATTCCTACGCTATTTACTATCCAAATTGCCTACGCTATTACGCAATTTGTGAGCGCTACGCAGTTCTCGAACAAAAACGCAACGCGTTACGCTACCGCAATTTAAAACATTGGTTCCAATACATATTGAGATATTATATTTCCTTTTGTTGGGGTTACCATACTTCATAGTCTATTTCACCATTCCCTTTCCCTTTTGAGGTATTTATTTTTTTGCCTTCTCCTTTTCATTTGTTCTGCGTTTTTCCTTTTCACTCGTTACTCCATTTCTGCACATTTTGGGGGTAACCACGCTTCATAGTCTTATGTAATCTTTGACCAAACAACTTTACAACTGGGAGTCTTATGCATATTTATTGACATGCTGAGGAATTTTATTGCTTTCTATTGAATATGATAAGTTCATGTCTGCGAGTATTACAGCATGTATTTACTAGTCTTCTTTGCATGCACTGTTAAAGAATGGAAGATGCTGTAAAGTTCTATTGTAGTTTCTTCTAACTTCAATGATATATTCTGCTGCAGTTTGTATGAATATGGCTAATCATCTACTTCCTCTGTCTGAAAATGATAGTCCCACATTGACTTTGATACTTTTTATGGAAACACTACTTTCAACCCAATCAATGATTAAGAATACACAACTCATTTTCTATTATGAGATTTGGTACATTGATTATATCTTGAAAGGGAAATTAACTATCAAGTTAAAACATCCCAAAGAGGAAAGTGCGACTATCTTTTTGAGATGGAGGGGGTATTAGTTTGGTGTCACAGTAGGTTGCCGAATATTTGCATGGGATTAGCGTATTATACTGTTTATGATGATGAATATTGTCTTAGCTTATGCAGTTAGAATTTAGTCTGATATTTTTTCCTCATTATAATAGTTGAAATACAACTTTCCTGGTTTCAGGTCGAGTGCTCTCAGATGGCGGACATGGCACAAGAGATTGTTAAAGCAAATGGTTTCTCAAATGGTAATTCCATTTGTAGCCATGCCTTCATAAATTTTTTTTGGTCTACTAGTTTTACTTGGGCTCCTATAGAGGACAGTTGGAAAAATCTGTACCTTTAGTTTTAATTAGATGGTTAAAGCATTCAAGTTTTGACAGGTAGTTTCTGTCTAACGTGTTGAAATCTGAGCCAATAGCCATGCAATTTTAAGCTAACATTCTAGATTTACTACTGTACTCTAGAGTGATTTCTGGCTCTAGAGGACTCACTCTAGAGGAGCCTGATCCATTAACTTTAAATTTTGTCTGATTTATCCTTTTGTGTCTTCTCTCTGCTACATATCACAGTGATAACAGTTTTGAAGGGAAAGATTGAAGAAATTGAGCTTCCAGTTCCTCAAGTGGATATCATTATTTCTGAGTGGATGGGATATTTCTTGCTGTATGAAAACATGTTAAATACAGTTTTGTATGCGCGTGATAAATGGCTAGTAAGTTTCACCTTCCTTTTGTGTGAGAGGTTTTATGTTATACTTCCTCTGTCCTTGTCCATGTTTGCCTTATGCATGTTTTAGAATTCCCTAATTTCATCACTGTCAATGGTTTATAACAAAACTTGTTTCCTACTTGAGTTTTGGTACGTTGATTATCTTCTGAAAAAGAATAGTGGACTCTTAATTTGGGACAGAGGAGTACTATTCAGATAGCCACATTTAAATGCTTTTTCAAATGGCATTTAGCCATTGAATATATTATCTTTAGAAATAAAATGTTTTGTAGTTACTCTAAGTTGCCTTGGCTTGAATGTGTTTCTACCTTTTTCCTAATCTTGTGTGCATTGTTTGTTCTCAGGTTAAGGATGGGCTTGTGCTGCCTGATAAAGCTTCTCTGTATGTAACTGCAATTGAGGATGCTGAGTACAAAGAAGACAAGATTGAATGTGAGGTTTCTATCTTTTGCTTGTTTTCTCGATGAATGATATTTGCTATTTGCATTCAAATTCATATGCGTGGGTGTTGGGTGCAGGACTGGAACTAATATATATATACAGTCCGCTGTAAAGAGGGATTCCCTCTCAATACGACTTTTTTTTTTTAATGAAAATTTGTAGAGATGATCTAAATGATGAATAAATCATCTACACAAAATTTCATCAGAAAATTAAATCTAGAAGTGTCCGAAATGAGCAAAAAATTTAACAGCTGAAAATGCACATTTATATGCTCATCATCAATGTCTTAAATAGCGATAGCGCGAGCAATAGTGTTTTGGTTCCGGAAGCGCGTAGTGCAAATAGCGTAAGCTATTCGGGACTCAAATAGCGTAATAATTAAAAAAAAATGAAAAATATTATACTAGAGAACATTAGTAAAAATTCATTAAAACACTTCAAATAACAATAAAACCAAAATTATAATTCAAACACATCAAGTTCTAAAGTTAAAATTCAAACACATCAAGTTCTAAAATTAAAATTCAAACGCATCAAGTTCTAAAATTAAAATTCAAACGCATAAAGTTCTAAAGTTTAAACTTTCAAATGATAAACTAAAAGTAATTGGTGCCATCCAACTCTAGTTAACTATCATTATCAAGACTATCTATGGTGGGAAATTTTCCACTATCAAAGATCCTTGGATTTATTCCACCATGTTCTTCCATCTCCACATCCTCATCAATAAGGCTTAATCTCTCCTTTTTGCTTTTGCCTCCATCTATATAATACAGAAAAAAAAAAACAAAAACCCAGTCGCTTCAGCATTTCACAACAAACCAAAAAAAAAAAACAAACAAGCAAACAGAACAGAACAGTCGGCTGAACTTCAGCCACAAATAAAACAATAAATAAAACGAGTAGGCTAGGGCTAAACAAATACCTTACGAGCAGATGGCGAACGAATAGAGAAGTAGCAGCAACGACGAATGAATAGAGAAGTAGCAGCAGCGACGAACGATCAATGACGAACGACTAGAGAAGTAGCAGCATTGACGAACGAGAAGTAGCAGCAACAATCAACGATCGAAAAGAGAAGGAGAACCAGTGGCGACGACGGTGAGAGACGATGATGGAGAGAGGAGAACAGAGAAGAGACGACGTTGGAGAGAGGAGAACAAAGGAGAGACGATAGTCGATGGCTGTATTTGATTTGAAAGAGCTAAGCCTTCTTAACTCATTTATTTGACCTAACTTTCCATTTTTGCTCAAATAGCGTAGGTTTTCTCCGAATAGCGTACCACATCATCAAAACACCCACGCTTTTTGTTCCTTTCGCTATTCTTGGCACACTACGTAGCGGTAGGGTTTTTTTTGCGATACGCTATTCAAAACACTGATCATCATATAGGTTAACTCTACAGATCTTTATAAAAAAATCATCTATTTACCCCCCAAGTGGAAATCTCTTCTTTTTGTTAAAGAGATGGAATCCCTCTTTAATGCCTGACTGTATATATGTATATATATGTAATTGTGCTAGGGTAGTTCCACATCCCTATTTTGCAATAATGAATTGTATTCCTGCAATGTTCTAGAAAGTGCTAGACGAAGGTGGGAGGATGTCTAAAAGCCAACATTCTTTCGTGTAAAAAAGAAAAAAAAGCTTACAAATTATAACAATCATAATTCGGCTCTGATTACAAAAGAGAATTGGACGCTTAAATTGTAATCTCCTAAAACCCTAATCTGAAGCTAAAAATAAAGACCTGATATCTCAAATATTCGTTCTAACTATATCGTAACAAAATCTAATATTTATAGACCCCTTTGGCCAAAAAAATGGAAAATGGGTGAAAAATGATTAAGCTTGACGAGAAGTTGTAAAAAGAGAAGTGATTTGGTGATATGTTCTCCCATTTTCTCCTTTTTCATGAATTTTTTTTCTTACCCATTGCCCAGATATTTGGATTCCATGGAAAAACCGACAAAGTAATAGAAAATCTCACCAAATGACTCGTCTCATTTCCATCTTCTAATAAATATTAGTTGTGTTCTCAGTCATTTTCCAACTTTTTTTTTTATATCAAACACACCCTACTTGGTAAATCCCAAGTACCTTCTGTTCTGATTGTGGCATATCTAAGTCTTACCTTTTGAACTAAATAGAAATAAAATACCAAATATTGAAAGTTCCAATTCTCTTGTAGAACAATATGCATAAACGTGTTGAACAATCTCTTTAACTAAATTGTGTCAAAGCTGTACCTACTATTGTTCTACTGCCCTTCAATTGAGTTTATTAATCTGTTTTTCTTTTGGCACTAATTTAACTGCAGTTTGGAACAATGTGTATGGCTTTGACATGAGCTGCATCAGGAAGCAATCCATAATGGAACCTCTTGTTGACACAGTTGACCAGAATCTGATTGTTACAAACTCCCACTTGCTCAAGGTTTGTTTCACACTCAAATATAAATATATACATATATATATATACTTGCACACACACATATATATGTATATAGGGAAAATTTCAAGTAAGGACCTTAACTTAAGGTCCTTATTTAAGGACTTGCCCTTTTGGCACGCTTCCCGATGGAATTTTTTGATGAAATTTGGTGGGGATGTTCTTCATCGTGTGTAGAACATCTCCACCAAATTTCATCAAAAAATTTGGGTTAACTATAGGATTGAAAAATTCTGGTCCTCCCATCATGTAGTTAACCTACTTCAAGATGTGGTGGAGATGTTCTACACACGATGAAGAACATCAAATTTCATCAAAAAATTCCATCGGGAATGCCAAAAGGGCAAAAATAAGGACCTTAAGTTAAGGTTCTTATGGGAAATGCTCTGTATATATATATCACCCCTGTTCTAAAGAGGATAATCCTCTCATTAAGAAAAAGGAAGGTCCATTTTGAGGGGTGGATGGAATTTTTCAATAAAATTTTGAAGACAACCACTTCCAGATTGAATATTTTATGAAACTTGGTGGGATAATCGACTCATCATGGAGATCATCTCTACCAAATTGCATTGAACAACTTATACACGTGTATGTAACCCAATTCTTAGTTTCTTTTCATCACTTATTTTATTATTATTTGATTGGCATGTGTAAATTTGTTTGTATAGACGATGGACATTTCAAAGATGTCATCTGGAGATGCTTCCTTCACGGCTCCTTTTAAGCTTGTGGCAGAACGAGACGATTACATTCATGCTCTTGTTGCTTACTTCGATGTTGCTTTTACCAAGTGTCATAAAATGACTGGCTTTTCTACAGGTTTCTCTCTTACTACTTTCATCACTTCAAACTTCTGAATGCCTGCATTTCTAAAAACTCCAAACGGAAAAGTTAATACCCCCTTCGTCTCAAGTTAATTACCAATTTACCCTTGTTGATTTGGAAAAATAAATACTTGGAATGGGATTTGAACTCAACCTTACATATATTGAAAATAATCTAGCTACATCTTTTCACACACTTGCTACTAGTTCTAGATGTTATTGTTTAGAGGATCAACAAATTGTGAAAATATGACAAGACTTAAGACTCTGAGTTGACTCAGCTATTTCGCCGAGGTTTGGGGGTCTGTTGGACCAGGGAGTGATTTAAAGGCTTCAATATTTAAAATGTTTTTACGATGCCGTTTTATAAGACGATTCTAACGTGTTATTTTTTGATGCAGGGCCAAAATCAAGAGCTACGCATTGGAAGCAAACAGTACTCTACTTTGACGAAGTGATAACTATATGTGAAGGAGAGTCCATAATCGGAAACATGACCGTTACGCAGAACAAGAAGAATCCTCGTGATGTTGATATCACCCTCAAGTATTCTTTAAATGGTCGACGCTCCGTCATCTCAAGAACCCAACACTACAAAATGCGGTAATCCTCTTTCTTTCTCTTTTTTTTTTACGCGTTCTTGCATTTGTGCTAATATTTAAGGTACCAGAAATTGGTACTTGGCTACCGCTTGTTTGGAGAACTGCTTTTGTTTATGAAAAAGTGTATCCCATATTGCTTCATTCAACTGCTATTGGTTCTGGGTTCTTTTTCCTCCATTTGTAACGGTGGCCAACTGATTGTGTCAAATTTATTCAAATGACGATTGTGATGTAATGATCAATTTTCTTTAATTCAATCCCCTGTATTCATGTTTATGATGTGCATGTTGAGGAAAGTCTTACGTACAGGGGACCCAAAAAATGTAAAAGGACTTACTCTAAATTAACCTTTGCTTTAAGATTTCCAGTTTGAACGAACACTTTAATTAAGAAACATTGATCCAAATCAAACCTGCCAACGTTAACACTCCATTCGTCATTCACATTCAATAACTCCAGGTGACCAAAATCATCGTCAACATTTACCGACTATGACTGGCCATTCTGACAGGGATCGTATATGTTTCCTTAGTAAATTACAAACGAGAGTAGACTTCTAATTTGAAACGGAGGGAGTGCGACATTTAACCACGATTAAAATTCACTTTGCTTTGAGGAGTATTGTACCATAATTGTTGCCCCATTGCTGTACGTTGTTCGTTGTTTGAAAGTCAAATTGTTAGTCAATACTGAAATATTTTCTCAATGTAAATGTCCCGTAAGTTTGTATTTTTATTTTAGTAATGAAGACTGACATTTGAGACCCCCTAAAAGAAAGTTCAGACTATTAACTGCGGCAGCATTTGTTTCTAAGTTACGCTAATGCCAAGTTAGTGCAAGTTATGGGGTGTCTTTGATTCGCATTACTCCAGAAACTACCCCTCTTCAAATTTAACTGACGGTTCAGAATCGAATTACACGAAAATTTTTCTAACAAAAACAGAAAACCCAAAATTAGGGCCAAAATACAAAATATTAACAATACTAACAGAAAATTTTGGTTGGATTTAAAACTTGTGTAATTGCCACACAAACTGATTGATGGTATCTATTTTCTGCAACAACTCCCTCTATGCTTGCAGAAACTGAAAGTAGGAACAAATCATTTTGTATAAGCAGCAAACCAACCAATTCGTGATGTATCAAAAAGCGAAGTGATTTGTTGGGGGGGGGGGGGGGGGGTCCGTTCGTTTTTTCCCTCATGTTTTTTCTTTTGACAACAATGATGCACTAATAAAGATTCAGGCCCAGTTCGGGTTTTGGGTTTTTGGGACAACCAAAACACTCCATTAAGGAGTGGGGCTACCATTGTTCAAATATTTCAGTTGCGGAAACAGTCAAAATCGCAAGGGGTGTTGGGTGTCCCAAAGAAAGCAATACTATTTTTCCATTTTTAAAACTGACTGTAGACGATGTTTGGGTGAAATTTTATGAATATGATTGACTATTCGCATCAATTACATACATAAAAGTGAAGAGAGATTCTAGAAGGAATCATATCAGGAACTGAAAATAAGATTCAAATGATGTGGTATCAATACATTTAAGTAGTGGGTGAGGTCCAAACTCGTAACACTCATTGAGGTCCAACTCATAGAGCGGTCAATGCGTTGATGCAAAATATCATGAATCATTTTGACTTGGCTATTAATAACAATACATAATTAGACTTTCGGATTGTTAAGTTTGACATTGCAGAAAGGAAAGCGGATGTGAAAGCGGATGTGAAAACATGGAAAAGTAACGATCACATGCTAAACATTAGAGCACACACAAGCACACTTCTGTTCTCATGTCCTTGTGGCATATGCGCTTTTAAAGCTAAATCCCATCAATGCAATTGATCCATATTATAGTCTAGAGACATGTGCACAACTGGACTCCTCAGCTTCATCCTGAGTTGCACCAAGACTACTGGCCCAAGATACACCACATGTTTTGATCCTTATTCGAGGTTGTTACAAGAAAAAAGTAGACATATTCACAACGAGATGGACACAAGCAATCGTTAGCGAAGCAACAATTGCGGTATTTGCAGACAGGAGGGACATTCCCGACACACTTGTTCAATGAGGACTATGCAACAATAAACTTTATTAATATTATTTGTAATGTAATTCGGTAGTTATTAATGTTAAGGACAATTCCCAATGTAATTATGTAGTTATTCCTGAACTCTCAAGTCTAATTAAAATCTATAATTTCTTATGAATTTATTTCATAGAAGACCATTCTATTTTTTTCTCCTTATAAGTGATAAAAGTTAAAGCTTTATTTATATTTTTTCCTTTTTCCCATTTTCTTTTTGGAGTAATATAGTGTTCTGAGTAATAGATATTTTCTTTGATACAATATCTAATCACTGGTTTAATTTGGTGTGTTTCAATTTGCAAAGCCCAGTGGTCTAATCTTTCAAAAGTGTCAACCCCCAGCAGCAACAAGTCAATTTAAGGTATTTTTCATGTTATATTCACATTCTATTACTAGTATGATGGCTATGTGATGATTGTGATGGTGGTTATGTGGTTGTGATGAGTTGGGTGTGGGGGTCAGTGGTGCATTCAGGAAATTTGTTCATTGGGGTCGGTTCAAAACATCACAACTCAATAGCAACTATAAATACATTTGTATAATTCAAAATGTATTTGGGATATGACATTTTTTGGAGAGTTTGGCATGAAAATTGTGATTAGGCTACGTACTTTTTTTTTTATATATAATTTGACCTCACTATTAATTATTTTTCAAAATTTAAGTGGTATCAATAATACACACCAACTCAAATTTATCAAATATGCCATATTTATACATATATTTTAAAAATTAAATGAGATCACTAGACTCCACAATATCAAGGGTGGCCACGCCCCTAGTGGGGGTGGGTGGTTTTCTGGTTGTGCATGGAGATTTGGGAGTTCTAAATTTCTTGGTGAGATAAATTGTATGTGTGGTACCTAAGGTGGATTTTTTTACATCAAATACCCTCCCTAATTGAGATTATTAATTTAAGATTAATAGTATTATGTTATTGGCCATTGCACTGGTGTATCCTTGGCTCACATGTATTAATTATATCATACTTATAGCCTAATCCTATTGATGATAGATTCCCCTTTTAACTTTACTTGATAGGAGGCAACAAGTTGAAATTATTTTTTCTGGGTAAGAACTGCAACTTTTATGAAATTATTTTATACAAAAGAGTATTTGATTAAAAATGAAAAATGAAATGGAATAGAAAGAAAGAATGAAAAATGACTTTGTAATCTTTTTCATTTTCCTTCTTTGTTACTAAATGAAATGGTTTTTATTATTATACTTTTAGTAAATGACACCAAAAGCTCTTAAACTATGTCATAAATTTCAATTAAGCCCTTAAATTTGATTTTGTATCAATTGAGCCCTTAAACTATTTAAATTGCGCACTAATGGCCCTTTCGTCCAAATCATCCGTAAAATCAAACGAATTGATGAGTTTTTTGGTCATTGACTAAGAGTATGTTTGGTTGTCCTCCAATTTATAAATTAGATAATTTAAAATTGCTTAGTTTGTGAATGATCTAATTTGAGCATTTTATTGCAAAAATTAATTAGTATATTAAGTCATAAACTTATGTTAATACCTAGGAAATTAAATAAAAAAACGAAGAGACATAGTTGAAATTTCATAACTTATAACAATCAAGATGAAAAAATCACACCGCACAAAATTTTCTTAAAATGAAAAAGTTTACAATTTGTTAATTTACAATGAAATAATTATAAATGAGATAATTTATGTAACCAAACGAGACCTAAGTTAATTGAAAAAAAAGGAAGAAAATTAGCCTAAGAAGAGAAACAAGCAATAGAATTTGGAAGAACATATAGAACACTTAAGTGTATTAATTAAATGAGTTTTGTTTCAATGTACATTTATATATACATGGTCTAGTTCCTATGCGGATTTTATGGTATGCACTGGGAATTTTAACCCACTTTTAGGATGAATTTTTTTGAAGAATTTTGGTGGAAATTATCTATATGATGTGTATATTATCTCCACTAAAATTCGTCAACAAAATCAACTAGGAAGTGGGTTAACTACAGGATTGAAATACATTGATATATATATATAGGAAAAATTTCAAGTAAGGACCTTAACTTAAGGTCCTTATTTACGGATTTGGCCCTTTTGGCATGATCTAAAGAGGACAACTTTTTTGATGAAATTTGGTGGGGATGTTCTTCATCGTGTGTAGAACATATCCACCAAATTTCATCAAACAATTCAACCGGAAAGTGGGTTAACTATAGGATTGAAAAATTATGGTCCAAAAATAGATATATATATATGTCCAATATTTTTCAATCATATAGTTAACCCGCTTCCCGGTTGAATTTTTTGATAAAATTTGGTGGAAATGTTCTACACACGATGAATAACATCCCCACAAAATTTCATCAAAAAATTCCATCGAAAAGCGTGCCAAAAGGGCAAGTCCGTAAATAAGGACCTTAACTTAAGGTCCTTATGGGAAATGCTCTGATATATATATATATATATATATGTGGAAGGATCTAAAGAGGACCACTATTTTTTTATCATTAAATGCGGACCAATCATTTTGAAAGGGTAATTGGATGAATTTTTTTATGAAACTTAGTGAAGATGATCTCCATTATTGATCACCTCTATCAAATTTCATCAAAAAATTTAATCGGGAAGTCTATTAACTAAAAAATTGATATATATGTACGTTTCTGACCGATAAAATTTAAGATGTTTAGCTAACCCACTTTCCGGTTGAATTTTTTGATGAAATTTGGTAGAGATGATCTAATAATCATATAGATCATCTTCACAAAGTTTCATAAAAAAAATCATCCATTTACCCCCTCAAAATAATTAGTCCGCATTTAAGAACAAAAAAAATGGTTCTCAAAATAGATCATCATAAGAACAAAAAAAATAGACATATATCATATATATATATATATATATATATATATATATCAATTGGACATAGGTGGTCTGCATGCCCAGTCGGTAGGAAAATACAAATAACAGGTGGTCTAAAACTACTATAAATAGAAAAAAATCATAAAACGAATATGTGTCATATTTAATACATGTTGAAAGTTTATTCTTTCCCAATGTAAGTCAGTAAGTGCGTAACATGTGCCCAAAGAATATATGTTAACATGATATATATATAAATATATAAATTTGGGTTCACATATATATATTGTTGGTCAGATTTCAACCCTAGAGGAGGGGGGGTGAATAGGGTTTAAAAACTTTAATGCGAAATTTAAAAACTTTTCTAAAAATATTTAAGTAACACAAATTTACTAAACCAAAATATCAAGGAATGCAAGCACATAAACAATTAAATAAACAATCCCAAGAGCAATCAATTAAACAATAGCAAAACAATCAATAATAAAGAGATTGAGTAAGAAAGATTGAACCGATTTGAAGTCTAAGACTTTTTGTCCACACGATTTTGGTTTACCAAACCATAATCAGTGCTCGGTTAGTTCTCCGAGAATTTTCACTAAAATCAATCTCTTTCTGGGTGAAGATCAAACCTCTACAAGTGTTGTTGTCTCACACACTCTACAAGTATTGCTATACCACAATACTCTCACAAGATACCCTCTTGCTAACCTTGTGAAATTTACCTTTCACAAAAACTAAACAAGAATTTACCTTCTTATTTTTCTTATGAGATTTACCTCTCACAATGAATTTTACTTGTTTGGTGATTCACACCATTTTACAGTAACCCTCTAAAGTGTGTAAAGAATACAATTTGAAGCTCACACTAGAGTGATCAAGATGATATAGCTCAAATGATTAATGATTGATCAAAAATAACTTGAATCTTTAGATATTGAAGATAGATGAAGTAGAGAGTATAAGAGTGATTCAAGGTAGTCAAAATGTGTCTTAAATAGTGTATATATAGTCACAAAAATGATATAGCCGTTTGTGAGGTTTGGTAGAAGTTTGGTACAAAAAATGGTAAAAAATCAAAAATTCAACGGCTATATTCTGGGCTATCAGTCGACTGAGCAAAGCTCCTTAGTCGACTGAGCAAAGCTTCTTAGTCGACTGATGGACTTGATTATCCAACAGGCCAAAAATCCCAATTTTTGCACTTTTGCATTTAAAGTTTGAAATCAATTCTAATGCTTTGGGGACCTTAAAAATAAGTTCCTAAGACACCTATTTTCGGAAAAACTCAAAATATGATCACTTGAATTTAATATGAATTTATTTCAAAACCGGTTTTTGCAAGAATGATGTTTTGAAAGAAATTTTGATTCAAACTGATTTTGATCAATCTAAGAATGATGCAACAATATGTATGAGCTATATAATCAATCAATTAAGAAACTTTACATTAATTCTAAGCAAACGCTCAATTACCGAATATGTGAGTCTTTGAATGCTTCGATTTGTTTCTTCAAATTGATTCTTCATTTGAAGCTTTTCCCTTGAAGTTTTGGCATATGATCCTTGATCTTTTGTGCTTTATGGATTAGCATTGTGATGAGTTTGATCTTCTTGCTAGTCCATTGCTTTGTTGACTTGATCGAATATTGATTGAATGATCCTTGTCAATCTTCCTTTGAGCAATCATGTTATTCTTGATTTTTTTAAATAAGAAATCTATAATCTTAAATCAAGAACATGTTAAATTACACATGATTGATTTATTGTTATTATCAAAATAAGATTAAGATCTTCAAGGTCAACATATATATATACATACATGTTTAACTGACCAAATCAATTTGTTTGATTTAATTGGAGATTTGGATGAAAGGGCTATTGGTGTTCAATTTGATTAGTTTAAGGGCTCAATTGATACAAAATTATGTTTAGGGGCTTAATTAAAACGTAAGATATAGTTTGAGGGCTTCTAGTGTTATTTACTCTTAAAGTTTTACTACAATTGCTTTCAGCTGTCAAATTTCTTAGTGTCTTGTCACATCAAGCAACTGTAGAAACACATGCTTGTGTAGACACTAAATAAGAACTATCTGAATAACCCAACAAATAAACTACCATTCTTACTATGAACCAAATATGAGTAACTCTTCTAGAATAGATGATGTGGTTTCCCTCTAACCAGCTGAATCAAAGAAAAAATGCAAAATTGATTCTTGCGAGTTGAAGCTTTTAGAATTATATCAATGTGCCAAATGTTGTTGTGAGCCCCATCTCTTCTTTAATGTGCAGATGGATCTTTTCATAGACACAACCCTAAGGATTTGTTAAATATTGTGTGCCAAATTGCCATATAGAGAGTAAGGGCCTTGAACACAAGAATTAAATACAATATTAAAGATATTGCCATGGCTCCAAATGCTCACTTGATAATGATCACCGATTAAATTATAAAATGACGACCTTTGTTCGCATTTAATACTTTTTTTTAAGTTGTATTGTGTGTTGTGTTTAGCGTGTAATTTTATTGTCTTGTATTTTTTGTTTTAGTCTTGTTTATTTCGGGTTCATTTGACTGATCTACACATTTCTTTGTCGGATGCATAAGACGGATAAATTTGTATTATTTATTGAAAGTACTTTTTTATGATTTATTTTAGTTTCTGTTATTGACAAATATGTAATGACAAGTATATAATGCATTTCAAAATAAATTAAAAAAAATATTAATAACAATGAAATAAATTAAAGTAAAAAATAATAAGTAAATATTGACCAGTATATAAGGAAACAAAATAAAGGAAAGAAAATAATAAGGGGGAAGTTTTAAAAATAAATTAAAATTTAACTAAGAAAAAAGGAAGATAGAGGTTTGAGAATTTTCTTTTACAAGTGTGATGAAGTTTGATGGATATAGGGGGGAGTACGTAATTTTGGCAACAGTAAAAATAGTGATTTAAACTCATTATTATTGTGTTATAACAGTGATTTGAACTCACTATTCTTATGTTAAACTAGTAATTTATTCTCACAATTTTTGCTTTGGCTAAAGTCCAAGAATATTGTACAATTTTTACATATTTTTATTTTGTTTAAAATAGTGATTTGAACTCATTATTCTTATGTTAAAATAGTAATTTGTTCACACTATTTCTATTTTGGGTATAGTCTGAGAATATTCTAAAAAAAAATAAAAAAAAATCCAATTTTGTTTAAAATAGTGATTATAACTCACTATTTTTACGTTAAAAATAGTGATCTGGGTGCTACAAAGAAAATGTTGTTGTAACATTGATAATGATTGGAGTCTAATTATTCTAAGTTTTTGACACCTTATTTCTTTATTAGTGAACCAATTACTTAGTTTATTGATTATTGGTGGTTTGATTTTTATACTATTGCTATTCATAATTACCGTTTGGTTAATGCAAAGGTCTTAACATTGATGATGGTTGTTGTGGCAATAAAATTGGGGATTGTTATAGGTATATATTAGAGAAATTTTTGAAAATTATATTTTTTAATTTATTTTTTTAAAATTTCATAATAAAATTGTCACGGTTCAAAACCTGTGACAAGTTAAAAAGACAATAAAATCTTGTCTTTGTCCAAGAACCGTGACAACTTATGTAAAAATAGCAATCTCTTAGGTTTTAAAATGAAATTATCTCGATTCACGACTGTCACAAGATTTACAACGTTGTCATGGTAGCCATTTAGAGTGCCCCACATCTCTCATTAGGTTTTGAACTTTGACAAGTTTCAACATCACTGGTTCAAACGTCATAGTTTTAAACCATGATAAGATCCTTTTGTCATGGTTTTGAACCTTGACAATTAGGGTTTGGTTTAGTTACATATTTTGGATAATTTTCCTTCCCAAAAAATGTCTACCAATTTTGTTTTAATCACTTATTTGTTAATCTATTGCACACTCATTTTGACTTTGTATACTTTGGAATTGTTGTTCACAATTGGAGTATTTAATCTACATTTTTCAACATTGGACACTAAAAAGAAGCATGTAACTTCTTACCCTCAATGCTGATATATATTTTTTTAATTAATTTTGGTAATAGAAGAAAAAAAATAAAAAATAAACTAGGGCACTACAGCCTTAAAAGGGCTTCATCAACCAATTATATCCTTCATTCTTACAAGAAAATTAACCAAGACAACAAAATTATCATCTTTCTCCTTTCCTCTCATATTCTTACATCTATGCTCATGTTAAAAATGTTTATACTTAGCTCAATTAATCAATGTAATTCGGTTATTTTAAATTTCTTTGAATTAACAAATATAGTAATATGTTAACTAGCCTATTTATTATAATTTTAGAATGTTTCTTTGGCTTTTTTTTTACCTCTAATTTTGGAACCTAAAAATTCAATACAAATTTATTAGTTATGTGGGGACGTGTTTATTTTGAGATTTTGAATTCTTTACTTTTTTTAATCTCTTGCACATATCTGACCAAATTTAAAAGTTAAAACCGTTTAAAGTTTTTTAGATAATAAAAAGATACTAATTATATTGTAATATTACGAAATAGATTACTATATGATTAGTATCTATTATTTTGATCCATAATTAAACTTTTTTTTTTACAAAAAATATTATCATCTTGTCTATGTTGTTTTGTGGTGTTGGAGTACTATTATAATATGATTCATTAAAAAAATCAGATTCTGGATTTATTTTTCAAATAAAGCTAAAGTTATTCCGCAATTGTAAGACATTGGAAGATTCAAAAAGTTCTGATTTAGAACATTTTTTCATTTTTTGTATTTATTGGAAAGATAGTTAGAATTCCAATTTTTTTTAAATTATTTGAAATGAAGGTATTCCGATTTTTTTTTATCAGATGAATAACCCTATTAGTGTGGTGTTGTGTTGATTTTTATGAACAAAAATGGAAGATGACACAATTTATCTATGATGTCTTTTCTCTTTTACATTTGTGAGAAGAATGGTGGGCTTGATTTGAAAAGAAAACTAGACATTAGCCTTGGTAGTTACTTTAGCCTTTTTCAGCTTACAAATTGTCTTTTGTATTTAGTTTTTAAAATAAAAAATTATTTTATCGGACTTGCATCATCTAAACGCTATAAATTAAAAAGAAGATACTTTACTATTGGATTACTTCCTCGTTTAAAATTACTAATTTAACTTTAATATAAGACTATATAAAAAAGAGAACATGCACACGCATCGCGTGTATTTGAATAACTAGTTTATTAAAAACAAAAACAGCCACAACTTCAATTATTTCAAGATTCACAATTTATATCTCTGCCTAGTCTTTGAGCCCTTTTCTCCATTCAGCTCAAATTGTGGCTTTATCTGTAATCTTCCTCAGAAAAAAATGGTAAAAAGTACCTTGTGAAGGGTGTTTGGATTTTTTTTCTTTAGACTTGCTTATTCATCTTAGCAAATTATGTTTAAACTCTACAACTTTTGACTTTCACTCATTTCAATTACGGCTTATTAAGATAATGGCCATGAAAGTTATGCGACAAAAATAAGAAAAAACATTGTGAAAATAACCCTCTATATCTAGAGCGTCTCCTAGACAAATCTAGATATTACGTTATTATTTTTGCTTTCATATTTTATTTTAAATTTTTTAAAAATATTTAAATATCTATTTTATAATTCTATTTCAATAAAATTTACATCGTTAAAAAGCATTCGCTAAGATATATCAAACAAGATTCATATTATTTATAATTTGTTATTAAAAAATTTAACAAATAATGTCTACAACAATTTTATCGATAACACCATTTTAAATAATTTTTAAAAACTTAATCATAAAAAATATTTTTAATACCACATAAAAATCATGTCTTTAGACAGATTTACGTGCTATGTTGTCAGTAAAACTAATTTGCGTTAGCATGGGAGATGATGAAATCACTACCTTAAAAAACCATTGATTTTTTTTTTCCAAAATATTTGTACAAAATGTCAAAAGTAATTATTAGATCCTAAGTTTGTATCAATTGAGAGGACAATAAAAGCACTTTTGGACCAACCAGCATAATAATTATTAAATAAGAAAAATGAGCACATGATTAATGATCGAGAAAAATGAGTTGTCAAAAATTGTAGAAAATATTTTGTTTAGCTTCAAAGGCCCATACATCATCAATTGAGTGAGGTAGAATGTACCCATCAAATGGACACCTACATACTCTCTAGTCAAACTATACATTACCCATGATTACATCTCTACCTTTTTGTACGTATTTAACCCTACATTTTTGGTTTTAGGATACTACTCTTGGTATTAAATCGAATATTTTTTTAAGTGCGGAGATGTTGGCATTCCTAATATTTCTTGAAAATATTCGTATTTTTTATAAATTCTTGACAACCGAGTAAAATATATGTTACTCTATTGTAAAGGACTGGGTATAGACTTAATAATGTATTATTTGGTTGTCAAGAACCAAGTACATAGGTTTGTACTCGGATATCAAAAATCAAGTAACAAACACTCTACTCAGTTGTGAAAGAAGAAATGAAAGTGAGAGTGTTACCAAGTGTTTAAGGTTGCCAATAACTCCACCCTTTTTAATGAGTTCTGGACTTATTTAAATTTTGTAAAAATAAAATTATATAAATAATTGTTGCATCAGTTAAATTAAAGAAAGAATACAAGAAATTAATTGTGTGGTTTCATCAATTCATTTGATTGGTACTGCATTGGCTTATACAAAAATTAAGTAAACATAATATTTGTTTATCAAGATAAAAAATTAATTTTGTCGACATGTGCATATGTGATCCATATATAATTAAATAATTTGAAATTTAAGAATAAGAAATATTTTTTTTAAGGTTATAAACTACTTTAATCTATTATCCTAACACTTATGGTTTGATCTTGTTGCTTGTATAATACGATTAATTTTTATTTTTAAAAGGAAAACACAGATTGCATTTTTTCATATAAAGAATTGTTGCATCAATTTAACTAAAGAAAGTATACAAGAAATTAAATGTATGATTTAACTACTTTATTTGATTGGTGCCTTATCAGCTTGTACAAAAATTAAGTAAAAATATATATTTTTTATCAAGATAAAAAATTAATTTTCTCAACAAGCGTATATGTCATCAAGATATAATTAAATAATTTAAAATTCAAAAATGAGAAATAATTTAAATAATTTTTTTAAGCTTATGAACTACTTTAATCTATTATTGTGAAACTTAAGGTTTGATCTTGTTGTTTGTGTAATACGATTAATTTATTTTTAAAAAATAAAATAAAACAGATTGCAAAGAGTAAACGAGAAAAGAACCCAAAAAAAAGAAGAAGGAACATCTGGCATCATGACATTGATGGTTGATTTAAATGGATGCTAGTTTTTTTCGGACTTGACTCCCTTTTATTACACATTCCATCTAATTTCGTTCAATGGAGTTTTAGTTGGAGATTTAAACCGAAATTTTTTTTTCACAAAATTTAGTGGATATAATCTTTGTAATGAGTAGATCATTATTACAAAATTTAATCAAGAAATTCAAACCGAAAGCAAGTGTATGAAAATTTTAATACATATGTTTATTTTTGACCATTAAAATTTTAAAAGATTATCTCACCACTTCCAATTTAATTTTTTTGATATAATTTTGTAGAAATGATCTATTCAATGTACATCTTATCTTCACTAAGTTTCGTGAAAAAATTCAACCGTTTAGGTATCGAACTATACTCCATTGAACGAAATTGGATGGAAGATTAATGGAGGGGAGCCAAGTCCCTTTTTTGCATAGTAGAGAGAAAGAGTAAGTATATAAAGAGGAAATTCCTCTCTTTAATAAAAATAAAAATAAAGAAGAAATGTTTATTTGATGGGTAAAATAGTTTTTTGAACAAAATTTTATAGAAAAAATTATATAACAAGTAAATCACCTTTAGCGAATGTCGTAAAAAAAAAGAAACAAGAAAAAAAATCTAAAAATGGTTGAATGAAAATTTGATGTACACCCCTCTAAATAAACACCCTTTTTGTTTGCTAAAGAGAGAATCCTTAAATACTTACTATTGAGATACCATAAAAAATAATTTAATTCATTTAAATAAATATGTATTTTTTATTATTCAACCATGAATATTGTTTTAGTAGCTTGGTCCTTCGTAGCAGAAGGGGAATTACAATGAACAAATTTAATTACCCTATATTTATGTTTACAATTTTCATGTTTTTAATACAAATGCATAATAAAATAATAAATGAGTGGATGCGATTTATAAATTACTCAAGTTCAAGTCCCTCTCTCACAATTTTAACACATGGTTATTTGTTATTTTTGAGATAGATCCGTGTTTAAAGGAAAAGGGGAAGGGGGGGGGGGGGGGGGTTGATTTCCTTGTTGGTCATAAAACCAATTAAACCAATCTAATTGTTAAAACATGATAAAAAGTTCCATATTTAACAAAATACGAAAAAATGAAAGTACATAAATATTTTTAATGCATTGACTAGATGTTATTATTATTTGGTTGTGAGATTATTGTAAGTATAAGATCAATGAATTAAATTTTTAATCTCTAGATTTTTTATAATTCACCATAAAAGAGAGAACACACGTTTATTTGTGCGGTGACTTGAAAGTTTTTTGAGAGGGTGAGAAGCAAGTGTACATATACAAGTACGGTTAAACTAATAGTAAAAAAGATTTTTTATCTCTAATTCTGCTATTAAAATATTTGATAGATACTGTTCACTAACGTAAAATATAAAAGATATGCATCTTAAACATATACTTTAGATCTCCTAGTATTTGTCACAATATCTATTACGATTTTTATAACAATATCTTTCTCATTATATGAGACATTATCCGCCACATCACAATTAAAGTATCTGCATTAAAAAAACTTAGGTGCATAGTTTATCTTATTCCTTTAGACGTTTGAAATAGAAATTTGGTAAATGAGAGAAATAAAATAAATATTATATAAGAAAAATTGGAGAGAGAGAGAGAGAGAGAGAGTCAAAAAAGGAGAGAAGGTCCCAAAAAACAAATAAAATTGACGTTTGATATTAGACTTAATGAAATATAAGTTTCAAATATTATTGTACTACTATGGAATAATATTTTAACTTACCTAACTTAATTGTTACATACGTTCGTAACATTTATTTATTGTATTTGCTCAATTCATTGTCAATGGTCTATTCCAACCTTTAAAAAGGTGATGGACTGCAATCAAAAAAAAGTCTAAACTGAATAATTGCATTCTAATTTTCTCCAACTAGAGAGAGACAAATATATATATATATATATATATATGTAGCATTATTGACAATGCAATTTATATAATAAGTAATTTTTAAATTTTAAAAATGTATAAATAAATAAATAAATAAAATGTATAATTAAAATTAAAGATATTTTTTAAAAAATAATAGGAAAATATTTTTAAAAAAATAATAGGAAAATATTTTTTTTTATTTACAATTTTTACCACATATTATACCAGTAAAAATACTTGGTAAGAATATTTAATAAATATAACATTGCTATGAATAATAATATCTTTGACACGCAATTGAGGTGCATGATAAGAGATGAGATATAATATTTGGTATTTGTCAAGAATGAATATTAAAACGAATTATTTATCACATTAAAGTTTGTTATTCCAACAACAAAGTTATTAACCCACCTAAAAGGTGAAATTATCTTATCATGTTTGAATGAAATTAAATAATTCTATCTAAATTTAATCCAGCGTGTCAAACACTAAGCCCCATATATTTTATGGGTGCTAGTAAAAGCTCTTACAAAATTCAGTTTAAACACTATTTTACTTTTAATAAGAAAACCATTAAAATAAAAGTTGTATTTTGAAGGCACATTGATATTTCAAAAGCTAATAATTCAAAAGGTGGTTCAATGACAACACCTTTTCTTTTCACTCTACTCACCGACTAGTACATTTACTTCTCTCAATTTTTTTTGCAACACAATTTCACTTATTAACGATGGCTAAACAAAAAGACATAAGTTAGAGTCATATTTATATTACTTTCACACATTCTTCCTTTTACACACATATATACACATATATCTATTACCATCCATATATTCATGTACGTAAACAAAATACATATATATCTTCTTGCTATATATAGATACATATAAGTATTTTGTTGTGGATTTTTTATAGTATATTTGTGTTATTTTATTATTGCACTTAATTGGAATTTGATGTCAACTTTTTATATATAATTGATTGAAGTTTTATTCTATTAAAGCTAATTAGTATTCGACTATGTTGGATTTTGAAAATGAGCAATTTATAGACAAATCACATTCTCAATTGCAAGCATTTTATAAAGGAAATTTCGTTTTCATACTCTTGATTAATGAGGTTTTGAACTTTTATATAACAGAAACAAAAGTAGAATAAGATTAATTTTAGTTAATTGAATTAGTTTATGAACATAATAAATTAATTTTAGCAAACTATGGTTTCATTACTAGAATAACATTGTTCTTTCATTAATTTGAATTAATCTGTGACATGAAATTGTATTTGGTGGCAAAGAATGATTTAAAGTACATAGATATATACTATATTTGAGATAAGAATTACAATATGCGTTTGATTACAAGCGTGGAATTTGCATGGAAAGAAAATAAGTTACCGGTAATTGAATTGCCTAGAATTGAGTTGCATGGAAAATGAAGTGTAGTGTGTTTGATTGCCTTAATTTTCTACCCGGAAAATATTGGTTGTATTGTGGCATTTTTAATGTAGAAAAAATTATGGGTATTTTTTTTTACATAATATTATAGTCATGATGGATCTTGTTTAATTGATCTTGATGAGTAGATTTTAAATATAAATTTTTTATTAAATTTTGAATTTTGTAGTTTAAGTTATAGCATTTTTAGTGTAGAAAATGGGTAAAATGTTGTCTCGAAAACCGTGCAATTGCCTGGAAAATAAAAACTAGCCCCCCCCAAAGAAAATATTTTCCTTGTTTACAAGGAAAATGTAAGTGTGTGAGCCAAAAGTGGGAATTCAATTGCCTACAAAAAAAAGCCAATCAAACACCTTAAGTTGTCAAATCAAGTGGAAAATGGATATTTTCCATGAAAAATACTCCCAATCAAACACACCCTAATAGTTCATCTTTTGTGACAAAATTTATTACAAATAAGTCGATTTGTTAAATACATGTATAATTTTAGTAGGATAATCTAATTAATACGTATACTTTTATAAAAATAAAATTTAAATAGAATTACTTAAAATGTAAATGTTAAAATTAATTTTTAAAACTGCTTTTACCATCACTCATATTTTATAGAGAGAGAAAGGAATGTAACATATATAGAGAGAGAAAGTGATATAGAGAGAGAAATGGGGGGCCAAGAATCGCTTCGTATATAAGCCATCGAAGCTTTAGTCCTCTACATTTTAGACAGAAAAAGAAGAATTTTTTTAGAGAGAGAGAGAGAGAGAGAGAGAGAGAGAGAGAAGGGGCTTTCGGCTTTGAGAGACACACAGAGCCGACGGCCATGGCAGAGTCATCAAGCGATTCCGTTTCTGTTGATATGGAAACTATCTATCTCGGCGGAAAGGTATATATCTATATATATATATATATATCTGTATACTTTTTGATCTTTGTTTGTTTATCTTACATTTTGTTTTAATTTGATTCGATTTTTTCTCTTATTTCTGAATTAATAATCAAAAGTCTTGATGAATTTGCCCTATTTCTCAATCACCTCTAGATTCGGATTCAATTGCAGGCACATTGAATTGAACCGATTATTTCTGTTCAGTGCATTTTAATTGTCTTATTGATATCTATATTTGCTCGAAATTGTTTCAATTGCTTCGATTTAGTAAACTTTATGTAAAGAGATAATTGCAATAATATAAAGCTCTATGCGTTTGTTTCTCCATTACCTCGAGATTAGGATTTAACTGCACCCATTGAATATAATATATATATATATATCTGTATACTTTTTCTTTTTTACTTGTTTATTTACATTGTGGTTTAATTTGATTCGACTTTTTCTCTCGTTTCTTACTTAAAAGTCAAAAGCCTTGATGATTTTGCCGCCCTGTTTCTCAATCACCTCGAGATTCGGATTTAATTGCAGACACATTGAATAAACCTAATATTTCTGTTCAGTGCATTTTAATTGTCTCAAGATTACTAATAATTATAAAGCTCTATGAGTTTGTTTCTCAATAACCTCGATATTCTGATTTAATTGCACACATTGGAGCTAAATTTCATTCAGTGCATTTCAAATTGCTTGAATTTCTTGGTTTATCGTGTGTTTGGTTTATGAGAAAATATTTGGAGGGGAAAAACCTATAAATTGAGGATAATTTTGCTTGTTTTGCATCTTCATTGTTACTTTGACAAGTTTGTTTAGAAATTGAAAATTTAATGTTATTGTAGATCTGTTGACGTTTTTAATTTCAATTTATATTAATTGTTTAGCAATATAGAGCCCAATAATTCTTTCCTTCTATTGAAACAATTATCTTTTCAAGTCTTAAGCTATTTAATTGTAAATGGTACTTAATTAGGAGTTCACTGTTCCTTTTTAATTGTCTTATTGATAGATATATTTGTTCGAAATTGTGTTAATTGGTTCAAACTGAGAAAACTTTAGGTAAAGAAAATTAACAGCATAATCATATTTTTTAATGTTTTTTATAAGGAAAAATGTTAACACGTACCCTAAGAATTCCATAAACAGAAAGAATAAGGCTCTGCGTACTTCTGCTTTGTATTATTTTTACGGCTTTGTTCTTTCCACAAATAATGGTAGATTATTTTGTCTTTACAAAAATGGGTCTATTAGCTAAATTGGGGGTTGATGAACAAACAAAAGGGACCAACTAGAGTATTATTTATCTCGGATTAGTTGACTTAAGAACTTAGTTTGATTTTTTCAAGGGCTTGATTTCATTTTTGATTTATATGCTTCTAATCCATCTTCTTGTTTCTTTTTATTACATATTGTTTTATGGTAAAACTTGGAATTATCAAGAGAACCTTGTAATACCTGTCATTTCTTCATTTCGTGTTATGAATACAACGTGGCAGTTAATTTGTCTTCTTTTTTCTTTATTTATTGGTTAGGAGTTGCAATCATTATTGTTAATTACTTTAATCTGTCCGTGTTATATAACTTATGCTATTTTCCATCCTCTTCTTTTAAATGTTATTATTGTTTTTAAGAGTCAAATGATTGAGAACTAGGATACTTTATTTTGTTGTTTTAATCTTCTTTTAAAAAATATATTCATTTGATTGGAGAAAGCTGGCTCTGAAAGTGGTCAGTGCACATGGCAAGCTCTTTCTTGGATTATTTATATTATTATTAATATTAATTATTATTATTATTATTATTATTATTATTATTTTACATGAATCCGCAGATTTCTTTTACTTGAAGGGTATTCACATAAAGCAATTGATTGCTACGCAGTCATACTTCACCAAATGACTTTTTATTTTAAGAATAATATAATTGGACTTTTATAATTCTGCTCTATGGTTAGATTCATAATGTGCTATTTGTACTATTTTCTCAGGAACATATAATCAGGACTGGCCGTGGTTCTGTGTCTGTTATTGTTTATGGAGACCAAGACAAGCCAGCGCTGATCACGTATCCTGATTTAGCTCTAAACCGTAAGCGATTATTCATTTTTTAATAATGATTACTGATTACATTATTTTGTTTCCTGTATATTTGGTTAATCATTATTTCCTCTTTATTATTGGTGCAGATATGTCGTGTTTCCAAGGATTATTCTTTTGTCCTGAAGCTGCTTCTCTGCTGCTCCATAATTTTTGTGTATACCATATCAGTCCTCCTGGGCATGAGGTCTGTGAATTGGTTAAACTGTCTGCATTTGATTTCTATTGTTTCTATTTACTGATTATTTCTTTTTTAAAAGAATTGTGCATCTTTATCGTCGAACGTTATTATTCACATAATGTTTCTCTTGTGGGACTTCCATAAGAGTTCTTGCAGTTAGGAGCTGCAGCGATTAGTCCAGATGACCCTATGCCTTGTGTTGATGATTTAACTGATCAAATCCTTGAAGTTCTTAACTATTTTAGGTAATTAGAACACTACAATTATGTTTAGGTTGTTGCTATTGCCAAAGCAAGTGTTGCTTTAATCGGTTTTAGTTTCTACTTTTGCAGTTTCGCATTGCTTTGGCAATTGAGTTACCTAATTTTTATTACTTCCTCCGTCCAGAATTAGGAGTCCATTATTCCTTTTTTGGTTTGTCCAAAAGTAAGAGTCCACTTCCTTTTTAGGACATGAACAATGTACCAAATTTCACGATAGTAAACAAGTTGTGTTCTCGATCCATTGATCAGTTTGAAATTAGTGCATTTCCTTAAATGATGGAAACATCAAAGTGGACTCCCAATTTGGGATGGAGTGAGTATTTGCATGTGTATACTGACCTCAAGACTTGAAACAGTATTGAGGCTGATATGATTTTTCATAGTTGTGGTATTGCTTGTATTAAGACGATATGTATATATGTAACTATCGATTTATTTTATTTGCTATTCTTTTGTTTCTCGATAATTTTAGATAGTTATTCTCTGTTTTTTTGTATATTATGTATGATGGCATGAATGTTACCTTGTTCAGGCTTGGTGCAGTGATGTGCATGGGGGTAATGGCAGGGGCTTACATCCTCACCCTGTTCGCTGTACGTTTCCTCTTTAATCTCTGTCTCTCTCTCTTTGTGTGTTTGGGTTTATTGAGGAAGTTCATGTCTTGCAGATCAAATATCGAGAACGGGTTCTTGGTTTGATACTCGTTTCCCCTTTATGCAAAGCGCCCTCTTGGACTGAATGGTTGTGTAACAAGGTTCCCTTTTTACAAACCCTGCTCTTCCTTTATACACTGAAAAAGGCCCAATTAATCCCTGCACCATTTCTAAGATTACTCTTATTGTATAGGTAATGTCCAATTTGCTATATTTCTACGGCATGTGTGGTCTGCTGAAGGAGTGTTTGCTCTACAGATATTTCAGCAAGGTATTCTATTTCTTCTACATTATATGAATAAGATGCTTTATCCTTTTTTTCCCCTCCTTTTCATTCTTTAATATTTTCGTTTTTTGGGTATTGATTTGTTTATTAAATTGAGTAATGGGCATGCTTTAAATTTTATCAGGAAGTTCGTGGCAATCCAGAAGTTCCAGAATCAGATATAGTTCAAGCATGCAGAAGAGTTAGTGCTTCAATCTAATCTGTTCTTTTTCAAGTGCTTCCGTTTTAGAACTTCTTTTGATTGAAGTATGCATTATTTATGCTTATGTTTATTTTCTTTCTTTTTCTTGTTCAGTTGTTGGATGAGAGGCAGAGCATAAATGTTCTGCGTTTTCTTCAAGCAATTGATAGGTATAGATTATTAGATTGGCAAGATCTTGATTTTATTTTATTTTATTTCTATACTTCTTATTTTGAAGCGTTTTATTTTTTATTTTCTAAATCTGAACTGTGTAAAAAATTGTTTTTGGAAATGAGTAGGAGACCAAACATTACTGAAGGATTAAAGAGACTGAACTGTCGAACGCTAATATTTGTTGGGGAGGACTCTCCTTTTCATTCCGAGGCTCTTCACATGACCGCAAAACTGGACAGAAGATATAGTGCCTTAGTCGAGGTACGTGAGCTCTTGAGCATCTCAAGAGAGTCATAAATTGGTAGATTGTTGTCAAATTCTTCCACTGAAGCTCAACTTTACATAGTAAAAAGCCTACCAATTACTCATTCTAGGAAACTCAAAATCTCAGAACAAATGAAAGGTAAAAGATTCAAAATTGAGTAAATTCTTAAGAGGACTAGCCAACTTGACACGAATACTACATGAAGTTAGCTTGTTTAGTCTTAATGGGTTCACCACTAGATGCCGTATACCCAAGTCAGATGAACGATTTGCACATAAGTATGCCCTTAGGCCTCCACCAAGGTTTCCTCTGGCTTCCCCCACCCCTCAAACAGCTATGGTGTAGTTCAAACGGAATGCATGAGAAAACCCAACTTTGCACGAATCTATATTATTTTATAAAGCCGCAGGGATGAATTTTATCCGCTCTTGAGGTTCAATCATACTTTAAATTTCTAATTTAACCCTGCAATCTTGTTATTCATACTTTTAATTTCTAATTTAACCCTAATCTTGTGAAAAAACCCTACATGCACAAACTTATGCTGTTATATAAGGTTCGGACGGATGTTACCCACTTTTGTGGCCCCATCATATTTTTGATTTCCAATTTTATCCCTGCAATCTTTGTATTCATAAAAAAAATATTAATACAACAGGATTCGAACCACTACCTAGAAAGTTAAACACACATCCAAGCATTAGGCAACTTATCATTGTCGTTGATCATTCTCTTCAAACTAGATGTATAAAAGTCGCAAACATGTTGCATGTGCAGTGTAAGCTAGTACATACATACATACATACACACATACGCGCACACATATAATGACCAAATTTGGATGGAAACCAAGCAGGTGCAGGCGTGTGGATCAATGGTGACAGAAGAGCAGCCTGAAGCAATGTTGATACCAATGGAGTATTTTCTAATGGGGTATGGACTTCACCGGCCGTGCCAGATCAGTAGCGACAGTCCCCGGAGCCCTCTCAGCCCAACTTGCATAGCACCAGAGCTTCTCTCTCCCGAAAGTATGGGCTTGAAGCTTAAACCTATTAAGACCCGCATTCCTCACCCCCATAATGCAGGCAGATAATATTTTTCCTACTTTGCTCCTCTGGTCCAAAAAATTTCGTATAGTTTTTTTTTTTTAAATTCTTTATTAAATTTCAATTTTTCTTTGTTTCTCCTGAGTTGTTTTGAAGGAAAGGGTAGATACAGTTGTGTAGATATAATAGAAAGGGAAATTCTTTGATGGACATAATAGCGGAGGAGAGATTTGGATTCATTCAATTTTAGTCAAGTCCTAAACTTGTCCAGACCTTGTATTATTTTGTATATGACGCAAAAAAAGACATTTATTTATGATGATGACGATGATAAGAGATTTAATAATTCAGAACTGCATCTGCATATTTCAAATTTCTCTCTCCCCCCATATATATGTGGTTTAGTTTCGACTTGTAGTAATGATAAGTGTACTAAATTAAATGACCAAATTACTATCCCAAATGACGCGTTAGAAATTTGATTGGTAAGTATTTTAAATAGACTTTATACAGTAATCACTGTACTCGATCTTTGACACATCATTTAAGATTTATAATTTGGTTATTTGAGTTAATACATTTTGACTTGCATTATACATTAGGGGTGTGTTTGGTGCGCCGGATAAGGAGGTAGGATAGGATAGGATAAAAGTCAGATAGGATAAGAATTGGAATTAGTCGAATATGAATTATGTAGGATAGGATAAGAAATGAATCAGCCGAATAAGGATTAAGCGAGATTGGACAGGATAATGACTAGTCGGATAAATATTTAATAAACTTTGCATTTGATGGAGTTTTAGATAACAAGTCTAGATATTATATAATAAAAAGTTGCTTTTCTTTTAAAAATATATGCAATTTTAATTGTTGTTCACAAATTTGTTTAACTAATGCGATTTTTTGAGTGATAAATTAGTTTCGTAAAAAACTCTTCCGGGAGAAAAGTTCTATATCACATACAATATTTACGAATTAGGCATTAAGTACAATTTTAAATTCTAATGCTACCCTTTTTCTAAAATTAAAGTTTCTTATAAATACGTTCATTTAATAAAAAAATAAATAAAAATATCATATTATAAAAGAAATAAAATTTATTAGTTGAGTTATTGTAATTTTGGGTGGTTGAAAATTTTCATTAATAAATTTAATTATCTAAAAAAGTGTAAAGAAAAAGATTAAAATAATTAAAAAATAATTTTTATATTCATTTTGTTATCTGGCAATCATGGGATAAAATAATACCACCTATAGGAGTGGTATATATTTATTCGATTATAAAGGAATAAAATGATAATTAATCCCGAGTACAATCCAGTTCCGATTTGCGTCAAACGCAGGATAGGATTAAAATATCCTATCCACCCTTGCGCTAAATGCAGGATATGATTTATTTATCCTATCATTTTCGACACCAAACACTGGATAGAATTAATTAATCTTATCATATTTTTAATCCCGCGCAACAAACACACCCTAGGAGTAAGATCAAGATAGTTTTATCCCTTCTCATTTTTTTTTCTTCTTGAATTCTTGATTTTTCAAAACCTTTGGTATGACTTATTTTTGCGAGAAAGATGATTGAATCTTTTAATGTGCTAGAGATGACTTTCATAGTGGTTATATTATTTTTACTAAATTTCATTAGTAAATTCAAGTAGATAGATGGTAAATATATATACATGGTGAGGATCTGGTGCAAATCTCATCTTTAAAATTTGTCTCTAAAAACATTTTTTATTAGGGATAAAAAAATAATTATAAAAAGTTATTTGTATACGGACGGTTCATACCATTTGCAAGATGTAATATATATTTGTGTATGTGTTTGAAAGGTTAATCTGTTTGTTAGGTCTGTTTCTGGTATGAATTAATCATTTTACGATAATTTTCTATCATAAAAATATTTAAACAGTATTTTTTATAACATAAAACCATTATAAAAAATAATAATTTATACAGACCGAACCGCACCTAAAATTTTCCCTCCATTTGTTTGTTAAAGAAGAGAGAGACAGGGAGAGAGGGATGTTGGTAATGGGTGTGTGCCAGCACATGAAGGCAACAACTAATGGTGGGGGGTTTGGCACTTTGCCAACTGGCAATAAGATGTAATTGGTGGTTGGGTGGATCTGAAATTTATATTTTATTAAACCTAAAATAGCATCAACACTTATCTTCAGGGATATCCTTGATATTCTTGATTTGCTTGGCCAGATTTGTGCATGAGGTTATTATTAATTAATACACAACATCATTCATTAATCAAAATCAATTTACCGTACAAATGTTTGAGATTCAGTACGAGAATAAAGAGTTTCAAGTCTCCGAAATTTGTAAAAACAAAGCTAAAGACGCAAAAGAATAAGCTACTTATTCTCCTCTCTGTAAACAAATTGAAAAATCACACTTTATTCTTGTAATAAAACAAGAATATAAGCTAAAATGAGTACTTATTTGTTTGACCAATTAGTTTTTACTAATTTTAAGGATGTTTTTTATGACAAAAAGTGGAAACATAGACTGAAAAATATTTAATTCATCAAAAATAATAAAAAAATAGATAGTGATTTGATAACGTTCTCAATTATTTGGGCGCTGAGTAAATATTTTTTTTTCATATAATGAAGGGAAAAAATAGAGAATGCCGTATCAAACCACTCATTGATTTTATAACTTATCATAAAATCTAATTGTTTTTAATCGTTTATAGTATTTTTTATCAACTTATGGGCACATTATATATTTAGTAGTTAACATAAGCTTATTTATTATCATAAGCTTCGTTTGATAAATTGATTAAGCATTAAGAATTTTTTAACATGGAACCGAGTAATAATAAAGGTACATGTTTGTTCTTGAAAATAGTTAGAGTACATTTTGAGTTGGCCTAGTAAAAGTTTTGAACAAATAGAAAACGCTTTGATTTTAATCCGAGTAAATATTAATTTTAAAAAGGTTTTTTATATTTTGTACCATTTGATTGTTTAGTTTTCTAGGTATTTTTAAATCCATCTAGTTCGACAGTACAAATTAGTTAATGATGTATAAAAGTAGTACCGTCAAATTCTTAACTTTCTCCGAGAAAAATAATTTCGATCTAGGCTTGGTGCAAAATAAGTAAAAAAAAAAAGAAATAAAAAAAATGTCAATCAAACTTTAAAAGTTAAAAAATATCTCATTATTAGACTGAAAAAAAATACATATTTTCACCTGAGAAGTAATTATTGTTAAACACTTTTAAATATTTTTTTTTGAAATTTAATGACCTAAAAAAAGACCTAGAATTTAAATATTTATGATATAATTTCATAATTTCCCTTCTACGCCCGTGAGCTAGTACTTAAAATCCGATAGTCCACGTGTCTTCCATTCTTGCGTAGAAAAAAATATCCAACTACTTTATTGGGAGACTGTATATAAAAAAAGGTGAACTACATCAATCGTCCTTACATTATGAGGCTAGTTCTATTTTTCCCCTCAACTTCAAATACCATCATTTAGCTCCTCAAAAGACCAAGTTTTATTTCGGCCCTTTTGTCCACTTTTGCTATTAAAATTGACAAAAAATGGTCATGTGCATCAAATACAACCACTTTTAAGGGTGTTTGGTCCAATTACTAAAAATTAACATTACCCACAAAAAAACACATAAGAGAGCAAAAAGATAAGGAAAAAAATTCTTACTTAAACCAAAATATCCGTAAAAATGAAATATACATATATATATATTGGAATGTTTTTCTTTCCTTTTGTTCTTTCATGGAAGGACCATGTTAGTTTATGATAATTTGACAAAATACGACCATTTTTAAGGGTGTTTGGTCCAACTACTGAAAATTAACGTTTCCCACAAAAAAGCACATAAGAGAGCAAAAAGATAATGAAAAAAACTCTTATTTAAACCAAAATATCCATAAAAATGATATATATATATATATATTTTGGAAGGTTTTTCTTTCCTTTTGTTCTTTCATGGAAGGACCATGTTAATTTTTGATAATTTGACAAAAATATTTTTCAAAATGGCTAATATGTGGTTAGGGGTGGAGCCCAGATTTCAAAGGGTGGGGTGGGGGGGGGGGTTTAAAATTTACTGCACCAAAAGAACGAAGAGGAGTTAAGCTACTGAAGCGAATGGCGGCAATGAAAATGTTGGTGAACAGCTGAAAGAAAGAACCATAAAAAAAATAGGATTTGGTGTTGAAGCAACAGCGGGTGATGGTGGTTATGACGAGAAATGATTGTGATAACCATCGGCAGAAGAGAAATCAATGAAATTGGATGAAAGAAGGCCATAGTTAGAGAGAGAATGTGATTGATTTTTAAATAGAAATTTTTAGGGTTTGTTTTATGTAAAAAAATGTATGTGAAAAAAGGAGAACCTTTTATATTTTCAAAATAATGGATATTTTAATCAATCAAAAAGCAATCAACTGCCACAATTAAACATTACATTAAAAAATAAAAAATGACTCATAAATTTTCAACATTCAAAAAAGTGTCTAATTTTTTGGTTGAGTGCTCGTTTGACGTAGATCTAGAGTAGGTGTCGTTGATAAAATTTGAATAAACATCAAGATTAAGGCTCGAACACAAATGAAATATATCTATGTACCATTTAAGAGAGATAATTCAAAGCATGTAAGAATTTGAAAAATTAGAATTTTATAAAAATAGAGGGTAGTCAATTGACCCCCTGCCCCTTATTTGCCTCCGCCCGTGTATGTGGTGCTCAGCATCATTTTTTTACTTTCTGTCAACTTTAAAAGTGAAAGTAGATGGAAGGGTTAAAATGGAACTTGGCAACAATTTGAGGGGCTAAAAAGTACTATTCAAACTTGATGGGCCAAAGTAAAACCACACCTTAGTTTAGGGACCGGTTGTGTTACTCTAAAAGAAAAAAAAAAAAAAAACTTCAAAATTTGTTATAAATAATACTCCGTAATAGAGTCTAATGAAGAATAACAACAAAGGTTAACGCCGATTTGTAGGAAAGAAAGATTGATAGCCGATAAAAATGGCCGGGGCCGGGATCGTGATCGTTTTTGATTTCGACCGTACGATCATCGACGATGATAGCGACAGATGGGTTATTGCCCAGATGGGTCTGACCCATTTTTTCAATCAGCTCCGACCCACATTGCCTTGGACCTCTCTCATGGTTGGTACTAAATACTACATTTTTTTTTTCTCTCTTAACCTCTGCAAAAAAGTATAGAATTACATAAGGACTCAAAAATTTGATTCCGACAACGTGGCATCATTGCAAGAGTTAATGGTTCCTATCAACAACTGCGTTGATGTCACGTTTTCTGAGTTACTTTCTTTCGGTCTCTTCAAAAGATTGATTTTAATAATGTGGCATTAGCGCAACGGTGAAGGGATTTTACCAATTGCGTTGATGTCACATCATTTATCATTTATGTTCTATTTTTAGCGTTTCAATATTGAGTCCTTACAAAATTACTGATGACTTTTTAGTGTTAAGTTTTGATTACATTATGTGCATAATTATGTGGATTACAGTTCTAACCTTTTGGGTTTCCTTTTTTAATATTTATCTTGACTGTATGTTGTTTTGGTAAGATTAGAGTTCCTATTAATTTTAAGTTTTGATTGCATTATGTGCATAATTATGTGGATCACAATTCTAACTTCTCGGGTTTCCTTTTTTAATATTTATCTTGCTATCTGTTGTTTTGGTAAGATTAGAGTTCCTATTAATTTTCATAATTAATTTGGGATTGTGGTGTACTACAGAAGGCTTACCTAAAAATAAGATAATTATTTAAGGGAAATAATACCATGTAAAGATGCCCAAATTTTAACATTTTTTTTTCTCAGTTGTGCCAGTTTGTTTTTTAGCGCTAAATTTTGAATATTTAATAATGATTGGCAATTCTCTTTTTTTTATTATTACTATTATTATTATTGGATAGAACTTCTAAATGTATATATTTTTTTGTTTGAATTTATTTGGTTTTGAATGGTGAATAGAAACATTCAGTAGGGGGCTTGTCTCTTAATGCTGAATGCTGGAAATTGAACTTAGGGGTGTAAAACAAACATTACCTCTCAATGCTGAATAGTCTTCCATTCAATATTAAGAGAGGTAAATGTTAGCCAGTCTTAACTGCGTATTATTGTGATTCTTTAATTGTTCTTTTAGTTGAATAGAAATTTCTATCTGTAGTCTTACTGAAATAAATAAACTTGAATCTGCAGTCCTGGCAGGCTCCAATGGATAATTATTTTTATTTACTTTGGAACTTGGACTAATATCTTTACTCTTTGATTTAAAGTTGGAACTCTCTAGTTCTCTTAAGTAGCAGCATTAGTGAGTATTTTTTTACACGTATGCATGCGCATGCGCGCATGCGCTCGCACACATATATATACTAGTGGCAAAATGTATCAAGACACAATGGTCAAATTTACTCTTTATACATTTTTCATCTCAACTTTTAAAAGGCCTTATTTCATCGAAGCCCTCCAATCTTTTGTCTCATACATTTTTATGATTCCAATACCATTTTCCCTGATTACATAGATAGATGTGTATACACATACATATATACGTATATAGTGCTTGTTATAAATTGAAAGGAAAGTTAACTTAATTAATGTATGTATTTTCTTCAATTTTGGAAAGATAACTTTAGTAGTAATACACATAAAAAGTTTCAATTACATGCTAACATTTTGCAATTACTGACTATTGTATACTCTCTGAGTCCCAAAACTTTTACAAATTTTTAATTGTACACTGATTTTAACATAATCAATGGTAAAGCACACAACTTGTCTAGTATTGCAAGATTTTGTACATTGATTATGTTCGGAAAAGGAAACCAGACCCTGAATTTGGGAAGTTCCAATAAGGACTAACGGTCTTTTAAATTGGGACGGAGGGAGTAGATATTTAGTTATTAACCATATATTTACGTTTTTTAGGATAGGATGATGGAGGAGCTGCACTCACAGGGGAAAACAATTGAAGACATTGCTGAGTGTTTAAGACAAGTCCCATTACATCCAAAGATTATTGCAGCTATTAAATCAGCCCATGATCTTGGGTATTTTCCATTACCATCATCATCCCATGTTTCAATATCCATTGCTTCCGTAATTTCTCTATCTCAAATTAAGAGTTAGTAGTGGACTTTTGCGCTTTTTGAAGAACACACACTACTATCACTCCCAATACAAGCCCATTAAGATATTGTCTGCTTTGGGCTCAAGCCCTCATGATTTTGCCTTTTCCTTGAAAGGACTTTTACTAGGAAGGACTAGTGACCACGCATATATAGCACATTAGTTCATCTCACCCAGCTGGTATAGGGTGAACAGACCTACTGCATCCATTCCAGGCCATATATGCCCACAAGTCCACAACAATAGGGTCTTTACAATTACCTTCAACGTAATCAATGAATGATTAAAATATAATCTATTTAGCTATCTTCATAGTTGTACTTTGATTTTATAAATTGCACCTTTAATTTGGGACGTTGCAAAAAGGAAAGGTGAATTCTTAAGTTCGGACAGATGGAGTACTTTCTATTACTAGTTAGTTTTATTTGTTGACGAGAAGTTTAATGAAGCAATGTAATGTATGTATTTCAGATGCGACTTAAGGGTACTAAGCGACGCGAACATGTTTTATATACAGACAATATTGAAGCATCATGGGGTATTTAGTTGTTTTTCAGAGATAATCTCAAATCCAACTTCTGAAGATGGAAAAGGCAGGCTTATGATCTCACCTTATCATGACTTGGCTTCATCTCCTCATAGTTGCAATCTATGCCCTCCCAACATGTGCAAGGTATTCTCTTTACTTTTTTCATTATGTTTATCCTTTATATATATATATTTCCTCTCTCATGTTTTTGTTCATTTTCCATGAGTATATAAAGCATCTAATTTTCCCTAAAGTTTGGCTAATTCTTGATCCATTAATTGATGTGTTAAACTGGCCTCTTTTTTTTTTATTTATTTTTATCTAGCAATTGTGATTTGCAGAGAATCTTACATTACGCTCCAATGAAGGGTTATTTTATTTTATTTTTATAGATTTTATGAAATTTGGTACCACTTACATGAAATATTCAGATTTTTCATTGTTGATTAAGTTAGAGATTAGTCCAAAGTTGGAAATAATTAGAGGCTGGTCTTATAACAGAGCCAATACGGTTACTATAATACAAACAACAGTTACTGTAACAAAGCAAGATTATGATATACAAAACATCTAATTTTTGTTGAAGTTTTGCTGGTTCTTGATCCATTGATTAAGGTGTGAAACTGGTCTTTTTGATCAGTAATTGTGATTTTTGTAGAGAATCTTATGTTATGCTCTAATGAAGGCCTGAAGGGTCCCCTTCGGCTTGTTTATTAATGATGCTATGACGTGTGGATACTTCTATAAGGAGGTCGTACTTGTATCGTGTTCATATTGGATAATTATAAATTATAATCCATTGACAAATTTCGAACAAGTGTCTGATACTTATACACACACACACACACGTATGTTTACCAAGTTATATACTTGATGTAAAGTAACTATACTTGATCTGAACAATAGAACAAAGATGGTCATTATCATTTCCACTTTCACTACCTCATAAACCACTGCTACTATAAAGGCCGTATTAGGTTGAAGTTTGCTTCAGAATTACTTCGTTCATTGAATTGTTAGGTTGGTCCGCTGCTTCATTTTGAAGCATGTACATGCAGCATATCACATCCTGGTCTAGCCTAACAAGATATTTTCCCACTTGGAACCATAGCTCTCAAAGTTTGCTTTTCCTCAAAAGACTAGTCTTCTTGCTAGGTCGGACTAGTGAACATGCATATATAGTATATCAGTTCACCTTACCTAGGCGACATGGGTTGAACACCCATAGCGTGTAGCTTGCCAGGATCCATTACAGCCACATAAGGGTACATACGGACCGGTCACTAATAGTAGGGGTTGTTACACAACTGGCCGTTTAGGTAATGGTATCATTGCACACCTAATTGAGCTTTGATGACATATGCCGCACATGGTATTTACTTCCCAATTAGTATCCCTTGGGTTGGAAATGTTATTAAAATCAGAAAAGTAGTGTTAAGTCTTTGTGGGAATGAAATCCATCAAAAAGGAAGCTTGTCCCTCAAGGTTATTTGGTTGCTTTTTTCCCACAAATTAGTTTGAGAAATCAATGCACTAACACACAAATTTGTTTCCAAAGTTCTCTGTGTACCTTTGTGTTAATTTGTTACTGATCTAAGTGGTTTGCCAAATCAAATCAGACACGCCAATTTGTGAATGAAGTTTTTTTTTTGTGCCTTTTGTGTGTAGTGTTTCTTTTCTTCTTTCTATTGTATATTTTTTTGGGGGGGGTGGGGGGAATGGTTTGAATCCAATCTCCCAGATTTCAAAATGGAACATTTTTGTGAGTGATATATAAATATCAGTGTTCTAAAAATCGGGCCTAGGCGGAAATCGTTGCCTCCCCGCCCGGCCTAGGCCTAATCCTTTGTGTTTAGGCGCCGGCATGATTAGGTGCCAATTAGGCGGGCTAGGCGCCGATTAGGTGGGCTAGGCGGGATTTTTCCCTCTTTTTTTTTCCTTCAAAACAATGTAGTTTCATGTAAAAAAAAAAAAAAAAAAACACGTTTGTTAGCTAGCCCTCTTTCAATCCACCTAATTCCGTTCTCCTCATCCTCCTCCTCTTAGTCTCCGATCTCCATCTCCTCCTCTCCCCTCCGGTTGTATTTTGGGATGTTCACTTGGGTTTGATTGTTTGATCTTGTTTATTTTGTTTTTGGAATGCATATTTTATTGGAATATTAATGTTAATTTCAAAGGTATATTATGTTTTGTTAGTATTATGTTATTTAAAATCATGTTTTTAATAAAAAATTGTTTGACCGATTAATTCCTGACTAATCCCCTAGGAGCTAGGCCCCCCCTCACCGACCTAGGAACGCCTAGCGATTTTTAGAACATTGATAAATATCTAGCGCTTGCCCACCCCCCACAACCACCAAAAAGTAAACTAGTACTTACTTTGTTCAGATTAAGAGTCCCACTTTCCTTTTTGGGATGTCTCAAATTAAGAGTCTGATTTCCTGTTTGATACATAATCAGTCGATCAATAAGTTTTATCTCGACGATTGTTTAGGTTGAATTAGTGTTTTCTTAAAAATGCTTTAAAGTTAAACTAGACCCTTAATTTGAAACAAAGGGAGTAATAATTTAATGAATGTATAAGCATGAGAAATAACCATAACCTGATTTTAAGCACAAAACATGTGGGGATCATAGTTATTTCACTTTCGCATGTCAGAGATGATTCACATGCTTATTAGCTAAAAGTGATGTATGAGACTTTAACTTTGACCTAATATAACCTTTATATTAGGTCAAAGTTTGTTTGCTTTTGAACTACCTCATGCATTGTATTGTTATGGCCCTTTGCTTCATTTAGATGCGTCCCTTTGCTTCATTTAGTTGCGTATGTATATACATTTATATGCAGCAAGCCCTTTAGGTAATGGCATCATTGCTTATCTATTTTTGCTGATTGATGACATACACTGCACATGGTATTACCCAATTAATCTTCCTTGGGTATGAAATTTATTAAAAGCCCAAAAGCATTGTTTGTAGTTGACAATAAGGAACTTCATTGTTTCTTATAGTGTGTTTTTGGTTACACATGTAAGAACCCTAGTTTTATTGGTGGTCTGGATCTTGATAGGCTGTACACTATGGATGTTTATCCCACACGGCATGGGTGTGGTGAAATGATGTGCTATATAGTAAGAAGCCTCTTTGAGGAAAAAGCGAAACTGTGATATTTCGGGCCCAAAGTAGACATATCTTCATGAACTGGACCGGGACGTGACTATACATATTTCTCATGACTTATACTTCCATATTACCCATTTTTAGTAGTGTTTATGTGCATTAATTTTCGTATGAATTAATTTGAATGGTACAACTCGCTTTATCCTGTGTTTTCCCCCTTTACATGGAACCCAAAACCATTTCACAACCAAGTTTTTGTTAAAGAAAATAATTTCATGTAAAACTGTTAAACGAATTTTAATTATTTTCCATGTATCCTTCATTTTTTACCTTTTCCTCTATTTATTGATATTCAAATTGTGGTTTTTACAACAGGGTCTTGTGATCGAGCGGATCCTAGCATCTACATCTAAAACAGGGAAGAAAAGATTTGTCTACCTTGGAGATGGTAGAGGAGATTATTGCCCTAGTTTGAAGCTTGGAGAAGGAGACCATGTGATGCCGAGAAAGGATTTTCCTTTATGGGATTGCATTTACGATAATCCTTCGCTTGTCAAAGCGAAAGTTCATGAATGGAGAAATGGAGAGGAACTTCATAGCGTCCTTGCTCAGCTTGTCGACGAAATCTCCACACAGGATCGGATCAAACCTCTTTAATGCAATCCATTTGATTGTTGTGACATTATATTGAAATGCTTCCATAAAAGAAATTGGGAGAAAACTAAATAAATTGTTGTGAAATTTCATAATACATAATATTCTTTTTTGGTTGTGTAGATTCTAATTTGTGATAATTTAATGACACAAATGTGAAACCATAGCTTAGTTTTCATTAGTCATGGTGTAAGCTTCTTGTTTTCATCTCGTTCTTCATGATCTTATTTTTTTTCTGTTTGGATTTAATCTTGACGAGTGTGCTTTATCGCGTTTCTTTATCATAGGAAATGTGTGGAAATTTAATTTTTTCGATCTTTCACGGTTTTATATTGCATATTTTTTCTTGGAATCAAGGGCATAAAATGATTTAGCCTTTTCTTGTCTTTCTCCGTATGATTCAAGTACTATCGCTCTCTTGAATTAGGTTTTAACAAATAAGATTCTTTCATGTAACATAATTTCTAAGGAATTTCAGTCTTTTCCTATATGAATGTTATTTTAATAAAAAAATGGAATTATCAGTTTTTTTTTAATAAATAATCAAATTACCAAGTTCCAGATTTTATTTAGGAAACTGTAATATTTATTTACTCTTCTTATCTCTGTCTGCTACTTTGCTTGCCTCGAATAAGAGAAAATGAATAAGAGGATAATAAACTTAATTTTCCTCGTATATACTTATACAAATAAAATCGACAAATTAAATATATGCCTATCTCCATGCATTCTCTAGGTGACATCATTCGTTCTCATAAACACCAAAAGAAAGCAGGGCAGATCCAAAATTAGACAGAGCGATGAAGTGGGCTAAAATAATTTAAACTTTACTTTAATGTATGACTAATAGTCTATCTTTCTCTTTTGTTAAATTAGACCGGAACTTGCTCTACTAGATTCTGTATAATTAATATTGGGTGCTCTTAAATGCACCCACATAATCAGTCTTCTTACTCCAGTATGAGAATACTTTCTTCTCACCCCATCAAATCTTTAGAAAATCTTGCACTTCACCCCAGTGGTGGGGTGAGTTTACTAAAACAATATAAAGACGATTAAGTTTTGTCGCTAAAAGTAAAAATATTAAATAATATTAAATTTTTCATTAATATAAGACATAATAAACAAAAATTACATTGTTCTTCATAAATTTCATTAAAATTTTTGTCTAAATAGTACCTCTGAAGATACAAAATATTAATTATGATAAATACAGTTTTAACAATATATGATATTTCATATAATCTTTTATTATTCATTACTCTTAAATAGTTATTATTCATATTTTAAATTTGTCTACAAATTTTATTTTTATCACATAAGTAAACATAAGTTTTAATTCACTATATCAAAAACATTAAAAGATCAAAAGTTGATCCATATATATATAGTAGTATGCTTGATATACAAAAGAAATTTGAAATATTTTCTCCGTTTTCAATTAAATTTAGATCATCCTTTATTTTTTAAGCATTTTGAAAAAATTATTAGTTATTTTCAACACAATTATAAATAAAACAAAAATTAAAGTAATTCTTTTATAATATATATGAAAATTTAAACATTAATTATAATTAAAGAAAAGCCCAGAAAAGCCCTTAAGCTATTTTTTCTTTATTAACATTTTTTTATACATACTTACGTAAACTCTCTATCTCTCTCTCTAAAACGTACATGTGAACTATATGGAGTAATAAGTTAGGTTAGATTGCAAAGGTTCGGAGAAGCCATTGAAGTTGACTAATTAATTAACAAAAGTAATAATTAATTCATATATTATATAAATATGTCTTAATTCACTGCATCAAAAATATTAGAAAATCTATTTTATTTTTATCAAAAATACTAGAAGAAAGATAAAAACTAGAGGGAAAAAAATGAATAGTTATGAATTTTTTCAAGTGTTCTTCAATGCATCCACAAAATCCGTTTTCTCACCCTGGTTGTTCTTAAATGATTTTTTAACGACTTAAAAACATTTTCTTCTTTCTTTTTTAAAAAAGTTATCTTTTGTGAAAAGGGAAAAAATGAATTGGAAAAATAAAATAGTTTTTATAAAAATAAGTCATTTATTAAAATATTTTGTTACTTTCGATTTCTAAGATGTTTAATTTTTTGGAGACTAAAAAAACGATTTCCTTGCAAAATATTAAAATGATAGAGATTTTCTAACCAAACTATTTTATTTTTCAATAATTTTTTACGAGTAATTTTAAGAATTTAAATATTGAAATAATAAAAGCACAACATGCAATACATATATATATATATATATATATATTATGACATGTTAAGCACATGTTAAGACAAAAAATTTTAACTTTGACATTGGATAACTTAACATGAATTTTATTGAGCTCTACATGCATGCACAAATAAAAAGATTGAATAAATTAAGAAAAATATCATTGAAAATGTTATTGTGCTAGAGCAAATAAAAATAAAAATCTAACACTTAATATAAAAGTATAAGAATATTTATTATAAACTTACATTTATGAGATATATGTAATTAAATGAAAATAGTATATGATTGTTTGTTGGAAAAAAAATAAAGTTTTTTTAAAATTTTAAGTGGGTGAAAACACAAATTAGTGGCAATTTTTTCAAAGTATAGAAAGTGGGGTGAGAAGAAAGGGTTTTATACTATTTTTTAGGTTAAAATTAACGTAACTTTGACTTTTGGTGGGGTGAGAAGACGAATTATGTGGGTGCATTTAAGAACACCCTTAATATTCTATCTTTCTTTTTTGTTAAACTGGACCGGAACTTACTCTGTCAGATTCCAATTCTGCCCCTCGCAACAAGGCTTGGAAAGGAAAGGACCCGTATTGATAGAGAGTGAGTATTTGAATTCCATACAAAAGCATGATATACAATATAATGGAATGAAAATATATCTCCATTCTCCTATCAACAAAAACCTCAATTCTTCTTGCCCACCATCATTAACGCTGCATAATCTTTTACATATACCAAATGTTAAAAAGTTATATAACCAAATAGAGTAGTGTAGTTACATCTTCAAACTAACCAAAAAACAGAAGATTACCAATAATCTCCACAAGAGCATTTCCCATCCTTAAAATGATGAAACCGCTTGTTATCCCTAACAATAAGCTCCCTCCCAACAATCCTCGACATGATCTTTATCGCGTTATGACAATCCCCACAAATCCTTAAATTCTTGATGATCCTAAGTGTCGTTCTTGCAGGTGTACTAATCAACCCATACGCAATAGCCAAACGCTCACTGTGATACATCAAAGCTTGCTCTTTAGCCTCTTGATCAATGTCATGAAGCACATATCTTGTGTCGGGCACATACCCAGCCTCCCTCATTTGCCCATTCAAGCCTTTCAGTTTCTCATACGCGTCTCCCTTATATGGATTTGTGTTACGGTATTCGTTAATCTTATCATTCTTCCCTTCAAGCATGTTAATTGAAGAGTGCTTTTTCGGCAGTGGTGTAGGGAGGTTATTTGTTGACGCCCTAGAGGGGAAGAACTTGGCCAAGAACTCCTCAGCTCGGTCTTCAAGCTCAATATCTCCATGTATTCGAGCAAGATTAGCCAAATTCTCCCAAATTTGAGCAGTGGGTTCAATTGGCATGTTCTCAATGAACTCCATAGCTTCATTCAAATGCCCGGATTTACCAAGAACATCCACAACCCCTATATAATGTTCGATCCCCGGAACAATTTTGAACTCATTTTTCATTGATTCAAAGTAAATCAACCCTTCTTCAACAGCTTCTGCACTAGCACAGGCCGATAAAACTGCAGCGAAAGTCTCCCCATTCGGGAGCAACCCCAACTTCATCATTTGCTCAAACAACAACAACCCATCATCCCCTTTCCCATTATTAGCATACCCATTTATCATCAAATGCCACAACCCCAATTTTCCTCTTACGCATTCTATCGAACACCCGGCGTGCATCTCTCATACTCCCACATTTCACATACATTTCCACCAACTTATACCCCAATTCCACATCGCCATTATAATCCGACCTAATCAACAACTGATGAACCTTCTTCCCAGTCTCAACCTTCTTCAAATTCCCACATGAACTCAATAGTATATCAAAAATACCATACTCCGCTTTAACACCTCTAGACATTAGCTCAATCACTTCTTGAATCTTGCCCTCATTGCACAAACCCATCAAATCAACATTTGGTGGTGGAGGGCTTTTATTTGGGTTTGTGGTTAGAGGGTGATTGTCCTTCTCATTCTGATAATGGTTGTTTTTATTGCGGAGAAAGGGGGGTTTGCTCTGCGGGTTGTGTTGAGAGCGCTGATTAACTTTAGGGCCAGTGTTGTTTGTGGGGGCGTAAGAGCAGAGAGATTTGAAAGGAGGGTTTGTTGAAGGAAATTTGCGAAGCTTGAAGTGGGAAGGAGACAGAATAGAATTTCCAGCACGATGGATTGACGCGAGAGATGCCATTGCTGTGAGGGCAATGAAACTGACTGTGGAGCTGATGAACTGATGAAGATGAAAGAAATATCTCAAGAACGGCGTCGTCTTCAGTAATGATACTATCAGGCATTTTAGCCCGGATGGCAACGGGGCGAGGTTGGCAAAACCTGAATCCAGCCCATGTAGGAGAGTAAACGGACCGAATCCTCTTCACTTGTATGTATAGTGCCGAATTGAACCCGCATCTTATTGACCCGATCCAACTCATTCTAATTACTATTATTATTATATATGATATTATAAGGGTGATACCATTTTCAAATTCTAAGGTAATACACAATTAAAAGTATGTAGCATAATTTTTTAAAATAATACTATATTTTGGACTTTTAGCAAAAATATAATTGTTTTGATAATATAAGTGGCTTATTATAAGTGTATTATAGTAAATTTAACAATTTTTCCATATAAGTAGGTCTAGCAAGTTTATTTTGCACAAACCCCAACTTGATTCAATTGTATGTGGTTATATTTTGGAAAACTCAAATACGAGCCAAATGGATGTGAGTTTTATTTTGAAAATTCTAAATCCAACCCAGTTCACAAAAACACTTACCCTATTGGAGTTTGGTCAAGTTAAAAACATGCATAATCACCTAAATTAATTAAGATGATATGACCTAGTAGAAGATTAACAAACTTGAGAAGTAACTAAGTTTTGCTCAAACGAATGATGGCCACTCGTCTTAGGATGCGAAATGGGCACAGTCTACTCGTCCCACACAGTGGCAGATGGAGGGGGGACCGGGGGGGCGGGGGGGGGGCGGGGGGGGCGGGGGTCCCCCCAAGATATTTTAAACCCCCATTAGTATTAGTATTTTTTTATATAAATATAGTTGTTGGCACTCTTTAAATAAAATTATGCATTTTTATTTTGTTATAAATTTTTTTATTTCTAAAAAATATTTTAGAGTGTTAATTTTTTTATGGAGTGTCAATAGTTATACTCATTATTATTTATATTATAAATATTTAATAAATTTAAGTGGCTGTAGTTCCTCTTAATAAATTTATAAAATATCATATTTTTTATGTTGTGTTTTGGCCTCCCATACTCTAAATCTTGGATCCGCCACTGGTCCCACATGTGAATGAACTCTTGGCTTGCTTGGTTAGCTGAGATTCATATGAGTGGGTGCTCAAAGAGGGGCAAATAACTTTCGAAACATTCGTGTACGGGACATGAATCTTAAAAATTGAACTTGGAACGTAAGACAACAATCTGTTTGACTGATTTTGGCACCCAACATATGGTCCTCGCATATAGGAGAATCTCAATTCTTGAATCGCAGATTCAACGAATAATATAAATTCATTACACCACGTTATTGTTATAATTATTGTAATTATCTGAGACTGAATCGGGACAAAGCAGCGCGTGTTCTTTTGGTCCAATTATTTATCATAGGAACTGTGATTGTCGCAGAACTTTAATGGACAATATACTCATTTTTGCTTAATTCCTTTACTATACGCATAAAAAATGCTATTGAAAATCAACCAATAAATTATTTATGTCCCTATTTTCCAACACGCACATTTCATTAAAACAAGAAAAGTTACCACAATCCTCATAACATACAGTTCCATCATACCAAATTTGAATCCATATTAGCTTCTTGTTTTCATTCTGTTCTTCATATTTTTTTTCTTGGATTTAATCTTGTAAAGTGTGCTTTATCGCGTTTCTATATCATAGAAAATGTGTAGAAATTTAATTATTTTCAATCTTTCATGTCTTTATATTGCATAATTTTTCATTGATACAAGGGCATAAAATGATTTAGCCTTTTCTTTTGTCTTTCTCCTTATAATTCAAGTACTACTACTTTATCATCAAACCAGAAATAAGATAAATATATCCTATTCAGTTTAGCACCAAATATGAGTTCGGAAAATTTTAACCTGTCCCTTTTCATGTAACATAATTTCTAAGGAATTTCAAAATTTCCTATATGAGTGTTATTTTCATAAAAAAAAAATTGGAATTATCAGTTTTATTTTAATAAATAATCAAACCACCAAGTTCCAGATATTATTTAGGAAACTGTAATATTTATTTACTCTTCTTGTCTTCGTTTGCTACTTTGCTTGCATCCAAAAAGATAAAATGAATTAGAGAATAATACTTTTGCCAAAAACTTGCTTGCCACGGATATATTTATACGAATAAAACCAACAAATTCACTATATGCCAATCTCCATGCACTCTGGGTGAGATGATTCTTAACACCAAATGAAGTAGGGCAGATTCAGAATTAGATAGAGTGGTGCTGAGGTGGACTAAAACAAGTCAAACTTTTATTTAATGTATAACTAATAGTCATCTTTTTCGTTTGTTAAACTAGACTGAAACTTGCTCTGCCAGATTCCAGTTCTGTCCCTCTCTGTGACGGCTTAAAAAGGAGTGAGTATTTGAATTTTATATAAAATAATAGGATCAATATTATTGGGATAAAGTTCATCTCCATTCTTCTATCAACAAAAACCTCAATTTTCTTGCCCACCACATTAATGTTAAAAAGTTATATAACCAAATAGATAATGTAGTTGCATCTTAGAAGAAGAAGATTACCAATAATCTTCACATGAGCATTTGCCATCCATAAAATGATGAAACTGCTTGTTATCCCTAACGCTAAGCTTCCTCCCAACAATCCTCGACATGATCTTTATCGCGTTATGACAATCGCCGCAAATACTCAAATTCTTGATGATCCTAAGTGTCGTTCTTGCAGGCATACTAATCAACCCATACGCAGCAGCCAAATGCTCGCTATGACACGTTAAGTCTTGCTCTTTAGCCTCTTGATCAATGTCACGAAGCACATATCTTGTGTCGGGCAAGTACCTGGATTCATACTTGGTATGAATCCGTATTTGCTTCAACAATTTTGAATGCATTGATGTCAACCTAATCTGTGTTTAAGAATAAAAATTATTTATTATCATAAAATTTGGTATTAATGAAGGGCAAGAAAAATAACTAGACTCTTAATATCAAGCGGTCCAAAAAATGTGGTTAACTCTTGACTAGAGACAAAATAAGTACCCGATTAAGAGTTCAGTTTCCTTCTTAGGAGATTATCAATTATCAAATCTCATAATGGTAAACAAGCTTTGTTCTTAACCATCGATTTAACTGAAACTACAGCTTCCTTAAAAAATGCAAAAGTCAAACACAAACTCTCAACATGAGAGTAGTTTTATTTAGGAATTGTAAGAATATTTGCATAATGTCAAGACCATTCAGAGAGATGAAGTATGCGTTAAAATTAGTCATCCAAGAAAGCTTGTTTCTGCTCTACACAACCAATATATCCAACTCCTTACAACTAGCCTCAAAAGGATATGTGTATGCATACCAAGTATCCCATAAAATTGTACTATATGATATAATCTGACCATTCCGATATAAAAGATGTATGATCCATCGACTCGCCAGGACACTCCTCATTTTCCGACGGTCGGTCCTTCCCTCCGACAAGCCTCGCTGGATTCCCCACTGCAGTGGTCCGTGGTGGCACGTCAATCAAAACCACTGAGCCAGCACCAATCTTTGCCCCTTCCCCGATCTTCACATTTCCCAATACCGTCGCTCCGGCACCTATAAGGACCCCATCACCAATCTTGGGGTGGCGGTCACCACCGGCCTTGCCTGTCCCACCCAAGGTCACATGGTGGAGAATCGAGACGTTGTTGCCTATGACCGCAGTCTCACCCACCACCACACCGGTCGCATGGTCGAATAGTATGCCCTTGCCGATCTTAGCAGCTGGGTGTATGTCTACGGAAAATACGTCAGAGATTCGAGATTGGAGTGCAAGGGCGAGTGGTTTTCGGGATTGGTTCCAAAGCTTGTGAGCCACTCGATGTGCCTGGTTGCATTGACATAGTGTTATCAGTAACAGGCGATAGAATAGTTTCGCTATATGCCGGCTAAAAGCTAAATCTTATCTCACAAGTACGAGAAAATATGAACATTTTGGCATACATACATCTATGCCGATCAACAACTTTATACGTGGTCATGTGGGATAACAAATTTTTGGTTCCTCTAAAGCACAAATAATAGACATGTATGTCAGTTAAGTGCCAAACAGGATACAAGAGAAAATATGAAAAATTTGGCGCACACACATCTATTTTATTATATAAAGCGAGCACGGATAAACCACTTTTGAGGCTCCATATACTTTTGATTTCCAAATTTCCACCACAATCTTCTTTTCCATAAAAACTTACTCCAAAGTTAAACACAGAGCCAACAACTCAACAGCGCTTCCTTTTTTTTTTTTTCCTGCAAATTAAATGTATAAGATGCCTGTGATCGATACGTACGCTATAACAAATAAAAATTATTCATATATGAGCACTTATAAAAACTAACATACATACACACACGTATACTTCTCTAGGTGCACACTCATATAGTATTAAATTTTTGACACCATAAAAAACATTTATAAATAACTCTTAACTTTTGGCACGCTCGATGCTTGTTCAATATTATACCTAGTAATTCTAAATGCTGTCTTTTAATACACTTAAAAGTCGTGATAGAGTTTGGTTGAGGGGACAAGAATTAAGATGCAAGTCCCTTATATGAAAGGGTCATGGCTGGGTTCAAATTTCATTTCAAGCAATATTTATGTTCCTGTATTAGAAAAAGGTAATTTCGTAATTTCAACTGCACACAAAAAAGGTAAGATAGATAGATAGATGATAGATCACTAGTACATTTACTAACGGGCTAAGAAGTAATTTTCAAAATATAAGCGGAACATCACAAATAAAAAAGGGATCCAAAAATTCAATGAAAACTTAACTTCATGGAAAAAAAATCGCATGTATTTATATTTTGGCATAAAACTTTTTTTTTTCTTGAAAACAATGCTCTAAAAGGTACTAGACCTACTACGGGTGGCCATAGTCAGAGTACCTAGGCACCCTAGACAGCTGGGCTCTAACTGGTCATACTTTTTCATTAATATAATACAAAAACAAATGAAGCATAGCCATCATTAGGTCCACTGTCCAAAAGCAAAGGTCCACATCAATATGAAACTATGAATTTACATCAAACAATGGTAAAAGCGCTGGTGAAAAAAGGTAATAATAAAAAGAAAAGAGGAAAGAAAGTTCAACATAGGGTTCGAGGAAAGAGGCAGAATGGTGACATAGTAATCCTTCAAGGTGCGTTCTTCTTCTTGAGGGGCAATGGGTGGGACCAAATCTGCAGTGAGGGGGAATTGCGGTCCTTGGTAATTTATTTATTTCTTTTGGTCTTGTGTCTTTTTTGAAATAAACTTCTACAGATTTCCTTGCATCTTGGAATCTCTCTGTTTCGCTATAATTTGAATGAGAGTGAGTTTGATGAATTTGTCTTTTCCGTGGGAAAGGTGGAGTTTGTTAAGAAGTTTTCCGGGGTATAATGATAGAAAAATATGGAAAATGGATGGGATTCTCCCGTGCTGCTTATTTTTTTTTGCATTTGTTGATTCATCTCTTAATCAGAATTTTGGCCAACCGAAGTTGATTTGGACAAATGGAATACCTTAAAAAATTCAGGTGCTCTTGTGGCTGGGGACACATAATAAAGTGAGTTCCTGTGACGTGTTACAAAGGACAAGGCCAAACCCTTGTTTATCTCCTAGTTGGTACATCTTATGTAAAGGTGAGGGATATTTACCACTTAGATTCTGTTTGGTTCATTCATGGAATTCTGAATTCCCATTCATCACGATTCCAACCTGTGGTTTGGTTGGAGTTTTGCGACGGAATCCAGGATTTGTATATGCGGAGTTAGGGATTAGCTGGGTCTTTCCAAAGAAAGCTACTGATTTTCTGTCCTGGAAGGTGGAATTAGAACATGATAAAACTAAAACTGGTTTGTGGATTTGGAAAGTTGCACTGTCATGTTGTTCATTTGCTGGGAAAGGAATGTGAGATTATCTGAAGATAAGGAAGAGAAGAAAAAATGGTGTGTGAAAAAGGATCAAGTTCAATGCTTCACTACGGGCCTCCAAGCTAACAACGTCAAGGGCTTACAGGTTGCAGATATTCAGCCAAATTGGATGGCTGCTTTGATATGAACGATATATGCTCCAACGGAAAGCCGGGACTGTAAGTTGAATCGTATATGGAATGTTGGAAATTTGGTTGTCATTCGTAGATTTTAAGCAGTAGATTTCGAGTGGTTCTCTTTCTTTGAAGTTTTGATTCCCTCCATCTCAAATTCATGGACACAATCAATGTACCTAAATAATTGAAAATAAGTTGTATTCTTGACAATTGATTTGGTTGGAATTAGTGCATCCTCAGAAAAGTAGTAAAGTACCAAAGTCAAATTCGAGACAGAGGGAATAATTTTCTTTGTATTTTAGGGACTCCTTGTTCCTCACATATGTTGTAAACTCTTGATGATTTAATGCAATATTCATGTTTCTGATAATAATTAGAAGAAAAGAAAAGAACAGAAAAAAAGAAGAAGAAATAACTCATTCCATCTGCCCAGCCTGATTACAAGGCCTCCTAATTCGTTCCGTGATTAATCAAATGTGTAGGGACCATTCATCTTAGGAAGGTGGCTGGCCTCCTTTTAGGACACTGCTCGAAAACTTGTAAGCCTTCCTTTCTCTAACCTTATTTTCACTTTCTTTTCTTTCATATTTCTTTCTTCCCTTTCCAGGGGATGAAAGGAAATTTTATACAAGTCTATGCACAGAACAGATAAAGGGTTCTGTTCTTTTGTTCCATTCTTAGAACAAATTAACAATTGAACTTTCACTAAGAATTAATGGCGATAACAAAATCAAACCAAAACAAACGGAATCAAATGTAAATTGTAGAAGTAAAATTTCAAAGCATTCATAATATCAGTGACACCCTAAAAGCCTCCAATAGCAGTCTTAAAGTGTTCTTTGTGCAAGTTTATACAGCTCTAAGCTTTCATTTGGTTCAAGCTTTTGTTCTTTCTAGGAATCTGAAAATGGTAATTTCGCATATAAAGCTTGAGCTTCAGCAGCTAGAGCTACAATAAAAGATGTTGTGTGCGCGTTAGTGCTGTCCATATAATCTAACCACCAAGACACCAACATTGTCCAATAAAATTATAATTAATGCCCTAAATTGAGTTCTTAGAGTATCCACAGCGGTAAGGTAGTGTAGGTAGTAGGAAAATTTGCCCTACCAGTCTACAGGAATGGTAAAGTTAAGTTCAGCTAAGTTCCTTAGTATACCTGTCTACAAATAATGATAATTAGGTCCAAAATCAAAACGCTAATTAATAATAATTCTAACCTGGCAAGCAAGGAAACCCTTGTAATTAAGCAAACAGTGAGAGAACGAAACACAGGCGGGGTCCCGGCACCGGGCGGCGCGTAGGTCGGCAACAGTGGCGGAACGGAGATCGGAATCTTCGGAAAAAGTGTTGAGGAAGAGGTCGTAGAGGAGAGTAGAGAGAAGAGTGGAGGAGCAAAGCTTGTTCCCCAAATGGAATGAGAGAGACCGCTCCAAAGAGGAGTGAGAGAGTATCGTCGAGTATAAGGTAGCTCGCCAGTGCCGGCTCCGACTCCGCGTCTAGCCGTGCCTCCGCCTTGATCTGTAGCCAGAGACCGGCCTCGTTGCCGGAATCCGCCGGTGGAGATGTTGAGGGGAAGTCGGTTGTCGGCATTGGGAACGACGTCGTGTGGTCTTAGTAAGAAACAACGGGACGCTGATAAGATCCACCTCCAGTCGAGGAAAGCTCATGTGTTGCCACGTCATCAAGAAAAAGGTTTGTCTAACGTTCGGCTTGAGCATATCATACTAACACCTTGCTCATTTGACACTTAGGGGTGCGTTTGATTGCAAGCGTGAAATTTGCATGGAAAGAAAATAAGTTACCGGTAATTGAATTGCCTAGAATTGAGTTGCATGGAAAATGAAGTGTAGTGTGTTTGATTGCCTTAATTTTCTACCCGGAAAATATTGGTTGTATTGTGGCATTTTTAATGTAGAAAAAATTATGGGTATTTTTTTTTACATAATTTTATAGTCATGATGGATTTTGTTTAATTGATCTTGATGAGTAGATTTTAAATATAAATTTTTTATTAAATTTTGAATTTTGTAGTTTAAGTTATAGCATTTTTAGTGTAGAAAATGTTTAAAATGTTGTCTCGAAAACCGTGCAATTGCCTGGAAAATAAAAACTAGCCCCCCCCAAAGAAAATATTTTCCTTGTTTACAAGGAAAATGAAAGTGTGTGAGCCAAAAGTGGGAATTCAATTGCCTAGAAAAAAAAGCCAATCAAACACCTTAAGTTGTCAAATCAAGTGGAAAATGAATATTTTCCATGGAAAATACTCCCAATCAAACACACCCTTAATTTATCACTTAAATTTAAAAATTTAAAATTTTTAAATTTAAGTAGTTGATAAAGTTATTCACTAACTAAAAAAATTAGGTGACAACTTAATTTTTACCACTTAAAATTTAAAATTTTCATCCAAAATTTTAAGCGACAAAGTTGTCACTTAAATCTAAAACTTAATTTTAATGAGTATAAAATGTCCATCCTACCCCTCTTCTTTTCTCAAAATGTCCATCTCACATTTTTCTTCCTCACCCAAACACCTTCGATCCAAAACTAGGTAATTACTTCAGTGAGCACGCATTCAAGCTCGCTCTTCTCCAAAGTTCCCTCATTACGCCCAATCCTGAGGAAGCCCATTTCTTCTTCATGCCTTTCTCCATCAATGCTATGCGTAATGACCCTCTCCATCAACGCCCAATCGTTGATTATATATATATGTATAAGCTGGAAATTTATATATATATATATATATAAGCTGCCGATTGCAAAATTTTGCTGCGGATTGAAGACAAGGTATTTAAATAATTAAGCTGGAAATTAATTAAATGTATTATATTTAATTACCTTAGGGGGTTTGAAAGGATAATCAGGGGTATATTTTATAGTAGATGATAATTTTCAGATGTGTTATATTCAGTTTTCATAATAAGGGCAAAATTGTCATAATAAAAAAAATTCAGTTTTCAAATGTGTTATATTCAAACAAATAACATTTTTTCAGATACAATTTTCATAACTAAACAAACAATTTTTTCAGTTTTCAATTTTCAATTTTAATTTTCAATTTTCAGCTTTTTTACTAAACGCCACCTAAGCATATTTTTGGTCCACTTAAATATAGACCATTCAAGTTTTGTTGTTAAAATTATCTCCCCAATGTTTTGATAACAAAATGTTGTTGTTAAAAAGTCCGATCCGTAAAGACTGACCCAGAAATACACTCTTCAATTGAATATTAGACATTTGTTAAAATATTTTGCCATATAGTTGAAATGTATATGATCTCCATTTTTTTGAGTAGATTAATGTGGATATTGAAGTCAAGACATCACTTTCGTTGGGAGTGAATTCTAATCACTAAGTTAGTCTTAATGATTCACATTTTAACTAATATATTAGATATATCAATTGCACTGTTGCTCTAGAATTATCAATACATTTTTCATACGAGCGTTATTTCATTCGAAAAAGAGGGGGCGTGTATGCACAAGTAGCGGGTGAAGTTGAACGTGTGATCTTGTTTCTGGATTCCCTTCATGATTCAGACAAATCCATGCTCTAAAGTATTTTTGATTCATGTAAAAGTTAGTAAAAATATATATATAGTCTTAATTTTAAAGCTTTAATCGAATGACTAATTTTAATAAAATTTATATATTCATAGCTATTTTTTTTGACAATGGACATATGAAACTTACTGGAACAACAAAATCGACCGGATTTTGGTCGATTTTTATTACTTAAATATATTGATTAGTTTGGTCTAAAGATTTAAAAAAAATTAAATTTTGCTATAATTTTTGATTTGCAAAATAAAAACCAGGCTCGAAATGGGAGGCTTCTTCTTTTTTGTGAGAAAAAAGTTTTTTTTTTTTTTTAAATAGATGTTAATATTTTTTTTCTCCATATTCTAATATGTAGTTTTAGGCATAATCCCTTAAAATTAGATTTGACTTAAAGATTTATGGGTTGAATTTTAAATTTAGCTTAAAATTGTGGGGCAAATGTGAAAATGGTCTAAACCCAACCCAACCCAACCCAACCCAAACAAACTAACTGGACTTACTGGTCCATACAAAAACCGAAGCAAACGAACCTTGACACCAAAGAAGAGCGACTAATTAATGCTTTATTTCTATCCAAGTTGATGACTAAAGACTTTTTTATTTATTAAATTCAAAAGAAGTAAATCAATTTTTGCATTATAAATAAGAAAATTGTTATAAAAAAATTATAAATAAGAAAATAATAACATGTGTCTAAAAGGTACATGCTAATTATATTATAAATAAATAAAATATATCATTTTGTATGAGAATATATACTTAATTTCATGCATATTGTAATTTTGTTATTTTTATTTTTATGTGCATAACATATGCCATTAAGACACACGTTAATACCACCCTTATAAATATGGAGAAATTGAATTATGTTCCTAGTAATTAAAATATTTAGAAGTCGATCCATCTTGATTTATTTTATAGGAGCAAGTTCATATCTTTTGAAGTTATTTTTAAATGTTGTTTTTTGAGAAGAAAGACCAAAATAATCTCATAAGTAACACTTTAGTTTGCGTGTAATATTTTCACGCGATATCTTTGAACATTACAAATATGAAGTGCTATTGTAACACTTTGCTTAACCACACATTTTTTTTTAACACAAAGTATACCCGTGCATATTAGATGTTGAACTAATCTCTGTTGACAACAGGTATGAATATGCTATTGTTCTAAGGTCTCATTTGATTTACAGAAGGTAAATCAATTCCCTTGTCTTTCCTATAGGGGTGGAAAAAATTAAAGTTCCTGTTAGGTTTTATTTCATGTGTTTGTTGGTAAAGTATGGAAAGTATTCAAAAAATATCATTTGATTTTCCTTCTGGTGTTTGGTTAGTACATGAAAGAAAAATAAAAATATTTCAATATTTCAATAATACACTTATATTTTAAAATAAAAATAAAAGAAAGTGATTCAATGAGTAAATTTGGCAATAATATATTTAGGTAGAGGTATTGTTATCCAAAACTTTTATAATAAATGTTGGAAAATCAGAAGGGAAAATCAATCCCATGAGGTCTGAGTGGAATGATTTTCCCCCTACTTTTCCCTATGTCAAGAAAGTATTTTCAGAATTTGTGCTTACTGAACAAAGGAAAGTAATGACCTTCTTTTCCTAAATCCTCAAATCCTTGAACCAAATAATGCCTAAGAGTGTTTATACTTGGAAAAATTAACACTTTATATTTTTTTTTACATAACCACACATTATAACACTTCAGTTGAGATTAACTATTTATCAAACATATTGAACCACAATATATTTCAACACTTTAACTTTTTTACAAGTGTAAATTGTTCACAGTAAAAAGACAATATACATATATATACGCAACAAACAGATCAAGGAGGATAATTATATTGTCAAAACAATATTATCTTTGTTAGAATATAGTATTACTTAGAGAAGTTGTATATTATGCTGATAATAAGCGTAGTTGACAACAATAACACTCACAAAAATAATTGTTTTACTTTATTCACCAATTTACAAATATATCTAGTTAATTCTTGACCAATTAAATACATTTAATTTTATATACCTAACAAATTTTTGTATACCTTTCTACCTCTAACATTACACATATTTAATTCTAGCTAGCTAGTTATTGCACCAAGCCGTTTAATTTGAGGAGAGAGAGAGAGAGAGAGAGAGAGAGAGAGAGAGAGAGAGAGAGAGATTGTTTTTTGTAGGCAACAACCCAAGTTGGAAAAATATCAAAAAGATACAGAATATCCATCCAAACATCTCCTGTTGGAATGCATTAAATATTTCCATAAACCCCACCACACAACTTAACCATATTCCACCATTATTTGTAGTATCAAACACAATTGTTATATATTAAATCCCCCCCCTCTCTCTCCTCTTTCTCTATATAGCAAGTAATATTGCAAAGATTGAGGTTTGTGTGCAAAAAGATGGTTAGAAAGTGCTCATATTGTGGGAGAATTGGTCACAATTCAAGAACTTGCAACACTTACAAAAATACCATATCTACTACTTCTAGTAGTAGTGTTGTTAATAATGGAATAAGGCTCTTTGGTGTGCAACTTGAACTTTCTTCTTCTTGCCCTTCTTCTTGTTGTTCTCACGTTAATAGTAACAATATTGCAATGAAGAAATGTTTTAGCTTGGATTGCTTACTTTCTTCTTCACCAACACCACCACCAAATTATTCATCTCCTTCTCCTTCAACTTCTTCGCGGCTTTCCATTAATGAAAATAATTCTATCAAAACATCTGTTGGGTATTTCTCCGATAGCGTCGGTCGAGCTCAAAAGAAGAAGAAAGGTAAGCTAAGAATTTTCCCTTTCTTTCTTTTGTTTGTCCCTCCTATTTTCTATATTCTCACTTTGTTTTGTTAAATATTAATTTGTTTGTTAGACAAAGAGCAATTAATTACATATAACACCCCTAAAATTACCCCTAATTACACTTTTGTCTAAAAAATATAGAATCATTAGGTGCATGTATATCTATATAATCACATTCAGTTTTGATATTTTTTTTTCTTCCTATTTTGTTGCTTTTTTGATGAAATAAAGACTAGTAGATATTTAAGACACCTCATGTAAATGCAATGGTGAATTTCCATATAAGTACCGTCATGCATTCATAGAAACAAAGCCATGTAAAGCCTATGTGATAAGTCTAGTGTACATTTACTCAATACATACCTCTGCATCTAGTATATTGCCACATAATACACTACGTGACATTTACTCTAAAATGTTGTTCTAAATTAATGGTACATTGTAGCTAGGTTAAGTACATAAAATTGTGCTAATTTTACTTTTTTCACACCATGAGGGGGCGAGGGGCTAGCTGTTATGTACACGCACGTTGAGATTTTACCAGAGTTCCATTTCTCAACTTACTCCAAAAATTTAAAGTATTTATTTTAGCAATTTCGCTTTTCTAAAACATACTTGATTGGTCCAAAATTAGTACGTACACTTTCTTTTACAAATTGTGAAAGAATTAATTTAGGACAGAAAGAGTATTTTGGCCAAGTTTTAATACGCTAACTGATTTGGCACACATATGTTAATTAACATTTTATAAAAGTCTTCCCACATTTTAATAAGTTGGTCAGACAAATTGGTCCATCTTTCATTACCTTTTTTTCCCCTTTTAATTTTTTATATTTTCCCTTGCATTCATAATTTCATTTTCTGTGGATGTATGATGAATAGAAAATTAATTAAAAATGTGTATATATGGTCTAATATTTTTAATTTGTGTATATATATATGATAGGAGTGGCGTGGACAGAAGAGGAACACAGAAACTTTCTAAGTGGATTAGAGAAGTTGGGGAAAGGATATTGGAGGGGTATTTCTAAAAATTTTGTACCAACAAGGACTCCTACGCAAGTTGCCAGTCATGCGCAAAAATACTTCATTAGACAATCTCCTACTCTCCGCAAGAAGAAACGCCGCTCTAGCCTCTTTGACATGGTATATATTTATATATATATGTACGTACAAATTTTTTTGGTGCGGATAGCTTTTAACAATGGTTTTTCGTCGCTAAAAATATTCCCTTAATATTTTAGCGATAAAAATCCATTGTTAAAAAGTTCAGTCCATACGAACAATATTATCTAACATGTATGGTCAAACTTATAGATATATAGCAGCATGCGAAAATGACATAGATAACATACTTTTAGACTATTATTTTAAATATATATATATATATATATATATATATGAGAAATGACATGAGTCCGTCCATACTATGAATTGAAATAATAATAATTTCCATAAAAATATGTCCGTAATTTAATAAATGTTATAATTTAATTATTTCTATTTATAGGTGCGTAACGTGTGCTCTTAGAGGGACATATTAACATGACTCATATATATATATATATATATGTATTTATGTTTTAGAATAGTGCACTAATTATGTGCGATACATGCACGATGTAGTGCAATTTTTTGTTTATTATGAGAGTCGTTATTAAATGAAATTTTGTACATATATAGATTCTATACCTAAAATTTGGTTAAAGTTCAGTGGATAAATTGAGAGAAAACTCATGCCCAAGTTTTGTGAAACTAGTTCTAAAAATATGATTTTTTTTCACAATTTTGACAGTGATTTAGAGGCATATAAAGTGGTTAATATTGAATATTATTATTATATATATAATCAATGTTGCAAGATCTTTGCAAACATATGTGGATCGCATTATTTGGATTTGAATCGAGTAAAATATGGCCTTGTGAAAATAATTTTGTTTTCATTTAAATCTAGGCACATGAGTATTTTTAGTATTAAAAAATAATGTTAACGGTTTAACCATTTGACTGAATGAAAACTATCCAAATGAGTGTCAAAGTGAAATTAATGTAAATTTTGGGTGTCAAAGGAGAATATTGGCACATAAATGGAAGCTAGTCAAAAGGTAATGATCCTTTAGAATATTAGGACTTTATCATAAGTTATAAAAGCATTCGGTTATTACAATGGCCTTACATAGTGGTGGCCAATCTTGCACGCTGTGTGCAAGACTGGCCGTCCATAGATGACATTCTTATAAATAAGTATTTTAAAGGAAATATATTTAGTACTCATGCTCACTTGATCGCATTTCATGTAAGATGAACTAGATCCTACAAAAGTGTTTTGTCTTTTTTAATAAATACAATATGTGGGACCCAAACATGTTATATATGCAAATTTAATGTGCAAGTGGAAGTATATATGTCTTGTTTTAACATATTTGGGCTTATAGAAGCTGTAAAAACATTTAGCTTTAAAAAGGGCCTTATACAGTGGTTACCAATCTTGCAAACCCACTATAAGATTGGCCCTGGATATATGACACTCGTCTACTTGCGTATTTTGAAGCGAAAAATATCAGTTACTTATACTCCAATGGTTGTACTTCATGTAAGATATATCAGGTCTTTCAATAATGTTTTTCCTTTTTTAATAAATAACATATATGTGTGTGTATGTGAGTGTGTGTGTGTGTAAAACCCAAACATCATAAATTTATAAATTTAATATATAATACTGCGTAATGCATATAAAACTCTTAGAATTTTGTTTTGTTTTGATAAATTACTCTCACTTATGATATTAACATAGTTTATGCTTAAACATTGCAGATTGGGGAAAGCAACAAACCAACACAATCTCAAGCAAACATGTTTAATTCTAAGTCAATTGATACAAATAATGCTGGTAATGGTGATGACCAATTTCTCACAAGAACAAGTTCACATGATGTTCAAAGTGATAGCTTTCAATTACAAGTTTCACAAAATAAAGCCATGCTTACTTGGCCATGTGGATCATCACCAACTTCTCATAACAATTCTTCTTCTAGCAAATCAATAATACCATTGATGAAGTCAATTTCACCAAATGAAGCCCCTAATTTAGAGCTTGCACTTGCTCTTTCAAGTCCAACTCCAACTGCAAGGTCATTGTATCAAGATAATTCAACCCCTACCTCCCTACATTGTGGACCTATTAGTGTCATTTGATTCATATGTATATAAGAAAAATAAATGGTACAATTGAAGTATTACATGACATGTCATATATATAATATTTTAAAATCAATTAAGACACAATAAGTAGTGGAGCTATGTCATTGCCCAGAAAGTCATATGTGGAGCCCAAACATTCTCAACAATTTTACAATACTATCACATTGTACTTCAAAAGTACAAAATATTATTCTCTTTATATATATAAAATGTATTTTTGTAATTGTTATATATGATTAAGCCAAAATATTGCATTTTTATACATATTTAGATGGTTTAATATGCATGAATTTGATTCTAATTATCCGAAATTGTTAATATTTGAGTCTAAAACATGAAATATGATAGTATGTTTGAATTTAGTGCATTTTAACCTTTTTACAGGATAAAAATGAACAAGAATGAATCTAGAAGCAAAAATCCCCCAAAAGTAGTCATGGTCAAATTCGAAACTAAATTGAGTTCCAGAAGTGAACCAAAAGCAAATCCCAAGCTCAGTGGATGAAAGAGACTAAGAAAAGCCGATAAATCAATCCCAAGCGAAAAAAAAGTCATTTGAATCAATTCAAAAAAATTTCAAATGAAGAAGAGATTCATCGCTCGCAATGCCTCTGTTTAAACCAAATTTGGTATTTATCCGTGCAGAATTTGAAGAAAAATTTAGATATAGAAGTTTTAGAGCTTTGAGTTAGTTATGCGTAGGTGAAAACCTTGTATCAATCGAAATTCAGAGCATAAAGTTATGGCATAAATACGATTAGTGCGTCAAATGATCAGATTTGAGCGTGAAAAAAATACATAAATTCACAGTGCAAACATTAATTGAATGGGATGTTTAGCCCAGATGGCAAGTGGTCAGCTCTCTACTCATGCTCAGACCAGTATTTGAATCCCATGCCCAACTAATTTATGTTCTCTTTTTAATTATTTTTCAAACCGACTCAAACTTGACCCGGAAAATTCAGTCTCCCAAACCAACAACTTGATAGTTAATAAAAGCTATTTTTAGCTTTTGGATTATTTGTATTTTAAATTACTTAAAAAATTAGTTTAATTTTTTGAATTTTGAAATTATCGATAATATTAAGTTTTGCCTTGGGCTTTTAAGAATAGCACAATCAGCATTATCACTTACCTTTATCATTCACGTATTACTCAAAGAGAGTCTTAGAGATAATTTTTGAGAGTTTCAATTTCTTTTTGGTATGTATTGAACACATAATTAATTAATACAACATAATAGTTCTCCTTCAATTTGAGTGCAACCTAATTGGCATTAACTTTTGATATTATACGAAACCGAAAGTTTTCTTTCAATCTTTTTCTTAATTTATTTCAATTAATGATTATTAATGCTTAGATTGTTCTTTAATTATATGTTTGAATTTGAATACTTATTGAGATTCATGTTTAAATTTGAAATTATTGTTGTAATTTCCGCATAGAACCTTAGAATTCATATATTTTTAATTTAATTGTATCCTTTTCGTTTCTTATCCATTTTTAACAATCCACATATCTAAATGATTGTATTTTAATTTTCTACAAAGCCATACTGACTTGGAGATTCAAATTCCAAGATTTTTAGAAGTTAGTAAGCTATTTGCGTTGCTGGCAGATTGCTAGTTTCAAAAATTGTTCAAACTGTGATTTCTCTTTAACACATGCTATTGTTTTCTGATTGCTTTGAAATTTTGCGTACTTTCTTATTACATTTCAAAGTATGTTTAGCAATTTTTTCTATAATTTGATCATGTTTTGCTTAGTTTTCATCATAATGTTAGTGTAAACACAAAGTTCAGGGTCCGTTATGAAAGCGTGATAAAGTATGATCAATTAGTGTGTAATTGTGGATCAAATATGACCGTGGCTTGAATTTCTCATAGGTTATAGGTCATTTAATAAGTCTGGATAGAAGTGTAAGCTTTTCATGCATTAAAAACATGAACCTTTAAAATTCTAGTTCGATTATTCGACAAAGGACCTCAAAACCCCCAAATTAAGGAATTTTTACACTAAAACCCTGATGAGGCTTAATATAGGACGGTCCTTATCCCTTATTTAGTTGAGTTCGTTATCCAAGTAATCTAGGAGATTTAAGCGCTATTTTGGTATCAATCCGAAATCGGTACCGAAATATTGCCATTTTTAGTTTTAGCAAGTGTTTAAGAAAGGTTCTGACGTATGTCATGCATACGCATAATTAAATCTTAGACATTAGTTAAACTTTTGATATTAACTAAAATTGGTTAGATATAGTTTGTTTTTGTCACGCATTAGCATTACGAAGGAATAACTACCTTTTGTGAAGAACATGAGTTTCATTATCAGAACGTAGAATTGAATGCAATTTATATGAGTGTTGTCATACATTTCTCATGATATGCTCGTGAACTCTAAGATTTGATAATTGATAAGTTAAATGAATCTTTAGTAGAAATCCAAGTTTATAGTGGTATTTTAAACCGTCCGATCATCCTATTTGACATGTCATAGTTACGGATATCCTTAATGTTTTTCCCTTATTTAGTGCACTTACTTTAATTTTCTTTCCCATTTATCATTAGTTTGCACTTTGGTGTATGTATTATGCGTTTCTAAGCGTAGTCAATATATATCACCATGTTATTATATAAGAACCAACAATTAGCATTGGATTAATTTATTGAGTTAATTAATAGCTTAAGGCCAATGTTTCGTCTTCAAGAAAAATATCAGCTACTTATACTTCAATGATTCTACTTCATGCAAGATAAATTAGATCTCACAAAATTGTTTTCCTTTTTTTTAATAAGTAACATGTATATTTGTAAAATCCGAACATCATAAATTTATAAATTCAATAACACAGCGTAACGCCATATAAAATTCTTAGAATTTTATGTTGTTTAGATATATCATTCTCGATTATGATATTAACACAAATTCTGCTTAAACATTACAGATTGAGGAAATCAACAAACCAACACAATCTCAAGCTAAAATGTCTAATTCCAAGCCATGCGATACAAATAATGGTGGTGATGGAGATGACCAATATCTCACAAGAACAAGTTCACATGATGTTCAAAGTGATAGCTCTCAATTACAAGTTTCACACAATAAAGCCACGACTGCTTGGCCATGTGGATCATCACCAACTTCTCATAAAAATTCTTCTAACAAATCAATAATACCATTAATGAAGTCAATATCACCGAATAAAGTTCCTAATTTAGAGCTTATACTTGCTCCTTTAAGTCCAACTCCAAGGCCATTCTATCAAGATAATTCAACCTCTGCCTCCCTACTTTGTGGATTTATTAGTGTCATTGAGTATACGTATATAAGAAAAAATGTGATACAATTGAAGTATTAGGTGACATGTCATATAATATTTTTAAATCAGTTAAGATACAAGAATTGAGGGAATGTCATTGCCCAAAAAAAAATAAGTGGAGCCCATACATTCTCAGCAGTTTTATGGTACTGTCACATTATACATTAAAAAGTATTATATGAGAACCAAAATTAGCATTGGATTAATTTGTTAAGCTAATTAAAAGCTTAAGACCAAGGTGTCATCTTTAACATTTGTACTAATATACAAAAATTAAGATAGTGCTTATACAATAGGAACATTTCTTATTATTTATTTATTTATTTTGCACAAACAATAAGATAAGGAATTAAGTAAATACATTTATCACTTTCTTGAATAATGGAAACAATGTCATTTCACCACTACCATGTTTTATCTTTGTATATGTAGAAATCAACATCAATCTCGATACCTAACTAATTTGCCTACTTGAAAAGGTGCACTTTAATTTAATTTTATTATTTTTTTTTCTTTTAAGATAGCTTACACTTCAACAAAGGTAAATGATGATGTCTAATTTAACAACACAACAATAATGACAAGGAATAACAAAAATATCTAATATGGTTACTTTAAATAAGTTTATTACTATTATTATTATTATTATTATTATAAGACAATGATATTGCCAGAGCAAAATATACTTTGCCAGAGCAACCATTCTATGCATAGACCAAATTACCCCTATTTTCTAACTCCTCATCTTTGTCTCTTTTCTTAGAGTGCTTCCAACTCAATGTTAAATATTATACAAGATAGAAATAGAAGTGAACAATTATATTAATGCTTCAAGATCCCAAATGGGTTACATTGTTAAGCTTCCCAGTTTACAAGGGATCTATGCCCATATATATACAAGAACAAAACTAGATCTAGGAGACAAGAAAACAATACATAAATAATTACAGAGGAACATCATAAGTGCAATACATGAATAAAGGAAATAAAGAGGAATAATCCAGCATAGAAGGGAATCATCCAGCATAGAAGGGAATCATCCAGCATAGAAGGGATCAGAGGAATCATCTCCTTTAACACCCCCCCTCAAGCTGAAGGAGGCTCTTAGAGATCCGAAGCTTGGATGCGAGAAAATGGAATTTGGTTTTGGTTGTTCGACATGTTTGATGATTGACCGGCAAAAGGAACGGCGGTAACGAAAATAACAGGAGCCGACAGAACGGCGAGGTCCGGTGTAGAAATTTTCGGAGGAAATAAAAACTTGATCTGAATACGCGAGCAGTACGTATAACAGGCTGAGTGGATTTGGACTCGCCCGAAGGCGATGCAAAAGGTTGGTTTTAAATTTGTGGTCCAGGACAAGTCCCGGCAATTTGTCGTGTGAATGGTAAGCAAGTCTATGAGATACGGAGGTGACTGGACAGGGAGAGGAGGAAGGGAACACACATTATTAAGGAAAAAAAGAGAAAGACGATGGATTCTGAGAATCATCAGCACCAAAATTCAAGATATCAGTGAAGTTAGAAGCAGAGAGCGAATTGTATTCTATATCTCCTAAGGTAGTCCAATCCGGAGTCATTAATCCGGCAACCTCCGCAACAGAACTAATTTGAGGAGACCCCTTTGAGAAACCATCCAAAGCAACTTGGTAATCTGACAGAGTCGGATATGCCGGCATATCTACTGCTGTCAGAGGATCCCCGTGTTCGGAAGGATTCACGGTTGGTAGACGGATATCAGGGGTTGATGAGAGGAGCCTTAAAAAACTTTTGTAGTGAGGATGCTCCAACAAATATTCCTGGGTCGGAAGAACCCCAGGTTCTAGAGGATTCTCTGAGGGGCCAGATGGAGAAGCGAAGGAGCCTGGTGGGTGAGCAAGGGAGTCGGATGGATTGGCCCTTGAGGAACTTGCAGGAGGGTTAAAGATGCCAGGTGGAGAGGCAAAGGAGCCGGATGGGTGAGTAAAGGAGCCGGATGGAGAAGCGAAGGAGCCTGGTGGGTGAGCAAGGGAGTCAGATGGATTGGCCCTTGAGGAACTTGCAGGAAGGTTAAAGGAGCAAGGTGGAGAGGCAAAGGAGCTGGATGGGTGATTAAAGGAGCCGGATGGGTAGGCAAATGACCTGGAGGCTGGAGTTTTCTCCGGCAGTTTTCCGGTCGAACGGTGGCGGCGTCGACCAGAGCCGGATGGAGAAGCGACGGAGCCTGGTGGGTGAGCAAGGGAGTCGGATGGATTGGCCCTTGAGGAACTTGCAGGAGGGACAAAGGAAAATGACGGATTAACCCTGGGAGACTCGCTGTCCAGTCGAGCCTCCAACGCCGTCATTCGTGACTGCAGAGCCTCAAGCTTTTGATCAAGAGAGGTAAGGAGGGCAGCGCATCCACCAGCAGGATTTAGGATTCTTGCCTTAGCTTCAAAGAGAAACGAATCGAGAGTTTCACGATGTTTGTGATCCGGTACGTGTTGTAAAAAAAATTCAACACTTTTTACCCCGAAAACGGAAAGATTGTGTGATAATCTCGACGATGATACGCATTTGGAAAGATTTTAACTGATTCACAAGAAGGAGGACAAGCTCTGCGGCGAAAAGAGCAGGCAGGACATGGAGTACCTCGCTGTCGGATGCTGATCGACATGGCTGTTTGTATTGGATTTGAATGGGAGATTTGCAGTGAGGATGGTGCTATTGGGTGATTTGCAGTGAGGATGGTGTGTTTTGATTTTAAAGGCAGGAAGCTGGTGAAAGGGTTAAAGGCGCCGATCTCGAAATTTGAATTTCGAATTTCGAGGTCAGAGCAAAAAGATGTCGGCATTTGATGATGGCGAGGGTTTGGAGTTTACGGAATTTGCGGGTTGTCGGTTATGGTATTGTCTTAACATGACTTCAAGTGGAAATGTCACGTGTGAGCGCGCGTGACTGATTTTGGATAAACTTTCTGGGCTAAAAGGAAAAATCAGAAACCTTAAACGGTGAATCCACGACTGTCGAAAAACGTTTTGGGGCTAAACTACAAATATCAAAACCTTTTGAAACTTTTCTGGACTGAAATATGAAACCAGAAAGTGTATAAGATCAAACTGAAAGAGAAAAAAAAATTTCTGGGAACCCAACAGAACCTTTTGAAAAATTCTACTTTTACAAATTTACTCCTCTTTTTCTTTTCCTCTTTTTTTTTTTTTTTTTTTTAAATAAAAAAGTAATTTCCCCTAAAGCACCGATTGTAGTGCTTGCAGCAGTAGCACACACATAATTAAAGCTGGTCGTTACTTTTTCTTTAACCAACACCAAAGACAGTCAAGAGGCACTACCCATTGCCTTTTCACTGCCATTTCCTTTCAATCAGTCTTTCTCTCTCTACAATTTTTTTTTTTTGTTTTTTTTTTTTTTTTTTTTTTTTTTTTTTTTTTTTATATCTAGAAATCATCAGAGATCAATCACTTGAGAGACTGAGGAAGTTGAAGCTGCCGTGGCGCAAGCTGTGAAGGCTGGAGCTGTTGCCGGCGGCGAAGTGGCTGAAGGAGATTGAATGTAATTAAATACAAAAAGTGGCGAGAGGTGTTTGTTGGTGTGATCGGAGGACCGGATCTGGAATGGAGTTTTGGAGCTTTAGCCCTCCTGAAGCAGCAGTGTATTGCTGGAGTATGTACTGGGCAGATGATGTTTCAATAGGAGTGTCCTTGATGCTGAGGTGAGGCAAAGGGTCAGTAGTGCTAACGTGCACCGGGGCGAGAGGAGCACCCATAACCCCAAGCAACAGTCTCAGATCAGACCTTTTGTAGGCATTCGAAGCAACAGAGGGAGTCCGGAGATGACGTGGACCTCGCGGAGAGTGCCGACGCTCCCTTCCCCGACGGTGACCTGGCAGCTCTTGACGAAGTGCTTGTAGGCCTGGGGGTTGTCGAACCGGCGGACGACGGACCAGACGGTGGAAAGGGGGGCGGAGATTTGTTGGATCACGGCGGAGCAGCACTGGTTGGGCCCCAGCACGTGGATGTGGTAGCGCTCGACTGCTTCCGGAACCGGGGTAGAGCAAGGTAGAGGAGACCGCCGAGAGACGGTGGTGGTGGGGGATTTTTGTGGAGATTGCTTGAGGCAACCGGAGGAGGTGTTTATTCTGTGAAGTAGAAGAGGTGATCTTTGTTGATTTGTATGCATTTTCCAATGGGATGAAAGAGATTGAAGGCAGGTTCGTTTGCTTTCCTTTTTTTTTTTTTTTTTTTTTTTTTTTTTAAATCCAAGACAGAAGGAAGCTCTTTGATTGTTAACCGGGCAGGCGGCAAAAGGCCACTGCCGGAAAAGGTAGAACCCACAAATTTTGGGTGAGAAAAATCGAACAATGCTCTGATACCATGTTAAATATTATACAAGATAGAAATAGAAGTGAACAATTATATTAATGCTTCAAGATCCCAAATGGGTTACATTGTTAAGCTTCCCAGTTTACAAGGGATCTATGCCCATATATATACAAGAACAAAACTAGATCTAGGAGACAAGAAAACAATACATAAATAATTACAGAGGAACATCATAAGTGCAATACATGAATAAAGGAAATAAAGAGGAATAATCCAGCATAGAAGGGAATCATCCAGCATAGAAGGGAATCATCCAGCATAGAAGGGATCAGAGGAATCATCTCCTTTAACACTCAACACCTTCAACCATCCTCACTCAACTCAGGATCCACCAATATCCTCTCCACAAATCAGCCCCACCTTAAAACCATGGCCGGAAAACCCACCGGAGACGACCACATCCTTCCCAAACTCTTTACCTAAAAATTAATCACAAAATCCGCATATGGGGTCATAGAATATAAACAAGAATTTTGATACATATATGCATACATATATATACACACACACATTTGTAACTAAAATTTAGTGATTAAATTATTTTGATATGCTTTTCCTCAATCAAACCTTCTCAGTTGACCAATTATTTTGATATTATTATTTTTTGTGTAAAAAAAATGTACAAAATAAAGTAAGTTTAATAGCACTACACTTTACCTTAATTAATTTTCACGTTTTGTGTTTTTGTTTTGTAAGGCAGTAGGGTCTCTTATCAAGCATTTCCCATACGAATCAGAGCATTTGCGACGAAACAAGCAATAGGATCTCTTATCAAGGAGTGCCTTTCCCATACGTACCAGAGTTTTAGAGACTTTTTTTGTCACTAAAATATTTGTGCGATATTTTTAGCGACAAAAAATATCGCTAAAATTTCAATAAGACTTTTTCTCTCTTATCAAGTCCTACGTATGCGTATACCAGGGGGGGGGTCAACTGAACCCCCTTGATTATTTTAAAATTCACTATATAGGGTAATTTGAAAAAAAATATATTTTTAGGGACTTATGTGAACAATTTTATACTTAGGGGCCTATTTGAAAATTAAATTAACCCACTCTTTCCCTTCCGCCACTTCTCTTTATTTACGATAATTAGCCCTGAAAATCAATGAAACTATGGTTTGCATGGAAAAGGAAAAATTGGTCTGGGCGTAAAACAAAGCCCTAAACTGAGCAGACATTCATGTCCACGGGTGGGGCACAAATATGTTGACTTCGCTTTTTTCCGCCTTATGAGCGAGTTCAGGCATATCAAAAGCTTTGCTGAGCCAACTATTTCAACTACATTTTCAAGAGTTTTGCGCTCCTTGACTATTCCTTCTTTCTTATATGTGCTCTACTTCTTTTATGATGTCCTCTGCTAATGGAAACCCCCGTAACATTACCTTCGAATAACAAGTTGTTGATCCATGATTTGCAGCCCCCTATGTGTGCAAGGGAGAGCTTCCTTTTTATTGATTACTTACTAAACATATACGAGGTAATTCTTTATAAACAAATCAATGTTTTAATAAAGTTCCCATGATTTGCACCCCCCCTGTGTAGGTCTATGGGTGACAATTTCTCATTCATCACATAATAATTTTGATCAACTAAATATACAATTTTAATATATATACTCACGGAAGAGAACATAAATCTACAATAACTTTTGACAACCGATTGTAAAGTCCTACTCCAAATGGCTTGATAAAAACAAATTTTATACTTTTTTTTGATAATATTTACATGTACTTTAAATTTCGACCCTCCGTATTCAAATTCCTAACTTCGCAATTGCTCTCTCCCACCCGATTTAGCAGAGCCAGTTAATGAGAAAAACAAAAAAAGTCACTCTCAATAAAAAGCCAGCATATGCATGGATGTAACGGATAATTATGTACCATGGATATGTAAATGAATGCAGACAAATAGTACAGCCAGTGGGCAAATAATTTTGTACCATGGACCACAAAATTAAAACCTTTTTCCTCAACCTAAATATCATGTGAAGAATCTAAAATATATTTGCCTTTTGGACCTAACCACTTAACAGCATACATTTTCTTTTCCATTGTAATCCTTTTTATTTGATTATATATATACATACACAAAATTTCCTATACGAATTAATTCATATGGACTAAATCTTTAGCGATTGTTTTTTATCGACAAAATGATCTTCTCTATATTTTAGCGACGGAAAACGTTATTAAAGGTCGAAATCTGTACGAATTGGTCCGCTTTCTCTTTGAAATTTAATTTGTGTTAGATATATTGTCTCTCTCAAAATTGCCTTTTTTTAGGAACCACGGACTTTACTATAATAACTTGTAGCGCATTTTGGACAAGTTTATAGGATAATTAATAACTTCTCAATTACAAGCCAAATTTAAAACATGAATTATCAAGTTGCTTGAGAAAAACACAAACATATATTTGTTTTGTCAAAATATACGTATGTGTTCACTTTTTAGAAGTAGTTTCCTATGCACAAATAAAGTAATAAACGTGTATCCTTTGATACCAATAAACATCAATGATGTTGAAATCAATTTGACACCTCTATTTTTGTGTTATCTTATGTATCCACATTCTTATTCACATGTTTTCATGTGGTGGATAAAATTTTGCATCAACATTCTTTCCCCACTAAAATTAAATTTCTTATTTATTAAAACCAGATTACTTAAAGCTAGAACTTGTTGTAGTATATATATTTGAGAATTCTTAATACTATAAAGACACTTAATACACAATAAAGTTATGTGAAAGTTTGATTAAGGTGGCTAGACTATTTAATTAATCTTTGTAAAAAAATGTTAAGGGTTTCTTTGATAACAACATGAAAAATGATAACAAAACTAATTAATTTGTGTGAGAAGTTGAAAAATAAGTCAAGGAGTGTTGCGAGATGCTTCTTCATCGTATGTTCATTTTTATGATTAGATGTCCTATACTCTTCTTTATATTTTGTGAAAAATTTCTTCACCACCAGTCAAAGAAAGTTTTTTTATGGAAAAGGCAAAAAAGTAAGAGAACATTTGACCACATCGCTCGACTAATTTTCCAACTTTTCACAAAATTATGTTGTTTTTCTTACCATTTTTTATTTATTATCAAACGGAGTTTAACTTCTAACATTTTGAATCAACGATATATATATGTATAAAATATATGCATGTATATATATATATATATGTATGCATGTACATGGACAAAGACACTCCAATGTGCCTCCTTAAACCATAATTAGATATAAATTAGTAGTGACTTTGCTACCTCAAAAAATTGGCAGTGACTTTGCTTCATTAAAAAATATGTATTTATGTAGTAATGGTGTGAATATGAAGCTAACACACCTACGTACCGTTGACATTTTATATTGAAAAATTAAAAATTGACCAAAAAAAATTGAACTGAATCAAACCAATTAAAATCAGTAATCGAAAATTGGTTACCGAACCATTTCAACTACATTACGATTTTCCGAAACAGAACCAAATTACCGACATTAAAAAATAAAATAAAAAAGAAGTTAACTTACTTGGTCACTTTCCACCAGCCCACTAGCTCTATTGTCTTAATCTAAGGTATTGTTTGATAATACTACTTAAATTTGAATACTTAAAGTTTTCATATTTAAGTGGTTTTAAAGTTATTTATTAACAACAAAAAAAAATTAAGTTCTAACTTAATTTTCTCCACTTAAAATTGAAAATTTTCATCTAAAATTTTAATGTGGTAAATTTCTCACTAGCTTAAAACAAAAAACTTAATTTTAAGAGTGTAAAATATCTATTTTACTTTCTTACACATATTTAAATAAATTATGTGATCCAAATAGACTAATAATTGCAAAATTGTTATATTAAAAAAAATCAATTTTCAGATGTGTTATATTCAAACAAACAACATTTTTTTAGATATAATTTTTAGAACTAAACAAACTGTTTTTTCAATTTTCAGTTTTCAATTTTTTTTATCAAATGCCGCCTAACTGTACTTGAAAAATATGCAAGGAGAGAAATTACTTAAAAAATGAATTCACCATAATTTATAAATCCATTTCCTTCCGTTTTCTCTCTCTCTATAAACTTCTTTTCACATTTTACAACAATAGATCCATCTCTTTCTCTGGGATTACCCTATTGTAATCCTTAGGTGCAGTGTAAATCATCTCTCTCGTTCTTCATATTTTCACTAAATATTATCAGATCTCTACCTTCTACCTCTAATTCTTTTCTCCCACTGCCACACTCCACTAGTTCACCTCCGGTCCTCACTGTCTCTCATTCTCTCGAGGACTTTAAGTTAGTGAAACCCTAAGATTGATAAATGATAAATGATTTGAAAATTTTCTAGTCCCATCTCGATTTGTTTAGGGGTTTACTAATTTGTCTCTCTACATTGTTAGGATTTTTTGGTTTTACCGAAAATTTTAACCGAACCAACCAAATTTTCAGTTATCGAAGCATTATCGATATGGTACCATTTGGTATTTTAATTGTACCAAAAAATCAGTTCGATGGTCAATAATATAACTTTGATTCGATCAATTATGGAACTAAATCCAGCTCTAGACATACCTTTCCACGTCTCTTGCTTGTACTATTACTATCACAAAAGTTAGCTGTGAAACAAAAATTTTTATTTTCATTTATTTTTGTTCTGGTTTTTTGTAATGAATTTGTTCTTTCCACCTTCTAGGATTTTCCTTTTTGTCTATTACGACAAATCCTCCAATAATTATATCCCTTCCAAACTATGTTTGGTGGGGTACACGGCCTGTCTTTTCTCCGTTCCCTTATGAAATATCCAAACCACGCCACCCCACCCCACCCCTCAACGTCCCCCTTCTCTCTCTTACAGCTGCATTTTTTGTCATCATTATTATTTATTTATTACTTTTGTTTTCCAGTATACAAAAGTTTAAATGAGATTATATTTTATTACATTGCTTAACTTATTTCTTAATTTTTTATAAAATTATATTAATTATTTTATTATTTTTTATCTTATTATTAAATAAAATTTAAATTTTAATATTTTTTTTTAATTTTTATTTTTTTTTTCAAATCAATGATATATATAAAATAGATGCATGTATATATGTATATGTATGCATTTAAATAGACAAAGACACTCCAATGTGCCTCCTTAAAACATAATTAGATATAAATTAGTAGTGACTTTGCTACCACAAATAATTGGTGGTGACTTCGCTTCATTAAAAAATATGTATTTATGTAGTAATAATGTGAATAAGAAGCTGATACACTTACGACTGTCATTTTATACCGAAAACTGACCAAGAAAAACTAAACCAAATTGAACCGATTAAAATCGGTAATCGAAAATTGGTTACTGAACCGTTTTCGCTACATTACGGTTTTTTCAAAACCGAACTGAATTACCGACATTTAAAAAAAAAAGAAGTTAATTTACTTGGTCACTTTCCACCAGCCCACTAGCCTTAATTAAAAGGTCCAGCAGACAAGCCCTAATGTCTTAATCTAAGGTGTTGTTTGATAACACCACTTAAATCTGAAAATTTAAAGTTTTCAGATTTAAGTGGTTTTAAAGTTGTTTGTTAACAAAAAAAATTAAAAAAAATTAAGTCTCAACTTAATTTTCTCCACTTAAAACTGAAAATTTTCATCTAAAGTTTTAAGTGGTAAATTCCCCACTTAAAACTGAAAACTAAATTTTAAAGAGTACAAAATACCTATTTTACTTTCTTACATTTAAATAAATTTTGTGATCCAAATAAACAAATAAGGGCAAAATTGCTATATTAAAAAATATCAGTTTTCATATGTGTTATATTAAAACACAAAACATTTTTTCAGATACAGTTTTTAGAACTAAAAAAATAGATTTTCCGGTTTTCAATTTTTTTATCAAATGCCACCTAACTGTACTTGAAAAATACACAAGGAGAGAAATTACTTAAAAAAACTAATTCACCATAATTTATAAATCCATCTCCTTCCGTTTTCTTTCTCTATAAACTTATTTTCACATTTTACAACGATAGACCAATCTCTTTCTCTAGGTTTACCCTATTGTAATTCTTAGGTCTAATGTGAATCATCTCTCTCGTTCTTCATATTCTCAGTGAATATTATCAGAACCTCTACCTTCCACCTCCGATTCTTTTCTCCCACCGCACTCCACTAGTCCACCTCTAGTCCTCACTGTCTCTCATTCTCTCGAGGGCTTTAATTTAGTCAAACCCAAAGATTGATAAATGATAAATGATTTGAAAAAAATTTGGTCCCAACTCGGTTTGTTTGAAGGTTCACTAATTTGTCTCTCTACATTGTTGGAATTTTTCGGTTTTACCAAAATTTATAATCAAACCAACCGAATTTTCAATTACTAAAACGTAATTGGTACGATATCAATTGATGTTTTAGTTATACCAAAAAATTGGTTCGATAGTCGGTAACGCAACTTCGGTTCTATTACTGAACTAAACTCAGCTCTAGACACACCTTTCCGCTTCTCTTGCTTGTACTATTATTTACCATTACTATCACAAAAGTAAGCTGTGACAAAAATTTATATTTTCATTTATTTTTGTTCTGGTCTTTGTAATGAGTTTGGTCTTTCCACCTTCTAGGTTTTTCCTTTTTGTCTCTTCATTATGACAAATCCTCCAATAATTATATCCCCTGCAACCTGTCTTTTGTCCTTTCCCTTATGAACCAACCCCACCCTCCACCCATCCCCCATCCCCCCCCCCCCCCCCTTCCTTCTTACAGCTGCATTTGTTGTCATCATTAATTATTTATTTATTACTTTTGTTTCCCGGTGTACAAAAGTTTAAGCGAGCATATTATTTCAATTCAGGGCTAAAATTTATTATAAAACTAGAGTGTTTATAATGGCTCTTATAAATAGATCTTTACTAAATTATTTATTTATTATTTTAATATATATGCTTTGATTAATTAAATTGAAAGGTTATATTAATGTTAGATTGACCAACAAATTTACAATTGAGTTACGGAAATAAATATCCCGAACACCCTCGCCCCTTTGACACATGCTTTAATGCACTCAAGAAGAATCTTCAAATTAATTTAGGCTCTATCATATTAACTTTCAGTTTAAAAAAATAAAAAATAAACAAATCTAATGAATTGTTATATTAAGGGTAAATATTATATACCTTTCCTAAATCTATTTTAGTTTTTTATTTACAGTGCCTAACAAGAATATTTTTAATCGCGTCTCAGTTGAAACTTTTTAAACTTAAATACTATAGTATTAGTTTGAACTCTTGGTTTTAAATTGAATGGTTATTATTATTGAGTTCTCGCCATAGGATGTTCTGGTGAGAACTCTATTTAATGAAAGCTAATCTAAATTGTCCAATTTCTCGCTTTAAAGGAGCCGGATCGGGAGTTTACTTGTGTTTTTAATATACTATTAATTTGAACTCTTGGTACACTGCATGTGTGCGCAACAAAGAGACGGGTAATACATTTGAAATTGTGTGATCAAATTTGGTTGTTAAGGTGCATACGTCTATCTTGGAGGCTGGGAGTTTGAATCCCATTGCATATTTTGCGATGCACTTGAAATTACAATAACCCTTCGTTACTTTAATAAAAGATATATTACTTTAATTAAATTCAAACCCATAACTTTTATATAAATACATTCATCTTAACCATTCAACCAATTTTACGACATAATTGTAAAATTCACCGAAAATTTACTTAGTATCAAAGTTAATTTATAATGTATAATATTATACATGCGTCGAGTTGTTACAATTTTAATATGTATAATACGTGTGTATTGTGTGACCAACAAAGTGTCACAACTCATTGGTTTTGTGGCTTGTGTTGTTCCTATCACAAAGAATAATTATAAATATATACAAGAAAGACAAAAAACGTGTTTGTTTTGAAGAAACTAAGATTTTTGGATTTATAAATGGACCACAAACCCACTAGCTGGGAATATTTTCTACGAAAAATTAAAGAAATAATTTTTTTTTTTAAATAAGAGTCTTTTTTTAAAAGTTGTTTGCGTAAAACCCTACTTATTAATTATATTTTAAAATGAAGCATTATTTGATTATTAAAAGCATTTTATGTATTACTTAAATTACCATTCTCTTATTTATTTTTCCCTAAAGAACAAAGACCACTAACTTGCGCAAAAGCATATAAAAGTTACGATCCAAAAAATTGAATTAACTCCTTTATTATTATTTTATTATTATTATTATTTATTATTATTATTATTATGTGGTGTTTTTCTTAACGAGCTGGTGCAAATCACCAAAGAAGTTCTATAACATTTTAAAATAAACAACAGCACATAATAATCATAAAAAAAAATGGAAAATTAGGATTTAGCCCAGTTTCATGGGATTGTTTTTACTCAGACCCAATTCGTTTCCAAAATTAAGATTTAACCCACTTTTTTGTTTTTACCCCAATTGTTTTGCATTTGGCCCGGTTTTTTTTTTTAAAAATTAATTTTATTATTATTATGGTTATAAATCGTGATATTACCCTCTTGCCCTCTCTTGATTAATCTTTGTTGTTCCGTGATTTTGCTGGTTGTTGTTTGGATTAGTTATATCTCCTTATTTATTGCTTAGTTCGGTTACACTAAACAAAGTATGTTAAGCACCTAAAACATAGGATAATGGGTAGTTGTGTCAGAGCATATCCATTATTAAATGGATTATGGGATTAATCCTTATCATTAAGTTTTGTCTTTATATTTTATTGGCGGTGTGTTTTATTCTCAAGCCATAAGTAAAACAACTATTTTCTAGTTTCATCATCTGATTAGTTCATTGCTACAATAGTCTTCTTTGGTCAGAAGTACGTTTGTATGTCAAAAAGTTTTCTTGTCATTCGATCAAGATTTTTGTCACATTATTTCATAATTCATTAGGTTTTTTAATCTTTGTTGCCTTTTATTTTTGTTGATTGATGGTTAGGTAGGTTTTTGTTTACATTATCAATTTATTTTGTGGACATATATTGTCGAGATGTCCCCCGTACACTTACTATTATAATATGCTTGTTTTAAATATTTCTGGTGTATCACATTAATATGCATGTTTTAAATATTGCTGGTGTATCACACCAATATGCATGCTTCTGATTGTTTTTGGTGTATTACACTAATACATTAATATGCCTGATAATATCTTTATTTCACAAACTGTCAATATATCTACATCATTAATATGCCTACTTTCAAAAGAGTCTGGTGTATCACACTAATACATTAATATGCCTGTTAATATATCTATTTTTAAAACTACGCTCTAAGAATTTAACATGTCTACCATGTAAATAAGACAATCTATATAATATGTCTAATCATATTAGATTAGATAATTCAGTTAGGTGTAAAAAAAATTGAAATTCAAAATGAAAATAGATCATATGTGATTAGATATTTTTGTTATTTTTTTTAAAAATAAAATTTTAAAATAGTGTTAATCTAGTCAACCGAAAAATTATATTTAAATATTTATTTGTTCCCTTAGATTACAAGAAGCTAGAATTTAGGAGATTATGAATATTAAAAATAAATTTCAGCAAAAGGGTAATCTCAGAAATCAACTAAATAATTTCTAAAACAAAAAAAATAATTAGTAGTTATCCAATCATTTGGGCTATTTGCTAATTTCTAATTCGGAATGGGCTAATTGCAAAACAATTTAAAATAATTGGGCTAAACACAAAAAGGCCCCAAAAAAAAGATTGCAAACTTAATTTCTCATAAAATTAAAAAAAATTGTAATCCGAAAAATTTAATGCAATCTTTCTTTTGCATTGTGTGTTTTTTTTCTTATCCGGTGGGTTTATCAGTGAGACTCATGGAAATGACTCTAAACCACCGTCAACTAACAATTGAAACATAAAAATATGCTAAAATATAAGGAGTGCTCGCACAAGCTTAGAAAAAAATTGCAATTCAAAATTTAATGCAAACTTGAGTTTGTCATCATTTGTTAAATTAAATATTTTTTTTTTAAAAAAGTCAATAGAATGTGAAGGGTTTTTTATTCTTTTTTTTTGGTAAAGCCTTGATTAATTGGTATTATCAATTTAATTTAATTGAAGCGTATTAGTGTTATTTGAACATTTTTTTAAATAGATAATTAAGGACACGTGATCTCCCGTGGATTTAGCGATTAAAAATAGGCCCTTTAATGCATTTTTGCTGAAAACGTTTTAACATGCCCTAAAAATTTGTGCCCATTTCGATCTTGGCACCCAATAAGTCAAGGGCAATTAGGAAATTATATATATATATATATATATATTCTAAAATCTCAAAAATTGTGCAAATTTAAATATATTGTCAATTAAATAAACTTATATATATTTTTCTTATAAAACAATTTTTCCAACCACATTTACGCATAATCAAATACAATGTAGATCTGTCTTCCATTTAAATCCTTCATGTCCTCGTAACATGGAAGTCTCCAATTCAGCCTTTGTAGACTTGATTGTTAAACCTTTTGTTAATCTACCCTTATTGGTAGATATATGGTGGTGGTTGTGATTTATGGTTTGTATATAAAATGTTGTATTGTTTTAAAAAAAATTGTATGATAAATTTATCGCTTTATGTAATAAGAAAAATAGAGTGTAGGACTTACTTCTATATTAAGTTTATTGGACGAGCCCTAAAAAGTTTGGACCCTAATTTTCTAACCCGTACATTTTTGATTGACCCAATGGACTCAACTAGTTGGAGGGCTGGGCCTGCTAGCCCGTTTATATAGACCAAAGTTCAACAAATTTTTTAAAGAAAAACAAGCATTTTTCTTTTTTAAGCCTATGAAGTATCCACAACATTGGAGGTGAGACTAATTCTTTTTTGCAGAACTAAGTTTGTCTAAGTTTGTCGTTAATCTGAAAGAGAATTTGTACCTACGAGAAATCGAACAAAGAATCTCACGCTAAATAAATCGACTAGAACAGAAATCCGGTCGTGAATAAGCCATTTTGCCAACCCATGTGGTTAACAAAACTTTTATTGCAAGCACTCTTTTGTGAGAGTTATTGACTTATTGGAAAAACATTAAATTTAATACAAATGACATAATAGGGATATTTACATATTTTAGATACTACTCCCTCCTCATATACAACTGTGTTGTTGTAGTTTATTTAAAAAAAATATATATTAATTTTAATTTATTTAATAGTCAAAAATATAAATTATTTTTATTATAAAATTTAATCGGTTGTTTGTGTCTTAAAAAAAAGAGAACTATCGATTGGAAGCATCCTAAAGAAAAAGTTTAACTATTGCACGCCATAATTGGTAAGAAACTACTAGCACTTGATAACTAAACCATAAAAAAGAGTACTACATGGCCGTACTCCAGTCTAAAGAATATGTTGCAGGTAGGACTCATCGTCCAAGGTGGCACTCATGTAGAATTACACGTACATTTAGGAGCAAAATTATTTAAAGAATGAATATATGTGTGCTTAAGTGGCACTCACCTATTATAACTGTAGTACGATCGCGTGATATAATTGAGGAATACTAGAATTTTTTTGGGTAAAGAAGTAGTCTGCTTCGTCTCAAATTTGTAATTCTACTTCTTTATAGTGTTTCAAATTAATAGTCACATTTTATTTTTTAAGTAGTAATCAATATATTATATCTTGTAATAAAAAAAATTGTTTACTTGACTATTAACTATATATATTTTAATTAATTAATATTTTTTAAAACAGTCAAAATAGAATAAGAGGGAATATTAATATTCAAGCCTGAATTATGAAGAAGCTGATCTAGATTGGATTCATTCTTGGGAACTGATCAAGCACAATATTAAAATTAACAATTTAAATTACGAAAGGTATAGAGGAAAATTAGGACAGAAGAAAGAAAAGAAAGAAAAAAAAGAGCCAAACCTTCCTCCCTATTTTTGCAAGCTACTGCAAGATTTCTTTAAGAAGTACAATCTTTGACATTTCTTTCCTTTTATTTGTTTAATTCTTTTACTACAGGCTTTCTTGAAATTAAATTAAAAGATATTGGTTGAATTATTAATTTTTATTTTTTTTTGAAAATTTCAATGTATTAATGTTCAGAAAGAAAATTTATATAATCATTGTGAAAAAGGTTTGGTTGCAAAAATAAACTAATATATAAAGTTATAAACTTAAGTTAATACTTAAGACATTAAATAAGAAAACGTAAAGCCATCATTTAAATTACGTATCTTATAACTATCGTACAAGTAAAATATTTGACGATTAATAGTGGCATTAATTTTATGTTCTTGGGTATTGGACTATGTCTAGATTTATGAAGGTATTCTTGTCTGTGGTGAAACAAATGATGAACGAATATATAATTATATGTCAAAGATTACAAGGTTAAGAAAAACTCATATTAGTAGTATGAGTTTGAGACTATATAGATCCATGAGTTGCACAGAAGACATATATAACATGTATTTATGGAGTTTCACATTGATAGACAATATAGTCGACAAATTGTATCTGTCACACATGAAATATATCTAGAAGGTGCTAAAAACGCTATGAGATGTATTTGCCTTAAGTCAGTGAGCTCATTTAGGTGTTCACCTTAGACTCTCAACTCGGATGTTTGCGAAAATTTTAGAGGAGATACATCGATCAGACATGTTCCTTATGCTAGTGTACGTAGTTGGTAGTCCTACGCGCGCCAATGTTAGCACTAGGCAAGCCATTATATTTCGCGTACGTATTGAAAATGTAGTTGGTAGATCAATACATGGACAAACATGTGAAGGTCTATTGGCAGGCGATGATATATGGAAACTAAAGATTAATCACTTGGACTCCCTGGGTGTCTCCGGTCGCTGAGGCCCCTTCGGGGTTGGCATAAGCAAGTCGCAACCGACGCTAATGTGGAGAATATACTTTCGGATTACGCTATTTCTATTAGGAATAATCTTTTTAGATTTACTTTTATTTGAAATCCTAGTAGTGGAAACTACGTAAGACAAGAAATAGGTCTAATATACGACGGTAAAAAAAACAAAAAACAAAAATGAATTAAAAGAATTGAAACTGTAATCCTTTTTCGGAGAAGAACACAATATTAAGCTCCATTTTTGCTTGTGTAAGATTCAACCAACCTAAATACATCCATTTGTGCCTCATCTGATTTTGTTTTTCTAAAATTTATTTAATCTTGTCGATTAATTCATTCATTCTAGTATCAAAAAGTTATGTTGTAAAAATAATCTGTTTATCGATCAGATAAAAATATGAATGCGAGAGAGTGAGTGCGTTAATTAATAACGACATTAGAAAATGCTTATGATGAAAATTTTGAACCAAAACATGATTTGAAGTGTCATAATGTATAATTGTTTGTACAAGATTAAGGTACTTAAGCTCTAATGATATTATAATTATATTAGCGAACATTAATTATGTTTTACTTTCTAGTACAAATTTAGAAAGGTGATACTATTGTCAAAGTAATTATAGTTGCCTGTTTTGAAGGGTAAATAAATGAATTTTTGTATGAAAATTTACAAAAATGATCTATATCACGAATAGATCACCTCCACGAAATTTCATCAAAAAGTTAAACTCAAAAGTAGGTGAGATGATCATCAAAAATTTTAACGGCCGAAATTGCATAAATATATCAATTTTTCATTACAACTAGTCTAGATTGAAATTTTAGATAAAATTTCGTGAAAGTGATATACTTATTGTATAGATCATCTCTTCAAATTTTTCATAACAAAATTTATCCATTTATCCCTCCAAATGAGTATTCCTTTCTTTTTGTTAAAGTGGATGATTCCTATTAATAGTCTAGCTCAACTAAGATAATGTACAATATTAAAAAAATATAATACAACTTCTCTAATTAATATTATAATATAATAAAAAAATATATATATTTTGACAATATAAATATCTGATTAGAAAAACATCATCAGTAATTTAGTATACCATATTATATTGTGGCAAAACGAAGATTCCAATCTAGTACATAGAAAGCAAAGGTTTTGGAATTGACTTTTGACAAATTGAATTTGGACGCGAAGCTACCAATTGGCGACCAGGTAGAATGAATTAAATCATTATTTTTTGTTCATAAAATCAATTATATCATTATTGGTTCATAAATCATTATGCGGCTCACATTGACTTGCCATATGTTATCATTTCATGGTAATCACAACTTATGCATTTTTTTTTTCTTTTTCCCTTTAGTCATTGTCACTTTTTAATTTCAATTTAGTACTTTTAAAAAAAGTACAAATCTGCACTTAAACGATAGCTAAGAATATACGATCCCTTTTTTTATTGTCAAATTTAATATGTCTATTATCATTTTGTTTTTAAATAAGATTATCAATTCAAGATTTCTTAAAAAAGAATGCGAATATCAATTTAAAATACAAAGATAAAAGTGACGAGCTTAAACATAATTGGTTCTATATTTTAGGATATTGATGATTTATCGCAAAATATAAAAGTCCCAACTAACATCTATTAGTTAAGGGGCTTGATTGAGCTCAAGAACAAATTTTGGGAACTTAATTCCCGGTCGTCTTGTATGACAAACAAACTTTAGGTCCCGAGCTTCCAAATCCTTACTTGAAGGGATTAAGATAGCATTAGCTACTTGTATTAGAGTAGGACTTTTTAATTTTATTTTTGGGAATGTAATTTAGTCGGGTATTTATTAGTTAGGAATGCTTTTGTTCTCATGTTACGGAAAGCTGTGACTCTTTGTTTCCAAATGAATTGGTGGGCTTCAGGTCCAACGATCAATCAATAATTGTTTTATGTCAAATTTTTGGGCGGTTTCAAAATAATAAATAAATACAAGGTGTAGTTTTTAATTAATTGCGAAATCTAGTATTCAATTCTACCTTATTTTATGCAACAAATAGTTGATGAACAATGTAATTCCATTCCACGTACATTCATGACCATTAAAAGTTGATAACTTTATCCACGAAGATTGAACATTTAATACAAGAAAAATAATTTGGGATCTTCAAAATAATTTGGTGGATACAGTAGGTCAGCCCAAAAATAGTACAACCCAATGGACAAAATTTTTGGATATTTTCAGAAGAGTTGGGCATGAAAAATATTATTGGGTTGCATATATTTTTTTTAATAATACCAGTCTAATATTAACATTTTTTCTTTAAATGTAAGTGGTATCAATTATACACATCAATTCAAATTTATTCAAACAATTTTAAATATAAGTGGATTACTAGACACACTCAATATTAATGGTGTCCACGCCTATGGTGAATAGATGAATTAATATAAAAAATAATTTGACAGAGACATCACCTTTTAAAGGAAATTAACAATGAATGCAAATAATAATACTCCTCCATCAACTTACAAATACATCCAATTAAGGCGCCCAATGTAGTTTTTTTGTGAAACAGCAACTGCCCATAGTTTTAATTATTTTTTAGGTTGATGAATTAAATTAAGAAGATTCAAGAAACAACCAATTATGGCAAAGTTTTTCCCCATAAAGGAAAGCATAAAGTAAAGCCAAGTTGATATTTTTTTTCATTACTTTCTTTAGAAGCATCTAACAGCAAAATTCATTGCAAAATGAATACTCCAATATGAAAATAAGGAGTCCGACTATCTAAGGTCTCCGATAAACACTTAAACAACGCTACCAATGTAATTTTATGAACTGCTGCATTGCACTCCGTATTAACAAATTAAAGATGAAATATCATTTAAGATAGTGCTCAACTCATTAGGGAACTCAATGTTACGAGCAATAAAATGAATAATCGACATATCATTGCTTTCCACCATGATGTTTGGATATCCCAAAGCCGATGCAGCAGAGAGGCCGTAAAGAATGGCCTCGGCTTCTGCTAAAAGAACACTTTTCATAACCGACGGAAGACGAATCTTATAAGAATTGAATGGCCATGGCAATTGCGAGCAATAAAACAAATATAATAAATGGTCTGGTTGTTAGAGCGTAGTTTAAACACATTTAGCAGCAAAAATTTAGATCTTATTGCAAGAATGGTATTTTACGAAAAAGAATACATAAATAAAATAGATAACATTTTTTTTTATAGAACGTAATGATTCTACAAACACAACCATTTTTATATAAATCAAGAATCATAAACTACCATAACAAAGGTGGACACAACAAAAAAGTTCAACACCATGTTTATGTGAATAGAACCAACGATTATTTTATTACGAGAATAAATGGCTAGAACACCAACATGATACTAAGGCCAAAAATTTTAAAATGTGTCAAAAGTTCATTTTCATTGACAGTTAAAAATAGATATGTGAGAGGAAAATGAGGGGAATTCTAGTGGAGGAAAATTACTATCAGAGGAAATTATTCCTAACAAATGAAGTAAAGAAGAAAACTTTGTGTATTAAAAGTTCAACAAAAAATAGATTGGGTCACATGGTGGGGTGAAGTGAACTTGGACCAATTATTGTCCTTCGCAATTTTCAAGGCGCGCAACAGTTTACCAGTTAACTACCTATTTTTCTATTCAAACTGTCCCCAATTAAAATATTTCTAAATATGTCCATCATTATCTTTCTTCTACATAGCCATTTTTTTTTTTTTTTATGTCAAGAGTGTTCGAACTATCTTTTACATATTTTGACTAATGTCTTTTATGGAAGGTGTCGACCACTGACCATAGAGATTTTGCATATGCAAGAAATATGTAACGATATATAGAAGTCCGATTTATAAGGAAAAAAAATGAAAGAGTAGGTCAAACTTTAGATCATGATCTATTCAAGGCCTGCAAGATGCCCATCTACTCGATAGGTTGACGGTAACTAATCAGCACGTCTTAAATAAGCTAAATTTGTGGTGAGATTCACGTCACTTGTTACATGTATAAATACTTAACACTAATATTGTTCTTAATTTTTTTGAATTAGAGTTATTATTTAGAATGTCTCCGATTAGGGCAAAGTTTTACCTTCTAAATGCAGCTTTAATGCAAAATTTGCCTCCCTTTAGAATCTCATATTTCAACCATTTAATAATCAAACTCACCAAATATAAGCCTAAATCAGCTAACTCCGTGTTGACTCGTGTCAATTCAACGAGTTATCTATGTTTAAGCAAAGGGATCCTCTTATTTTCAGACTTTCAACCATAACAATTTTACTAATTAAATTTACCACACACATTTAATTAATTCAAATTGCTTATGTAATTTAGACATCAATTAATTTACACATACACATACGTTTTGGTGGGAAGGACATACATCAAATCTTGGTAGGCCCTTGCCCTTGTTATCATTAAAGTTTGTGTATTATGAAATTATCCCAATATTTATACAATGAATTGGAGTAAAGGTTCAATGCGTGTTGCGTCATATCGTGTGTATAAGAAAAATCCCTCAATTTCAATTTTCGTACATGGCCCTATGTATCTTGATTTTTGCCTAAAAGAATATTAATTTTAGCTTACTTTTATATAGTAAAAGAATATCTTTTAAAAGTTGCTAACCTATTATGCCTATAAATACACCAAACTAAGTTTTATAAGTCACTTATATCTTCCACATCATTTAATAAAGTAAAGCAGAGAGAAAAGGAGATGGAGATACCTGTGATAGATTTCAGTGATCTTGAAGGAAAGAACAGAGCCAAAACAATGGCTCTTCTCCACCATGCTTGTGAGAAATGGGGCTTCTTTCAGGTACCAAAATTCCCATTTTTATCATCTCAAGATTTGATCAAGTCTTAAAACTTTATTAGTTACATGTAACAATATTGATGCGCTTTTATTATCTGCAGGTTGAAAACCATGGAATTGACAAGAAGTTGATGGAGAAAGTTAAGCAATTAGTGAATCAACACTATGAAGAGAGCATGAAGGAAAGGTTTTACGAGTCGGATATAGCTAAGAGATTCGATAGCAATGGCAATGCGACTGATGTCGACTGGGAAAGCGCGTTTTTCATTTGGCATAGGCCGAATTCTAACATCGAGGAGTTCAACAATCTCTCTGAGGAACTTCGGTAAGTCTAGTTTAAAGGAGTCTTGTCTCTCTCATCACGTGATAGTTTCTCTAACATCACGCGGTGAGAGAGACTATAAAGTTATTGTAGATACCTTTTCTCCCAACACCCTATGCCTACAACAACACTTGAAGTGTTGGTGAGAATCAAACATGAGACCTCCAGGTTTAGGTGAAAGTACAAGGTACACTGCCACTACTTAGTGATGTATCAGGTCCCCCACACCCCTTCCCAGCCCAAGATTTGATCGTTTGTACTAGTATACTAACATTTAACTATGAATGCTTTGAAGTTACAGGATTCACCCCAAAGCCTTTTTAAAAAATTAAAGGTGCGTTTGATAAGAAGATGGAAAATGATTGCAAAATCAATTGATTTGTGTGATATGTTGGAAAATAAGTTTCGGGATGCAGTGATACTCTCCATCTCATGCTCAATTATATGAGTAGAAGTCCTCCATCATCTTACTTTTTGTGGAAAAAATTTCTTCTCCACCACCCAAAGAAATTTTTTCTGTGGAAAAAGCAAAATAACAAGAGAACATCTCACCACATCCCTCAACTTATTTTTCAACTTCTCACAAACACATTATTTTTCTTACTTTTTCCATCTTGTTATCAAACGAAGCCTAAGTATCACCCCTGCGGCCCTGCCCCAAGTAAATTATAAAAATTACCTTAAATATAATGAAAAGGTGAGATATTAACATCAATCACCGCAACAGAAATGTCTTTAATGGCAAATGTTGTGCAAAGCTGATTTTTTGAGCAGCAAAAGTCTTCGTTGCTGCTGTTAAGTGGCAAAAAAGTTTGAAAGCAGAAACCAAATTTTCTTTTAAATTCAGTTCACCTTGATTACTTATCATATATATGCAGCAAGACAATGGAGGAATACATCGATCAGCTAATAAAACTAGCCGAAAATTTATCCGAACTCATGAGTGAGAATCTTGGCCTAGACAAAAACTACATCAAACAAGCATTCGCAGGGAAGAACAAGGTACCTTCAGTTGGAACAAAAGTGGCGAAATACCCAAAATGCCCACGGCCTGAGCTAGTCAAAGGCCTACGCGAGCACACTGACGCTGGTGGGATCATCCTCTTGCTCCAAGACGACCAAGTCCCAGGCCTAGAGTTCTTCAAAGATGGTGAATGGATCGAGATTCCACCTTCAAAGAACAATAGGATTTTCGTTAATACGGGCGATCAAGTTGAAGTGATAACTAATGGGAATTATAAGAGTTGTTTGCACCGTGTGATGGTGGATAAGAATGGGAGTAGACTTTCAATCGCAACTTTCTATAATCCTAATGGCGAGTCGGTCATTTCACCGGCTGAGAAGCTTCTTTATCCCAATGGATTTCTTTTTAAGGACTATTTGAAGCTCTATTCGGCAACTAAGTTTGCTGATAAAGGTCCAAGATTCGAGTACATGAAGAAAATGGATAAGGAGAACTAATATCTAGGGGTTTGAATGATCTTTACTAAGTGGAAAACAGAAATAAAAATGATTGATTATGCTTTAAATATATCATCTGATGAAATATAGTTTGTATTAAACTTCATCCATGGGCTTTGAGTTAGTAGAAAAGCTCTATTCTATGTGATGATGCTTCATACATATTACCTGATTTTCTTTGTTCTTAATATGTAATTTTAAGTAATGAATGCATATAGGATGATGAATTGATGATCAAAATCATTGTCAACAGAAATAAGGTAGCAAAGTTTTGTTGTTTGAAGATTATACCTACTGTATGCGAGAGAATCAAATAATAAACACCTACATATACACTGCATAAACAGAAGCTAATTGAAGATAGGAAGAATCTGAACCCCGTGTACAACATAAACAGCTGCGATTAATACGAATTAAGGGTGCGTTTGGTTTGTTCAAGACATATAACGGGTGACTTAATTGTAGTATTGTAGTTCTAAAAACTGATTGATGGCACACGGGACACTATAACCACCTACCGTTGTTCATAACATTGTTAGCTAACAGCATTAGCATGTTCAACCCACAACTGTACCAGAAACTGGCCTTTTATTGCACCAAAAATTCAGATATTAACTTCAGGGAACCATCAGAGATTCAGAAACCAAAATCAATCAAGCATTGATAAAAAAGAAATTGTTCCCTCAATTGAAGAAACATACAATCCATTGCGATATCATTAAAAAGTCAACAAGCTTTAAAGATTTTGAAACTTGCAAGCTTGAACTTGATAAACTAGTTGGCCAACTAAATCTCAGCTAAAATCAACAGTAAGATTCGAGATAGTTTAGAACATGTTTGACAATGGTTGAGTTCATTTCATCTGATGTTAAACATTGGAGAGAAAGAGATGAATATACCAGCGTTGTCTTTTGTTGGAAACCGTCTCTGTTACACCTTCCCTCACGTGCGACCCCATACTTGTACCTGGAGAGTAGACAAGAACAAGATCAGGCAGAGAAGAAATAGAACATGCTACCACATACTCACACGTGGAGAGGGCAGATAAGAACGGGATTAGGCTAAGAACAGGATTAGGCTGGGAACAGACAGAAAAACATCCAAAAAATGGGATGGGGTATCAAGGATTGGACCTTGGACCTCCTAGATACTTCTCTGATACAGTACCATGTTACAGACCAGCTTGGCCAAAAGCTTAAGACGTTGCGAAGAGGCACAACAATGAATATCATGCTAATAGTCCTGTCCGTAAAGCAGTGTTTGGCAGCAGAAAATAACACGAGCATGGTACAAGCACTCCTTCACAATTCTTGTCAGCAAATTGCTAGTGAGTGTTGTTGATTCATATTTCATACCTCCATTACATAGATTCTTACATACATTCTTCAACATTCAAAAATCATTAGTATTAGCAACATCTTTAAGTTAATCTGATAAATACTCAAAATCCATTCTTTCTTGTCTGGGACATGAAATCAAGAAATGCATTCATAATCCGGGTCAGGCATTTCGTCGAGCAGCTGCCTTGCAGCTCTCTTCCCCAAGAAACGAAGTCGTTGATCATCCCTTGACAAAGAAATGCTACTGGTCCGAAACAATATCTAAAATGATTCTATACAATCTCATTTCAAATTAGGCATCATCAATTGGCCCATTCTTCTTTGTTACTTGTGAGCGGGGTGCACTTACATCTAAGGGTATGTTTTAGTACGCTACTGTCATTTTTTCTTTTTGTTTTTGGTCTGTAGTATATGCTACTATTAAAGTATTAGGCTCCGTTTGGTTGTAAGGTGGAAAAAGAAAATAAATTGAGTTAGTTTCGGTGAAAACATGGAAAATAAGTTGAGTGATAGATGTGATATCCTCTTGATTTTTAAGTTTTTCCATAAATAAATTTTCTCTACTTGGTGATGAGTAAAAATTTTCACCAAAAACATTGAAGGATGAAAGATATATGCTCATAAAATGAGTAACATTTCTTATCTTATTTTCTATCTTTTTACACAAACTAGCTAAATTTATTTTCCTTTTCCATCTTTGCAATCAATCAGAGCCTTAACGTATTAAGAATTTTAGTACAATATGAATGTATGATAGTGGAACACTAACGAACCGGACTAGAATGGCCAAAAAAAAAACAACCCAAAATTTGCAATCCAAGTTAATGACTAACGATAGAGAAACCAAACTAACTGGTGAATACAAGTCCACATTATCATTATAGTAGTATTGTCACAAGCAGCTAAATGCAAGTCCAAAAGATTAAAAACGGATTAATTCTATGTGGATATAAAAATCTATAATACAAAATTGACATTTGGTTAGAATGAAGTGTTATGTTGGATATTTATGTCTATCTAAAATAATTATTAAAATCGAGACTTTTTTGGTAACTAAAATGATGGTAAGTGAGCAACTATTCCGAGCTGGGCCTCTCAAGGTTTACACAACTGCATTCCCAAGACTTGAACTCAAGACCTTGGTTAAAATAGAACATTTTGTGCCAGCTAATCTACTGTTAGAATAATAAAGAAAAAAATAATGGTAAAATTTTTGGGCTTAAGCTTCCTTAATGATTAAACTAGCCGTAATTCTTAATAGTTAAGAATTACAAACCTCCTTAAGGTCAAAAATTGCGGTTATGTTACTTGGACAACTTGACTTCACTTACTAATACGTGATAAGATTACAACTAAGCTTCTCCAAGATTACAACTAAGTTCCTTCAAAGTCCAAGGAGGTGGAAAAATGACGCACCTTGTTCTTGTATAAATAAGGTGGCGAGTTATGATCTTAGATGTCCTAAGGTTGTATGGTGTGTGAGAGAATTTTGTAGACAAAAATTAGAGAGGGAGCAAATAAGAGTGAGAAAAATTGCAGTGTCTATTTTTTGAGTGTTAAGAGATACATAGTGCGCATGTGTAGGTCGGCTAACCAATCTTATAAATCACTCCTCTTATGATATAGTGTATTTGGTGTTGCTCCATGGACTAGTGGCAATTTGTCAATACCACGTAATTTCTTATGTTGTGTGATTGGTGTATTATTGTGCCGAATTATTTCGATTGTACAATTTTCTTTTGTCATTTGTATCTCAAAATCTTAATTAAAAACTAGTAGCATCTAGTTTTTCCTTAAAAACATAACTCAAACTTTGACTGTTAGCACTTCTGCAGCGTGTTCTTTAGCTATTAAATAGATGGACACACTCACACAACCACCACTAGTCCACTACAGCAAAGTATTCTAATCAAAATACAAGATCGTTGGTACAATCATTTTATTTTTATTTACCGGAATAGTGGTGAATGAGACTTTATAGAAAAAAATATTTGAAAAAAAATCAGAAAATAATATTTTTGTAAATTAAGGTTTATATTTGACTAAACTCTTAAAAGAGTGTAACATTAACTTTGCAATATATTTTCGAATTGCAAAATTTTACGGTATCTTACAAAATTAAGTTTACATTATATATTTTTTTACAGATTACCATGTCTAAGTATTTTAATGACAGTATTTTAAAGTTATTTCAACAAATTAAAATTTTAAACACATTTATTAATAAAACACATATGATAATTTTTTTGGCTTATGCAAAGTTATAATTTATTTTCTAATACATTAAAATATATTGAGATTTATTTGACTTTGCTTCAGAGTATCTTGAGTGACACATAAAAATATATTTGTTAAAAAATATAAACACATCATGCAACACAAATTTACATTGGCTCCGTTTGATAACAACATGAAAAATGAAAATAAAAACAACTAATTTAGGTGAGAAGATGGAAAATAAGTTGAGGCATATAGTGAGATCCTCTTCATCTCATACGCATTTTTGTGAGTATGTCCTCCATTATCCTTTAATATTTTGTGAAAATTTTTTCTCCACCATCACCTAAAGAAAATTTTGTCATGGAAAAAAGCAAATAGCAAGAGTTAATCTCACCACATCCCTCAACTTATTTTTCATCTTCTCACTTAAATTAGTTATTTTTCTTTTCATTTTTCATGTTCCTATCAAACTGATGTGATCTCGGATCGTTTTTCCTAACCAGGTTAATGGATCCTCAACTTTTGAATTACGAAAGTGTAAGAACCTTGGAATTACGTCGAAAAGATGGAAGGCGGAACCTAAACCCAACCATTGAATGCAAGAATTGAATCTCGGTATAATTTGAAAACACCACAATCAATTAGTGGAGAATTGATTGATAAGTCAAGAATTATTTTGAATGATTAATTCAAACAATTCAACAAGTTCTAGCAAGAACTCAAGGTGTAAAACACTCAATTTTGATTAATAATAACTTGATTAAAAAAACATTAATATGCCTCCTTTAAATAGGAGCAAACAAAACAATAGAATCCTAAAAAGATAAGGAAACTAATTCCTATTTAAAATAGGATTCCTAAATAAATAAAGGAAACTAATTAAATATTATCTCCTATTAAAGAAAGAAAGAAACTGCCAAAATAATAATAAAATTAATTAAATCCTTTGCTAGTTGGTCGTGAGAACACGCTAGAAAAATAAAATTGAATTTTGGACTTTAAGTCGTGCTCACGCCTTATCAGAATAACACTTCTGCCTATGATCACAATTGCCCAGCTTCGACGTGCCCACGCTTTACGCAAACACCTCTTCTGTTTTCTTCACATTTGGTTCCACATCTTCTTGGCTAAGAATTGTCATCCATTCTTATTCATCGTCTCCTTGAACGCTTCTCCAAGCTTCGGCTTTATTAATCAACTCTTGGACCATGATCATGAGTGCATCATTCGTCTTCTTTGCTCTAGCTCGGGTGATTGGACCACTCGGAACCCGAATGGGGTCTGCATAGTCTTCACTCCATGATCTAGTTCTGGTGCTATCCTTGGACTCATCACAAACAGAGTCTAAATGTTTTGAATTGCTAAGTTAAATTTGCACGAAATACAATTTTGGTAAAACCCTCATTTTAAAATACAATTAATAAATAAGTCTTTATTTTAGAAAAATATTGTCAAACAAACCCTTCTTTCAACAAATGTTATTTCCTGGATTTTTTTCGAAAAATATCATCATACAAGCCCTTTTGTCCTATTTCCAGTTTAGCTATTAAATGATTAATTATAGAATATAAATTAATTAAATATATAAAATTTCACTAAGGTCCTGTATACCGATTGTAAAGAAAGATTTTTTTCCCTCTATATTTTTATTTATTTAAAAATAATAATTTAAATAGAACTGAAAAATCCTAATGGGCCTGACCCATCTAAGCCTACCCAGTCCTGCTAAGCCCATGGGCAGGCCGTGGGTATTTTATTTATTGCTAATTGGCTTTTAAAAATTACCCTGCTTTTTGTCAAATTTATTTTAGATATTAAGTTTTGAACTCGGGCACAAAATCAACCAATTTAATTGTAAGAAAATTTAGAAGTGAAAAAGGGATTTGGTGCAATTAAAAATTCTAGACCATTAATCTTAAATAAATGATTTAAAATAGACATATGGGTAAAGTTTCAAGTTTAAAACTAAGCCAGAATATTCGGATAAGTTCCAAAAAACACATTCATTTTTTATCTCTCATTGTTTGAACCTCAGATGTTTTTGGTGTACGACTTGTATAACAAAAATGAAAATAATTAAGTCAGTTAAGGGATATTTTTTTATATAACGTGCTTAAAATTTAACACTCAACAATTTTGTAATGAAATATTATTTCAATTTATTAATGAGACGTTAAATATACTATAATAGTAATATAGAAAATTGAGCAAATGACATATAATTAGCACTAAGAATCAAATAACTCAAACAAACAACTTTTATAAGGGTTCATTCGCATAAAATCTTGACGAACTTATTTGTTAATAAAGTTTTTGAGAGTTCTAGTAATTGCAATAATTAAATTGTCAAGAAAATTGATATTGCAATATCCACTACTGCTTTCACCGATGACTTTGTCATTAGTACAGGCGTTTCTGTTTTGAAATCATCAACTTTCTTAACAATTTTTATAAAAATATAGGTTTCGTGTCAAAATTAAAATAAAGAAATTAAATTACGTGGCACGAAAAAATAAACTCTCTAAGGGGGAACTGAATTTGGATTGCAATCAATCTATGGTGACTAGGTAGAATAAATCATAACCTGGGTCCATGAATCATAATGCGGGCCCACGTAGACTTGCCATATCATCATTCCATGATAATCCAAAATCTTTATGCATTTTTTCCTTTTCCCCTTACTTTTGTTTCTTCTATCGATATTGCTTTAAGGAACCAAAAATTAATTTGTCTCGAGATGACTTGAAGGAGTATTCGAGCTGAGCATCAATTTAAGATGGTATAGGGAATGATTCCACATTTTTAATAAGTGATAGTAGGACACGCGACAACACTAAAAAAATTAGCATAAGAATTACTCGTATAGTAAAAGATTAATTATTGTAATTTACATCCACGTTTATTATTCTCCCTATTTTCGGGGAATTACTACGTTACATTGTAACAATTAGTCCTATCACCTATAAATAGAATCAACCTTTACACATACTTTTGATCATCTTAAAATCATTAGAAAACTCTGGAGAGAGAATTATTGTAACCAATCAGTCGTAGTCGTGTTCTTCATTATCAATAAAATCACAAACCACATACTATTAGGGTGGAAGCAAATAGAGTGATTTGGGAGAACTACCCTTATGAAAATTCTTGTGTCCTCCTCAAGATTATGTTTGATTTCTTAGTTTATTTGTGGACTTCTTTTGATGACATTACAATTGCCAAAGATTATATTTGTGAGAGCATAATACCGCTTTGAGAAATTGTAATGCATGTTTTTGAAATTGTAAATTACTCTAGCAATAAGTATAAATGGTTAAGCATGTGGTATTTCACATGGCTTCATTTTCGACAATAGATGGCTTCATTTTCCACTACATAAAGATTTGGGCTTTGGATTAAGTGGTTAAGTATGTGGTATTTCACATGGGTGGCCATGGTTCAATTCCCTCTCCTCGCCCAAGAACCACCCGGATCTATCATTGCTTGTATCAAAAACGCTATATATATATTATTGCGTAAATTTATACAGTGTCTCAAACTTATAGTCCGTATTTTGAGTTTAGTATTTTTTTAGATGACTCACCTCCAAAGGCAAGCAAAACCAAGATATAATAAATTATTATTGATTCCTATAAGTGGTGTGTAGAATCTAATCCAAATTGCTCAAATCGACCGTTATTGTTATATACAAAGTTATTAATATATACTTTGTTGCACCTATTACTACATTATACCTTTTTTTTTTCAAATATAACAAATTTCTTCTTGTTTGTTTACAATTGATACATCCGTTATGTTAGCCTTCTAACACCGTTCAACAAATATGACGTGGCATTCATTTGTTAAGTAATTTTCCAACTAAGATATATAGTTAGATAAAAAAAAAAACAAAAAAACCAAAACAAACCCTTCATCCGAATTAGAAACACCCACAAATTTTTTGCTTTGAGCATCTCTAGTAGAACAGAGTTATGATGCTCTGTTTGATGATTACCCTGACTCGAAAAAACAGAGCTTTGATGCTTTGTTTCTTGTTGGACATTTGCCGAAGACACAACAGCACCTCCATCATGATTTGGGCATGCAAGATGCACAATAGCAGCAGCGCTATGGACTGGTTTATGGTGCTAACGTTCTGCGACAATAACAGTGGTAGCCACGGCGGCGGTTTGTTGAGCTCCGCAGAATAGAGTGTCGCAGCAGCCACTGCTGCTTCTTAAAATTATTCTTGAATTTTCACGTGAGAATTAGATTTGTCCTTTTTAAATTTTTTTGTTGAATTTTCAGATCCATTCAAATGAGATGAGGATTTGATAAAGTGAAGATTGTATGACCAATTGTACCACAAGTAGCCAGAAGTTTTTTCTTCCAAACTTGAAAATTTTAAAGCAAAGAATCCCAACCCAAGAGAGGAGAGCCCCATCTTTAATCTTCAAGGTGAATGAGAGGTGATCTTGAAGAGAAGAGATCTTCAAATGTGAAGAACCTTTGTAGAGAAAAAGTCTACCCAAAAGCAAATAATCACAAGAAAGCAAGGATATCTTGAAGATTTCTGCATCGATTCTAACACCGATTGTTTTGCCAACCTTAAAAGGTTTGGAAAAATGTGGTGACAGAAAATTGTAGTGTTATATCAATCATAATGCGTAATTCGTGAGCATTCACTGTAGTTACACTAACGCACGTTCGCTGTAGTTGCACTAAGGCACGTTCGCAACTTGCCCATATTAGTAGAGTCGTTATGTATGCACCGAAAGAAAAATAGGACAATTGCGATTTGAGACATCTTGAGGAAAAAAAATTATCAATTTGAAACATCAGAAAAGAAAACAGGAGAATATCAATTTAAAAAATCTCAAGAAAGAAGGTAAGACTTTTAATTTAGAAAGAAATTCTCTAAGAGACTTTACAGAGGGTGATGTTCACTCTCACATCACCTTGATTGTTAAATATGTATTACTGCCGAAAAGGGTTAACAGATCTGAACTTTAAATGTTAAACAAAAATACGTTAAATAAACACTTGGCACATAGATCAAACCATACATAACACAGCACCTCCACGAGCGGCCTACTAGTCACTGGCCATCTATCTATACAATATATAAAACCATGACTTATTTCAACTGCTTAAACCTGTGTTAAACTTTTCGATTTTCAATTTTGTCATTCCAATTTTTTTTCCATAGTTTTTTTCTTTTAACAGGGATTGAACCTCTAACATATAAGCAATATAGAAATATATTTATCCAAAATGAGCACGCATCATGCATGCATGCATGAGCTTTTGTTTTAAATATTAGGAGTTTGGCACATTTTTTTATGTATATTTTTTGCAATATTTTGTTTAATTTGATGAAAATCAATATATTGCAAATTTTCTTTAAAGTAACGAATCTCCATGTCCTTGATAGTTTTTTTTTTAATGATTTTGGAAACTCAATAAACTATCATTTTTACTCTTTCTTTTAAAAATATATTCATAACAAAAAGTACTAGATTCACCAAAAACACGGACAAAAAATTGTATAAAGCGGATGAATTGTGAGTCCTGCATATATTTCATAGGGCCATTAACAATCTTCCATGACAACTCACTTGTGCACACTTACTATACATTTTTAGTGAACCTAGTATCATCCATTCATATAAAATAGGAATAATTTTAGGTAAATATAAATATTTAACATAAAGATTAATATATTAAATGTGCAACTATCATATACAGTCTCCCCATAAATCAACAACTGTGTTTTTGTTGATATTTTTTGTATCCTAGTAATAATGAGGCTAATTAAAATAAGGAGGTCAAGGGTTCGATACATATAGAAATAGTATCAGAGGTGGAACCAGGTGGGCTGAATTGCTAAGAATCTTATTTCTGTGCACAACTAGTATTGAGTAATTAATTATTTTGCGTTGCGCTGGAGCCCTCTGGGGCCCAGGCCTAGTTCCGTCTTGTGATATCAACTCTTTGTTGTGTGCACCTGTATTAGTTGTTAGGAGTGTGCTCGATCCGAGTTGAATTGAGTGGTTTTTCAAGCTTTGCAATTCAGTTAAGAAATCAGACAATTGCAGTAGGTTGGTTCTGTTATCGATTTTTTGGTGTAGAAAACTGACAAAATCTAACCGAACCTACTAGTACACTTATTATATTTCTATTGTTTTAACTAATGAGCTATGTTTTTTAAAATAATATGTTAAAAATTTAAAAGGAAAGCCCAATAATAATAAATATTTAAGAAGTAGAAAACGCCAAACATTCAACAAAAAGGACTTAAGACAACGAAAAACATTTAAAAAATTTCAAATACTATAAACCCATGGCCCAAAACAATAATTTAGTCCTAAGATCAAACCCACAAAAACTGACTGCCCGAACCAACCTGACCCCGATCGGAGTTAGCCGTTCTGACAATTCGATTGAACTTATGTATAAAACCGAAAAATCCATTTGGTTAACGAAACCGTGCACACTCTTAGTTGTTGTAAAACATCCAAATATTTGTGTAATTGTATGTCCATACTTTGTTATGATTGTTGTAAATTTATATAAAATTATAAATTTATATTATGGAATAATCCCTAGTATAAATAAAATAAAATAAAATAGATAAAAATTTCGGACAACCCTAGGACCCCTCCCCCCCCCCCCCCCCCACCCAACCCAAAACTCAATAAACGTTTAAATCAATCAGTGGGCACAATCTCCCGACCCCACTACCAGATATTCCCCATCTCTGTCCCACTTCCTTGTATAAAATCCTCCCTCTCTTCATCCTCTCTCCCACTTCATGCATAATATTTTCCCTTTCTCTCACTAAAAAAAACTTGAAAATGGCAATAAGCAACAACTTAATAGCAGTCCTAAACTTCATCTCCATAATGTCTTCAATCCCCATCCTAACCTCAGGCATCTGGCTCTCCTTCCAGCCATCCAGCCACTGCATCCATTTCCTTTTCTGGCCCATCATCACCCTCGGCTCACTCTTCCTCCTCATCTCCTTAACCGGCTTCATTGGCTCCTACTTCAAGAAGCCCACTCTCCTATCCCTCTACCTCTGCTTCGCGGCAATCTTGATCATCCTCTCCCTCTCTCTCCTACTTCTGGCTATCGTCATTACTCGGCCCTCTGGCGAGTATTCTGTTGTTGGCCGGAGCTTCGAGGAGTATCGGTTGGGCGGGTTCTCTGCTTGGCTTAGGGAGCATGTTGTTGCGGATGATAGTTGGGGGAAGATTAGGGTTTGTCTTGTTGAGAATCATGTTTGTGAGCAGCTTCAAAGGGGTGGTGATTTTGTGTCTGCTGAGCAGTTCTTTGCTTCCCATCTCTCTCCTCTTCAGGCAAGTCTTTTACGTACTTTTAACAACAATTAAACTACTTCACGCAGATATGCATGTATATAATTTAAAGAAAATAATTTAACAAAATCATCTGGTGGTTAAGTATTCGTTTAAATTATTTAGTGATAAGCGTTTGAATCTTGTTATGAACAAACTTTTAAGAAAAAAGAGTTTGCAAAGGTAAAATGCGTCGGTAAAAATTAATGCAACTCAAAAACTTACAAGAATAAAACGTAAGGGTAAAATAGCAATTAGAAAATTTGACATAGCCACACGTGGGATGCAACAAAGTTGGTCAAAGTGCTTTGATAAATAAATGTTTTAAATATATCGATCACTATATTTGACTATGCCAATGTTTTCACCGGCCAAAGAGTAATAAAAATTTACACACTCAAGTGCTCGGGATAAGTCTCTGTTGACATACCAAAAGTAAAAATACTTCTTCGATTTTGTATTAAAATTTCACCTTTTCTTTTTGAAATATAATTGACATATTAAAATTTATGATAAGAAAAAAAATTACGTTCTAAATTATGAATTATGACAAAACTAATACATTCACTTTTATTTTTGCAAACAAACAAACCAATAAGTTCTAAGAAATATAAATTAAATTCAAACATTAAGTCATAATTATATTAAGGGCAGTGTAACTATAATGGAATATATTGTCCATGTAAGCTACAACTCTTTAGTATAGAGGTACAAGTTAATGGTTATACACACAAGAATATGAATCCAAACATGGCTTTAACATTCCCTTAAAAATTATTGATTTAAAATTGTTCGTAGTGATATGCATGTGGTAAACCAAAATAAAAGAGAAAGCCTGCGATTAATGTTTAATCTATATTCACAAAGTCTAATTAATTTTCAGGATTTCTATAGACATATATCAAAATATTTTTTATCACTTTAATATTAATTCGGCTTTTAAGTATTAAATATGTGTATATTTAATTACTCAATTTTTAGGTATTAAATATACACATATTCAATGTTCAAGGGCTTAACTAATGTAATTCTTTTATACTTGACAATAGTTCAACTCTTAAATATAATGTTTAAAAACAGATTAAATAAAACAAACTATAACAAATATTTTAGCGTGCGTAAATAACAACCTCTTAATTTTTATTATAGGGCTACGTTTTTAAAGTTCAAAATTAGAATAATTACTTCAAAGATTTATGGATCCGAGTGTTTGCGGTAGTGGACTAGTGGGCCCACAAAATATATGTTCCTTCTCTATTGAACATTCTATTTTATTAATTAATCCGAAACATAAAGTTTGGACTTAGCATAAAATAACTTAGCATTAACAGCATAAGAGAAAGAATTATTTAAAGATTTATGGCATCGTTGCACTTTGGGCCCACAAAATATATGTTCCTCTCTATGGAACATTCTATTACATTATATTATCACAATTATATATAAAGCATCTTACGTAGGCAAGGGTACGTGTAGAAATACAAACAACTTGCTCTGTCTATAAATTTTGGTGCAACTCTAATCAATCAACTGGGTAAAAGCTAGCCTAGATTCATCTTTCTATCTAAGTAATAAGGAGCAATAGTGTTTTTATTTGAAAAATATATAATAATAAAGAATTGTGTGGTTGAAATTCTTGATTTTTTCGACAGTTAATAGTGTTTGGTATGATATACACGACTTATTTTTTCATATATAGTTAAATCTCTTATTATTTTTAAGTTAATGAACAGTAATTTTTTAATTTCAAATATGGCTCAAAAGTACGAACTCATCTCACTTAATATTTAGTAATAGATCTAAAAAAGATAGTACACAAAATAATGTTCACTTATATTTAGTAATAGATTTAAAAAAGATAGTATACAAAATAATGTGTTTGGATTGATCAGCAACTATTTCTAAGTCTAGGTGGTCATAGTTCTTGATCAATGAAATTTATTTTGTTTAAAAATTTTAAGCGTATTGTTTGTGTATTTAGCAATAACCCTTTGAATTTCATTTGTTTATGTTCTTTGAGTAATGATACATGTTCGAACTTAAATGATTTTTTTTAATAATCAATGTGAAATTAATCTCCCGAGTAATGTGTTTAAAAATTTAGGTTAAGCCAGAAGGAAAAACAACCTTCGATCTACATAGACTTAGTTAAATTCTAGCAAAAATTCACAAGCTATTTAAAATAATATGCGGAATCATGATTTTTCTACACAGGAGACTATAGTTAGCGAAAGTAAGAAAAATGCGTCAAGAAGAAGGAAAAAGAAGGCGCTGAGTGTGATAAAAGACATGCATCCAACAGTTCATACCATCACAAGTAGAAAATACTAGAAGCATAAGCGAAACTATCTCAACAAAAACATTGATGAACATGGGCTCGACCTAAGGTACCGACTGGACTCATCAATTTGCGATATGATCCCTAATTTAAATATTATTGGACCACGCGTTTGGGATTTATTTTAAAATGCCTCATATTATATTACACTCTCGTACTTAATACTCATGTTGAATTTTACAATTTTTTCATGTGAAATTAAGGATTTGAGCTAACTATTATCGACAAATTGTTGGTCATGGGGCCTCCTAGGCCGGTTTGAAGTTTTGAACTACATTTACATTATCCGTCCGAAGGATCGATAATCTATATATTATATTACAGATTCTCCCATATATATATATATATATATTTCTAATTATAGATTCCGATGATCTATTATTCTCTACTAACGGAGCCAGTGCTGTAGAGATATATTTCCTTGATCACATTCACACCTTTTTCTTAATTGGTTATTCCTAATAGAATTGTTCTAAAATAGTACTCTAGTCTCAGGTCTCTTCTCAAACTTTAGTCTAATTAATTGTTTTATTTAACTAAATATTTGAAAAGTGTACTATGTGTGTAAATACTTTCAAAAACACCTTAGTTTTACCAAAGTTTAATAAATTTTGTGTGCCGTACACTTTTGCATTCACTTTCTTGCACTCACAAATAATCCTTTCGAACTTCTAGTCACTTAGATCAAATTAGGTTTTGAGTAAATTAAAACAACAATTTTAAGTATATATAAATATCTGACATAAAAAGTGAATATCAAATGTGGTCACCATGTATTAGTTAAAATAATCTTATCACAATCTATTATAACTAATCAGTAATTGACACATTGATATGTTAGTTTTTATTGTTAAGTAAGTTTGTACTTAAAAATAAAATCTCTTATATATCTTAATACCGAAAATAAAGTATATATATTGTGACAAACATTTTATTTTATTTTTTCAATTGCGATTTACAGTCGGGTTGTTGCAAGCCACCAACAATGTGTGGGTACCAATACGTGAACCCAACAACATGGGTAAACCCGGTTAGCCCAGTTGCCGACCCCGACTGCTATATCTGGAGTAATGACCCGACCCAATTGTGCTATGGCTGTGATTCTTGCAAGGCTGGTTTATTGGGTATACTAAGGAATGAATGGAGGAAGGCTAATGTTATTCTCATTGTGGCTATTGTTATTCTAATTTCTGTCTATCTAATTGCTTGCAGTGCTTTAAAAAATGCAGAGAGTGGTGGAGGTTTTGGCAAGTCCATGATATCATTCCCAAGCAAACTCCCACCTGAAAGTTCTCTAAACGACTAATACTACTTCTAATTAGTTTACCTGATCAAATTTTGTAGACAAAATAATGCAATGACTATAATTGATTATCCTGTGAGACTCTTATAAATGACGGACAATATGTGTCTATCACATTATTTAATTTATAAAATTTGGTCAGGTAAACTGCTCAGTATATAATATTGTTCCTTTTTGAGAGAAGTGATAGCTATGTTTTGTTTGGTGCGAGTTTATGTTAGTAGTGTGGTTGAATAATATATATTCCTTTGTCGTAAAATGTAGTACTAGTGGTTACATGATTCATGTTTAAGAGAGTATGTCACTATGTTTGATTGGCATTTTAAATGAAAAGACTGCGGGTTACTTTTCTACTGTTTTCCACATTTTGATGCAAACTAACTACACACCAGAGAGTAATTATTCGATTATCGTGTTTCCTGATACCAACCCAACAAGTAAAATACATTTCATTTACATGAAATATTCTTTCCGTTGAAAACAGTTTCAACTACAGCGAGTTTTCAGTTAACCAAACAAAGGTATAGTCTAGGCTAAGATAAAAATGAGAAAGTATAATCAATGCATTTTTAAGAAAAACCAAACGCCACGTTATATATTTGAAATATAAAATTGGGGATGTATGTAAATTACAAACCTGAGGAGGTTCAAATCCACCAGCATAATGGAAATAAGCCCTGACTATCATAACATGTTCCGCATCACCAGTTGACGTCCATGCAGAGATTGCCTTTGTCAAAAAGCAGCCATTCGAGAAGCTGACACGTACCATAAAAGCGAATTAATAGATTGTTAAATCTTGATCAGTTTTCATTTGCATCTGTTTAATTAGCATATTATTCTAAAAGTAGATTAAGTTTCCTTATTATAGCCATGCCGCCTGGCTTAAGGATTCAGCACATCTGTTTGACGACATCAATAGGCTGTGTTAGATAATCAATGCTCACCTGCTAGATGTACAATTGTATTCATGTTTATATGAAAGTAGCAAGAACACTGAAAACATCAAATCATTAATTTTGTTATACTCTTTATGCAAATCTTGTTTTCTGTAACAAGTCCGGGGATATATTTCACGTTAAAAAAAGAGGCACATGAGCTTCTAACACAGTTGTAAGTACACCCCTCTCATTAGCGAAAGGTTGCGGGTTGGAAATTAAAAAGGCGTGTTTAACAACATAATTAACCATGGTGTATCGTGGGTTCAAAACTGAAGAGGCAAGCTTCACCATGGAGTATTCTACAAGAGCTATGGCAGATTCAAAGCGAAAGAAAATCTTCACAGAGGACTTAACATATTACTACGAGCAGGGTTCTACGGAGTATACCGTATAGGTCACATTCAATACGACCACGCATTGATTACAGCTATGGTCGAGCGGTGGCGGCAAGAAACGCATACGTTTCATCTACTGATCGGGGAGTGCAGTAGCACACTTCAGGATGTGGCTGTATTGCTTGGATTTCCAATTAATGGCATTGCAGTTACTATCCCTCCATTTGATACCCTTATGGCCGACGTTGTGAACGTGTACTGGGCATCCGACCACCAGTCCACGCTCTAACGAATTAGAAGCTGAAACTTTCTTGGATAGCCGATACTTTTCGCGAGATACATGTCAATGATGCCGATAACGTTGTTGTCGACCGATACGCACGAGCGTAGATTATTCAGTGCCTAGGCAGATCTATTTTGGCTGACAAGTCCTCGGTGTTTGTCAAACTATCGTTATTCCCATTGTTTTATGATTTGAATACAGTGGGCCATTATAGTTGGGGGGTGTAGCACTTGTGATGTTGTAGAAAGAAATGTGCCGTGGCCATTGTATTAGATCAAAGCATATTGCAGGTCCACTGATATTGTTGCAAGTATAAAATAATCTAAATGACTTAATTTTGAATATTCTATTTTAAATTTATATGGTTGACAATTAAAAGTTTTAATTTGTTGTTAGTTGTGGTATTGGGATCGATTTTCGCACATTCGCCCCCGACGGGTCGGTGTAGCTATTGAGGAGGAGGATGTTATTTATATTGATAGACTACCACACGGAGTCAGGTTTGATGATATATAACAAAACTGTTGTAAATATATATATGCCATGACTTTATTTTCAGACCCTCTATTTACTAAATACAGGTGGCGGACGAGGTTTTTTTGGATCGAACTGCGATACATGTTTTGACTTACTATAGGGACCAGTTAAATCGTATGCGAGCCGAGCAGGTAATTGTATTGAATATTAATACTAATTAATATCAATTAATTAGTATGCAAGCGGAGCAGATAGATTGTTGGCTCACTATATTTGTTTTTATGATTACGTTGGCGACAACTATGCATAAATTAATTTTCATTGATTAGGATATGAAGTTGTTTAGTATATGTAATAAAATTGTTAAACTGGTGAATATAAAAATATTGGATTACTATAGAAACAAATTAAACTCTGCCAGATTTTTGAAAAATTACTAATTTACTTTATGTTTAATTATTGTTTTGATGTAATTTTGAATATTCATAAGTTGTATTTTATAATTTACAAATGATCCGGTAGCCATACACCGCACATGTTATGACAGCATTACCTCCCTATTGTGTTGGTGGCCAGGCTATATGATAGACGTGGTCACCCCTTATTTGCTTTGAAATAGTGGAGTGGCACGTCCCCGACAGAGTGATGCCATAATTTGGTTTACAATAGAATATCCTTGTGGATTTTGACACAAGTGAACACCTGCATGATACGGACCTATAGGGAGAGGTCAAGGGGATCCCATTGATTGGACTTAGTATCACCGCGATTTCATTACCTTTTAGGATCATCGACACGATCGAGCATGTAGTCACCATGGATGCCTTGCAGGACCCGATTCAATATGATCATCTTTACATGGCATGGTTTCATACTGTTGCTCGACGATTCATAATTGCGGCTCCTGTGAGAATCCGCAAATGCGACCCCCGGGTCTCGTCCCCGTTCGTTGGGCGTCTGAAACGTCGAAAATGATCCCGTCGTTCTATTTGCTTGGAGTGTTTTGATAATTCATATCGGGTGTCCCTCTATCCTGTTTCTAGGTACAAGAGGGTTCATTCAGAGTCGCCAGTACGTTTTACGAGAAAACGGACAAAAAGGGGTCGTGTAAGAGAAGAGGCTACAGATAAGCCTTTCTTTACACGTTTGTCTACGAAACCAGGATTCTATAGGGTTCGGGAACTATATTACGGTTTGGGAAGGTGTTAAGCACCCATTCCGCCCTTTCGGGATCTAGTGGACTTATATGTTTATTTTATGTTGAATAACTTGGATGCTTTTACTGATAGTCTACTACTTTTCGAATAAAAACCCTAATTTTTAGGAAAAGCGGGAAAGGGTATGAAAAGCCTTTGTGTTCCGAGATCCGATGTTTTTATTATTGAAAAACGTAAATATAAATGACAAAACCTTTTGTTTTGAAAAAGTATCCCGCATTATTTCCTCAGATAATGATGGATTTCTTGTGTTGTAATTACTTTCGTAAAAGTTCGGATTTATATCGGGACCGATTTAATATGGAACTAGAACTCTTTGAGGAGAGTTTTATCAGATACGTCGCAGTCTATAGAAGAGACATGATATGTTGATTTTAGTTCCTAGATAAGTCTTATCAGTCCGGGTTTTGAAAACAGAATTTTATCCGGATGATAACGTACTCACTCTTCTAATTTTGCAAATGGTTTTATCAGGGTCTTTTGTTTTGAAAACGGTAGACTGTTTTGTAACTTGGCAATAAGTTTATTCAAATAAAACGTGGACAAAACAACAGAAATAAAACAAGTACACAGATAAACCTGATTTTCGAGCGCGTTAGGAATCTAGCACAACCATGTTGCCACTTCGCTTACCAGAAGAGACTTTATTTACCTTCCCGACGAGAATAATAACAAGAAAGAGAATATAATACGGCAGAGAGATCTCCGGCGATAATAATCTTCTCCTTCTTCAGATATTTCCGAGAATTCGATTCTAGAAATGAGACACGTCGAGTGTCGATAATAGATTCGATTTCTTCAAAAATAAGACGATAATCGAAAATGCTTGTTGCTGTTTTCTGCTCTAAAACTACTGTTTTTTGCTCTGTTTTTGGTGTTTTGTTGCTGTCCAACTTCCTCCCTAGAACCCATGGGGGTGCTAGCCTATTTATAGTGACGAAAAGGTGTATGTCGCGCGACATTTTGGTGTATGTCGCGCGACATACTTGACTGTCGCGCGACATTCTACTTTAATGATGATTCTGACTCACTGATGAGTCAGAAAGTGGAGTGGTGGGGTGATTGTCGCGCGACATGTCCCTAGAATGGGGATTGTCACGTGACATACTGCTTTTAATGATGATTCTGACTCACTGATGAGTCAGAAAGTGGAGTGGTGGGGTGATTGTCGGGCGACATGTCCCTGTAAAGGGGATTGTCGCGCGACATACCGGACTGTCGTGCGACATTTCACTTTTAAAACATGTTTGTTTGGCCAACAAACTCTTCGGGGCAGTTCCGGGTGTTCGGATGAGTCCCGGACTCAAAAAACAGTATTTTCGAAGGTCGTTAGGGTTCTTGCGGGGGTCACGGATCGGGGTGTCTACAGCTCCAGAGAAGCCTCCCGAGTTCGGTCCCGAGCCAGTAGAAGTCACTTTGGAGATACTAGTAAATTCTATTTATAATAGGTCTATATGTAATTTCCAATTTTTTTTAGTTTTAATTTGATACTTATATTGTACTTTCATGGTATAGGGTAATGCACTTGCTAAGATATATGCATTAGTACTGAACCATCATATGTGAGCGATCACATGAGATTTCACATCGAATGAGATATCTGACTTGGCACATACTGCTCTTGTTAGGGTGCGTTAGGAGTTCCGGCTATCGATTGATCTATTACAAGTCCACGACCTTATATCGAAGCCGGTCCCACGACCCTCTCGCCGTCATTAGAAGTGTCCCAGTAAGGGTACGTCATCCTCACAGCCTGCTACGTTATCTTCACCACCGATCAACGTCTCATCACCGCATATTACGTTATCTTCACTTGATGCTGGTCCATCTACCTCTACACATCATATCTCTTCCCCACTAGACCCTACTTTATCACTGCCCAATAGTACTACCACATTATCTTCCCTACTAGACCCCAGCTTATCACAGCCCACTAGCTACTTGTACTACTACGTTTTATTCCCTACTGCCCCTAGCTTACCACAGCCCACTACTAATACTGCGTTACCCACCACTACCAATATTACTACTATGTTTTCTTCTCCACCTCCCTCCAGTGTATCACAGCCTGATATGTTACTTTCCCCACCAGACCCCATCTTATCACAACCTTCTACATTATCTTCACCACCGTGCGCTAGCTTATCATAGCTCAGTACGACAGACTTTTCTACACTCCTAACTATATTCGAGGATATTGATATACGACATTATGTGAGTATATTGACGATAGACTTATCATTTACTTCACCTGACGTGTAGCAGCAGCTTCCGCTAGTACTTTATCCAACTCTTATACCTACAAAGCATGCTGAGGGATTGACATAGTTGGTCATAGCAGAGGTTGCATATGTGCTTGTGGTACCTATTGGTATAGGTCGAGGGAGAAGTAGACCAAGGGGTAGGGGCAAGAGCAGAGGTGAAGGTGTAGAGGCATACACCCATGCAGAAGTTGAGAGGGATCAGAGACCTAAAAGGAAGAAAAAAAACCTAGTTGTGGTACGTAGTAGGTTGATTGTTAGTTGTTACTATTATAAATGGATATTTGTTTTGATTAATTGTATTATTTGAGGGGTACGAGGCCCACTAATTTTGGCAAATTTGAGAAAAGACATTAAATATAATTAAAATTTTAAGTGTCGAAAATAAGAAACATTACATATTAGAAAAATGAAACCAAGGAGCTTCAACGCAATACAACATGAAAATTATTTAAAAATAACGTAAACAAATAAATGTTAACTGAGCAAACCAACCATTAAGTTTTACTCCATCTCCATTTACTTTATCAGAGATTTGAAGAGCCACTGAAAAGTATATGATTCGATGATCCAATGGGTTATAGTAGAGATTTGACTACTCACTTAAAAAGTTTTACTGTTGTGCCAATTTGAATACAACTGAAAAATATAGAGATATATATAAAATAATATGACCACTCACTATTCCATGGAAGAAATTATTGACTACTTTCAATAGTTTTTTTACACATTCACGAGACTGCATCAATGCCCACTGTGAACATCTCATTTTGCGACCCCCGCAAGAATCTTGATTTCTAAATAAATGAACACGCATGCATGCACGAGCATTCTTAGATGCACACAGACTTTGTATATGTGATACAGGTCAAGGAAGAAAGCCGAAAGGACCCCGGATGAGAAGTTACAAAATTATCGAAAATTGCCGAAACCGAAAATCGTCAAAACTCCTGAAAACTTGTGAAAGGAGAGTTACACATATCAGATCATCCTCAAACTTTGAGAATTGTTAGATATTACCATAAGGAGCAGCATACTCAAAAATCAGCTCAATCCGACGGTCGGATCTCCGAAAATTCAGAAAACCATGAGTTTGTCTTGGGTGATCAAATGGAGGCCTTCTCGAAGTTAAAATGATCTGAAATTTGTTCACTAGATAGGTATTATTGTGTGGAAGAACATATTCAAAGCTTAGCTTTGTTGGATATGGGATCATCAAGAATCAATTTGTCTATCGTGCAATTATAGTTGAAATGTCCTTCATAGGAAATTAAAATAAATATAGGCCTTCCCGAATTCTGATCAATCTCAAATTTGTAAACAAGCTAGAAAACATTTTGAGAGAAAAAATATCCAAAATTCAGCATAATCCAACGGCTATAAGTTCAGTTGTCGAGGTTGCTGTACACAAGTGCGTTTCTTATGCGGGAACAACTCTTTGTACCAACCCGAGGAGACCGAGTCCTTCCCGACCTCTGATTGTCTGCAAATTTTTACAGGGTCTAAAAGACTTATATTTTCAATATATATCCAAACTTAAGCATGATCCAACGGTTAGAACTTGAATTTTCACGCAAACAAGTGACCTTGTCTACAATAAGTACCTTTCCTACATGAAAACAAACTCTTCATACCAATCAGAGCAAACGGAGACCTTCCCGAACTCTGATGGACTTGAAATTTTTACACGATCTAGAAGACCTCTATTTTCAATACATATCCAAAAATAAGCATGATCCAACAGTGGGAAGGTTTCACGATATGCTCCAAGAGTCCTAGTTGCAATTTCTTTTCTTACTCTCCAAGTATTTTTTCAACTATAAATAAACCCCCCCTCCATTCATATTTTTGATCAACAATCAAGGGAATTTCGTGGTACACACCAAGAGATCCTTATTCTCTCTTTCCAAGGAGGCTCAGGTATAATTTTCTCTTTCTTCTTTTATTTATTCGTCAGTTTTATAATTCATACTCTTATTTGCATAATTTCTATCATTTGATAGCTTTTCAAAACCTTTTTTCAAATTGATTTTCAAAATCAAAGGCGTATAACAAACCCTAATCCAATTCCAAAATAGTATTATTACTTTCTTACTTTTTCAAAATACCGAATTAGCAGTATTGTTATACGAAGGAATCGATAATCGCTATATATTCAATTTAACTCATAGATTGCGGTGTATATGTGATGAATACTCGATGATGAGAGCACTAGTGCCAACTATATCGGTTTAATCAATAGACTATGGTATACGATCAGTCAACTCGCCTCATATTACATCAAATATAAGATTCCACATTGAATCAGTTTTCGAAAAGCCCAATACTTTACAAAATCACTTGTTTCATTGCATCTATTATTGTCAAATTCTCTTTTTCAAATCACCCACACACACACTTATTTTTAAAATCATGGGCGAATTAGAAAACAAACTGTTTACACACCGTTTTCATCCCAACCTCAAAATCTTGATTTCTAAAGCAAGCACGAAAAGTTGTAAAGTAATAGCAATAGCATGCAGGAACTGAATTATAACACATGCATATCCTACTTAAGAGACCGAAAGGGCGAATTGGGTGCCTAACACCTTCTCGATTCGTAACTTAATCCCTGAACCTTCGAATCAACTAGTTTCACATACATTGTGTATAAGAGGATATTTACTCCATAAATACGTCTCTTTTACAAATTTTTTTTTGTTTGTTTAGTAAAACAAACTGGCAACTCTTATTCTTTTCAAAACCAATTTTCAAAGTAATAATGGAATCGCCGCCCACGAGGACCCCGGGCGTCGAAAACGTGGGTTCTCACACCCACTAATTTTACAACAAATACAAATGTGAAAAGCATTGATTTCACTCCTATAAAAGAATCATATTCATCTAACTCTCATCTCACTTCAATATCAGTAAAAATATCCAACGTTTTCTTACTTCTTTCTTACTATAAACAAAACATGATCAATTCCTCGAAAATTGATTATTTGGTTCCCCTCCTTCCATCTGAAATTCAAAGGGAAATACAAGATAGATTTTTGAGAAATTGAGTTTTTAGAATCATACCAATGTGTCCAGGGTTTTTGCAAACTCCATCTCCTCTTTTGAGGCCAAGAGATTTTATAAATCAATGGCCTAATCTCGAATTTTCCTTTCGTTCCCCACTAGCATTCGTACATTTGCACTCATGGACGCCTTTATTCTATGTTTATCTGTGGTATTTTCTAAATACTTATCACATGCCTTTTGATGGCTCACCGCATTCGTACATTACATAGAATAAATGGGTATACTATAACTATACTATGTTTGATAAGTTTTGGTTTGAAGTGTTTGGTGAAGACTAAAGGGTGGTTGCATCCAGACAAAACTCACTGCATCCATTGACTGACCCAATTGATAAACATCTCTTGTTGATAGCAAAGTTAATTAGCTGAACCAATCGAATAAGCCTCAAATGGACAACAATAGTTGTTGACCTTAAATTCAATTAATCTTATTTTGATAATAACAATAAGTTAACAAAGTGTTATTTAACTTGTGTGTTCAAATGATGTTAGCTCTTAACAATATCTCTATCGACCAAGTTTGACTTCGAACCGAAAATGTCAATTATTATTCAAGTTCAACACTTGCTTGAAATCACGAGAAATGAACTCAAATGACCTCCATGTGCTATACAAATAACCACAATCAAGAGATGATCAAGATCAACAAACAAATGAAGAAACGTATAAGAAAATCAAGCATTTTGAAAACTCGAATTATTAAAAAAAATTGAGTGAGTGCTTAGATTTTATGTAAAAGTTATCATTAATCAATTATGTAGCTCTTAAGATGATTTAACCTTGTTAAGATTGATTGGAACTAGTTTTCTCTTTGAAAAAGCCTTTTACCGAAAACTAATCATCTTGAAAAAATTCACCATAAATTCATATGAATGATTCTTGTTACAAAAACTATATTAGAAGTCTTATAAACCTATTTTTGACATTCCCCAAGCATTATAATCGATTTTGGAGTCAAAATACAAAAGTTAAAAAATTGCACAAAACCTCCATACTCTAGAGAAATGTAGTTGACTACATTACTATTCAGGGAGTTGACTACTTCATGTAGTCGACTACATGAAATGCATGGGAGTTGACTTCATCAAGGAAATATAGTCATTGGAGATTTCTTGCTAGACTAGTTTTGTGCTTCAACCACCTTCAACCACCCCAAACGGCCATATTGTTTCCCAAACTATATATATGACTTCTAAAATACTTTTTAGGCACTCTTACTAACTTTGAACATCATCTATTGCCAAAAATCATTCTTGAGAGTTTTTACTTGAAAAATCAACATTTTCACTTGATCAAATCATCAATTCTTGAGCTATCATTCTTGATCAAACTTGATAATCTCTAGTGTGAGCTTAATTTGTATTCTTCATACACTTGAGTGTTATTGTACTTTGGTGTGTATCACCAAAAACTTATTCTTCTAAATTCAAAAGAGGTTTATCTCTTAGAAAAGCAAGAAGTTGTTCTTGTGTTGAGTGTTGTGAAGTAGCAACATTTCTAAGAGTTTGAATGCTTGTAGTGGTTTGATCTTCACCCGGAAGAAGATTGGTATTAGTGAAAATTCTCGGGGAACTAACCGAGCACGGAAGTAGGGGCTAACAAGCCGAACAGTGTGGACAAAAAGTCTTCGACTTCTATCGGTTTAATCTTTCTATTTCTTGCTCTATTATATACTGCTACATCTTCATTGTGATTGGAATTAACTTTGTATCTTGGTTGCTTGATTGATATTGACATTAAATATTTTTAAAAACGATTTTAAAAATTCGATTAAGTTTTTAAAAACCCTATTCACCCTCCTCTAGAGTATTTTTCGACCTACAATAGTCATAAACCAACTCAATTCGAATGGGAAATTAAGGCAAATTGATTTTTTCACGGATATGACCCAAAAGATTTGCTGAACTATGTATGCTAAACTGCTATATTAAAAACAGAGTCTTTGAACACATGTTTTTTATACAATACTGAAAAAATGATCACGAATCCAGATGCACAGATGCAAATAAAATGTGATTGAGATACTAGATTTATCTAAAAGTGACGGCTGTAAATGGCCACGAATCGTCTACTTTCATTTCATCCAATGGATGTAAATGCTTATTCCTCTAATGCATATGATGGATAAGTTTTATGTTCATTTTAAATTTTAATTATATGTAATGGGTTTATCTAAATGCTTACTTTTTTCATGTATTTATTTTATGAGATCGAAGTGAGATTGTGTAATGTATGAGATGCTATATTAGATATTTAGAAGCATGTGATTGAACAGTGCATTGGATTTGACGAGTCCCTTGGGAAAAAATATTAAGCTTTTTACTTTATCAAAGATTTGACAAGCCACTAAAATAGTTTTGCTGTTGTTGGAATTTGAATACAAATGAGAAAATTGTGGACAATTATAGGAAATGAAATAACAGCTCACTGTAAAAAGCTATGTTAAAGTATTCACGTGACTGCATAGTGCTTTGTCCTCCAAGAGAAATGTAATAATTTTAAAATAAATTTCTTTTATATATACACATTACAGGTCTTACAAACATAGTAGATCATCTAAAAATGACTTCCACAACTTCATCTTCTGCTCTACAAGTCTTTTTTCCATTGTGATAACCTACTTAACTCGGAAGAGCAATTTTGTTTGTGCAATGCTTTGAATGAGTTAACTAAGTCTGAAAAATGTTGCGACCGAGATAACCGTCAGACTTGGCTTCAATTTGCAACCATATTTAATTCTCACCAGTTGGCCTGACATCAAACTTCCATGGAATAATAACACTTAAGAGCTTAAGTCTTTGTGGATAAATCTCGAAATTTCAGTATTCAAATTTGAGAAGTACTACCAAGATATAAAAGTTGCTTATACAAATGTGGATGAAGTCGATTTCGATGCGGTAAAATAAACATCAATCTTTTAAAAATTTTGTTACTTTTATAATATAAGCTTTAACCATTTGCTGATATATTTGTAAAGCAACTAAGCGAAAAGGTTGTATCACAAGAAAGAAGGCAAGTTGTTCCCATACTACACCTCTTGGCTAGTCCTGATGAATTATGTATGAACAAAACACGCAGTTCGGGTATAAATGATCTTTTCGATGGATGTTTTGTTTACTATGGATGGATGACTCATTTTCTATGTATTATTTATGTTCACTTTTTATGTTTTATTATGTTCATATTAAATTTTAATCTTATGCAATGCTTTTTGCTAAGATAACAAACTAAGTTCAACATTTATTAAAGTACAAAATTTCCTAACGTGATTGCAACGTTACATATAAAACAAAGGAAAATATGACACATGAAACAAACTAAAACATATAAAGACATCAACTTAAACATTACATACTAAAACCAAATATTAATTGAAACAGTCCTTAAAGAAATTCCAGTACATTATATAGGGGAACTTGACGCCTTCTTCCACCAAGTACATGAGATAGGCGTGATCTTTCTGCAGGAAAGATAAGATAAAATATTATGCATTAAAACCCTCAATTAATTTTTAATACAAAATAATTGGTAAAATAAGCTCTCACCATTTCCCTCTCAATATCGCCTTAAAATTTTGCGAGATATTGGCCCTATTTTCAGGATAATCAATCAAAAAATTTGGATGAAAAGTAGGCATTTCTTTCTCATTGTAAAAGCAGATAAATTTTTTCACCGCTGGTTCAACTTTTGCCCACAGCTGAGGAAGTTGATCAGGAGTCACATCAATGTCTTTCCACAAGAAGCTCAATTTCTTAGGTGTTATATTAAAAATTGCAATCATTTGCTTCCATGTTAGCTGGTTATCCCGCTCATACCACTTATCATCATAGGTCACTTGTTTTCAAGTATCACACAGCATAATTTCGTTAGTCATTAAGAATTTATCTATATTTTCAGATTGGTTATCGTTTGAGCTAGAAGAAGCCATTGTTTGTTAAGAGTGAGATATTAGAAAATTATCTATAAATTGTGCTTATATAATGATATATAGACATGCATTGCTACAGTACAATGCTATGTAAATGAAATGACAGTACACTTTTATGACACTGAGTTGACACTACACTGCACTATCACTGATAAACTCATTCGCAACTCTTTGAATGAGATGACAATATGCCTCGATTTATAAAATTATGAAGCAACGATGGTGCTAATATTATGTGTACATAGGAGGGCAGTTGCTACAGTACACTACAATGTAAATGAAATGACAATACACTTCTATGACACTAAACTGACAATACAACAATACGACTGACAACTATGTGACTGAGATGACAATATAGCTCGATTTACAAGAGTCATTATGATAGTAGAGGCTGGCAATAATGTCAGTTACTTTAAATTTAAATTTAAATAAGGCGAAATATCGTCAATTTCTAGGCGTATCTAACAAATTCAAATTCACCATACTTAAGAAATACAACAACATAATAAGTTAACATAAAGATCCTAATAAGTTACATAATAACTTAACCATAAAGATCTCAACAACATAATAATTCAACTTCACCATACTTCACCATATTTGTCTAAATTAACATTACATCATAAGTTAACATAAAGATCTTAATACCTGAAAGCTTGAAATCTTAAAGATATAAATAATAAAGTAAGACTGCATATCTAATTAGAAGGCAACAACAGCTGTTTGTTCTTATTTCGGGGACAAGTGCGGCGATCGTGTCCCGCCTCCCCACAAATCTCACAATGGTTGTTCCTTCAACGATCGCTCATGTCTATCTAGTCATGAATGCGTGAAGATAGTCAACCATTTTGACGTAACAAATTTAGATTAGGGATCAAAACACTTACAGTAGGGGGCAAATAGGTTTCCCAATAATCTTTTGGTAAAGTAGGATGTAGAGTGCTAAAAAAGCTAGCAACGTATAACTCAATACTCACGTATTGATCAATTAAATACTTCGGACCAAGCCTTAGTTCAGCACACACCACCATAACATGTGAATAAGGATACTTAAAAATTCCCTACCTCTTGCAACTGCACGTGCTTTCCTGGATGTTTACATTCTTCTTTTGGCTGACGTGACAGAGGCTACTCCCTCCGAATTGTTATGCCTAAAAACAGTATATTTGGCGATATCCTTCATAAGCTTCGATAATTTAATCCCGCTGAATGTCATGTGTTTCACCTCCGAATCTTCAATCCTTTTTTTTTCTTGCTCACCTCGATGGCAAAAGTACATAACAAGGCGATGAAAAATGAGCTGCACTAATGCAGTAACAGGCAAAAATCTCACTCCAATTAAAACTCCGTTGAAAACCTCCGAAATATTTATCGACGTTATCCCATAGCGATGCCCTCCATTGTGAGTAAAAGTCCACTATTTTAGGTGAATTTGGTTTAACCACCTCCATGATTTTTTTCCTTCACTCTTCTGCTATTCATCATACTCTTTTATCATGACCATTTACTTATTGAATTTCAGCAAACAGTAAGCAGTGGCAGCTTTCTACATTAGTATCTTTAAAGTATCATCTGGTTAATATTTACTTGTGAAGTTATTGCGAACATTCTGCATATAGAACCAATGGTACGTATTCGGCTCTTGAAATTGTGATTCAGAATTGATTATATTCAATATGCCCCTGTGGCGATCAAAAATCAAGCAGATGCCGTCTCATCCCCTCATGACATAATGCCAAAACCACATGAGAAAATAATGCCTTGTGTCATGGCTTTCTCATCACCGTATCCAAACACAAAAATGAAAATATTTCTTTACTTGCATCAATGGCCATTACAACAAATAATTTCTTAGTATACTTGCTACATAAATGTGTTATGTCTATACATATAACAGGCTGACAATGCCTAAAGCCTTCAATGGACGCACTAAAGGCCCAAAAATTCTTTTCAAAAATACAATAATAGCCATCATACTGCTTGCTTCTACACTCATGGATCGTGCATGGGTTGTTGTACTTAATGGTAGCCAAATATCTCGGTATAGTAGCATAAGACTCTTTCCAATTCCCAAATATTTTTTCAATATCCTTTTGTTTCGCATTCCATGCTTTCCAATATGAAATCTTGTAACCATATTCATCCGTAACAAATGCCACGATAATGCGAATCTTAAGGGCTGGATCAACCTCAACCAAGTGTTTTACTTTGCTGGCAATTAATTTGTAATCCAAATGTTTGTGAATTAGTTTCAAATGATCAAATGTGCATGTGTGGAGACTCTCGAACTTCGTTATCTCAAATTGCACGTGTTTCTTCTTCCTCTTACAAGCACGAAGCCGCCATTTGCACATTTTTTATGCAATTTACACCCAATTGCCTATATATCTGCCTTTCATTTATTGATAATAAATTTATTTGAATTCTTAATTGTAAACTGTTTTATAGCAATCTTCAACTTATCTTTAATCTCGTAAGTGAGCCACTTTCGTAATTCATTCTCATCTACCAAATACTCATTCATCATCACCTTCTGATCCACATACGTAACATTAAAATATGCGTACAACGACGGTATATTTTTCACAACCTATTCAACCTGGTTCGATTCTTCCCATTCATCGCTTTTAGTGTCGTTGATTTATATAAGACTGTTAGATTCTGAGTACCAATCCATGTCCTCACCAGTGGCATCATCATACTCTATAACATCTCCGCACTCATAAATAGGTTTGGGTATGGGTTGAGATGAATTGCAAATCTTCCTGTTACTCCTAGAACTGAAAGGCAAATTAGAAATATTAGTGCATTGCATTGATGGTGGTGAGCTATACAACCCAAACAATGTAATATTTTTTCCAATTGGAAGCACATCATAATTCAGGTCAACTTTCTCTACATAAAAATCAATTATATTGATAAATGGAGCATTGAAAATGGTAGCCATTACAAACTGTAAGCTCCTGTCATCATCAATTTCATGAAGGAAGTAATTGTAAGTATTTGGGGTTACAAACATTGGATATCTACATAAAATCTTTAAGGTAGACGACGATCGATCAACATTTTATTACATAATATATATTTTCTACTAATTCCAAGTAAGTACTATATTCATTTAAAACAATACATCTTTTATGTTGCATATCATAACCCCATCCATGCTCTCCGTTAATAATATTATCGCGCCAATATAAAAGCATAAACACTTGTCTGCTTGCCATTATTCACCTTTAACACAATTAATTAAACTTATCACCAACTCATAATAAATCATTTCTTTAAAATAGTAAACCAATTTTTCAAAAATATAATTTAATTATAATAAAGACATTCTTTAAAATAACATACTTTTCTCATAAAAAAACAAATGTGTACACACATTCTTCAAAATAGTTAAATCATTTTTTAATAAACAAAATTAATTATCAAGCCCTACAAAAAAAATTAATTATAAAGCACTACAATATGTGATAAGAAACACATTCTTAAAAATAATAAGATAATTTCTTAAAAAATAAATATAAATACATGAACACAAATACATACATTCTACACATCTATATCACAAAATCACATATATACAATATACAAAAATTTAAAATATAACTACAAATATAGTCATTTATTCATTCATATTACACTACAAACATATTAAAGAAGTGAACTTTTAGTGATCTAATACTACATATATACAAGTAACTATTGATCTCACACAACAAACAATCAAAAAAAATTCAATCATATTAGAAGTTCATAATATATGAAGTATAAGAATATATGATAACTAAAATAGCATATTAAACATGCATACCTTCTCTCTTTGAGGTGAGGAGAAATGCTTATTAATGAATGGATTAAATGAAAGTTAGTTTTTAGTAGAAGTAATGGAAGAGAAGAAGAAAATGGTGAAATGCGGCTACTTTACTGAGCTTGAAATTAAGTTTCAAGAGAAGAACTTGAGTGAGTGAAAGACAGTAACACAGGTACAGTAAAAATATGACACATAAAAACACCATAAAGTATGGCTACTTTAACTAAAAAAATGCCATCCTAATTGGCGATTTTAGAAGTGATATTTTTGGTCTTAAAATCGCCAGTCCTTATGGCGTTTTTACGTGAGATTTTTATTGCCAAAAAATTGCCCTACTTAAAATCACCAGCACATGTGGCGTTTTTAACTCTAAAATTACCATCTCCCCCGGCATTTTTAAGTCTACCCCATCTCTACAAGTACGTTCAAAACTCTCTTATTTGGCTAAATAAGTTTGAAAAGTGACAGTCATAAAAAAGAAAAAGAAAAAGAAAAAGAAAAAGAAAAAAGAAAAAGAAAAACCTCCTGCTTTTGCTATTGATTTGGCAGTCATTGCTGACGTTATCGTTTTGTAATAATCAACATTGTAGGCAATTTCTGGAGAGAGAAAAAAAGTACACCTTGGTTTTGAGTCAAAGATTAAAAGTGAATTATTGATTGACTAAATATTTTAAATTACATGACATATAAAAGTTAAACTCGAGTATTAGGAATGTATATTACTCCGGTCGGATCGGAAATTAGAAGACTGAAATTTAAATTGAATTTAAACGATTGGTTTTGGTTTAGTTTTATTCGATTTTTATATTTTTTTTTTCATAAAAATAAATAAATTATTAGATAACTATCAGAAAAATAATAACTATATACTAACTTTTACTTATTTTGAATAAAAATAATATTAATTTATACATTTATACTATAGCTCTAATATTCACGATAGCTAAAGAGTCGGGCTCTCACTAGAGCTTGCAAATCTAGGAACATAAAATTTTATATAGTAAAATAATATTATTTTCAATTCTTGTAGGCAATGATATGAGTCAGTTAGGTTTGTTTAAGTTTAATTCGGTTTTCTACTAGCATACTCCAAGCACGAACCAAACATATTAAGTTGTATTTTTTTTCTTCTGTCAATACAACTTGATTATTCACTTTTCTAATTCGTCACAACAGTCATTTCTGCTACTGCTTTCAAAGTCAACAGCGATAATGTTTTCTGGTTTGAAATCATTAACTTTCTTGACAATTTTTAAAAGTATAGGTTTCGGGTCAAAATTAAAAGTTAATTATTGATAGACTAAAGATTTTAAATTAAAAAGACTAAAATATACGTGGCATGGGGAAAAATATTTCTCTAAAGGAGAACTAAATCCGTTTATAGTACAAGAACAACTAAAATTGATCGAGAGATAATTTTCCCTCAACCATATAAAACATCTAAATTTCATTGTCACAAACATGAAATACAGGAATAAATAATCATATCCCGTCTCCTAATCCAGTATGCCGACCACTCTATATCAAAGAACTACTCACTTGTGAGCATTTGTTTTTACTTAATTTTTGATATTATTAAACTTAACATTACTTAATTTAAGTGAACGTATATTTCAATTTATTCGTTAGATATTATATATATATATATATATATATATATCATAATAATAAGAATAAATTTGCGTAATGACTAACACTAGGACTCAGATAATTCAGGCAAACTTATTTCAGTTCATTCATATAAAATATTGATTGACTTTTGTTAATTCTTAATTGATAGTATTTTTCATAGTTCTCCAGCTTTTTGAAAATATTTTATTAATCGAATTGTAGAAATAATAAAATGTAAAAAAATATGTGAATGGATCCAAAACAGCCCTCGAAACAAGAAGCCACTTAGTCCCTGCCCACTTTCCAACACCTACTCCATCCACAGCCCAATACCGGATTATAAAACGGAATTCTTAAAAAAATTAATGGGGTTGAAAAAAAAAACTGTTGCATTATATCAATTTATCTCACCTAAATAATGTAGAATATATAATCATAATGTGTAATTTGTGAACATTCACTGCAGTCACACTGAGGCACGTTCGCAACTTGCCTACATTACTAAGGTTGTTACATATGCACCGAAAGAAATATAGGACAATTGCAATTTGATACATCTTGAAGAAAAAAACTTTAAAAATTATCAATTTGAAACATCATTAAAGAAAAGGGAGAATATTAATTTAAAAAATCTCGAAAAAGAAAGTAAGACTTTTAGTTTAAAAAGAAATTCTCTAAGGGACTTTATAGAGGGATATGTTCAATCTCACATCACCTTGATTGTTAAATATGTACGAGTGTTGAAGAGGGTCAATAGATCTAAACTTTAAATTAAACAAAAATAAGTTAAATAAACACTTCATGCATAGATCAAATCATACATAACGCAACACTTCCACGAGCGGCTTACTAATCACTAGCCATCTATTTATAGTAAGATCATGACTTACTTCAATTGCCTGAATATGCATTAGACTTTTTAATATTCAATATATTTATCCAAGTTACGCAAGCATCATGCGTGCATGCATGAACTTTTGTTTTAAATATTAGGAGTTTGGCACAGGTTTTTTTTTTTTTTTTGCAATATTTTGTTTAATTTGATGAAAATCAATATATTGCAAATTTTCTTTAAAGTAACGAGTCTCCGAGTCCTTGATAGTAGTTTTTCTTCTAATTATTTGATATTAGAAACTCAATAAACTTTCATTTTACTCTTTCTTTTAAAAATATGTTCATAGCAAAAAAAAATACTAGATTCACTAAAAACATGTACAAAAAATTGTATAAAGTGGATGAATTGTCAGTCCTATATATTTTGTCAGTCCTATATATGTCAAAGGGCCACCAACAATCTTCCATGACAACTCACTTGTGCACGCTAGTTCTATATATTTTGAGTGAATCTAGTATATATTACCCATTTATATAAAACCTAAATAATTTTAGGTAGATATAAATACTTGACATAAAAATTTACATATTAAATGTGTGGTCACCAAGTACAGTCTCCCCATAAATCAATGAGTTTTTGTTTTCGTTCATATTTTTTTATCCTCTCAATAAGGAGGTTAATTAAAATAAGGATGTCAAGGATGGATTTAATACAGATAGACGTGATATTAAGGGCGGAATCAGGATTTTCAATGGGGTGAGTTAAACTAAGAATAAACTTTTTTAACAAGCTAATGGTTCGTTTTGATTCACGGTGAACATACTTTTACATTATTAAAACTCTACATACATATATACTTCTATAAATTTATTTATTTATTTAAAAAAAAAACTCTACATACATTTGTGATAAAATTAAGTATTAAAATATTTTATTGAAATGCTAATAGTGATATACCAACACTAACTTTGTATTCTGTAACAACTAGTTATTCTTACTTTAAATTACGAATTAACGATATGTCAATAATTGTGAAGAGGTCTTTTTATCTTCTTTTTTTAATTAAGAACACACGTTAGTATTTTAAATCCTAAAGTGGATGGCAGTTGTCATGCCAAAGCCCAAGTGAGTAATATATCCGGATGGGCTGGACGTGGGCTTGGGGTGGGCTGAATTGCAAAGAACTTCTTTTTGTGCACGGTAGTTAGAAATTATTTTGGGCAGGCCTGGAGCCCGCTGGGCCCAGGCCAGTTCCGCCCCGCGTGGTATCAACTCTTTTGTTTTGTCCACCTGTACTAGTCGTTAGGGCTGTGCAAAAAACTGAAAAACCAAAGCAAACTAGCTTGAACCAAGTCGAACTGAGCGGTTTTTCAAAATTTGCAGTTTGGTTAAGAAATATGATAACTAAAGTAAGTCAGTTCGGTTATTGGTTTTTTGGTGTATAAAACCAACAAAAATAGAAAATCGAACCGACTAGTACAGTTATTATTCTTCTATTGGTTCGGTGTATTTAACTAATGAGCTATTTTCTTTAAAAATAATATAGGTTAAAAAATTAAAAAGAAAGCTCAAGAATAATAAATATTTAATCAAATCAAATGCCCAAACATTCAACAAGAAAAGAAGGCATATAAGATCAAAAAACATTTAAAAATTTTCAAATAATATAAATCTTTGGCCCAAATCAATAATTTAGGCCCAAGGTCCAAATTGATTGCCCAAGTCAGTTTTAGCCGTTTTGACGATTCGATTAATTGAACCGTGCAAACCCCTAGTTGTTGTAGTACGTCCAAATATTTATGATAGTTGTATGTCCACATTTCGTTATGATTGCTGTAAAATTGTATAATAAAAAAAATAAATAAATTATATTATTGAATAATCCCTGGTATAGAAACAAATAAAAATTGCGCCTATCCACCCCCCCCCCCCCCCCCCCCCCCCCCCCCCCCCCCCCAACCCCACCCCCAACCAACCATTTAAATCAAACACTGGGCACAAATCTCCCCACCCCACTACCAGATATTCCCCGTCTCTCTCCCACTTCCATATATAAAATCCTCCCTCTCTTCATCCTCTCTCCCGTATAATATTTTCCCTTTCTCTCACTAAAAAAAAATTGAAAATGGCAATAAGCAACAACTTAACAGCACTCCTAAACTTCATCTCCATAATGTCTTCAATCCCCATCCTAACCTCAGGCATCTGGCTCTCCTCCCAGCCATCCAGCCACTGCATCCACTTCCTTTTCTGGCCCATCATCACCCTCGGCTCACTCTTCCTCCTCATCTCCTTAACCGGCTTCATTGGCTCCTACTTCAAGAAGCCCACTCTCCTATCCCTCTACCTCTGCTTCGCGGCAATCTTGATCATCCTCTCCCTCTCTCTCCTACTTCTGGCTATCGTCGTTACTCGGCCCTCTGGCGAGTATTCCATTGTTGGCCGGAGCTTCGAGGAGTATCGGTTGGGCGGGTTCTCTGCTTGGCTTAGGGAGCATGTTGTTGCGGATGATAGTTGGGGGAAGATTAGGGTTTGTCTTGTTGAGAATCATGTTTGTGAGCAGCTTCAAAGGGGTGGTGATTTTGTGTCTGCTGAGCAGTTCTTTGCTTCCCATCTATCTCCTCTTCAGGCAAGTCTTTTACGCACTTTTAACAACAACTAAACTACTTCACGCAGATATGCATGTATATAATTTAAAGAAAATAATTTAACAAAATCATCTGGTGGTTAAGTATTCGTTTAAATTATTTAGTGATAAGCGTTTGAATCTTGTTATGAACAAACTTTTAAGAAAAAAGAGTTTGCAAAGGTAAAATGCGACGGTAAAAATTAATGCAACTCAAAAACTTACAAGAATAAAACGTAAGGATAAAATAGCAATTAGAAAATTTGACATAGCCACACGTGGGATGCAACAAAGTTGGTCAAAGTACTTTGATAAATAAATGTTTTAAATATATCGATCACTATATTTGACTATGCCAATGTTTTCACCGGCCAAAGAGTAATAAAAATTTACACACTCAAGTGCTCGGGATAAGTCTCTGTTGACATTCCAAAAGTAAAAATACTTCTTCGATTTTGTATTAAAATTTCACCTTTTCTTTTTGAAATATAATTGAAATATTAAAATTTATGATAAGAAAAAAAATTACGTTCTAAATTATGAATTATGACAAAACTAATACATTCACTTTTATTTTTTTAAACAAACAAACCAATAAGTTCTAAGAAATATAAATTAAATTCAAACATTAAGTCATAATTATATTAAGGGCAGTGTAACTATAATGGTATATATTGTCCATGTAAGCTACAACTCTTTAGTATAGAGGTACAAGTTAATGGTTATACACACAAGAATATGAATCCAAACATGGCTTTAACATTCCCTTAAAAATTATTGATTTAAAATTGTTCGCAGCGATATGCATGTGGTAAACCAAAAAAAAAGATCGAGAAGGCCTGCGATTAATGTTTAATCTATATTCACAAAGTCTAATTAATTTTCAGGATTTCTATAGACATATATCAAAATATCTTTTATACTTGACAATAGTTTAACTCTTAAATATAATGTTTAAAAACCGATTAAATAAAATAAACTATAACAAATATTTTAGTGTGCATAAATAACAGCTTTTTAATTTTTATTGTAGGGCTACGTTTTTAAAGTTTAAAAATAGAATAATTACTTCAAAGATTTATGGATCCTGAGTGTTTGTGTTAGTGGACTAGTGGGCCCACATAATATATGTTCCTTCTCTATTGAACATTCTATTTTATTTAAATAAAGTAATCCGAAACATAAAGTTTGGATTTAACATAATCAATCAATCTTAGCATAATTACATAAGATAAAGATTAATTTTATAGAAGGCAACGTTGCACTTTGGAATAATGATTAGGCTTATGGTCATTATTACATTAGGTAGTAGAAGGGGTACGTGTGAGAAATTCAAACTATTGCTCTTTCTATAAATTTTGGTGCAACTCTAATCAATCAACTGGTAAAGCTAGCCTAGATTCATCTTTCTATCTAAGTAATAAGGAGCAATAGTGTTTTTATTTGAAAAATATATAATAAATAAAGAATTGTGTAGTTGAAATTCTTGATTTTTTTCGACAGTTAATAGTAGCTTTGGCACGAATTACGACTTAGTTTTTCATATATAGTTAAATCTCTTATTATTTTTTAAGTTAATGAACAGTAATTTTTAATTTCAAATATGGCTCAAAAGTACGAACTCATCTCACTTAATATTTAGTAATAGATCTAAAAAAGATAGTACACAAAATAATGTTCACTTAATATTTAGTAGTAGATTTAAAAAAGATAGTACACAAAATAATGTGTTTGGATTGATCAGCAACTATTTCAAAGTCTAGGTGGTCATAGTTCTTGATCAATGAAATTTATTTTGTGTTATAAATTTTAAGCGTATTGTTTGTGTATTTAGCAATAACCCTTTGAATTTCATTTGTTTATGTTCTTTGAGTAATGATACATGTTCGAACTTAAATGATTTTTTTTAATAGTCAATGTGGAAATTAATCTCCCGAGTAATGTGTTTAAAAATTTAGGTTAAGCCAGAAGGAAAAACAACCTTCGATCTACATAGACTTAGTTAAATTCTAGCAAAAATTCACAAGCTATTTAAAATAATATGCGGAATCATGATTTTTCTACACAGGAGACTATAGTTAGCGAAAGTAAGAAAAATGCGTCAAGAAGAAGGAAAAAGAAGGCGCTGAGTGTGATAAAAGACATGCATCCAACAGTTCATACCATCACAAGTAGAAAATACTAGAAGCATAAGCGAAACTATCTCAACAAAAACATTGATGAACATGGGCTCGACCTAAGGTACCGACTGGACTCATCAATTTGCGATATGATCCCTAATTTAAATATTATTGGACCACGCGTTTGGGATTTTATTTTAAAATGCCTCATTATTATATATTACACTCTCGTACTTATATACTCATGTTGAATTTTACAATTTTTCATGTGAAATTAAGGATTTGAGCTAACTATTATCGACAAATTGTTGGTCATGGGGCCTCCTAGGCCGGTTTGAAGTTTTGAACTACATTTACATTATCCGTCCGAAGGATCGATAATCTATATATTATATTACAGATTCTCCCATATATATATATATATATATATATTTCTAAATATAGATTCCGATGATCTATTATTCTCTACTAACGGAGCCAGTGCTGTAGAGATATATTTCCTTGATCACATTCACACCTTTTTCTTAATTGGTTATTCCTAATAGAATTATGTTCTAAAACAGTACTCTAGTCTCAGGTCTCTTCTCAAACTTTAGTCTAATTAATTGTTTTATTTAACTAAATATTTGAAAAGTGTACTATGTGTGTAAATACTTTCAAAAACTACCTTAGTTTTACCAAAGTTTAATAAATTTTGTGTGCCGTACACTTTTGCATTCACTTTCTTGCACTCGCAAATAATCCTTTCGAACTTCTAGTCACTTAGATCAAATTAGGTTTTGAGTAAATTAAAACAACAATTTTAAGTATATATAAATATCTGACATAAAAAGTGATATATCAAATGTGGTCACCATGTATTAGTTAAAATAATCTTATCACAATCCATTATAACTAATCAGTAATTGACACATTGATATGTTAGTTTTTATTGTTAAGTAAGTTTGTACTTAAAAATAAAATCTCTTATATATCTTAATACCGAAAATAAAGTATATATATTGTGACAAACATTTTATTTTATTTTTTCAATTGCGATTTACAGTCGGGTTGTTGCAAGCCACCAACAATGTGTGGGTACCAATACGTGAACCCAACAACATGGGTAAACCCGGTTAGCCCAGTTGCCGACCCCGACTGCTATATCTGGAGTAATGACCCGACCCAATTGTGCTATGGCTGTGATTCTTGCAAGGCTGGTTTATTGGGTATACTAAGGAATGAATGGAGGAAGGCTAATGTTATTCTCATTGTGGCTATTGTTATTCTAATTTCTGTCTATCTAATTGCTTGCGGTGCTTTAAAAAATGCAGAGAGTGGTGGGGGTTTTGGCAAGTCCATGATATCATTCCCAAGCAAACTCCCACCTGAAAGTTCTCTAAACGACTAATACTACTTCTAATCAGTTTACCTGATCAAATTTTGTAGACAAAATAATGCAATGACTATAATTGATTATCCTGTGAGACTCTTATAAATGACGGACAATATGTGTCTATCACATTATTTAATTTATAAAATTTGGTCAGGTAAACTGCTCAGTATATAATATTGTTCCTTTTTGAGAGAAGTGATGGCTATGTTTTGTTTGGTGCGAGTTTATGTTAGTAGTGTGGTTGAATAATATATATTCCTTTGTAGTAAAATGTAGTACTAGTGGTTACATGATTCATGTTTAAGAGAGTATGTCACTATGTTTGATTGGCATTTTAAATGAAAAGACTGCGGGTTACTTTTCTACTGTTTTCCACATTTTGATGCAAACTAACTACACACCAGAGAGTAATTATTCGATTATCGTGTTTCCTGATACCAACCCAACAAGTAAAATACATTTCATTTACATGAAATATTCTTTCCGTTGAAAACAGTTTCAACTACAGCGAGTTTTCAGTTAACCAAACAAAGGTATAGTCTAGGCTAAGATAAAAATGAGAAAGTATAATCAATGCATTTTTAAGAAAAACCAAACGCCACGTTATATATTTGAAATATAAAATTGGGATGTATGTAAATTACAAACCTGAGGAGGTTCAAATCCACCAGCATAATGGAAATAAGCCCTGACTATCATAACATGTTCCGCATCACCAGTTGACGTCCATGCAGAGATTGCCTTTGTCAAAAAGCAGCCATTCGAGAAGCTGACACGTACCATAAAAGCGAATTAATAGATTGTTAAATCTTAATCAGTTTTCATTTGCATCTGTTTAATTATCATATTATTCTAAAAGTAGATTAAGTTTCCTTATTATAGCCATGCCGCCTGGCTTAAGGATTCAGCACATCTGTTTGACGACATCAATAGGCTTTGTTAGATAATCAATGCTCACCTGCTAGATGTACAATTGTATTCATGTTTATATGAAAGTAGCAAGAACACTGAAAACATCATATCATTAATTTTGTTATACTCTTTATGCAAATCTTGTTTTCTGTAACAAGTCTGGGGATATATTTCACGTTAAAAAAAAGGAGGCACATGAGCTTCTAACTCAGTTGTAAGTACACCCCTCTCATTAGCGAAAGGTTGCGGGTTGGAAATTAAGAAGGCGTGTTTAACGACATAATTAACCATGGTGTATCGTGGGTTCAAAACTGAAGAGGCAAGCTTCACCATAGAGTATTCTATAAGAGCTATGGCAGATTCAAAGCGAAAGCAAATCTTCACAGAGGACTTAACATATTACTACGAGCAGGGTTCTACAGAGTATACCGTATAGGTCACATTCAATACGACCACGCATTGATTACAGCTATGGTCGAGCGGTGGCGGCAAGAAACGCATACGTTTCATCTACTGGTCGGGGAGTGCAGTAGCACACTTCAGGATGTGGCTATATTGCTTGGATTGCCAATTGATGGCATTGCAGTTACTATCCCTCCATTTGATACCCTTATGGCCGACGTTGTGAACGTGTACTGGGCATCCGACCACCAGTCCACGCTCTAAGGAATTAGAAGCCGAAACTTTCTTGGATAGCCGATACTTTTCGCGAGATACCTGTCAATGATGCCGATGATGTTATTGTCGACCGATACACACGAGCGTAGATTATTCAGTGCCTAGGCGGATCTATTTTAGCTGACAAGTCCTTGGCGTTTGTCAAACTATCGTTATTCCCATTGCTTTATGATTTGAATACAGTGGGCCATTATAGTTGGGGGGTGCAGCACTTGTGATGTTGTACATAGAAATGTGCCGTGGCCATTGTATTAGATCAAAGCATATTGTAGGTCCACTGATATTGTTGCAAGTATAAAATAATCTAAATGACTTAATTTTGAATATTCTATTTTAAATTTATATGGTTGACAATTAAAAGTTTTAATTTGTTGTTAGTTGTGGTATTGGGATCGATTTTCGCACATTCGCTCCCGACGGGTCGGTGTAGCTATTGAGAAGGAGGATGTTATTTATATTGATAGACTACCACATGGAGTCAGGTTTGATGATATATAACAAAACTGTTGTAAATATATATATGCCATGACTTCATTTTCAGGCCATCTATTTACTAAATACAGGTGGCGGACGAGGTTTTTTTGGATCGAACTCCGATACATGTTTTGACTTACTATAGGGACCAGTTAAATCGTATGCGAGCCGAGCAGGTAATTGTATTGAATATTAATCATAATTAATAAAAATTAATTAGTATGCAAATGGAGCAGATAGATTGTTAGCTCACTATATTTGTTTTTATGATTACGTTGGCGACAACTATGCATAAATTAATTTTCATTGATTAGGAGATGAAGTTGTTTGGTATATGTAATAAAATTGTTAAACTGGTGAATATAAAAATATTGGATTGCTATAGAAACAAATTAAACTCTGCCATATTTTTGAAAAATTACTAATTTACTTTATGTTTAATTATTGTGTTGATGTAATTTTGAATATTCATAAGTTGTATTTTATAATTTGCAAATGATTCGGTAGCCATACACCACACATGTTATGGCAGCATTACCTCCCTATTATGTTGGTGGCTAGGCTATATAACAGATGTGGTCACCCCATATTTGCTTTGAAATAGTGGAGTGGCACGTCCCCGACAGAATGATGCCATAATTTGATTTACAATATAATATCCCTGTGGATTTTGACACAAGTGAACACCTGCATGATACGGACCTAAAGGGAGAGGTCAAGGGGATCCCATTGATTGGACTTAGTATCACCGCGATTTCATTACCTTTTAGGATCATCGACACGATCGAGCATGTAGTCACCACGGATGCCTTGCAGGTCCCGATTCAATATGATCATCTTTACATGGCATGGTTTCTTACTGTTGCTCAACAATTCATAATTGCGGCTCCAGAAAAGCCTCCCGAGTTTGGTCCCAAGCCAGTAGGAGTCACTTTGGAGATACTGGTAAATTCTATTTATAATGGGTCTATATGTAATTTCCAAATTTTTTTAATCTTAATTTGATACTTATATTGTACTTTCATGGTACAAGGTAATGCACTTGCTAAAATATATGCATTAGTACTGAACCATCCTATGTGAGCGATCACATGAGATCCCACATCGAAGGAGATATCTGACTTGGCACATACTGCTCTTGTTAGGGTGCGTTAGGAGTTCCAGTTATCTGTTGATCTATTACAAGTCCATGACCTTATATCGAAGCCGGTCCCACGACCTTCTCGCCGTCATTAGAAGTGTCTCAGTAAGGGTACGTCATCCTCACAGCCTGCTACGTTATCTTCACCACCGATCGACGTCTCATCACCGCATATTACGTTATCTTCATTTGATGCCGGTCCATCTACCTCTACACATCATATCTCTTCCCCACTAGACCCTACTTTATCACAGCCCAGTAGTACTACCACATTATCTTCCCTACTAGACCCCAGCTTATCACAGCCCACTAGCTACTTGTACTATTACGTTTTTTTTCCCACTGCCCCTAGCTTACCACAGCCCACTACTAGTACTAAGTTACCCACCACTACCAATGTTACTACTATGTTTTCTTCTCCACTGCCCTCCAGCTTATCACAGCCTGATATGTTACTTTCCCCACCAGACCCCATCTTATCATAGCCTTCTACATTATCTTCACCACCGCGCGCTAGCTTATCATAGCTCAGTACGACATACTTTTCTACACTCCCAACTATATTCGATGATATTGACATGCAACATTATGTGAGTATATTGACAATAGACTAATCATTTACTTCACCTGACGTGTAGCAGCAGCTTCCGCTGGTACTTTATCAACTCTTATACCTACAAAGCATGCTGAGGGATTGACAAAGTTGGTCATAGCAGAGGTTGCATATGTGCCTGTGGTACTTATTGGTATAGGTCGAGGGAGAACTAGACCGAGGGGTAGGGGCAAGAGCAGAGGTGAAGGTGTAAAGGCATACACCCATGCAGGAGTTGAGAGGGATGAGAGACCTAAAAGGAAGAGAAAAAAACCTAGTTGTGGTACGTAGTAGGTTGATTGTTAGTTGTTACTATTGTAAATGGATATTTGTTATGATTAGTTGTATTATTTGAGGGGTATAAGGCCCAATAATTTTGGCAAATTTGAGAAAAGACATTAAATATAATTAAAATTTTAAGTATCGAAAATAAGAAACATTATATATTAGAAAAATGAAACCAAAGAGCTTCAACGCAATACAACCTGAAAATTATTTAAAAATAAAGTAAACAAATAAATATTAACTGAGCAAACCAACCATTAAGTTTTACTCCATCTCTATTTACTTTATCAGAGATTTGAAGAGCCACTGAAAAGTATATGATTCGATGATCCAATGGGTTGTAGTAGAGATTTGACTACTCACTTAAAAAGTTTTACTGTTGTGCCAATTTGAATACAACTGACAAATATAGAGATATATATAACATGATATGACCACTCACTATTCCATGGAAGAAATTATTGACTACTTTCAATAGTTTTTTACACATTCACGAGACTGCATCAATGCCCACTGTGAACACCTCATTTTGTGACCCCCGCAAGAATCCTAATTTCCAAATAAATGAACACGCATGCATGCACGGGCATTCTTAGATGCACACATGCTTTGTATATGTGATACAGGTCAAGGAAGAAAGCCGAAAGGACCCCGGATGAGAAGTTACAAAATTATCGAAAATTGCCAGAATCGAAAATCGTCAAAACTCCTGAAAACTTGTGAAAGGAGAGTTACACATTTCAGATCATCCTGAAACTTTGAGAATTGTTAGATATTACCATAAGGAGTAGCATACTCAAAAATCAGCTCGATCCGACGGTCGGATCTCTGAAAATTCAGAAAACCATGAGTTTGTCTTGGGTGATCAAATGGAGGCCTTCTCGAAGTTAAAATGATCTGAAATTTGTTCAATAGATAGGTATTATCGTGGGGAAGAACATATTCAAAGCTTAGCTTTGTCGGACATGGGATCATCAAGAATCAATTTGTCTATCGTGCAATTATAGTTAAAATGTCCTTCATAGCAAATTAAAATAAATATAGGCCTTCCCAAATTCTGATCGACCTCAAATTTGTAAAAAGTTAGAAAACATTTTGAGGGAAAACATATTCAAAATTCAGCATAATCCAACAGCTAGAAGTTCAGTTGTCGAGGTTGCTGTACATAAGTACGTTTCCTATGCGGGAACAAACTTTTTGTACCAACCCGAGGAGACCGAGTCCTTTCCGAACTCTGATTGTCTTCAAATTTTTACAGGGTCTAAAAGACTTATATTTTCAATATATATCCAAACTTAAGCATGATCCAATGGTTAGAACTTGACTTTTCTTGCAAACAAGTGACCTTGTCTACAATAAGTACCTTTCCTACATGGAAACAAACTCTTCATACCAATCAGAGCAAACGGAGACCTTCCCGAACTCTGATGGACCTGAAATTTTTACACGATCTAGAAGACTTATATTTTCAACACATATCCAAAAATAAGCATGATCCAACAGTGGGAAGGTTTCGCGACATGCTCCAAGAGTCCTAGTCGCAATCTCTTTTCTTACTCTCCAAGTATTTTTTCAACTATAAATAGACCCCCCTTCATTCATATTTTTGATCAACAATCAAGGGGATTTCGTGGTACACACCAAGAGAACCTTATTCTCTCCCTCCAAGGAGGCTCAGGTATAATTTTCTCTTTCTTCTTTTATTTATTCGTCAGTTTTATAATTCATACTCTTGTTTGCATAATTTCTATCATTTGATAGCTTTTCAAAACCCTTTTTCAAATTGATTTTCAATATCAAAGGCATATAACAAACCCTAATCCAATTCCAAAATAGTATTATTACTTTCTTACTTTTTCAAAATACCGAATTAGTGGTATTGTTATACGAAGGAATCAATAATCGCTATATATTCAATCTAACTCATAAATTGCGGTGTATATGTGATGAATACTCGATGATGAGAGCACTAGTGCCATCTATACCGGTTTAATCAATGAACTATGGTATACGATCGGTCAACTCGCCTCATATTACATCAAATATAAGATTCCACATTGAATCAGTTTTCGAAAAGCCCAATAATTTACAAAATCACTTGTTTCATTGCATTTATTATTGTCAAATTTTCTTTTTCAAATCACACACACACACTTATTTTTAAAATCATGGGCGAATTAAGAAACACATCGTTTTCATCCCAACCCCAAAATCTTGATTTCTAAAGCAAGCACGAAAAGTTGTAAAGTAATAGCAATAGCATGCAAGAACTGAATTATAACACATGCATATCCTACTTAAGAGACCGAAAGGGCGAATTGGGTGCCTAACACCTTCTCGATTCGTAACTTAATCCCCGAACTTTCGAATCAACTAGTTTCGCATACATTGTGTATAAGATGATATTTAGTCCATAAATACGTCTCTTTTACACAAACTTTTTTTGTTTGTTTAGTAAAACAAACTGGCGACTCTTATTCTTTTCAAAACCGATTTTCAAAGTAACAATGGAATTTCCGCCCACGAGGACCCCGGGCGTCGAAAATGCGGGTTCTCACACCCACTAATTTTACAACAAATACAAATGTGAAAAGCATTGATTTCACTTCTATAGAAGAATCATATTCATCTAACTCTCATCTCACTTCAATATCAATAAAAATATCCAACGTTTTCTTACTTCTTTCTTACTATAAACAAAACATGATCAATTCCTCGAAAATTGATTATTTGGTTCCCCTCCTTCCATCTGAAATTCAAAGGGAAATACGAGATAGATTTTTGAGAAATCGAGCTTTTAGAATCACACCAATGTGTCCAGGGTTTTTGAAAACTCCATCTCCTCTTTTGAGGCCAAGAGATTTTCTATATCAATGGCCTAATCTCGAATTTTCCTTTCGTTCCCCACTAGCATTCGTACCTTTGCACTCATGGACGCTTTTATTCTATGTTTATCTATGGTATTTTCTAAATACTTATCACATGCCTTTTGACTGCTCACTGCATTTGTACATTACATGGAATAAATGGGTATACTATAACAATACTCTGTTTGATAAGTTTTGGTTTGAAGTGTTTGGTGAAGACTGGAGGGTGTTGCATACGGACAAAACTCACTACATCCATTGACTGAATCAATTGATAAACATCTCTTGTTGATAGCAAAGTTAATTGACTGAACCAATCGAATAAGCCTCAAATGGACAACGATAGTTGTTGACCTTAAAGTCAATTAATCTTATTTTAATAATAACAATAAGTTAACAAAGTGTTATTTAACTTGTGTGTTCAAATGATGTTAGCTCTTAACAATATCTCTACCGACCAAGTTTGACTTCGAACCGAAAACGTCAATTCTTATTCAAGCTCAACACTTGCTTGAACTCACAAGAAATGAACTTAAATGACCTCTGTGTGCTATACAAATAACCACAACCAAGAGAGGATCAAGATCAACAAACAAGTGAAGAAACGTATAAGAAAATCAAGCATTTCGAAAACTCGAATTATTAACAAAAATTGAGTGAGTGCTTAGATTTTATGTAAAAGTTATCATTGATCAATTATGTAGCTCTTAAGATGATTTAATCTTGGTAAGATTGATTGGAACTAGTTTTCTCTTTGAAAATGCCTTTTACCGAAAACTAATCATCTTGAAAAATTCACCATAAATTCATATGAATGATTCTTGTTACAAAAACTATATTAGAAGTCTTACAAACCTATTTTTGACATTCCCCAAGCATTAGAATCGATTTTGGAGTCAAAATACAAAAGTTGAAAAATTGCACAAAACCTCCCTACTTTAGAGAAATGTAGTCGACTACATTACCATTGAAGGAGTTGACTACTTTATGTAGTCGACTACATGAAATGCATGGGAGTCGACTTCATCGAGGAAATATAGTCGTTGGAGATTTCTTGCTAGACTAGTTTTGTGCTTTGACCACCCCAAACGGCCATATTGTTTCCCAAACTATATATATGACTTCTAAAATACTTTTTGGGCACTCTTACTAACTTTGAACATCATCTATTGCCAAAAATCATTCTTGAGAGTTTTACTTGAAAAATCAAAATCTTCACTTAATCAAATCATTAATTCTTGAGCTATCATTCTTGATCAAACTTGATAACCTCTAGCGTGAGCTTAATTTGTATTCTTTATACACTTGAGTGTTATTGTACTTTGGTGTGTATCACCAAAAACTTATTCTTCTAAATTCAAAAGAGGTTTATCTCTTAGAAAAGCAAGAAGTTGTTCTTGTGTTGAGTGTTGTGAGGTAGCAACATTTGTAAGAGTTTGAATGCTTGTAGTGGTTTGATCTTCACCCGGAAGAAGATTGGTATTAGTGAAAATTCTCGGGGAACTAACCGAGCACGAAAGTAGGGGCTAACAAGCCAAACCATGTGGACAAAAAGTCTTCGACTTCTATTGGTTTAATCTTTCTATCTCTTGCTCTATTATATACTGCTACATCTTCATTGTGATTGTAATTAACTTTGTATCTTAGTTGCTTGATTGATATTGACATTAAATATTTTTAAAAACGATTTTAAAAATTTGATTAAGTTTTTAAAAACCCTATTCACCCCCCTCTAGAGTATTTTCCGACCAACAATAGTCATAAACCAACTTAATTCGAATGGAAAATCAATGCAAATTGATTTTTTCACGGATATGACCCAGAAGATTTGCTGAACTATGTATGCCAAACTATTATATGAAAAACAAAGTCTTTGAACACATGGTTTTTATACAATACTAAAAAAATGATCACGACTCCAGATGCACAGATGCAAATGAAAAGTGATTGAGACACTAGATTTATCTAAAAGTGACGGCTGTAAATAGCCATGAATCGTCTACTTTCATTTCATCCAATGGATGTAAATGCTTATTCGTCTAATGCATATGATGGATAAGTTTTATGCTCATTTTAAATTTTAATTATATGTAATGGGTTTATCTAAATGCTTGCTTTCTTCATGTATTTATTTTATGAGATCGAAGTGAGATTGTGTAATGTATGAGATGCTATATTAGATATTTAGAAACATGTAATTGAACAGTGCGTTGGATTTGACGAGTCCCTTGGGAAAAATATTAAGCTTTTTACTTTATCAAAGATTTGACAAGCCACTAAAACAGTTTTGCTGTTGTTGGGATTTGAATACAAATGAGAAAATTGTAGACAATTATAGGAAATGAAATAACAGCTCTTGTAAAAAGCTATATTAAAGCATTCACGTGACTGCATAGTGCTTTGTCCTCTAAGAGAAATGTAATAATTTTAAAATAAATTTCTTTTATATATACACATTACAGGTCTTACAAACATAATAGATCATCTAAAAATGACTTCCACAACTTCATTTTCTGCTCGACGAGTCTTTTTTCCATTGTGATAACCTACTTAACTCGGAAGAGCAATTTTGTTTGTGCAATGCTTTGAATGAGCTAACTAAGTCTGAAAAATGTTGCGACCGAGATAACCGTCAGACTTGGTTTCAATTTGCAACCATATTTAATTCTCACCAGTTGGCCTGACATCAAACTTCCATGGAATAATAACACTGAAGAGCTTAAGTCTTTGTGGATAAATCTCGAAATTTCTGTATTCAAATTTGAGAAGTACTACCAAGATATAAAAGTTGCTTATACAAACGTGAATGAAGTCGATTTCGATGCGGTAAAATAAACATCAATCTTTTAAAAATTTTGTTACTTTTATAATATAAGCTTTAACCATTTGCTGATATACTTGTAGAGCAACTAAGCGAAGAGGTCGTATCACAAGAAAGAAGGCAAGTTGTTCCTATACTATACCTCTTAGCTAGTCCTGATGAATTACGTATGAAGAAAACACGCAGTTCGGGTATAAATGATCTTTTCGATGGATGTTTTGTTTAATATGGATGGATGACTCATTTTCTATGTATTATTTATGTTCACTTTTTATGTTTTATTATGTTCATATTAAATTTTAATCTTATGCAATGCTTTTTGTTAAGATAACAAACTAAGTTCAACATTTATTAAAGTACAAAATTTCCTAACGTGATTGCAACGTTACACATAAAACAAAGGAAAATATGACACATGAAACAAACTAAAACATATAAAGACATCAACTTAAACATTACATACTAAAACCAAATATTAATTGAAACAATCTTTAAAGAAATTCCAGTACATTATATAGGGGAACTTGACGCCTTCTTCCACCAAGTACATGAGATAGGCGTGATCTTTTTGCAGGAAAGATAAGATAAAATATTATGCATTAAAACCTTCAATTAATTTTTAATACAAAATAATTGGTAAAATAAGCTCTCACCATTTCCCTCTCAATATCGCCTTAAAATTTTGCGAGATATTGGGCCCTATTTTTAGGATAATCAATAAAAAAATTTGGATGAAAAGTAGGCATTTCTTTATCATTGTAAAAGCAGTTAAATTTTTTCACCGCTGGTTCAACTTTGGCCACAGCTGAGCAAGTTGATCAGGAGTCACATCAATGTTTTTCCGCAAGGAGCTCAATTTCTTAGGTGCTATATTAAAAATTGCAGCAATTTGCTTCCATGTTAGCTGGTTATCACGCTCACACCACTTACCATCATGGGTCACTTGTTTTCAAGTATCACACATCATAATTTCGTTAGTCATTAAGAATTTATCTATGTTTTCATATTGGTTATCGTTTGAGCTAGAAGAAGCCATTGTTAAGAGTGAGTTATTAGAAAATTATTTATAAATTGTACTTATATAATGCTATATAGACATGCATTGCTACAGTACAATGCTATGTAAATGAAATGACAGTACATTTTTATGACACTGAGTTGACACTACACTGCACTATCACTGATAAACTCATTCGCAACTCTTTTAATGAGATGACAATACGCCTCGATTTATAAAATTATGAAGCAACGATGGTGCTAATATTATGTGTACATAGGAGGGCAATTGCTACAGTACACTACAATGTAAATGAAATGACAATACACTTCTATGACACTAAGCTAACAATACAACAATACGACTGGCAACTATGTGATTGAGATGGCAGTATAGCTTGATTTACAAGAGTCATTATGACAGTAGAAGCTGGCAATAATGGTAGTTGCTTTAAATTTAAATTTAAATAAGGCGAAATATCGCCAATTTCAAGGCGTATCTAACAAATTCAAATTCACCATACTTAAGAAATACAACAACATAATAAGTTAACACAAAGATCCTAATAAGTTACATAATAAGTTAACTACAAAGATCTCAACAACATAATAATTCAACTTCACCATACTTCACCATATTTGTCTAAATTAACAATACATCATAAGTTAACATAAATATCCTAATACCTGAAAGCTTGAAATCTTAAAGATGTAAATAATAAAGTAAGACTGCATATCTAATTAGAAGGCAACAACAACTGTTTGTTCTTATTTCGGGGACAAGTGCAGTGATCATGTCCCGCCTCCCCACAAATCTCACAATGGTTGTTCCTTCAACGATTGATCATGTCTATCTAGTTATGAATGCGTGAAGATAGTCAACCATTTTGACGTAACAAATTTGGATTAGGGATCAAAATACCTACAGTATGGGGCAAATAGGTTTCCCAATAATCTTTTGGTAAAGTAGGATGCAGAGTACTAAAAAAGCTAGCAACGTATAACTCAATACTCACGTATTGATCAATTAAATACTTCGGACCAAGCCTTAGTTCAACACACACCACCATAACATGTGAATAAGGATACTTAAAAATTCCCTACCTCTTGCAACTGCACGTGCTTTCCTGGATGTTTACATTCTTCTTTTGGTTGACGTGACAGAGACTACTCCCTCCGAATTGTTATGCCTAAAAATAGTATATTTGGCGATATCCTTCATAAGCTTCGATAATTAAATCCCCCTGAATGTCGTGTGTTTCACCTCTGAATCTTCAATCCTTTTTTTTCCTTGCTCACCTCGATGGCAAAAGTACATAACAAGGCAATGAAAAATGAGCTGCACTAATGCAATAATAGAGAAAAATCTCACTCTAATTAAAACTCCGTTGAAAACCTCCGAAATATTTGTTGACATTATCCCATAGCGATGCCTTCCATCATGAATAAAAGTCCACTTTTCTAGGGAAATTTGGTTTAACCACCTCCACGATTTTTTTCCTTCGCTCATCTGATATTCATCATACTCTTTTATCATGACCATGTACTTATTGAATTTCAGCAAGCAGTAAGCAGTGGCAGCTTTCTACATTAGTATCTTTAAAGTCTCATCTAGTTTATATTTGTTTGTGAAGTTATTATGAATATTCTGCATATAGAACCAATGGTACGTATTCCACTCTTGAAATTGTGATTCAAAATTGATTATAGTCAATATGCCCCTGTGGCGATCAAAAATCAAGCAGATGTCATCTCTTCCCCTCACGACATAATGCCAAAACCACATGAGAAAATAATGCCTTGTGTCATGGCTTTCTCATCGCCGTATCCAAACACAAAAATGAAAATATTTCTTCGCTTGCATCAATGGCCATTACAACAAATAATTTCTCAGTATACTTGCTACGTAAATGTGTTATGTCTATACTTATAACAGGCTGACAATGCCTTAAGCCTTCAATAGACGCACTAAAGGCCCAAAAAATCTTTTCAAAAATACAATAATGGCCATCATACTGTTTGCTTCTACACTCATGGATTGTGCATGGGTTGTTGTACTTAATGGTAGCCAAATATCTCGGCATAGTAGCATAAGACTCTTTCCAATTCCCAAATATTGTTTTAATATCCTTTTGTTTCGCATTTCATGCTTTCCGATATGAAATCTTGTAACCATATTCATTCGTAACAAATGCCACGATAATGCGAATCTTAAGGGCTGGATCAACCTCAACCAAGTGTTTTACTTTACTGGCAATGAATTTGTAATCCAAATGTTTGTGAATTAGTTTCAAATGATCAAATATGCATGTGTGGAGACTCTCGAACTTCGTTATCTCAAATTACACGTGTTTCTTCTTCCTCTTACAAGCACGAACCGCCATTTGCACTATTTTCATGCAATTTACACCCAATTGCCTATATATCTGCCTTTGATTTATTGATAATTGTAGACACCCCGATCCGTGACCCCCGCAAGAACCCTAACGACTTACGAGAACTACTGTTTTTGGAGTCTGGGCCCCCCCGAGCATCCGAAACTACCATGAGGAGGTTTTGTTGCGCGACAAACCTATCTTTTTGTAGGATTGTCGCACGACATATCACATTGTCGCGCGACAATCCCTGATATGTCGCGCGACAATCCCACTATATCGCGCGACAATCCCTCTCTGCACGCGACCAACAACTTTCTGACACATCACAGTGTCATTACCCATCACTTCAGCCGCTTGTCGCGCGACATACGGGAATGTCGCGCGACAATCAGATATGTCGCGCGACACTTGCATTTCGTTGGGGAATGTCGCGCGACAATCCCCTCCGAGCAGTATAAATAGACCAGCCCCCCCAAGGGTTTAAGAAGAGGAGCATTTTTTGGAATCTGGGAATTCTAGAACTTAAGTCTGATTTTACCAAGCATTCTATATTATCGTCTTATCTCTGAAGAATTATCGGATCTATTCTCGACACTCGACGTGTCCCGTCTCTGGAACCGAATTCTCGAAAATATCTGAAGAAGGAAAAGATTATTATCACTGGAAATCTCTCCGCCGGATTATATTTTCTTTCTTATTATTTTTTTCGTCGGGAAGGTAAAGAAAGTCTCTCCTAGTATTTAACATTAAATATTTGTATACTTGTTTTATTTCTGTTATTTTGTCCATGTTTTATTTGAATAAACTTATTGTCAAGTTACAAATAGCCTGTCGTTTTCAAAACAAAAGACCCTGATAAAATCATTTGTAAAACCAGAAGAGTAAGTACATTACCATCCGGATAAAACTCTGTTTTCAAACCCGGACCGTTAAAACTTACTTAGGAATTAAAAACCCGACATATCCTATCTGTTTCATAGATTGCGATACGTCCGGTAAAACTCCCCTCAAGAGTTCCAATTCCATATTGAATTAGTTCCATTATATAGATCCGGACTTTTTACGAAAAATAGTCAAAACCCGATAAAACCATCATTATCCGAGAAATAATACGGGAAACTCCGTTTCTAAAGAAAATCACTTTTGTCACTTATAAATTATATTTCTCAAAACGAAACATCGGATCTTGGAACACAAAGTTTTCTATCCCTTTCCCGTTTTTCCTAAAGAATTAGGGTTTCCACTTAGAAAGTAGTAGGCTATCAGTAAAAGCATCCAAGTTTTTCAACATAGAATAAACGTATAAGACCACTAGAGACCGAAAGGGCGGAATGGGTGCTTAACACCTTCCCAAACCGTAATATAGTTTCCGAACCCTATAGAATCCTGGTTTCGTAGACAAACGTGTAAAGAAAGGCTTATCTGTAACCTTTCCTTTTACGCAACTATTTTTGTCCGTTTTCTCGTAAAACGTGCTGGCGACTCTGAACAAATCCCTTTGCATCTAGAAATAAAACATAGGGACACTTGATACGAATCAAGAGAGAAAACACTCCTTGCAAATGGAACGACGGGATCCGTTCCGACGTTTCAGACGCCCTAACCGAAACGGGGACGAGACCCGGGGGGTCGCATTTGCGGATTCTCACAGTGGCGACTCTGCTGGGGACAGCCTTAGAAAACTAGACTCTTATATGTGGAGTTTTGTTTATCTGTTGAATACTTGCTTTTTTCTGCTTTCCCTACTTATAAAAAAAATACGTAACCAAGATAATGATATTTGTAAACCCAACCTTTTTCGCATGCACTGTCACAAATCATGCATTGGTTCTACGAGTGTGAATTTACCCCAAACCCTCGGAAGTATTATAAGTGAGTAGGGAGTTGGCTTACTTGGGCCAACATAAACCGAAAGCATTTACTTCCACTCTCCTTGGCCAAGTACGCCCCCGAGGTATATCGAGTGACGAGAACACTCACGTACCCAGGAAGTATATCAAAAGGCTCTTGCACGTACCCGCCCCTGGGGTATATCGCAAGGTCTTGCCAAATAGGAGGGAGCCTGAAGCCTTAACCGTTCATACACCTGCGCTACATATAAGATCGAGTCAAGTTAAAACACTTGTCAAACAGCCGTAGGGGATGTACCACCTTACGGCTTACTTTTGGACACCCTTTCTCGGCAATTTTTAGTGGTTCTTTTGGCAAAAATCGAGTCGCATCACAGTCTTCCTTCATCTTCGCCACGTGGTTTCGTCTACAGTCGTGAAGCAACAACAGACTGGAAGGTTGGGCCGGCCGTGATCACACCAGAAGACTAGTAAGACCAAGCACACCTGAAATGGCCGATGAACGCGAGAATTGAGAGACAGATCAGAACCTAGCCGAGGCATCATCAGCTCAGCCAACCCTAGCCGAAATGCACCGTTTACTCATGACCGTCAGCAGGGATCTGGCAAACCTCACGAACGAGCAACAGGGTACCCGGATCCGAATAGAAGAATTATCAGCCGAACGAACTGCACCACCGGGGTTTGATCGACTACCACCGAATCGAGATCCGAACCAAGGACAGTCTTCACAAGTACTCCCCCTAGTTCAAGGAACCAATCCACCCCAAACGGGCCCTATCGTAGCTGGTCCAGTTCAAACCGACCCCAACAATCAGAACCAATAGGACCCGAATTCAGGCCCCACTTACCAACAGCAAGAGCCACCCATAGTTTGGCCGCAACCCCAAGTACAACCCGGCTTTGACCCCTAATACCAACCATGGCCACAAGTTCCCGCAAGACCTATTCCACCACCGGCCCCAGTAGCCCTCCCTAATGAGTACCCAGACATCAACCGACTTCGGGCAGTATACGCAGAATCGGTAATAGCACGGGAACAGCCCGACGAGGTGTCAAGAGAGAGTGAGGAAATGAAGAAGCTGAAAGAGCAGATGAGGGTCCTGCAGAAGGGGGTGTCCCTAATAAAAGGAGCAGATGAGATCACAGATATGAATGCCTTCTCCCTCTACCCAGAAGCAAGATTACCCCAGGGATTCAAACTCCCTTCCATCACCAAGTTCACGGGAACCACGCCCCCTAAAACCCATCTACAATCCTACATCAGATCCATGCAAGTGTCCGGTTGTGGAGAGCCGAAATTAGCACAGGCCTTTCACTTGACTCTCACGGGGGCCGCCCTGAGATGGTTTTTTGGTCTGAAAAGGCATCACACGCAGACTTGGGAAGATATCGTCAAGGAATTTATGACCAAATACGGGTCCAACGAGGATTTGGAAATTACCCGTAAACACCTGGAAATGGCCAAACAGGGCGAGAAAGAAAGCTTCAGCGACTTTGTCACCCGCTGGAGGGAGATGGCCTCCCAAATGTCCAAATGACCCGATGAAGAAGAACAGTTGGAAATCATTCAGAAGAACTTCACTCCGTCCGTACTGAGTTGCATGGGAAAACATGTATTCCCACACTTCAGGGCCCTGTTGAGTATGGGGTCACAAGTAGAGGAAGAATTGGCCAAGAAAGCTGAAACCGATACCAAGAAAGCCGCATACACCGGGAGAAAGACAACCACTACAGCCGTGAATCAAATAAGCTCATACCCCTATCAACAGAACCCCTTTCAACAACCACAACAACCACCTCCGATGAGTTGGCCCGCACAAGGAGGCCCTTCGAACACCGAGGACAAGAAAAGGAGAAACTTCTGCACCTTCCCCACTACCCTGGTAAAAAGTATGGAGCTGCTCCGAAAGGCCGGACTAATCACTCCACTCAACCCGCGCCCCCCACCAAACCCTATTCCCAACACCTGGAGAATGAATGAGAATTGTGCGTATCATCAAGCTGCAGGGCATGACACGGAGCGTTGTTTGGCCCTTCGCCATCGTATTCAAGACCTCATTGAAGCCGGAACCATCCCCGCACCCGGCGGGCCCAATGTTACCAACAATCGGGGTCCTCGTCCTCAGAATCTGGAATGTTGTCCCTCTGATCGGGGACATGTGGCAAGTGACCCGAAATCGCCCTAGCTAAATGGGTCTGTCCCCGTATGTAATGGGGATCACCTCCCAATGCCCGATACCTCTCATAGAAGACCCGTCCCCGAGTCCCCTTCGGCTCCCTCATCAGGTAACGGGCAGCAAAAACAGCGTAGTCTCCCTCCTCGACGAACGTCTGAAAGCCGAGTCCGTCGACCAAGGCCTGCACCGTCACCGGATCGATCTCGCCCGTCCGCCTCATCAGAAAAGGAGGGAATAATAGAACACGAGGCCACTGGGACGGCGTGTGCTGGCGAATGACCCTCTCGCCCAAGTAAAAGAGAAGGCCGTACTCATCCCGGATAAGCCGCCTGGTCCTCGAGGCAGTCAGAGCACGGCCATACCCAAAATGGAGACCCAGATCACCCCAAGGGGCCCACTCAATCTGAAAAGATGACAAGATTTTATTTTCAGTAATTTATATATATATATATATATTCTATCTGACTATTGAAGAGCAAGAAAACTAAAAAATTTTACCTGCTCCTCCCGCAGATCGTGGACGGCAGCAGCTCCGGTCTCCCGAGTCCGGTATACATAGGGAGCCCTGTAGTTCCCCGCAATGAATCGGCGGAGAAAAGGGAACTAGTCCTCGTTCTCAACGAGGAGATCCACCTGGGCGCGACCCAGGCGAGTATAAGCAACAAACCAACTCTGAGGAAGAAATATAAAGAAAATCAGCAATGATCAACAGGTAATATGTAAAGAGCTGAAGCAAAGACAAAAGGACTAAAGTATGTACCTCCCACAGCAGAGAAAAGCCCTTGAGGTTCAGGGCTAAATGGCGAGAGACCTGGTCCATGGCATCATATAGGACTGCAAGAATGAAGCCTCCCCAGTCATAGTCAAACATGAGGCTGAAGTCCCGAAGATGGGGCAACCACCAAAGATGAGCCGTGTCCCCACCACGAGCCTCAAATAAATCATAGAGCGTCAGTAGAAGAAGGACGCGGGCATACTGGCGCGCCTTCTGACGGGTCATAGGAACCTCTGAAGCAACTAGCCGAGCTCTCTCTGTGGCTAGCCGCGTAACCAAGACACCCCGAGGAATCGTATCACCGGAACTCCGTCGCTCCGGGAACCATCCAAGTGCGCTAACAATACCCTCTGCCATCAGACGCAAAGGGACATCGATCTAAATGGGGACCCCCCCTGAAGGAACCTGGTCAGAGCAAAAAGATCGAGGGGTGTCATCGTCATCTCACCCCAGCTCCAATGGAAGGTATGAGTAGTATCCCACCAATGGCAAGCCAGTGCCGACACCAAAATTGCCGCCCTAGAAACCCGCTCTGGGAGGGCGTCGAAGAGGGAGCCAAAAGGAGTCGCAAGAATCAACTCCTGGACAGGGGCCGGTGCCCGTCGCCACTCCAAAGATATAGTGTTGGGGGAACCCCAACCCCGGCCAACCCACTGCAGATAAGAGAACGAGTATGGGGCTATAAGGGTAAATTATGTAATTTTCCAAACCTGAGGGTACTTTGGTGTAATTATGAGAGTTATGGGGCTATAAGGGTAAATTATGTAATTTTCCAAACCTGAGGGTACTTTGGTGTAATTATGAGAGATATGGGGCTATAAGGGTAAATTATGTAATTTTCCAAACCTGAGGGTACTTTGGTGTAATTATGAGAGATATGGGGCTATAAGGGTAAATTATGTAATTTTCCAAACCTGAGGGTACTTTGGTGTAATTATGAGAGTTATGGGACTATAAGGGTAAATTATGCAATTTTCCAAACCTGAGGGTACTTTGGTGTAATTATGAGAGTTATGGGGCTATAAGGGTAAATTATGTAATTTTCCAAACCTGAGGGTACTTTGGTGTAATTATGAGAGATATGGGGCTATAAGGGTAAATTATGTAATTTTCCAAACCTGAGGGTACTTTGGTGTAATTATGAGAGATATGGGGTTATAAGGGTAAATTATGTAATTTTCCAAACCTGAGGGTACTTTGGTGTAATTATGAGAGTTATGGGGCTATAAGGGTAAATTATGTAATTTTCCAAACCTGAGGGTACTTTGGTGTAATTATGAGAGTTATGGGGTTATAGGGGTAAATTATGTAATTTTTCAAAACCTGAGGGTACTTTGGTGAAATTATGAGAGATATGGGGCTATAAGGGTAAATTATGTAATTTTCCTAAACCTGAGGGTAATTTGGTGTAATTATGAGAATTATAGGGTTATAGGGGTAAATTATGTAAACAATAAGCGGTATCACAGGTAAAAGTATGTGTTCGCTAAAATCGGACGTTATTCCTAGACAGACATGCATGCTAACATTGTTTAAAATGAATACAGGAAACGACAAAAAAAAGCAGAACAGATAAATACACAAGAGAAGACATACCAGAGATCGACGGCGAATCTCGTGAGAGATAGGCTCCATCAAGAGCCACGGGACATCCGGGACCGGAGCAGCTCGGATAGCATCTCGATAAACCACCGCCCGACCACGGTCTATCCCATCCTCATCATACCAATCCAAGTCCGCCCAGTCGTCATGATGAGGGCTGCAGCGGAGAACGCCCTGAGCGTCAGTAAAGGTGACCTCCTCCTGGTCACCCTCTAGTCTGTCGGGATGAGCAGGGTCCATCGGTATAGGTAGAATATGTGGAAAAGATCGGGAAAGTCGAAAACACGGCAGAGCTTCCGCGCTAGAAAGAAGAGAGAATGAGAGCTAGAGAGAGAAAGAGAAGGGAGAGAATGAGGTGGAATGAGCTCAGCAGGAGGCTTATATAGTGGGTCAGTTTGTCGCGCGACAGATGGCCACATTGTCGCGCGACAAAGAGCTCCTCACCGAAATGTCGCGTGACAAACCACCCTCTCCCCTGATTTTTTGACCTTTTTTCTCATTTTTATTTCCTGCAGGAGGACTTCCGAGAAGCAGTTTTCAAGAAAATTGCTAAAACCGCACACCCAGGATGAGAACACGAGGAAAAACTTCCAAATCGTCTCTCCGAAAAAATGCGAGAACAGAATGCCACGATTAAAAGTAATCTCTGATCTCACAGAGAGCCCAAGACCAACGATATAAAAGAAGCAAAAAAATACCTGAGACGGGAATAGAAAAAAAATTGAAAGAGTAGAAAAGAGAAGTAACCCGTATGAGCGCCCAAAGCGAGTGAGAGAAACAGAAATGTAGAGTGACAAGGAGAGCCACGCCAAAAGTGACAGCTAGGCCAAATCGGCTCGGGGCTTCGTTTTGGGTGAGTAAGGCTCCTGATCACGGCAAAGGGATAAAAAGACTCCTGGTCAAAAACAGAGAAGGCCAGGAAGAGTCTTTCCCAAAAGAGGGAGAAATAAGGGCATCGAAAAACATAAAACGATATGGGCCCACCAAAAAGAGAAAACTGAGAAGAAAACAGAGATCAGAGATTGAACTTTCAAACAAATTTTCTTTTCAGCACGATACAGAAGATATGGTTTGGAAAATCCTCGAATCATCCCGCTGCGGAAAGCAAAGAAAATAAAAAAAGACTGCCTTCTGAGAGAAGTATCCTCACTCAAGGAAAACATGAGAGCAAAATTCAAGAAAGGTACAGGAAAACAGACATTCGGATAAGATTAGACCTCGAGGAAACTCTTTTCACCCTCACAAAAGCTTCTCTCTCTCACTCTAGCAGTCTAAGGGAGACAAAAAATTAAATTTCACGAGAACCACAACACAAGCCCTCTTCGGAGGCAAACCACAACACAAGCCCTCTTCAGAGGCAAAAGTTACTCATGAAAGTCCTCCCAGAGGCAATTTTCCTTATTCTTACAGATCTAGAAGCCCTCCCAAAGAGGCACAACGGTAGTCCTCCCACCTGAGGCGAAGCCCTCCCAGAGAGGCACAACGGTAGTTCTTCCACCTGAGGTGAAGCCCTCCCAGAGAGGCACAACGGTAGTCCTCCCACCTGAGGCGCAATGGTAGTCCTCAAATCAAAGCCCTCGAAAGAGGCAATGAGGTAACAAAAGCCCTCTCCGGAGGCAAAACCAAACACGAGCCCTCTCCAGAGGCAGTCACGAATACTTCCTGTATACACACACTTCTTTAGAGTTCATGCGGGAGCCATGAATCATGGTCTCTTCCAGTCGCCTCAATTCCTTGCAAGCAAGGAGCTTGAGTCGAGAGGGTCTGTAGACACCCCGATCCGTGACCCCCGCAAGAACCCTAACGACCTACGAGAACTACTGTTTTTGGAGTCCGGGCCCCCCCGAGCATCCGAAACTACCATGAGGAGGTTTTGTTGCGCGACAAACCTATCTTTTTGTAGGATTGTCGCACGACATATCACATTGTCGCGCGACAATCCCTGATATGTCGCGCGACAATCCCACTATATCGCGCGACAATCCCTCTCTGCACGCGATCAACAACTTTCTGACACATCACAGTGTCAGTACCCATCACTTCAGCCGCTTGTCGCGCGACATACGAGAATGTCGCGCGACAATCAGATATGTCGCGCGACACTTGCATTTCGTTGGGGAATGTCGCGCGACAATCCCCTCCGAGCAGTATAAATAGACCAGCCCCCCCAAGGGTTTAAGAAGAGGAGCATTTTTTGGAATCTGGGAATTCTAGAACTTAAGTCTGATTTTACCAAGCATTCTATATTATCGTCTTATCTCTGAAGAATTATCGGATCTATTCTCGACACTCGACGTGTCCCGTCTCTGGAACCGAATTCTCGAAAATATCTGAAGAAGGAAAAGATTATTATCACCGGAAATCTCTCCGCCGGATTATATTTTCTTTCTTATTATTTTTCTCGTCGGGAAGGTAAAGAAAGTCTCTCCTAGTATTTAACATTAAATATTTGTATACTTGTTTTATTTCTGTTGTTTTGTCCTTGTTTTATTTGAATAAACTTATTGTCAAGTTACAAATAGCCTGTCGTTTTCAAAACAAAAGACCCTGATAAAATCATTTGTAAAACCAGAAGAGTAAGTACATTACCATCCGGATAAAACTCTGTTTTCAAACCCGGACCGTTAAAACTTACTTAGGAATTAAAAACCCGACATATCCTATCTGTTTCATAGATTGCGATACGTCCGGTAAAACTCCCCTCAAGAGTTCCAATTCCATATTGAATTAGTTCCATTATATAGATCCGGAATTTTTACGAAAAATAGTCAAAACTCGAGAAAACTGTCATTATCCGAGAAATAATACGGGAAACTCCGTTTCTAAAGAAAATCACTTTTGTCACTTATAAATTATATTTCTCAAAACGAAACATCGGATCTTGGAACACAAAGTTTTCTATCCCTTTCCCGTTTTTCCCAAAGAATTAGGGTTTCCACTTAGAAAGTAGTAGGCTATCAGTAAAAGCATCCAAGTTTTTCAACATAGAATAAACGTATAAGACCACTAGAGACCGAAAGGGCGGAATGGGTGCTTAACACCTTCCCAAACCGTAATATAGTTTCCGAACCCTATAGAATCCTGGTTTCGTAGACAAACGTGTAAAGAAAGGCTTATCTGTAACCTTTCCTTTTACGCAACTATTTTTGTCCGTTTTCTCGTAAAACGTGCTGGCGACTCTGAACAAATCCCTTTGCATCTAGAAATAGAACATAGGGACACTTGATACGATTCAAGAGAGAAAACACTCCTTGCAAATGGAACGACGGGATCCGTTCCGACGTTTCAGACACCCAAACCGAAACGGGGACGAGACCCGGGGGGTCGCATTTGCGGATTCTCACAATAATAAATTTATTTGAATTCTTAATTGTAAACTATTTTTTAACTTATCTTTAGTCTCGTAAGTGAGCCACTTTCGCAATTCATTCTCATCTACCAAATACTCATTCATCATCACCTTCTGATCCGCATACATAACATTAAAATGTGCGTACAACGACAGTATATTTTTCACAACCTATTCAATTTGGTTCGATTCTTCCCATTCATCGCTTTTAGTGTCGTTGATTTATGTAAGATTGTTAGATTCTGAGTAACAGTCCGTGTCCTCACCAGTGGCATCATCATTCTCTATAACATCTCCGCACTCATGTATAGGTTCGGGTATGGGTTGAGATGAATTGCAAATCTTCCTGTTACTCCTAAAACTGGAAGGCAAATTAGAAATATTAGTGCATTGCATCGATGATAGTGAGCTATACAACCCAAACAATGGAATATTTTTTCCAATTGGGAGCACGTCATAATTCAGGTCAACTTTCTCTACATAAAAATCAATTACATTGATAAATAGAGCATTGAAAATGGTAGCCATTATAAACTGTAAGCTCCTGTCATCGTCAATTTCATGAAGGAAGTAATTGTAAGTATTTGGGGTCACAAACATTGGATATCTACATAAAATTTTTAAGGTAGACGGCGATCGATCAACATATATTGCAGAATATATATTTTCTACTAATTTCAAGTAAGTACTATATTCATTTAAAACAATACATCTTTTATGTTGTATATCATAACCCCGTCCATGCTCTCCGTTAATAATATTATCGCGCCAATATAGAAGCATAAACACTTGTCTGCTTGCCATTATTCACCTTCAATACAATTAATTAAACTTATCACCAACTGATAATAAATCATTTCTTTAAAATAGTAAACTAATTTTTCAAAAATATAATTTAATTATAATAAAGACATTCTTTAAAATAACATACTTTTCTCATAAAAAACAAATGTGTACACACATTCTTTCAAAATAGTTAAATCATTTTTTAATAAACAAAATTAATTATCAGGCCCTACAAAAAAATTTAATTATAAAGCACTACAATATGTGATAAGAAACACATTCTTAAAAATAATAAGATAATTTCTTAAAAAACAAATATAAATACATGAACACAAATACATACATTCTACACATCTATATCACAAAATCACATATATACAATATACAAAAATTTAAAATATAACTACAAATATAGTCATTTACTCATTCATATTACACTACAAACATATTAAAGAAGTGAACTTTTAGTGATGTAATACTACATATATACAAGTAACTATTGATCTCTCACTACAAACAATCAAAAAAAAATTCAATCATATTAGAAGTTCATAATATATGAAGTATAAGAATATATGATAACTAAAATAGCATATTAAACATACATACCTTCTCTCTTTGAGGTGAGGAGAAATGCTTATTAATGAATGGATTAAATGAAAGTTAGTTTTTAGTAGAACTAATGGAAGAGAAGAAGAAAATGGTGAAATGCGGCTACTTTACTGAGCTTGAAATTAGGTTTCAAGAGAAGAACTTGAGTGAGTGAAAGACAGTAACACAAGTAGAGTAAAAATATGACACATAAAAATGCCATAAAGTATGGCTATTTTAACTAAAAAAATGCCATCCTAATTGGCGATTTTAGAAGTGATATTTTTAGTCTTAAAATCGCCAGTCCTTATGACGTTTTTACGTGAGATTTTTATTGCCAAAAAATTGCCCTACTTAAAATCACCACCACATGTGGCGTTTTTAACTCTAAAATTACCATCTCTCCCGGCATTTTTAAGTCTACCCCATCTCTACAAATACGTTCAAAACTCTCTTATTTGGTTAAATAAGTTCGAAAAGTGGCGGTCAAAAAAAAATCCTTCTTTTGCTATTGATTTGGCAGTCATTGCTGACGTTATCGTTTTGTAATAATCAACATTGTAGGCAATTTCTGGAGACAGAAAAAAAGTACACCTTGGTTTTGAGTCAAAGATTAAGAGTGAATTATTGATTGACTAAATATTTTAAATTACATGACATATAAAAGTTAAACTCGAGTATTAGGAATGTATATTACTCCGGTCGGATCGGAAATTAGAAGACTGAAATTTAAATTGAATTTAAACGATTGGTTTTGGTTTAGTTTTATTCAATTTTTAAATTTTTTTTTTATAAAAATAAATAAATTATTAGATAACTCTTATTTTGATCAGAAAAATAATAACTATATACTAACTTTTACTTATTTTGAATAAAAATAATATTAATTTATACATTTATACTATAGCTCTAATATTCACGATAGCTAAAGAGTCCGGCTCTCACTAGAGCTTGCAAATCTAGGAACATAAAATTTTATATAGTAAAATAATATTATTTTCAATTCTTGTAGGCAATGATATGATTCAGTTAGGTTTGTTTAAGTTTAATTCGGTTTTCTACTAGCATACTCCAAGCGCGAACGAAACATATTAAGTTCTATTTTTTTTTTTATTTCAATTTTAAACAAGTCAATACAATTTGATTATTCACTTTTCTAATTCGTCATAACACTCATTTCTGCTACTGCTTTCAAAGTAAACAGCAATAATGTTTTCTGGTTTGAAATCATTAACTTTCTTGACAATTTTTAAAAATATAGGTTTCGGGTCAAAATTAAAAGTTAATTATTGATAGACTAAAGATTTTAAATTAAAAAGACTAAAATATACGTGGCATGGGGAAAAAAATTCTCTAAAGGAGAACTGAATCCGTTTATAGTAGTACAGGAACAACTAAAATTGATCAAGAGATAATTTCCCCTCAACCATATAAAACATCTAAATTTCATTGTCACAAACATGAAATAGAGGAATAAATAATCATATCCCGTCTCCTAATCCAGTATGCCGACCACTCTATATCAAAGAACTACTCACTTGTGAGCATTTGTTTTTACTTATTTTTTGATATTATTAAACTTAACATTACTTAATTTAAGTGAAAGTATATTTCAATTTATTCGTTAGATATTACTATATATATATATCATAATAATAAGAATAAATTTGCGTAATGACTAACACCAGGACTCAGATAATTCAGGCAAACTTATTTCAGTTCATTCATATAAAATATTGATTGACTTTTGTTAATTCTTAATTGATAGTATTTTTCATAGTTCTCCAGCTTTTTGAAAATATTTTATTAATCGAATTGTAGAAATAATAAAATGTAAAAAAATATGTGAATGGATCCAAAACAGCCCTCGAAACAAGAAGCCACTTAGTCCCTGCCCACTTTCCAACACCTACTCCATCCACAGCCCAATACCGGATTATAAAACGGAATTCTTAAAAAAATTAATGGGGTTGAAAAAAAAAAACTGTTGAATTATATCAATTTATCTCACCTAAATAATGTAGAATATATAATCATAATGTATAATTTGTGAACATTCACTGCAGTCACACTGAGGCACATTCGCAACTTGCCTACATTACTAAGGTCGTTACATATGCACCGAAAGAAATATAGGACAATTTCAATTTGAGACATCTTGAAGAAAAAAACTTTAAAAATTATCAATTTGAAACATCATTAAAGAAAAGGGAGAATATTAATTTAAAAAATCTCGAAAAAGAAAGAAAGACTTTTAGTTTAAAAAGAAATTCTCTAAGGGACTTTATAGAGGGATATGTTCAATCTCACATCACCTTGATTGTTAAATATGTACGAGTGTTGAAGAGGGTCAATAGATCTAAACTTTAAATTAGACAAAAATAAGTTAAATAAACACTTCATGCATAGATAAAATCATACATAACACAACACTTCCACGAGCGGCTTACTAATCACTAGCCATCTATTTAGTAAGATCATGACTTACTTCAATTGCCTGAATATGCGTTAGACTTTTTAAAATTCAATATATTTATCCAAGTTACGCAAGCATCATGCGTGCATGCATGAACTTTTGTTTTAAATATTAGGAGTTTGGCACAGGTTTTTTTTTTTTTGCAATATTTTGTTTAATTTGATGAAAATCAATACATTGCAAATTTTCTTTAAAGCAACGAGTCTCCGAGTCCTTGATAGTAGTTTTTCTTCTAATTATTTGATATTAGAAACTCAATAAACTTTCATTTTACTCTTTCTTTTAAAAATATGTTCATAGCAAAAAAATTTACTAGATTCACTAAAAACATGTACAAAAAATTGTATAAAGTGGATGAATTGTCAGTCCTACATATATATGTCAAAGGGCCACCAACAATCTTCCATGACAACTCACTTGTGCACGCTAGTTCTATATATTTGAGCGAATCTAGTATATATTACCCATTTATATAAAACCTAAATAATTTTAGGTAGATATAAATACTTGACATAAAAATTTATGTATTAAATGTGTGGTCACCAAGTACAGTCTCCCCATAAATCAATGAGTTTTTGTTTTCGTTCATATTTTTTTATCCTCTCAATAAGGAGGTTAATTAAAATAAGGATGTCAAGGATGGATTTAATACATATAGACGTGATATTAAGGGCGGAATCAGGATTTTCAATGGGGTGAGTTAAACTAAGAATAAACTTTTTTAACAAGCTAATGGTTCGTTTTGATTCACGGTGAACATACTTTTACATTATTAAAACTCTACATACATATATACTTCTATAAATTTATTTATTTATTTAAAAAAAAAACTCTACATACATTTGTGATAAAATTAAGTATTAAAATATTTTATTGAAATGCTAATAGTGATATACCAACACTAACTTTGTATTCTGTAACAACTAGTTATTCTTACTTTAAATTACGAATTAACGATATGTCAATAATTGTGAAGAGGTCTTTTTATCTTTTTTTTTTTAATTAAGAACACACGTTAGTATTTTAAATCCTAAAGTGGATGGCAGTTGTCATGCCAAAGCCCAAGTGAGTAATATATCCGGATGGGCTGGACGTGGGCTTGGGGTGGGCTGAATTGCAAAGAACTTCTTTTTGTGCACGGTAGTTAGAAATTATTTTGGGCAGGCCTGGAGCCCGCTGGGCCCAGGCCAGTTCCGCCCCGCGTGGTATCAACTCTTTTGTTTTGTCCACCTATACTAGTCGTTAGGGCTGTGCAAAAAAACCGAAAAACCAAAGCGAACTGGCTTGAACCAAGCCGAACTGAGCGGTTTTTCAAAATTTGCAGTTTGGTTAAGAAATATGATAACTAAAGTAAGTCAGTTCGGTTATTGGTTTTTTGGTGTATAAAACCAACAAAAATAGAAAATCGAACCGACTAGTATAGTTATTATTCTTCTATTGGTTCGGTGTATTTAACTAATGAGCTATTTTCTTTAAAAATAATATAGGTTAAAAAATTAAAAAGAAAGCTCAAGAATAATAAATATTTAATCAAATCAAATGCCCAAACATTCAACAAGAAAAGAAGGCGTAAGAGATAAAAAAAACATTTAAAAATTTTCAAATAATATAAATCTTTGGCCCAAATCAACAATTTAGGCCCAAGGTCCAAATTGATTGCCCAAGTCAGTTTTAGCCGTTTTGACGATTCGATTAATTGAACCGTGCAAACCCCTAGTTGTTGTAGTACGTCCAAATATTTATGATAGTTGTATGTCCACATTTCGTTATGATAGCTGTAAAATTGTATAATAAAAATAAATAAATTATATTATTGAATAATCCCTGGTATAGAAACAAATAAATATAATCAAACAACCATTTAAATCAAACACTGGGCACAAATCTCCCCACCCCACTACCAGATATTCCCCGTCTCTCTCCCACTTCCATATATAAAATCCTCCCTTTCTTCATCCTCTCTCCCGTATAATATTTTCCCTTTCTCTCACTAAAAAAAAATTGAAAATGGCAATAAGCAACAACTTAACAGCACTCCTAAACTTCATCTCCATAATGTCTTCAATCCCCATCCTAACCTCAGGCATCTGGCTCTCCTCCCAGCCATCCAGCCACTGCATCCACTTCCTTTTCTGGCCCATCATCACCCTCGGCTCACTCTTCCTCCTCATCTCCTTAACCGGCTTCATCGGCTCCTACTACAACAAGCCCACTCTCCTATCCCTCTACCTCTGCTTCGCGGCAATCTTGATCATCCTCTCCCTCTCTCTCCTACTTCTGGCTATCGTCGTTACTCGGCCCTCTGGCGAGTATTCCGTTGTTGGCCGGAGGTTCGAGGAGTATCGGTTGGGCGGGTTCTCCGCTTGGCTTAGGGAGCATGTTGTTGGGGATGATAGTTGGGGGAAGATTAGGGTTTGTCTTGTGGAGAATCATGTTTGTGAGAAGCTTCAAAGGGGTGATTTTGTGTCTGCCGAGCAGTTCTTTGCCTCCCATCTCTCTCCTCTTCAGGCAAGTCTTTTACGTACTTTTAACAATAACTAAACTACTTTACGCACATCATGCACGTATATAATTTGAAGAAAATAATTTAATGAAAATCATCTAGTGGTTAAGCATTCGTTTAAATTATTTAGTGGTAAGCGTTTGAATCTTGTTATGAACAAACTTTTATAAAAAATGAGTTTGCAAAGGTAAAATGTGACGGTAAAAAGTAATTCAATTCAAAAGATTACAAGAATAAAACGTAAGGGTAAAATAGCAATTAGAAAATGACATAGCTACACGTGGGATGCAACAAAGTTTGTCAAAGTGCTTTGATAAATGTTTTAAATATATCACTATATTTGACTATGCCAATGTTTTCACCGGCCAAAAAGCAATAAAAATTTATACGCTCGAGCTCTCGGGATAAGTCTTTGTCAATATGCTTATAATAATATATATATATATATATATATATATATAATTATTAATTATGACAAAACTAGTGTATTCATTTTTATTTTTACAAATAAATCAATATATTCTTATAAAATATAAAATTCAAACATTAACTTATAATTAAGGGCAGTAGAACGATAATGGTATTGTACATGGAAGCTTCAATTCTTTAGTATAGAGATACAAGTTAATGATTATACACACAAGAATATGAATCCAAACATGGCTTTAACATTCCTTGAAAATTATTGATTTAAAATTGTTCGTAGTGATATGCATGTGCTAGACAAAAAAAAAAAGGAAAAAAGAAAAAAAGCATCTGCATGTGTGGGACCTACCATGAGAGGCCTGCGATTGTTCTTTAATATTCTAGTCACACAGTCTAATGTTTAATATTAATTTGGCTCGTAAAAGTATTCACAGCAGAATTGGAGAAATTTATATCCAATTTACTATACACTTAATTAAATTTTAGAGCAGAATATAATAAATACAGTAAAAAAATAATAAAATAGTACATACGAATGAAACTCATTTATACGGGTTATTAAATAAAAACAAAAAAAATTCATACAAATGACCCACCTTTGTATGGGGATTTTTTATTAAAAAATAAAAATAAATAAGGTCGTATGAATGACCCACCCTTGTATGGGGTTCTTAAAAAAAAAAAGTCATACGAATGACTCACCCTTGTATGGGGATTTTAAAAAAAAAATGACATATGAATAACCTACACTTGTATTAGTAAAATTTAGTCATAAGGTAAATTTACTTGTTCTCTACCCTACCTGCTTATATTTTACCCTATAATTCCTCCACTGTGAGCTTCGGTAGAGTAAATTTATCATTTTACCCTACCCGCTGTGGATGCTCTAAGATTTGAGTATAATTGATGGGGTAAATATTAATTTACCATTGGCCTACAAAAATAAAAAATAATATTCTCCACTTTCTTTTTTATTCCACACTTTTCTTTAAATAATTATCCCACTCCATTATATTCCACAGTTTCCTTTAGATAATTATTTAATTTCCTTTAAATAATATCCCACTCATTATATTCCACTTTTCTTTAGATAATTATTTAATTTCTTTAAATAATTATCCCACTTTTTATTCCACACTTTCCTTTAGATAATTATTTTTTCTTTAAATAATTATCCCACTCCATTATATTCCACACTTTCCTTTAGATAATTATTTAATTTCCTTTAAATAATTATCTCCTATTTTTATACTCCAAAAAATCTTTATTATATCTCTTACACAGTTTATTATTTATCTGTTGAAATATTTGTAACTAATTCTATACTTATAAATAGAATTAAGGAAATTTAGAGAGAGAGAGAAGTTGGACTTGTAATTAAGCAAGCACACACAAAAGGATGACGTACCACTGGAATAGCATAAGCACTACCGGGAGAACCTACCTTAAAAAATATCTCGTGTTCATTTATATTTATCACCGATATCGCTTATTGATTGGTTAATTATCATTTCTAGATTTTGACACCCAGTTGGCGCCGTCTGTGGGAACGATAGCTTTCTATTCGTTCTTTAGAAATTACATGTGACTTTTCTGAAAAACTCGGAATCCCGCCTTCAATATTTTCGGGGGATAACTTTGTGTTCCGAATTCTTTATGCGATTGGAGTCCATTTTGAAGAAATTTAAATACTTTTCATTAGCTTGTTTCAAATTCCACTCGGGGTTCAAAATTATTCAAATTCTGGAACTAAATTCCGCACTTTGACCTTTAGAGGCGCATAACTTTGTTCAAAATCCAAATTAATTAGAGTCCATGTTGAAGAAAATTTAAATACTTTTCAGTTTATTTTTCAAATTTGGCCATCTCGAGGTCCAAAACGGGGATACAGTTGTTGCGATAAAAAAATGTGAAAATCCGGCAAGCCTCCAGCTCAATATTTACGAGTTAATCATTCAAAAATTTGGTTACCCAAGGGGATAAAACCCAAAAGAAGAGATAATTTTTTTATTTATGATTTTTCCTTTATTTTAATATAAGTTTATCATTTTTTTACTCAATAATCACAAAAAAAGCTTCAAAAAAAAAATTACAATTGAATGTAATTTTTATCAAGTTCATCTGACAAACCACAAGAAAGAAATTAAAGAAATTTTCAGCAGATACCAAACTTCCACAAAGTCAAATGCAATTTTGAAGTCTATCAAACAGCAGCAGGACCACCACAGCCCAAAGAGACTTGGCTGAGAATGATCATCTACTGCTGCACCACTGGTCAGAGACCAAAATTTTGACGTTCCCTGGTAATAAATGAAAAAATTGTCAAAATTTGCCTGAGTCAGAAGGGGGCATGACTCTACTCAAGACTTAGCAAAAAAGAACAAATTTTTCTTTTAAGAAATCCTGGTAATAAATGAGAAAATTGTCAGAATTTGCATAAGTTAGAAGGGAGCAAGACTCTACTCAAAACTTAGCAATTTGCCTAAAGTTAGAACGGAGCAAGACTCTAGGGAGCAAGACTATACTCAAAACTTAGCAATTTGCCTAAGTTAGAAGGGAGCAAGACTCTACTCAAAACTTAGCAAAAAGAACAAATTTTCCTTTTAAGAAATCAAGGACTTAAATGAGAAAATTGTCAGAATCTTCCTAAGTCAGAAGAGGGCATGACTCTACTCAAGACTTAGCCAAATAGAACAATTTTTCCTTTTATGAAATCAAGGACTTCGGAAAAATTGCTATCAACATATAAGGGCCATGCTTTAAACAATCACAAGTGGAACGTCTCCGGAACATTTTTACAAAACCCTCACTAGAGATACACATTATCTAGTCACTCAAAAAAGGCTGAAGAATCTCAAGATCATCAGCATCAAAATTCAAAATAGTACTTAAATCAGAAGAAGAATAATCAGAAAAATCATGGCGAATATTCCCTGAAGCTGTCCAGTCAGGGCCCGTTGTTTCAGCAAAATCTGCAATAAAATCATCTAGTGAAAATTGCGATAAAAAACCTTCCGAGGCAGCCTGGTAAACGGAGTCCAAGGTAGCCTGGTTATAGGACGGATTCTGAAATGACGGCAAATTCACTTCAGTCAGAGAAGCCCCATTTTCTACAAGATTCGTGGTAGTCGAAAGAATATTCTGTACACCCTCTTCCGACATAAGGAGCCTAAAACAACCTCCGGGAATAGGTTCTGAAAGAATCACGGCAGTCGGAATAACATTTGGCACGTTATTTTCTGCCGACGAAAGGAACCTCGAAGAACCTCCAGGAGGAGCAAATGAGCATAACGGGTTAACACAGGAAGACCCCATCCTAATCGAGCATCTAATGCCGTCACCCGTGCTTGTAACTCTTCCACCTTCTGTTCAAAAGAAGCAAGGAGAGCAATACAGCCTCTAGCGGGATTCTCAATCCTCGCCGTGACTTCAAGAAGATACGAACTAAGAGCCTCGAGAAGTTGATCTTCGGGGACATTTTGCAAAAAAGATGCAACATTCCTCACCCAGAAAACAGTGAAGATCGTGTGATAGTCCTAACGATCAAACATATTTGGAAAAATTCTAGCATAATCACAAGATAGAGGACATCTCTTGTGGCTATGAGCACAAGCCACACCTGGACGACCTGAAAAACATTGAGTGTTTGACATTATTTTGGTTTACTTTTGTAAGAAAAACTTATTACAAAAGAGAAAAATGGCGTTGGAAGAAATAGATGGTGATGGAAGAAATGGGTTGGGTCTCGAGGGAGAGGAAGACGAAGAAGGAGAGTGAGATGAAGAGGAAAAAGGGAGAGGAAGATGAAGAGTGAGAGGGAGATGAAGAGAGAGAGGAGCCTCCGACAGGGAGGATTTCAAAAAAAAAGAAAAAGGGGCCGAAAAACCGCCGAAAGGGGCCGACAAAAAGAAAAGAAAAGAAAAGAAGGGTAAAAAAAAGGGGGTGCAAAAAAAAAAGAAAGAAAAAGAGAAAAGAAAAGAAAGGTGTAAAAAGAAAAAAGAAAAAAGAAAAAATATATATGTATATATGAAATAAAGAGTTGAAAAAAGGCCTGAGTAGAATCAAATTATTTATGATCAAAAGTATAGTGAGCTTTACATATTAATGTTCCGAGCTCTACGACTTGAATCGAATGTCTAACGAGTTCTACACATTGATGTTTCGAGCTCAATGACTAGCATCCGAGATCTAGCTTCATTGAACAAAGACTCGAGATCAACGTCTAACCAGCCTTACACAATGATGTTCAAAAACTCTAAGACTAATGATCAAAGTCTAGCTAGCTTTACACACTAATGTTTCAAGCTCCACAAACTTATGGTCAAGGATTCGGGCCTAAGACATCTCGAGCATCAGAGCTCAGAGCTACTACTAGCTCCCGGATTGAAGGATATCCTCACCAATCAGCTCATCCGAACTAAATGACAAGGATAGGGGGCAATTGATGGGGTAAATATTAATTTACCATTGGCCTACAAAAATAAAAAATAATTTTAACATTAGCCTACAAAAATAATATTCTCCACTTTCTTTTTTATTCCACACTTTTCTTTAAATAATTATCCCACTCCATTATATTCCACACTTTCCTTTAGACAATTATTTGTCAAAATCTAGAAATAGATAATTAACCAATCAATAAGCGAATATCGGTGAATAAATAAAATAAATGAACACGAGGCATTTTTTATTAAGGTATGTTCCCCCGGTAGCGCTTATGCTATTCTAGTGGTACGTCCTCCTTTTGTGTGTGCTTGCTTTGTATTAGCTCAAAAGCGACCAATTTGGAAGATAATACAAGCTACCAACTTCTCTCTCTCTCTCTATAATTTCCTTAATTCTATTTATAAGTATAGAATTAGGATTACAAATATTTCAACAGAATAAATAATAAACTGTGTAGGAGATATAGTGTATAAAAGTTGTTGGTATTTTTTGGAGTATAAAAATAGAGAGTATAAGACCCTTCTATTTTTTGGGGTATGAAAATAGAGAGTATATAACCCTTCTATTTTTTTGGGTATGAAAATAGAGAGTATATGACTCTTCTGTTTCTTCTAGAATTGGCTTGTATTTATATTGCCAATGGCTTTATATCTCTTTGATGAGATGGATGAATCTTAGATAAGAAGAATTGTGTGTTTTTGTTGTGTCTTGAATGAATGAATGGTGGGAGATATTTATAGGTAAATGGGGAATGGCAAAAATGTAAATTTTTTGTGGAGGATAATTATTTAAAGGAAATTAAATAATCATCTAAAGGAAAGTGTGGAATATAATGGAGTGAGATAATTATTTAAAGGAAATTAAATAATTATCTAAAGAAAAGTGTGGAATATAATGGAGTGGGATAATTATTTAAAGGAAATTAAATAATTATCTAAAGGAAAGTGTGGAATATAATGGAGTGTGATAATTATTTAAAGGAAATTAAATAATTATCTAAAGGAAAGTGTGGAATATAATGGAGTGAGATAATTATTTAAAGAAAATTAAATAATTATCTAAAGGAAAGTGTGGAATATAATGGAGTGGGATAATTATTTAAAGAAAAGTGTGGAATGAAAAAGAAAGTGGAGAATATTATTTTTGTAGGCCTATGTTAAAATTATTTTTTATTTTTGTAGGCCAATGGTAAATTAATATTTACCCCATCAATTGCCCCATATCCTTATCATTTAGTTCGGATGAGCTGATTGGTGAGGATATCCTTCAATCAGGGAGCTAGTAGTAGCTCTGAGCTCTGATGCTCGAGATGTCTTAGGCCCGAATCCTTGACCATAAGTTTGTGGAGCTTGGAACATTAATGTGTAAAGCTAGCTAGACTTTGATCATTAGTTTTAGAGTTTTAGAACATCATTGTGTAAGGCTGGCTAGACGTTGATCTCGAGTCTTTGTTCAAGGAAGCTAGATCTCGGATGCTAGTCATTGAGCTCGAAATATCAATGTGTAGAACTCGTTAGACATTCGATTCAAGTCGTAGAGCTCGGAACATTAATATGTAAAGCTCACTATACTTTTGATCATAAATAATTTGATTCTACTCGGGCCTTTTTTCAACTCTTTATTTCATATACACATATATATTTTTTCTTTTTTCTTTTTTCTTTTTGCACCTTTCTTTTCTTTTCTCTTTTTCTTTCTTTTTTTTTGCACCCCCTTTTTTCTTTACCCTTCTTTTTTTTTCTTTTTTTTTGTCGGCCCCTTTCGGCGGTTTTTCGGCCTCTTTTTTTTTTTTTTGAAATCCTCCCTGTCGGAGGCTCCTCTCACTCTTCATTTTCCTCTCACTCTTCATCTTCCTCTCCCTTTTTCCTATTCATCTCTCTCCTTCTTCGTCTTCCTCTCCCTCGAGACCCAACCCATTTCTTCCATCACCATCTATTTCTTCCAACGCCATTTTTCTTTTTTGTAATAAGTTTTTCTTACAAAAGTAAACCAAAATAATGTCAAACACTCAATGTTTTTCAGGTCGTCCATGTGTGGCTTGTGCTCATAGCCACAAGAGATGTCCTCTATCTTGTGACTATGCTAGAATTTTTCCAAATATGTTTGATCGTCAGGACTATCACACGATCTTCACTGTTTTCGGGGTGAGGAATGTTGCATCTTTTTTGCAAAATGTCCCCGAAGATCAACTTCTCGAGGCTCTTAGTTCGTATCTTCTTGAAGCCACGGCGAGGATTGAGAATCCCGCTAGAGGCTGTACTGCTCTCTTTGCTTCTTTTGAACAGAAGGTGGAAGAGTTACAAGCACGGGTGATGGCATTAGATGCTCGATTAGGAGGGGGTCTTCCTGTGTTAACCCGTTATGCTCATTTGCTCCTTTTGGAAGTTCTTCGAGGTTCCTTTCGTCGGCAGAAAATAACGTGCCAAATGTTATTCCGACTGCCGTGATTCTTTCAGAACCTATTCCCGGAGGTTTTTTTAGGCTCCTTATGTCGGAAGAGGGTGTACAGAATATTCTTTCGACTACCACGAATCTTATAGAAAATGGGGCTTCTCTGACTGAAGTGAATTTGCCGTCATTTCAGAATCCGTCCTATAACCAGGCTACCTTGGACTAAGTTTACCAGGCTGCCTCGGAAGGTTTTTTATCGTAATCTTCACTAGATGATTTTGTTGCAGATTTTACTGAAACAACGGGCCCTGACTGGACAGCTTCAGGGAATATTCGCCATGATTTTTCTGATTATTCTTCTTCTGATTTAAGTACTATTTTGAATTTTGATGCTGATGATCTTGAGATTCTTCAGCCTTTTTTGAGTGACTAGATAATGTGTATCTCTAGTGAGGGTTTTGTAAAAATGTTCCGGAGACGTTCCACTTGTGATTGTTTAAAGCATGGCCCTCATATGTTGATAGCAATTTTTCCGAAGTCCTTGGTTTCTTAAAAGGAAACATTGTTCTATTTGGCTACGTCTTGAGTAGAGTCATGCCCACTTCTGACTTAGGCAAATTCTGACAATCTTCTCATTTAAGTCATTGGTTTCTTAAAAGGAAAATTTGTTCTTTTTGCTAAGTTTTGAGTAGAGTCTTGCTCCCTTCTAACTTAGGCAAATTGCTAAGTTTTGAGTAGAGTCTTGCTCCCTAGAGTCTTGCTCCGTTCTAACTTTAGGCAAATTGCTAAGTTTTGAGTAGAGTCTTGCTCCCTTCTAACTTATGCAAATTCTGACAATTTTCTCATTTATTACCAGGATTTCTTAAAAGGAAAATTTGTTCTTTTTTGCTAAGTCTTGAGTAGAGTCATGCCCCCTTCTGACTCAGGTAAATTTTGACAATTTTTACATTTATTACCAGGGAACGTCAAAATCTTGGTCTCTGACCAGTGGTGCAGCAATAGATGATCATTCTCAGCCAAGTCTCTTTGGGCTGGGGTGGTCCTGCTGCTGTTTGATAGATTTCAAAATTGCATTTGGCTTTGTGGAAGTTTGGTATCCGCTGAAAATTTCTTTAATTTCTTTCTTGTGGTTTGTCGGATGAACTTGATAAAAATTACATTCAATTGTAATTTTTTTTGGAAGCTCATCAATTTTTCCTACAATAAAGATTATTGATCGCAAGAAAATGATACTTTAGATATATTAAAATAAAGAGAAAAACTTTAGATATATTAAAATAAAGAGAAAAATCATATATGAGCCAAATTTGAAAAATATGAACTAAAGTTGTAAATAATTTTCTTCAAAATGGACTCTAGAATCATATGATTTGGAGTTTTGAACACAAAGTTATGGCCTAATAATATTTTATCGGAATTTAGTTCCAGAAAGTTTGAATCGAAATTTTGAACCCCGAGGAACGAATTTAAAAAAACTTGAACGAATTAGCTTTGAAATTTTCTTCAAAAATCCAGATGCATATGAATTGCTCAAAGTAAATATTGAGCTACTCGCGGGATTCCGTTTTTAGGCATGTAATTTCTAAATAACGGATTTTCCCACAGACGGCACCAACTGATGGTGTCAAAATCTAGAAATAGATTTTAACCAATCAATAAGCGAATATCGGTGAATAAATAAATAAATGAACACGAGATATTTTTTATTAAGGTAGTTCTCCCGGTAGTGCTTACTTCCAGTGTACGTCCTCCTTTTGTGTGTCTTGCTTTGTATTAGCTCAAAGGCGATCAATTTTTACAAGCTACCAACTTCTCTCTCTCTCTATAATTTCCTTAATTCTATTTATAAGTATAGATGGATTACAAATATTTCCAGAATAAATAATAAATAGGAGAGATAGTGAAAAGGTTGTTGGTATTTTTTGATAAAAATAGAGAGTATAAACCCTTCTATTTTTTGGGGTATAAAAATAGAGGACCCTTCTATTTTTTGGGGTAGAAAATTAGAGTAGACTCTTCTGTTTCTTGATTGGCTTGTATTTATTTGCCAATCTTTATATTCTTTGATGAGATGGATGAATCTTAGTGGACGTGTTTTTGTTGTGTCTTGAATGAATGAATGGTGGGAGGTATTTATAGGTAGAATCAAAAATGTAATTTTTTTGTGGAGGATAATATGAAATTAAATAATTATAAAGGAAAGTGTGGAATATAATGGAGTGGGATAATTATTTAAAGGAAATTAAATAATTATCTAAAGGAAAGTGTGGAATATAATGGAGTGGGATAATTATTTAAAGAAAAGTGTGGAATAAAAAAGAAAGTGGAGAATATTATTTTTGTAGGCCAATGTTAAAATTATTTTTTATTTTTGTAGGCCAATGGTAAATTAATATTTACCCCATCATGCATATTTATTTAGCTTTTAAGTACCGAGTATATGTGCATATATTCAATACTCAGAGTCGAACCAATGTAATTTTTTATACCTTATAGTAATTTAACTCTTAAATATCAAATATGTAAACATATATTTAGTGCTTAAAAATTAAATAAATAAACAAACCGTTAAAAAAGTATTTTAGTGTGCCTAAATAACCACCCTTAATTTATACTATAGGGCTACTTTTTTAAAGTTCAAAATTAGTGTCATTCTTCAAAGATTTATGGATCCTGAGTGTTGTGGTAGTGGGTGTAGAGGGCCCAATTAATATATGTTCCTTCTCTATTGAACATTCTCTTTTATTAATTAATCCGAAACACAAAGTTTGGACTTAGCATAATCAATCAATCTTAGCATAATTGCAAATCAAAAATTGTCTTTATTGCATAAGATAAGATTAATTTTATATAAGCCAACTTTGCACTTTGGAATAATGATTAGGCTTATGGTCATTATTATATTAGGTAGCGGGGAGGTAGTGTGAGAGATTCAAATTATTGCTCTTATATAAATTATAATGAAACTCTAATCAATCAACTGGGTAAAGTCTAGATTCATCTTTCTAAGTAATAAGGAGCAATAGTGTTTTTAATCTTAAAAATATATAATAAATAAAAAATTGCGTAGTTGAAAATTTTTTTAGTGGCTTTGGAACAAATTACGACATAGTCTCTCATATATAACTAAATCTCTTATTAATTTTTAAGTTAATGAACAGTTATTTTTAATTTCAAATATGGCCTAAAAGAACAAACTCATCTCACTTAATATTTAGCAGTAGATCTAAAAAAGATAGTACACAAAATCAAGTGTTGGAATTGATCAGCAACTATTTCTAAGTCTAGGTAGTCATAATTCTTAATCAATGAACTTTAGTTTGTGTTATTTGTATTGTTCGTGTGTTTAGCAATAACCTTTTGAATTTCATTTGTTTCTGTTCTTTAAATAATGATACATGTACGAACTTAAATGATTCTGTTAATAATCAATATGAAAATTAATATCCTAAGTAATGCGTCTAAAAATGTAAGTTAAGGCAGAAGGAATAACAATCTTCAGTCTACACAGACTTGGTTAAATTCTAACAAAATTTCACAAGCTATTTAAAAAATATGCAAAATCATGATTTTTCTACACAAGACACTACAGTTAGCGAAAGTAAGAAAAATGCGGCAAGAATAAGGTAAAAGAATGCGCGAGTGTGATAAAGACATGCATCCAATAGTTCATACCTCACTAGTAGTCGTAGAGAATACTAAAAGCATAAGCGAAACTATCTCAACAAAAACATTAATCAACATGGTCTAGGCCTGATTAGGCCGTGTGAGATTTTATCTTAAAAGGCCATTATTATGTGGTACACTCCTCTACTTATATATTCATGTTAATTTATACAATTTTTTCACGTGAAATCAATTATTTGAGCTAACTATTCTCGACAAATTGTTGGTTATGGGACCTCCTAGGTTTGAAGTTTGGAAATTCTTGCGTCAACTTAGAGAGAGTTTGATAACTACATTTACATTATCCTTCTAAAGGATCTATTACAGATTCTCCCGTATGTATATACATAAAATTTCAAATACGGACCGGTCATTTTTATGAAGTTTTTTCGCTATAAAAAATATTTCTGTTTCTTTATGACGAAAAATTGTCTTGAAAATGCTCGACCTGTATGGAGACTCATATATATTTCTAAATATGGATTCCTATGATCTAATATTCTCTACTAGCAAGCCAGAGCTGTAGAGATATATTTCCTTATCACAATCACACCTTTTTCTTAATTGGTTATTCCGAATAGAATTATATTCTAAAACAGTCTATTCTCTAGTCTCTTCTCAAACTTTAGTCTAATTAATTGTTTTATTAACTAAATATTTGAAAAGTGTACTATGTGTGTAAATACTTTCAAAAACTACCTTACTTTTACCAAAGTTTAATAAATTTTGTGTTGCCTCTTTTGCATTCACTTTCTTGCACTCGCAACTAAACCTTTCGAACTTCTAGTCACTTGGATCAAATAATCTAGGTTTTCAGTGAATTAAAGCAATATTTTTTGGTAAATATAAATATCTGACATAAAAAATGATATATTAAATGTGGTCGCCATGCATTAGTTAAAATAATCTTATCACAATTCATTATAATCAATGAGTAATTGACACATTGATATGTCAATTTTTTGTGTTAGATATTTGTGTTCATATAGAAGTATTCATTAAGGTAATATTATTTTAATGACTTTCTATCCCTCCTTAAAATAATATATATATATATATATATATATTGTGACTAACAAATTTTTTGTTTTTTTTTTTCAATTGCGATTTTCAGTCGGGTTGTTGCAAGCCACCAACAATGTGTGGGTATCAATACGTGAACCCAACAACATGGGTAAACCCGGTTAACCCAGTCACCGACCCGGATTGCAGTATCTGGAGTAATGACCCGACCCAATTGTGCTATGGCTGTGATTCTTGCAAGGCTGGTTTATTGGGTATACTAAGGAATGAATGGAGGAAGGCTAATGTTATTCTCATTGTGGCTATTGTTATTCTAATTTCTGTCTATCTAATTGCTTGCAGTGCTTTAAAAAATGCAGAGAGTGGGGGTTTTGGCAAGTCCAGAAAATAAGCTTTGATATCATTCCCAAACATGCAAGTTTTCCCAACGAGTAATACTTGTAATTAGTTTTTTTGATCAGATTTTGTTGATTCTATAATGCGATGACTATACATTAATTATCGTCTGAGACTCTTATAAATAACGAACAATATATGTCTATCACATTATTTAATTTATAAAAATTTAGTTCAGATAAACCGATCAGCATATAATATTCTTCCTTCTTGAGAGAAGTGATGGGTATGGTTTGTTTGGTGCTAAGTTTCTTTGTCAGTAGTGCATGTGGTTGTATATATATTCCTTTGTACTAAAATGTAGTACTAGTGTTGTCTTTTTTGACTAAATGGATATAAAAGGGAATGAAAGTTGGAGAAAATTTGACTAAAAGGATATAAAGGGGAAGGAAAGTTAGAGAATTTGGTTACATGATTCATATTCTTTACCTTTTTTCTTTGTTCTTTTTTTTGGGAGGGGGGGAATTCAAATTCTTTACTTAGTATAGTGGAGAAAAGAGAATGGAATCTTAATAATGAGCTTTTTGTATTGCATTCAGGCTTTCTAATTCAATGGATCTCTATTGGCTTATTGGAGGCAAACATCTTTATTCAATACTTGAATCACTTTACACAAGAAAGATTTAAGAATGTGTGACAATTCAATTCCGAGTTTTGAAATGAGAATTAGAGTAGAAATTAGACTACACGATTCAGTGCGTTGAAAATGTGAATGTTAATTTTTGCCATAATTCCAATCCCAAAGCTCGTAAATGGGTTGAAAATTGAATAGTGAATAGCTTGAAGGAATTTTTCTAGACTAACATTCGTTTCCATTGGAAACTAATGTTCTTACTGCACTAATGTTCGAAAATAAAGATGATCAATAGGTTGTGCACGCCACTGTAATATTCGCACAATAACTTTTAGTATAAATACAAACACATTTCATATCGTGCCGGAATATAGACAACTATTTTGTATCTGATAGTCACAAAACTCAATAATCAAAACTTAAAATCAGAACAAATATCCAGATAATAATAAACAATTTTACAAGTATACTACTAAAATTAAATTCCTCAATGTGATCATCCAACTTCTATTTTCAGGCTGTATTAGCAGTAGCTAGCCTTCTAGAGTACACAATGTACATAGGATCTGAACGCCCAGGGTTTGGTGATATATCCACAGCCTGTCCAAACAAAATAAATAAATGAAATTGTGAAGGGAAAAATTGCAAGAAAAGTTTAAGAGAGTATGTTTGATTGGCATTTTAAATGAAAAGATTGCGGGTTACTTTCGCACTGTTTTCCATATTTTGATGTAAACTAACTACACACTAGAAAGTAATTGATCGATTCTTGTCTTTTCTGATACCAACCCAACAAGTAAAATACATTTCATTTACATGAAATATTCTTTCCGTTGAAAACAGTTTCTACTGCAGCAAGTTTTCAGTTAACCAAACAAAGGTAGTCTATGCTAAGATAAAAATGAGAAAGTAAAATCAATGCATTTTTAAGAAAAACCAAACGCCGCATTATATATTTGAAATATAAAATTGGGGAGGTATGTAAATTACATACCTGAGGAGGTTCAAATCCACCAGCATAATGGAAATAAGCCCCGACTATCATAACATGTTCCGCATCACCAGTTGACGTCCATATTGAGATCGCCTTTGTAAAAAAGCAGCGATTCGAGAAGCTGGTACGTACCCATAAAAGCGAATAGATGGATTGTTAAATCTTAATCAGTTTTCATTTGTATCTGCTTAATTAAAATATTATTCTAAAAGTAGATTAAGCTACCTTATTATAGCCATGCCGCCTGGCTTAAGGATTCGGCACATCTCTTTGATGACATCAATAGGCTTTGTTAGATAATCAATGCTCACCTGCAAGATGTACAATTGTATGCACGTTTATACGAGTAGCAAGAACACTGAGAACATCGTATCATTAATTTTGTTATACTATGCAAATCTTGTTTTTTGTAACAAGTTTGGGGATATATTTCACGTTAAAAAATAAGGAGGCACATGAGCTTCTAGCTCAGTTGTAACTTGTAAGTACACCCCTCTCATTAGCGAGAGGTTGCGGGTTGGAAATTGAGAAGGTGAGTTTAACCACATAATTAATTATGGTGTATCATGGGTTTAAAACTGAAGAGGCAAGCTTCACCATGGAGTATTCCACAAGAGCTATGGCAGATTCAAAGCGAAAGCAAATCTTCAGAGAGTACTAAAAAACGGCAAAGATGCAGAAGCGGAGATGTTAATAGGGGATTTCTTGTTGAGAAAGTCCGCAAAGTAGCATTTCCCATATATATAATATATAATACGAATATATATTCAGGCCTCAACCCAGCCTGGGCCAGGCGCGCACAGGCCAAAAATTATAAACAACCCTGGCCCTGAATTGGAGCATTCCATAGGAGCTCTGGTGAACCTAGAGGGAAAACAAGTCTTCAAAGAGGGCTTGCGAGATGTTAATAGGGGGCATCTTGTTCAGAAAGTCCGAAAGTAGCATTTCCCATATATATAAGCCAAAAATTATTAACAATCCTGGCCCTATATTGGGGTACTCCACCGGAGCTGTGGCAGATCCTGACCGAAAGCAAGTCTTCAGAGAGGGCTACTTTGCAGACTTTCCAAACAAGAAATCTTTAAGCCTTGTTTGGAAAGTTTGCAAAGTGGCATTTCCCATATATACGTATTATATATATATGTTCAGGCCTTGACTCAGCCTGGGACAGGCTAGTACTGGCCAAGAATTATTAACAAGCTTGGCCCTATAAAATTTGGATGTATCTAGAAATTCTGGCCTGGCTGCAGAATTTTGTCCGTCCTTAATGACCAACATATAGAATCTTCTTATGAGGTGGTTTGATATCATTATCATCTAGGAGGGCTTCTTAAAGATTCAACCATTTAACAGTAGAAATAAACTCTGCAAACTTCAGAAACCCCAAGTACTGTCTTCAAAACTGCAATTATTCATCACTTTGCTTAAAGCGGCAAATTTGCAAAAGATGACAAAAAGCTCATACCACATTTGTAATAACATCAAAGGAGTTATCCTCGAATGGAAGTTTAGGGTTAACGTTTAAGTCCTGCACTATATACTCGGTGAGGACCTGCAAAAAACAATCCATGAAAATTGCATGAACTTCTTCATTGTTTCATTGACACAAAGATACTATCTGCATATACAATGCGATATACTTACACCGTACCATATAGATACAAAACACATAAAGGAGTACGCCATTAGGCTACAAGGTGATTACCAATAGGCTTAATTCAAAAACAGTAATCATACTCCCTCCGTCCCAAATTAAGAGTCCACTTTCCTTTTCAAAACACAATCAACGTACCAAAACTTGTGATAGGAAACAAGTTTTGATCTAAACCATTGATTGTGATGAGATTAGTGCATTCCTAAAAAAAATGTGAAACTCAAACGTGGACTCTTAATTAGGGCTGGATGGAGTATATATAGACACAAATCCTAATTGAGGTCAATACAGATGTGCACTCAACTAATCCAAATTCGGCTTGAATGTTTGCACTTTGTAACAAGCTAGAAAAGTTCTAAAACACAGTTGACTCAACAAATTGACACTAAGACAAGCTAGAAAAGTTTTAAAACACAATTGACTCGACGAATTGACATTAAGGCCCTGTTTGGCTCGCAGCTAACTATTTTCCAACCAGGTAATAACTGTTTTACCTCGAACCAAACATGCTCTAAGGGTTGACAAAAGAATATAACAAGAATTCTCACCGGATTCCGCTTGAGCTCTTCTTCATTCAGACCCATTCCTACTATACGTTCTTGTTTATATCCTGCAGGGAAATGACTGACCTAGATAAAATATAAGATCTGGATTAAGGTAATGTAAAAAAATTACTGATTCACTGAATGCTGAGAGAAAATGCGACATAAAACCAAGAAATATCTTACCCAACTGCTACACATATCAAGGAGAGCTACTCCTGGGGTATTACTAGGAGGGAAAACCTCCGAGTAATACTTAGTGAGAGCGGCAATGGCAGGATCATCTATATGTGTCACAAAACGTGGAGCTTCATAGAAAACTGTATCTGGTGACCTGGAAAACAAAATTAATAAGCTCTAATCTTGTACAAAAGTGATCGCTTGGTTCGAGTTTTAAGAAAGAAATTGGCACTTTAGATTCTAGGATAGAAAATAGGTCATGTAGTATAAAATACGCAATCAAAAGAAGATAGGTTTATCAAATGAAGATATTGTCATGTATAGGTCAAGCCAAGTGTATCATGAACAAAAGATTTGCTAATCTCTTTCTGGTTCGGAAGATAAGTTACAATTCAGAAAAAAAGGGGATCAGGGTATGTGTTTGGAGAGTTTACTCATCAAAGCGCTGGAAGTCCTCTTCCTTGAAAGGAAATTGCTCCGGCCACTCCACGTCCTTCAATACCTGTTGGATTTCCAATTCAAGCAAATGGTAAAAAACTGTTTTATGTCAACCAGAGAGTTGTAAAGAATCTGCATAACACCTAGAAACCACTTAACTGAATCATCAAACTTTGGAAAACTTGAAACTTCAGTAATTACCTTAAAACTCGAAATCATATTTACAGAAAGACGACTCACTCCGTCTCAAACGAAGAGACTCACTGTCCTTTTCGAACGTCTCAAATTAAGAGTATTGTTTCTTTCTTAGGACATAATCAATGTACCAAATCTCAGTAGAAAATAAGTTTTATTCTTGACCACTGATAAGGTTGAAAATAGCATTTTCTTGAAGAAAAAGAAATACAAAATTCAAAGTGAGACTCTTCATTTGAGACGTACTAGATTCATCTTTCCCTTCAAATGTAAAAACCAACACTTAGTCTAATTTCCAAGTAGTATTGAAACGTTTCATTGTATTGATTACCTCCTGTGTTGATCAAACTTTACATGGAGAAAACAATAAATGAATCAATTAAATCACACAGCTTTAAGGCATTTCTCTCACACTTACAAGTTACATCCAACCCTCAGTTGTAGCGACATCAGTATATAGATGGAATATAACAGGCTCGCTGATCTGAATAATAAGACGAGTTGGTTTAAAAAAAAATGTATTACAAAAACAAAAAAAATTAAGGGTGCGTGTGATAAAAAAGTGGAAAATGATAATTTTATGATAATTTGGGAAAAGAGATGAGTGATTTAGTGAGATGCTCTCCATCCTTTCCTCTTTTTTCATGAACACCTCTCGCCCAGAGAAGTGGATTTCTTGGAAAACACCGAGAAAGTAATAAAACATCTCCTCAAATCATTCATCTCCCTTTCCAACTTCTTATTAAAATTAAATTTGTAGTGTTTTAATAATTTTCCAACTTTTTTATCAAACGCACCCTCAAATGTATTTATTTTCTCCTCAAAATGTTTTAAGTTCTAACATCTACCTGAAAATGATCTAAAGAGCAATCGCAATCCGGTCACTAAGTTTTGGGAAAGCTGTTTTCACTTTATTCTTTAAGTACTTTTAAATTTCATACACATTATGTTTTACTTTCTAAAACTTCTTCAAGCTCTACCAGATGGGAAAAATGCGTTTTCAAACAGGGTTTGACTAGCTTTAAAATTTACATTTCGATAGCGTGGCAAAGACAGGTAGTATAAGTTGTGACCATTTTGATGTAGCCGTAGACTTGATTAGTGGTATAAACACATTGTGGCCTTCTAAGAATGAACTTAAATAAGACCATGCATGGGTAGTTCGTCATAATTAGTTGGTGTCGTAGAGGCGGAAAACACTAGAAAGTTACTTTAGTACCACTCCGTCCCAAAATAAGATTCTACCTTTCCATTTTGGGACGTCCCAACTTACGAGTCCGGGGACATAATTAATGTAGCAAATCTCACGATAAAGTTTTTACTGGATAAAGTTCAGTTTCCATCTGTTGATTAGTTATTGGTCACAAACAGATTACCTCAAAATCCCATTACACCACATGCCACACTTACCCTCATCTAGTTCAATTTTCATTTCGACTATCAACTCCATTTTCTCAATGACAAGAATTGCGGATTATGTAGTTTCATTTCTTTATTGGAGTGTAGACAATGCAACTTCATCAAACAAAACCACTGATATCAATGGGGAAAGAAAGCTACGGGATGATTGTTTTTCCTTCGCAATGCTGAATGGATAGCTATTCAGAGCCAAAGAGGTAATGAGGTAACATTGATGTTTATTTTCAAACCTCTTATCGCGTGAAATGCTTACTAATTTTAACATAATTTTATTCTGATATTGCCCTTGTCTTTTTCTTCATGGGATATATAAATGCTTATAATAATAGCGTAAAATTGTCAAATTAATATATATATTCAGCATTCAGAGGCTAAAAAGCCAATATGCACGTAAATTAATGCAAATGAAAGTCAACAAGAATTCATCAAACCGTAACCAAGAAAGAAAATTCCAGTGAATCAACAACATATTTCCCCAATCAGACAAACAACCCATCATCAAACTCAAAAAACCCAACAAAACCCACAAAACAAAATTTACCAAAAAACCAAAATCAAATCATAAAACACCATAGAAAAATAGAAACCTCACCTGTTCAACAGCACCCTTTGTTCTAGCAGAAGCAATGAAAGATTTACCACCAAAATTACCAGCCATGTTCATTAACTGGCCCCAGAAAGAAGCCCCAATCCCCAAAACCAACCTCCTATTAGTTCTGCACAAACCACTCCTCTTCAATTTGTTTGAAAATTGAAGAACAGGGTAATCAAAAGAAGAAGTAACTGAAGTGGGTGAACGTAAAGAGGGAGGAATACCCACTAAAATTGGTAGCCTAGATTGTAGTCTAATTTTGAAAATATTGGCCATTAGTTTTAATTAAATTAAACTAATAATGCATAAATTTATGTGAATATTTTATGGGTTTTATTTTTAAAATGGTGCCGGCTTGGGAAAGACAAATTTTAAGTAAAAGCATCAATGGAGATTGGAGATGGCTGGGACTGTGTGGTGTGTATTTTGGACTTGGTTCAATTTTGGGATTTGCTTACGTGGCTACATCCACAGTCACTTTTTTTTCTTCTTTTTTTTTTTCCCTAAGATATAATTATGATTATTAAATTATTAAAATTTAAATTAGAGCTAGAAATATCATTGATACAAGCATGCCATCCGTGCAATCCATGAGCACATTACAATTTATTCCGACATAATAAATTGTAAACATTTTATTCTAGGATCAGGATCGGCCCTAAGTAAAAATAGCCCTAAATGAACTTTTGATGTGGGGCATTTTTATTTCTTTTTCCTCTTCTCATACCTTGAAATATATTTTTTATATATTGGACATTTGTATAAAATAATAAAAGAACAATGGCTAAAGTTTTGGTGACATAAATCACACTATACAATGGCCAAACAAATATAATTACAAAAGTTTAATAACAATAAATAAATAAAAAAAAAATTGAGGGGAAAAAAAGCACTATTATTGATCAAAAGATGAATCAACCAACAAAAATTGAGAAGCCCAAACAGGCGGGTCCTCCAACCAAACAAGATAATCATTGGTCGAACTAGCGAACTTGGCAAAAAGATGAGCAACTCCATTACACTCACGCCCAGCAAAAGAGAATTCCACATTCGAGAGGAATTCCACTAATTTGAGGATGTCTTCGATAACCACACCAGCTGACTGTAAGTTAACTTCCCCGTTCCTAATCGTAGCAATGACCATTTGGTTGTCACCTTCTACTACCACATTTCTAAAACCAGCTTCAACGGCAAATACCACCGCTTCTTTTGCAGCAATGGTTTCAGTTGCTTCTACTGAGAGCACACGAGGACCCACTTGGTTAATCCCACAAGGAAATCTCCCGAGCTATCGCGGATCACCACTCCAATTCCCGTTCGACCATCTTCACGGTTCCAGGCAGCATCAAAATTTACCTTGAAACGGCCCGGGCTAGGAGCACGCCAATGCTGCACAGTGGAGTTGGAGCTACTGATATGTTTCAAGTTAGCTTCCTTAAAATCAGAGAGAAGACCTTCCGCACTCCCAATTACGTCCCTCAAGCACCATCTGCCATCTCCAAACAGTCTCCTGTTCCGCAGGTACCATAAAAACCAACAGATGGTGCAAATTAACTCAAAATAATCTCGGCAAGTCTCCCAGATATCTTTGTTGACCTTGAAGGTCTTAATCTTATTTTGATAATAACAATAAATCAATCATGTGTAATTTAACATGTTCTTGATATAAGATTATAGATTTCTTATTTGGAAAATCAAGAATAGCATGATTGCTCAAGGGAAGTTTGACAAGGATCATTCAATCAATATCCGATCAAGTCAACGAAGCATTCGACTAAAACCGATCTATCCGAATCAAGATCATTCTTCTACAAGCGTTGGACAAGACAAGAAAATCAATCTCATCACTCACAAGCTAGCAATGCATTTCATGAAACATAAAAGATCAAGGATCATATACTAAAGCTTCAAGGGAAAAGCTTCAAGTGAAGAATCAATTTGAAGAAACAAATCGAAGCATTCGAAGACTCACCTATTCGGTAATTGAGTGTTTGCTTAGGATTAATGTAAAGTTTCTTAATTGATTAATAATATATCTCAAACATGAACTTGCATCATTGTTAGATTGATCAAAATCAGTTTGAATCAAAATTTCTTTGAAAACACCATTCTTGCAAAAACCGATTTTCAAATAATTTCATATTAAATTGATTTGAGCATATTTTGAGCTCTCATGAAAATAGGTGTCTTAGGATAATATATTTGACCTATCCCAAGCATCAAAATTGATTTTGGAACTTAATTGCAAAAATGTTTATTTTTTCCCTTTCTAGATTCGCTCCGTTTTTGCGCAGTTTTGATCTAATGGTTTGAAGGAGGCCTTCCCGGACTCCGATCATTATGAAATTTGGAAAGTGGTTAGTTAACACATTATAGTACTTATATCCAAAATTTCATCAAGTTCCAACGGCTGGATAATGAGATATGATCAAAACAAATCGGGAAAAATTTGCTGTCTACAGCTATCTATCTAAACTGACCAGCAGAGGTCATCAGTCGACTGATGGGTTTGCTCAATCGACTGATGGTCACTCAGTCGACTAAGGAGCCTTGCTCAGTCGACTGATGACCTGAATATAGCCGTTGAATTTCTAATTTTTTACTATTTTTGGTACAAACTTCCACCAAACCTCTCAAACGGCTATATCACTTTTGGGACTATAAATATGACTTCCAAGACTCATTTTACACACCTTGAATCACTCGCATACTATATTCTTCATCTATCTTCATTATTCAAAGATTCAAGAAATTATTTTTGATCAATCATCTTTTATTTGAGTTATATCATATTGATCATTCAAGATAACTCTAGTGTGAGCTTAAATTGTATTCTACAAACACTTGAGAGAGCTATTGTAAATTGGTGTGAATCATCAAACTTTTATATTCAAATTGTGAGAGGTAAATCTCATAGGAAAAACAAGAAGGTGAATTCTTGTTTAGATATTGTGAGAGGTAAATCTCACAAGGTTAGCAAGAGAGAGATTCTTGTGAGAATATTGTGGTCAAGCAATATTTGTAAAGAGTGTAGTGAGACAACAACACTTGTAGTGGTTTGATCTTCACCCGGAAGGAGATTGGAATTAGTGAAAATTCTCGGGAAACTAACTGAGCGCGGATTATGGTTTGGTAAACCAAAACCGTGTGGACAAAACGTCTTGGACTTCAAATCGGTTCAATCTTTCTAACTCAATCTCTTTATTATTGATTGTTTTGCTATTGCTTGAGATTGCTTAATTATTTTCTCTTGTGCTTGATTGTTTATTTGCTTACATTCCTTGATAATTTATTTTGTAAATTTGTTTTACTTAAACATTGTTAGAAAAGTTTTAAATTCCGCATTAAGTTTTAAAAACCCTATTCACCCCCCCCCCTCTAGGGTATTTTCCGACCTACAATCTTCAATCCAATCTCTACTATTTAGCGCTTCCCAACTCTGATTTTCCTTTAGCAACCCCTTGTCGTTCCACATACACTTAACCGCCAGGCAGTCGCGTAACAAATGAATGATTGATTCGCTACCCATGTTACATTTGGTACATATAGGACTGTCAATAACGTTCCGCCTTGCTAGATTCTCAAACGTAGGAAGCGAGTTAGTCCACGCCCTCCAAATAAAATGTTTAATTTTCCCTGGGATCTTTAAGTACCAAATATTTCCACCCCAGCATGTTCCATCCGATGACCCTTCTAAGCTCGCTATTATCCTCATGCATGACATCAACCAGATTTTTTGCCACGTGATACCCGGATTTTGTAGTGTACTGCCCTTTTTTGTCAAAATGCCAAACAATTTTATCTTCAATATCATAACTACTCAATGGAATACTTTCAATTATCTCTACATCCACCTGCAAGAAGATTTGACTGAGCCTATTTAAATTCCATCCACCCTTCAGGCCCATTAAATTAGCAACTCAAATATCCACTAACAAAGGATCAGGGCATGGGGTGATAGTTTTGAAAGTTGATGGCCTTGGGATCCACTTATCTCACCAAACATTCACCGCTCCCCCGTTACCAATTCTCCAACGCGTTCCCGCTTCCAACACCACTCTAGCATCCCATAAGCTTTTCCAAATATACGAGGCCCCGGGAGGACGAGGAGCATCCCAAAACGAGGAGTTTGGAAAGTATTTGGCTTTTAACACTCGGGAGACCAAAGAGCTAGGATTTGAGAAGATCCTCCACCCTTGTTTTGCTAGAAGAGCTAAATTAAATGCTTGAAGGTTTCTAAACCCCAAACCCCTTCCTTTTTGGCACGACACAGCCTCTGCCAGCTCACCCACTTTATACTTTTACAATCCTTCTTATTACTCCACCAAAAATCAGAAATTGATGAAGTTAATTCGTCGCACACCACAGCAGGAAGTTTGAAACAACTCATAGCATATGTAGGACATGCTTGAGCCACGGCTTTGATAAGTATTTCCTTTCCCGCCCTCGAAAGGCACTTTTCTTTCCATCCCTTAATCTTCTTCCATACTCTTTCTCTAATGGTCGAAAACACATCTCTCTTAGACTTCCCTGTAACCGCCGGCAACCCAAGGTACTTGGCATGCCTATCCGTCTCCACTACCCCTAACATGTCCCTCACCACCTTCCTATCTTCCTCCTTTGTGTTATTACTAAAAATAATGACGCTTTTTTCAATATTAATCTTTTGCCCCGAAGCTGACTCATATATTTTAAAGATACGGCCAACAACTTCAGCCTGTTCTGAACAAGCATTCCCAAAAATAACACTGTCATCTGCGAAAAAGATATGAGAGACCTTCGGTCCTCTACGGCTAACACTAATACCCGGGAAAGTCCCATCTAACTCAGCTCTTTTAAACAGAGAACTGAAGGCCTCAGCACACAGAATAAAAAGATATGGCGATATCGGGCCCCCTTGTCTCAGCCCTCTCTTAGGCCTGATAAAACCACCCGGCACCCCATTAATTAGGACCATGTAGGAAACTGTCGAAATGCATCTCAATATAACATCTATAAACCCGGCCTCAAATCCCATCAATTCCATGACTCTCTTGACAAAAACCTATTCAACCTGATCATACGCTTTACTCATGTCCAGCTTTAACGAGAATCGACCTTTTTTTTCAGCAACTTTACGCTTCAGAAAGTGGTTGAGCTCGAAGGCCGTAATCACGTTGTCTGTAATAAGTCTACCCGACACAAAGGCGCTCTGAGCTTCTGATATTATAAATGCTAAGAATTTTTTTAGCCAGTTAGCTACCACCTTCACTGCTAATTTTTACGTCACATTACACAAGCTTATAGGACGAAATTGTGTCATTCTCTTCACCTCTTTAACTTTCGGATCAAGACAATGTGGGTATGATTGAATTTATCCGAACATATACCTGCATTCAAGAAGTCAAGCACCATCTTTACCGTATCATCTCCAACCACGTGCTAAAATCGTGATAAAATAATGCTGGAACACCGTCAGGTCCCGGCGCCTTATTCGAGTTCATTGATTTCAAAGCCTCAGTTATTTCTTCCGCTGAGTAAGGAGCACATAATCTCAAATTCATAGCCTCAGTGATCCGGTATTCGATAACCACCAGTGCATCACTAATTTGACTTTCGTTAGGCCGAGAGGATGAGAAGAGCTCTTCAAAGTAATCGACAGCGCATCTAATAAGATCCTGCTCAGTTTCGTACCTTACTCCCTGGACATCTTCGAGTTGAGTAATTTCATTTCTACTTCTCCTCTTTGATGCTTTGAGATGGAAAAAACTAGTATTCCTATCACCTGCTTTTAGCCACTCCACCCTCGACCGCTGTCGCCAACAAATTTCTTCAAGCTCTATTAAACTGTCAATCCCTTTTTCAATAGCTTTTGTTTCATGGTACCCATATGCCCCACGGTTCTTAAGTTGTTTCAAGTTTAGATTGAGCTATCTCAATTTTTTTCTTGATGTCCCCATATTTCCTTTTACTCCAATGTTTTAAGCGATGCTTTGCATACCTCCAGCTTCTCATAAAACTCCTTCCCACCCCCAACTAGCATCACACCAGCCTGCACTAATTATGCCTTCACACTCATAATCCTTCATCCGCCACTCCTTGAACCACGATACCCTGAACCAGTTCGCGCTACACATTCTATGCCTCATTTTCTGAATCGAGATTTTCACAGGGATATGATCTGAACCATGGTGGATTAGATTCATAATTTTGACACTCGGGAATAATTCACACCATTCTTTATTAGCAAATACCCTGTCTAGCTTTGCTTTTCCGTACGACCGAATATCTTCATGATTGTTTGTCCAAGTGTAAAAGTAGTCGTGGCTTGGGATTTCAATGAATCTGCAATCATTTATAGCCTCTCGAAAATTACGAATTTGCCTGTTCGGTCGATCATTAGGACCTTTAGTTTCATTATTAGCTAGCACCTCATTAAAATCTCCGGAGCAAGTCCCACGATTCCATCCGCTTCGAAGCTTCCGGGTGCCCGTAGAACCCAGTCAATCTCCATCCTTGTCTATCCGAACTCATCTCTATATCAGCATCAATGTGGTGCCTCGAATAAGATTTTATCGTTACTTCAATCTCTTCAGTCCAAAGCAAATAGAGGCCACCACCCCGGTTAACACAGTCTACAACGAAGCAATTGCGGTAGCCAGTTTTAATACGAATTGTTCAAATTCTCTTGTAAACAGTTTCGTCTCCATCAAGAAAACGAACATGGGACCTTCGCGTCACAGTAACCTGCATAAGGATCGAACCGTCGGTTGGTTCCCAAGCCCCCGATAGTTCCAGCTTAGGCCTATCATTGTGCTCGGTGGGGCTGAAATTCAACCACCGCCGATATTGCGATTCTTTTTGCTTTACCAGCACTCGTCTCGGTATTGCCAGCGTCATCACCCTCTCCTTTTCTTTTTTTACCCTCCCACTGTTTCCACCACTTCTTTCGAGCCTCCTAAATTTCTAGCTTCCCTCCTCCATTTGCAGGCACTATGGTTTCTCTCCACTATTTCATTTCCCTTCATGTTTTCAACATTCTTCTTTTTTACATTTTCTAGTTCATGCATTATTATCCCCGCACTGGATGTATCATGCATTATCACACCTGAATTATCTTTCTTCCCAAATGTATCTTGCCCCGTTTCTGAAGCGATTTCCATGAACTTTATAGGTTCAGTAAGTTTTAGGTTACCACTAGATCGCCCTTTCTCGATGATTGTACTAATCATTATATCCTTCAGCCCAGCACTATTCTGCGCGCTCCAGCCCATCTATTGTTCCAATTTTAACAGATCCAAAGTTTTGTTCAATTTCCATAAGCCCAGTTCCACTGCTAAGTCTTGTCGGGCTACCCGCTTTGCTTCTTAACCCAAGAACCAACCCCACTCGATCTCCTTCAACGTCTCTCCCTACCTTGGTTTCCTTGTTTGTCACGTTATTTTTAAGGGAGATATATTGTGTACCATCTTTATTGGAAACCTCTACGTGATTAGCTCCACCTACTCCTCCATTCCTTAGGACATCTCCAATAGTAGTGTAAAAATTGATTTGTAAATCACATGTGTCAACTCATTTTTACAAAAAACTTGAATGCTAAAAAAAAGTGCTCCAATGGTACTTTTGTAAAGTTTTGTGTAAATTTTGAAATAACAAATAAGATTCTAACACATGTATCAATTCAAGCAATTTTCTTATTATTTTTTTCTTGATTTTTTTACAAATAATCTTGTAATTACAATGGATCTTGATTTATAGGTATTGATGAGTAGATTTCAAATATGTAATTTTTATTAATATATATATTTTACATTTAAAGTTACTACTTTTTCAATTTTTATAAAAAAATTGAAGAGAGAAAAAGCTGATGTGGCATTGTAAAATAAGAGTGTATTTTACACAACTATTTTACACAAATTTCAATTTTAAAAGACTGCTAAAGAGAAAAAAATTTACAAGTTGTGTAAATTTTACACAAAACAAAAATTTAAAAGACTGTTGGAGATGCTCTTATTTCACCCTCTTTTTCTTTCTCCTCCCTAAAATTCAGGCTTTTTTTTGGGGATTCAGAGAATTTTGATCTAACCTTAGCGCTGCCGCTTCCCGCTGTCACTCCGTCCCCATGCCGCTCCTCCCTTCCTCCTCCGTTCTCCCCCATCTTACCTCGTTTTTTTTCTGGCGATACCCGGAGCCAAGAGCCGTATCCATGTCCCTCACTGTCCTCCGTCACCCGAGCAGCTTCATCCTCACATTCCTTAACCGCATGCCCCATTTTCCCGCAGCTAAAACAATATGTCGGTAATTTTTCATACTGGAAGGTAATATAACCCAGGTTTGCCCCCTTCGTCTTCAATCGCATCCCCCACATTATTGGTTTGCAAACATCAACCATCACACGAATACGTAGGTACTCTCCCCATCCCATTCCATTCTCATCCAGCTCAAGTTCCATAAACTCTCCTATCTTATTACCAATCATTCGAGCAGTAGATCTCTCCATTCGGTTTAAGGGTAGGTTCCTTATACGAATCCAAAAAGGAGATTTATGTATGTTGATGCTTCCCGTATTTTTATCATTCTCTATCTCTTGGAGGATAATTAGGATTTTCCCAATGAGCCATGGTCTTCCGGCTAGGACTCTCTTCTTATCACTATTGTCAGCAAAAACAAACCGAAAAATATTGTCGCCAATCCTCTTTAACTCTACCCGCTTTTTAGGTTTCCAGGCTGCCATCATAGTATCTCTTATCACTTCATATCCTTGTTGTCTCTGCGACCATACCTTACCAATCAGACACGATGCCCCCTTTTTTGCAATGATCTCATCTGGACTTTCACCTAGTTCGACTCCTTCTTCTTCTTCTTCCGTTAATCTTAGTTCATGCCACAAAGATTCTAGATCTTCAACCATTGAAACACAATCCCACTCTCAAAAGAGGGGAACACAACGTTGCCTAGTGCAAACGGGTTATTCTCTCTTGGAGAGAAAAAACGGGTTTTGCAAAGGTACAAAGTTAATTAAAAAAAATTCTAAAAAAATAATAATTGATTTTAGAACTTATCATAATTAATCAACGATCACAATAATTAGAACTTACAATATCAAATTAGAATAATGCAAAAAAAATATATAATAATAGAAAATTCAAAAGTCAACTAACTAACATAAAATTGTAATACAAAAGGCTTCTTTTAAAAAATATATAATTAATTAAACCGATTAAAAGGAAGAGCTCCCCTAGGGCTTGAACTCAAAGCCACACATTACAAGACATGTTGCATCAATCACTGGACTATGAACCATTGCTTTTACTAAAATTCAACCAAAATATATTTTATTCACTATAACATATATATATATATATAAGAGCTCAAAAATTTCGAGGTCCTAGTACGTCTTTTATAATTAATTTTAGTTATAAGGACAATTTTCAAAAATTATCCACAAAAGATGATCTCTTTTTTTTGAATGGTCAATCTACCGTATTAGTTCTGCAATATTTTATTTTTTTATCACCATCGATGGTTGCTAAGTATCACCAACTAATATTACCCATTACAATTTTAGCGGAGCTCCAACAACCTTTCCAAAGCTCCGGCAATCATTACCGGAGCTTCGACAATCATTATTGCGCGCATATCTAGCGACCATATATTTTTGTACCTCCAACCCGGTTAACGGAACTCTAGCAAGAGTTTCTTTATAATGTAGAGACAAAATTACATTAAAATGTATATTTTTAATTGTTTACAAATTTAGTTCAAAAATAAATTTGTACGAAAATTTATATTGTAATTTGTATAAGATTTAGTGCAAAAATATTTTTGCACTAAAATATATATCACTGTTGCGTGCGAATTAGTGAAAAAACTTATTTGCGCTAAAATTTGTATCATTAGTTACTTGTGATTTTAATTAATGCAAAAACAGATTTGTCTTAAAATATGTTTCATTAGTTGCTTGCAAATTTAGTACAAAAACAGGTTTGCAATACTTGCGCCGGAGCTCCGATGAGATAATGCCATTCCGGTGGTGATTGCCGGAGCTTTGGCGGTGGTTGCTAGAGCTCCGGCTGTGGGGGATGGTGGTAGTGACTAGTGGTGATCATTTTTACTTTTTTTATAAAAAAGAAAAAAAAAGACCAGGAAGGATATCGAAAGTAAAGAGAAAGGAGTTCCTGTAATAAAAATGTAAGGTGTAATTCCATTAAATATAATTATACATTGTCTTTTATTCTTCTTTGCTATACTCTTTCATATAACTACTAAGTGCGATTGCCACTCATTTCTCTCGATCCAGGGCATAGCATTTCCCATCTTCGTTTAAAAAAAGAAGAAGCTAATTTAACTCCTATCTAACATTAAGACCGGTATTAGTACGTATTTCAATTAACAAAAACATAAATGTGTTAATTAATAACATAAAATACTGCTAGCAATATGAAATATATATCATCTAAAAGGTGATATCATTGTACTTGATCATGATATACCATGTAACAATCCTCACCGTCAATCTTATATCATCCATATCAATAAAATCAAATAGCCACCTCTAGTTCCGATACTTTGAGGTGATGTCTTAACCCAAAGCTATCAGTTGGTTTAGATACGTAGGTAGGTAGGTGGGTTTGAATTGAGGAATTTAGAATCTTATTTTCTTTTATTTGTTTAATTACTAGGAGTTAAATTAGATATAAAAAAGAGTTAACAAAATAATTTATATATTATAGTAGAAATTTGACTTTAAATTAAAAAATTTAAGCAATTTATGATAGAATATTATATTATTTACATAGTTAACTAATTAAACTACGGATAAAGTAAGTGATAAAATGATTATCTTAACTTTTAACAAATGAAAAAACCCTTATATAAGTAAGTGAAGGACAATAATTCTTACAAGTGTAAATATAAAAATAGTAACAAGCATTCGGTAAATATCATAGAATATTGTCTCTCTATCTCTATAGAATATTGTGTGCCATTCTACAAAGTCTAGATGTATCAAACATATTTTATGATTTATGTCAAGAATATTTTCTAAAATTATACAAAGTAAGTTCTAAAGACTTTTGTACAAGATAGGCGAGATCAAACACACGCACTTGCGTCTAAGGACGTCAAAATGGTTTGACTTGATGGATTTTTAACCTAACCTAATCTTAATATGACACGTTTGCGGCGGGTTATTTTTTTACCAAGTCAAATTCAAGTTTGCATAAAATAAACCATTTACGCCCTTAATGCGGCGTGGGTTCAACTCTGCTAACATTTTTTTTCTTTAAATACCTTTAATGCGGCACGGGTTTAAGTCTAAGCACGCATGCAAGCAACTGGGGTTTACTACATATAGGGTAATTAATTTTTGGAAAAAAATAATAATTTCAGGGACCCAAGTGAACAATTTTATACTTCAAATGGTGGATGTGAACAATTTTATACTTCAGGGATCTCAGTTGCTTTCTTCCACCTCCATAACTCCATTGGACCAAACTGTCATGCACAAACCTAATCCTCCCCCCTCCGGCCCTCCGAGCAAGGTTCTCCTTTCAGGCATCCTCTTCTCCGCAACAAGGTAATATTCTAGCCCTAATTTTTTATTATTATTTTGATTTATACTGGTTCATTTGTTCGTTTAATTGGTTTTGATAGTTTGATTTTATCATTTATACGTGTTTAATTGGTTTATCATTTATCGTTTGTTTGATTTAGACGTAAACTCCTAATTTTATTAGTCTTAAAATATAAATAAGAAGAGAGTTGATAAATTATTATTTAGTTATATATATTTTTTAGTCGTCGTTTGACTATGATTTATGTAGTCATATGGATTTAGACCTAAATCCCTAACTTAATTCAATAAAACTTCAAATCTAAAAAGGAAGAGAGTTAATGAATTATTATTTGGTTATACATGTTTGGTTAACTCCATTCTTGACAATGTAAGAAAAACATCAAGAGCGTGCTACGCAATCGCATGGGAGATGGATCTATAAATGATTGTTTGGTGACATAAATTGAACAAGACATTTTCAATAATATTGACTCGGGGACTGTCTTGCAATACTTCCAAAATATGAAACCCTATAGAATCTAATTGTAATTTGTAATCAATGTTCACATTAAGTTGTATGAAAGACTAATGTTATCATGTTTGCGTTAAAATTTTATGGTTTTAAAATTATGTTTTTATGTGCTTTAAATTTCAAAAATTTATAATGTTATGTTGTCAAAATCGATCCAGAACAAACTCCTAGTTATTAAAATGCATTAAAACACTATTTAATCACCTAAATCATTCTTTAAATCATCTAAGCTAAGGAGTTGAGGAGAAAATCAAGGGAAGGTCACACAAGAGAACAATCAAATTTATGAACTCAAAATTTTAAGTAGAAGAGTCTCATGTGGGATGTCTCAAATTAACGTCTTATTTCTCTTTTAAAACGTAGTTATCTCGCGATATAAACTAAGATCCATTATTTACTGTTGATTAAGTTGTAAATATTATTTCCCTAAAAATAATTAAAAAAATCCAAAGTGGAACGTCTCAAACATGAGCAATTCAAATGTTATCAACTTTACGTTTTCCCCCTCAATATGTTCGAACATCTCATGAAAATGATCCAATATCAATCTAGTCAACAAGTTTTTTGGAAAAATGTTTGTCACTCTATTAATATACTAAATCTCCCAGTAGCAAACATTATGTTCTTTGCTTTTTTTATATTGAAATTGTTATGTGTATAACAGATAAAAAATGAATCATTAGTTTAGGATGAAGCGAGTATCTAAGAATATTCAAAATGGTGGTATTGTACTTCTTGATCAAGTGATAATGTATATTTTGCCCATGAGCTCTAACTCAACGAAGTATAAGACAAAAATTTCATCCTCTAAAATTAAGAATAATGAATCTAATAAATGTACAGATAATAAACTGCTTTTATTTTTAACCTAGGACAATCTTAAAAAAATTGAAAAATGCAAAATTTAAATATGGGCTCTTAATTGTTATGGTAAAAAAAATATGGACTCCTAGCTAATTCATGAGGCGGATGGAATACATTTACTTTATTAATTTGAAAGTAATAATTGTAGCTTTAATTAATTTGTTGAGTCACTATACTATGCGCTATAGCACATTTTTTTAATAAAATACTATGTAGCACACTCCATATTTGGTTTTTTTTTCCAAATAGCGTGTGCTATTTGCGGAGATTCATCGATATTGAATCAATCGAACGAACTTCGAACACCTATTTTGCTTCCTCATATAACATTATTGACTCTAGAGAAGTCATGGAAGTCAAAAGGCTTTGTGCTTCATTGATAGTGAAAAAAGTAACAACATATCTATGTTTACGAAGAAAGTATCCAAGAGCTGCTCGCTGTTAGAAACCATCTTTCCCAAAAGCTTAAGCTGTTAGAAAAAGGAATCGTAATAAATATCATGGTTAACACCATCCCTCACGTGCGACCCCATACTCGCACGTGGAGAGCAAACAAATTTCAAATTTCGGATTAACAAATGGGGGATGGAGGTGCCAAGGCTTGAACCTTGGACCTCCCAGAAAACCAACCTCGGATACCATGTTAGAAACCATCTCTCCCAAAAGTTTAAGATGTTAAGAAAGGGAATCGTAATAAATATCATGGTTAACACTCGCTACAAGACATTTATACTAGCTAGATCTGACCAACTGCCCATCTACCTCCTCTACATTCTTGACAGCCCAACCAAAAAGAAGAATCTATTCGAGGGGGAAATAAGACTATAACCAGAAGGTGGCATTTTGTGAATCAACTTTTAAACTTGATATGTGTTTGTTAGGATTGAATATTTGAACCTTGTTCACTTTTTATAGCTTCCTAGGAATTATTATAGGGATTTTATGGTATTTTGGTTATTAGAAATGATTGCATGAATTTTTGTTAATTGTACTTATTTAATTATTTTTTTGAGGTAAGAATATATATAATCTTTTTATTTAAAAAATACATGCCCGAATAGCTTACGCGATTACGTTATTTGCTTACGCTACATAATTTCGGAACCAAAATACTATGCGACGCACTATCGCAATTGAAAATACTGGTAATTAGTTATGTATTAGCTTTAATTAAGTGAAAAATTCGAGGTTTAAAGACTTAATCTAGTGTTTAGGAGGGCATAATTGATAATGGGTGGAGCATGAGCAATCATAGAGCTAAAAATGGGAAACATTTAACTTTTTTAATTGGCCATTATCGATCATGACCAAGGCATGATCGATCATGGGTATGAGACTCTCGGGAGTTTACTTGTAAGTTGGCCATGATATGATCGATCATGGCCAAGTTATGAACAATCATGGGCTTGAGATAAACATACTTTGATCAGTTTTAAAGGTTTTACTTTGGGATATTTTTATTATTAACACCATAATTGCTTACAAATTGGTCCAGAGAGAACTAGAACACTTAGAGAGGGGTGGTGGGATCAGAAATTTGGGATTTTGGTATAATCTTGGCGGAAATTGCAAAATTGTTGGGAATTAATAATAATTGATCATTTTCTTCATACTATAACCTTGGAGCTTGGTGTAATTAGGAAGAAAAGCTTAGAACCTTGGTAGTTGGATCATTCAATCTCATTTCTAACTTGGAATATTTGAGGTAAAGGTTAAGTATGTGCCTTTGCATGTGTTATGAATTATTCACTTTGAATTGTTCATTAAATTGTGTTGATCTAGCCATGGTTACGAATAAAATAGTTGATGGCTCATAAGTGATGAAGGAATTTCCAAAGAGAAATATTCATGTGTACAATCTATCTAATTTTCCAAGTTAACAATCTTGTATGTGAGGTATGTTTGGCGTAAATTCTTCATCACTTAAGATTCATGTTAACTTGGTGATAAATTTAGAAATTTTTGCATGGATATTGTATTTCCTGGTGCATTAGCATGTATAAACAGGTATCCATAGTGTCTACCCGAATTACGGCATCGATGTATATATATATATATATATATAACTATGTCTATTATCATGATATTTAATTTCACTGGCTATATCAAACTCTCAATCTGAAATCTATATGAAGAATCTTTGTGGTTATCTTAAGACTATGGAATTTATCTCGATTATGTATCTTTGTGGTGTTATAGGACTGGATATCTTCTTGTGCTTGCCAATGTAAATAAGTAGGGCTCAATGCACTTATGTTGAAAATCTCTAAACCTCAAGAAGGCAGCAATAAGGACGGTCTAAAGCCAGTGATGAGTAACCCGAGAATCTAGACTCGACAAGGCACGGTTATTATGTATATGGTGGGTCATCGTGGTTCCTTCTTATCATCTCTATCATCATATATATTGATATCATCTATGTCTCCGTGAATATTTATATCGATATATATCTCTTGGATTATTAATGACGACATATATATTGCTATATGATGTACATGGTTATAGATAGGTTCAGGGTTTTTGGAGAAGATGAGTTGACACAGTTGTAGGTCGGAAAATACCCTAGAGGGGGGGTGAATAGGGTTTTAAAAACTTAATGCGGAATTAAAACGTTTTTAAAATATTTAAGCAAAGCAACTTAGTTAAATAAGTTTATCAAGGAAAATAATCAATTAAATAATCAATCCCAAGAATAAGCAATAATATAAGCAACTTCAATCAATTAATATAACAAATAAATAAAGAGATTGAGTAAGAAAGATTGAACCAATTTGAAGTCGAAGATTTTTTGTCCACACGGTTCGGCTTGTTCCCCCTACTCCGCGCTCGGTTAGTTCCCCGAGAATTTTCACTATAACCGATCTCCTTCCGGGTGAAGATCAAACCTCTACAAGTGTATTCTTGTCACACACTCTTACAAGTATTGAAACACCCTCAATACTCTCACAAGAAATCCCTCTTGCTATTCTATGAGATACACCTCTCACAAATATGATTTGAATAAGTTTTGGTGGCTAACACCAATGTACAATATCTCTCTTGTGTATAACAAAATACAAATGAAGCTCACACTAAGAGATATCAAAATTGATCAAAGTATATAGGCTCAAAGAATGAAGAGATTGATCAATGCTTTAGCTAGAATACTTGAATAATAAGAATATATGAAAAATGGTTTTCTATGATCATTCAAGTTGTTAAAAATGAGTCTTAAAACTCATATTTATAGCTTGAAAAAGTTTATAGCCGTTTGTAGTGGATTAATTAATTAATGGGTCAAAATTGCACATTTGTCAAAGTTCCAACAGCTAGTTTTGACAAAAAAAACATTTCAAATTTGTTTTGTTAATTTCTCCCAATTTGATCGTTGGATCATGCTAAAATTTTAGTGAAAAGTGCCAGGAGATGTTGTCTAACTACTATAAAAATTTCAAAATTATCGGAGTCCGGGAAGGCCTCCATCTTACCGTTAGATCAAAACTGGACAAAAATTGAGCGAATTTTAAATGTAAAATAAAAATATTTTTGTAATTTAACAATTTAGTTTCAAATAAAATTCTAATGATTTTTAAACCTCAAAGATATGTTTCTAAGATACCTATTTTTATTAGAGCTTAAAATATGATCATTTAAAATTAATATGAATTTATTTTGAAACTCGGTTTTCATAAAATGATGTTTTTCAAATAAATTCAATTTCAAACTAGTTTGAATCAATCTTTAAAAGATGTAAGAATATGTTTGAGCTATAGGAATTTGATCAATAAAGTATCTTTACATAAAATCTAAGCACTCACTCCATTTAATGATAATTCGAGTCTTCGTGATGCTTGATTTTCTTGTGCGTATCTTTACTTGTTTGATGTTCTTGATCCTTTCTTGGTTTTGATAACTTGTAGAACATGTAGAGATCATTCTTGTGCATATCTTCACTTGCTTGATGATCTAGATCTTTTCTTGGCTTTGTATAGCACATGTATATCACTTGAGTTCATTTCTTGTGAGTAGAGGCGTTTGTAAAGCTTGTGTGAGATTTGCTTCGGTTTGAAATTACACTTGGTCGAAAGATATATTGGTTAAAATGGCTATCATCATTGGAACAACCGAGTTAAATAACACTTTATTAACTTATTGTAATTATCAAAATAAGATTAATTGACTTTAAGGTCAACAACAGTAATCAAGACCCATGTGATATTGCGTATGCATATTATATTATCGTGCATTATTTGATGACTGTTTGCCTTGTGAAAGAAATAAATTATAAAATTGTTGAAGAGACATATGGTATAATTGATTTTCTAAACCTCTTAGATACCCCCCCCCCCCCCCCTTACTGAGCATTTGGCTTACTCTGTTTGAAAAAAAATTTGAAAAACTTTCAATGGTAAGACACTATTGATTAGCAGGAGGCCGGGTTCGAGACGCATTATAGCCTCTGATACCTACGTCGCATTTTTGTTGTACATGTATATATATATATTTAGGTTAACCCCCTGGTAGCCTATTATCTATTACTTTACTTCTTTTCAATTATGGCACTTAATTATAATATTGTGTATTTAAACCTTGCGGATGACTTTTTGAAGCTTTGTTGTCTTATAAATATGTAAAAGTATATATATATATATATATATATATTTGTAACATTATGGATTAGGTGTTTATTTCATAAATGTCGACTCGTGGTAAGCTCGTAGCTAAGTCGATCTATTTGACAAACAGTGATGTAAGTTGATTTTTCAATAATAATTTAAGGTTTGCTGAACAAACCTTTAATCTTTTGGGTTTTTGCTTCAAAGATTTTAGGGTAAAAAACGCTTTAGCCCCTTAATGTTTGCCTTTGGTCTCACTTTGGTCCTTGATGTTTCAATTTGCTTGAATAGGACCCCAAAGTATCAATCGTGTGTCACGTACTATGGTCCCAAATTGGACAGAAGTTCAATTTTATGTCAATTTTTTGCATGTATGGTGCACATGTGGGTATTCCAAGGCTATAGTTGTCACTTTAAACAATCCATTGCTTAATACACATTCATACACTAATAATCTTCATACACAACAAATCATAAGAACATAGCAATTTAAGGCTAACAAGTAGACCAAAATTATGACAAATCGGCACGGAAAAATTAGATGATCGAGGCAATCGATAATGGTGAAGAAGACTACAATGAGTTGGGAAGTGAGGACTAAAGAACTTGAGATATTTGATGCACCATTGTATGGTAAATTTTTACTACTCTTCTTGGTTTGTTGGTCTTTGTTGATGAAAATGTGAATACATGTATATAGAGAAAATATAGTTATTAGTCCTTTTTTTTTATGTTTTTTTGCTGGAAAAACTTGGTCCTTTTTTTGGTTCTCTTATATGGATGAGAAAACTTGTCTTTTTTTGGCATAGCTTATATGAGATAACTTACATGGATAAAAATGCTTGTTTTTTGGTATAGCTTGTAGGGATAGTGCAGTTGATATAGCCTTTATGGTTACAAGCATCCCAATTTTTTAATGAATAAATTAACTAATTATGTATGCAAGCTTTTATTATGTATTACTAGTTGTCTCAATTTAATGATTATACATATTATATATCTTGTTGCTGATTCTTTGTAATCTCTAATTAATTATGGTTATAATGTACCAACTTGTTGCTTGTTCTATTAAAAAATAGAGTATGGTTTCAAAATAACGTATCAAGTAATTTTCATAATATCCACTAGAATGATTCACAAGACAAAAACATAGTACATTAATTTTCATAATCTCCACTACATTGATTTAACAAAAACAAACTACAATTTGTAGTATATTGATTCAAAAAAACTGAAAAATATACTATAATAAATTTAACCCCAAAACAGCAACTTTATTTAACATTAATTCATAAGATTATAAATAACAATTATCCCAAAAAAAAAAAACCCAACAACTTTTTGCTCTTTGATGTCTGCCTTTTCTCATTTTCCTCCAAACTCAAAATCTTCCTTAAGAAACCAAGAATAATTATAACGATACAAGTCTAAAAGTAATGTTACTTATGCAACACGGGTGCAAGACACGTCTAATAACATTATAAAAATGAAAATACGTGATATTTATTACATTAGTAAACACAATACATAATTTTCCTATTACATATTTATTGAAATTTCAAAATCCTCAAATATAATATTACTTCATTTCTTATTTATTATTCTTCACTTCAAAGCTTAATTTATCCACCATCTTACAGGTTCCTTGAAAAATAATTATGACAAGGATAAATTTCACAAGTCCTGTGAGAAATACTCATTTTATATTCCAAAGGTTAGCAAAATATCATTAGATCATAAAATAAAAATTTTAAAGGCATTTCAAAATAATTAATCACATAATCATAAATATTAAAACAATTTCTTGTATGGTACTCCACCTCTAAGGTCAACGTATAATATATTCCCATTGACCGGGGTCCGATATTCCACTTTCCAATCAAATGATTGGTCAATAATGAACTAGTTCAGAACAACGCCGATTTTCGGCACGCCACCCAATTATCCCAAGGATGGTACATGTCAAATCATATAAGTGGTTTTTCAATAAAAAAAATATATCATCTTTAAAGATATCATTGCAGTAAAAAATAAACAGTTTAATTATAAATGTAGATAAAATATTTATTTAAGGCCTTAAAATAGAGAATATGTACTACTCACCTTAACTTGATTAATTCTTTACTCAATAGGTCTGGTTCCTAAAACAACACATATATAAGCTATTTATTATTTATTATTACACTAAAAGACAAAAATTGGGTTCTACATGATGATACTATTAAAGAAAGACACACTCATTATTTGTTTATCTTGTTTTATTCTACCTAAGGTACTCCTTCATTCCATTTGTTTAGTATTTTTCAGCCATCCATTTTTATATTATATATACATATATATTTGTATACATACTTATGCCACTTTTCAAAAGGCAGCAGGTGATGCAAGAGTAGTTTAGTACTATTATTATTATTATTATTATTATTATTATTATTATTATTATTATTATTATATTATTATTATTATTATTATTATTATTATTATTATTATTATTATTATTATTATTATATGCATGTCATAAAGAAAGAGAAGATTTGATTTTTTTTACCTTTATCCATACTTTGATTGCTTTCCTCTCTCTTACTCTCTCTCTCTCTCATCCAAATATACTTTCCCTCTCATACATCTCATTGCTTTGCTAGCTTTTTATTTATAGTGTAGTTTTTACCTTATTTTACTCACTTTATCATTAAACTGCCAGCCAAATGGCCTATGTGGCTTTCAATCAGCCATTCCAACTCTTAGCTCCATCCACCTATTACCTTAACATCACACCTGTTATTCCCCCTATGTTCTTATCCCTCTTATGTGTCATTCCTCATTTAACCATGAGAAAACATCCCCTTTTAGTATATAAACCCCCCCACCCCTTTTTTCTTTTTTCTTTTTTTCTATACCCAAAATGGGTATTACAATAATAATAATGGATCACTTGCACATTAGTGGGTCAACCCAAAAGAATGAGCCACAACCCTACAAAGATAAAACAATATAACTATATACGTTTATGAAAAATAACAACTAGTAAAAACAATTGAGGCTTGCTTTGCAAATTCTGAATCGCCTTCTTGGGTTCAAATCCGTCCATAATGTCTTAACCATTATTCTTCTTACACAATACAAATTGCATCAGAAATTCCCATCCGTTTCTTTGTCCTTGGTTGGTTGAATTGAAATAGAGCAAACTGTAATGAAGAATGCATTTTTTGGATATATTTTTGATGATATATATACATATATATGTACACATATATAGATATATAACATATTGTTGCTGGGAGGGGGAGGAGGGTGAAAAAGGCGGGGGGTTTCCCTCCAATGATCTAAATTGACAATTATAGCCTTGAATTACTCACATGTGCACTCCGTGGGCATAAAACTGATGGAAAATTGGACTTATGTCTAATTTGGGACCATAGTGACACACGATTGATACTTCGGGGTTCTATTCAAGCAAATTGAAACATCAAAGACCAAAGTGAGATTGAAAGTAAACATTAATGGACTAAAGTATTTTTTTACCCAAAATTTTGACTTTGATTTTAGGTTCTTATAATTTGTACTTTTGTAGCTCAATCTCTTCCCATTATTGTTGCAGTACAAATGTAGCTAACTGTTGTTTGGCTCGAGGGCAAGCTTAACTTTCTCTTACTTAATGTATGTTGTGATGTTCAGTGATGTAATTTATGTTTGCTTTAAAAAAAATCTACCAAAATTTGAAATTTATCCGCGTGGAAGAAAGTTAGCGAATACACAAACAAGGCCCTTACTGAAGATTTAAAAATTGAATTTCATATTTCAAACTTGGTATTTAGAAGTGAAACCCCGAACAAATAAGAAAGATTTGGCGATTGATAAATTATCACCTTGCTTTAGACACGAGCAAACACTAGAATGTTACTTTGCATATAGTGTTAAATGGAGGTTAATTACTATATATTGTTGTATTATAATAGTATCTCATCTATTAATTACCACGCTTTTTAGGTTATATATTTTTTGCCGAACTACACAATATATGTTATAATTTTTTTTTTATATTGTGCAAAGGTACGGCCGGTCATACCCTAGTATTAAACAAGGAAAATTTAGGGATTACTTTTTATTTGCATTTATAATTAGTAAATTGATCTTCAAGCTTTACAAAGGCAGGGGGTATTGGCACATTTCATTTTTAATTAAGGCACACCCTATTTGATAAAACCTAATTTATTTTGTATTTTATTAAAGGCGCATCACTTGTTAGGAAAAAAAAGTATTTTATAATGTTTTTCGTTCATCTTCGACTTATTATTGCTTCCCCTTCTCATTCACTCGGCATCAACTTTCTTCTTCATTGTTATTTTTATATACTAGCCATGATTCAATAATATATTAATTATACAACTCTTAATTTTTGGTTAACCGACTTCTGTGTTTTTTTCATAGAAATTTTTTTTTTGGAAAAGTGAGGAAGATAAATTTTCCACATAAAAAGAGCACATATATATAAAAGAGATATGCCCTAGGACTATTCATAAGTTATGATTTATATTTGGATATATTTTGCTTATTATTATTAATAAAGTTTATTTCATTTGACTTTAGATTGTTTTATGAATAATATGTATTAATACTAGTTCATCAAGTACGTGACTTGATTGTGGGATGCTAGTAAATAAGTAATAATATTATTTATTTGTCCCTAATCATATGTCAATAATCTAGAACTATATTGATATAATGATTAGAGTATGAGTCAGCTGATGACTATATTTCATAAGTCATAGATATGGAGATATCAAGCTGAACACACTGATACTTGTTAGGGAACAATGTATTGGACAGACCCACTTTGGGGCACTGCGATGAGTGTTATATAATGTCATCAGTGATGTTCCCATTAGTGATATCGTATTATCCTCAGACCTGAGATCGTCATGGTTACCAGCATAGGGATTGGTGTGATGGGCATCATCAAGCGTTGCTCTTGACCGAGTAATTATAAAAATGATGATCAAGCATACTATAAACTATGTAGAGGTATGTGATTGATCAAGATGGAATTTGTCACTCTCATATAACGAGAAAAAGATATATTTGAGTCCCTTGATGAGTATAATTAATGTTTGCATGGCCATGCACAAATGAGGTGTCATTTGTATAAGATTAATTATACGTAGAGATCAAGAAATAAAGATTGAACTATACAAGAATGACACTTGCCTGAGTCTTGTGTTCAATCTAGATATTAGTAGACAAAAGGAATTAATATGTGGCATATCATTTAAGGTTGTATCGTTTTGACCTTTATACCCTTTGGATAATAGTAATGTCTTACTAGAGACCACTTACTATTTGTGTAATTAAAACGGGCTTTTAATTGCACTGCCAAAGGAGTATAAACCTACAGGGTCGCACACCAATATAAGAAGGATCAAAAATGAATTGGGCTTGGCCCTAGTTGGACTCGGGCCTAATACACTTTATTACTTAGGATTTCTCATTAGGGTTTCCCTTTAAAAGGGACAACCATTAGCCTCCTTTCTTTAACGAAATTAAGAGAGGCAAAATAGAGATAACCCTAAAATGTGTGTGCTAGTACACCAAGAAAGGATCCGTTCTCGTTCATGTGTGCATACCGTAAAGGCGTCTTACTTTCTACGCTAAAACGACAGCAACAGAAAGATAAGATCCGCTGTGTTCAAAGGTATGTTTTCGATTATTATCGAACAGCATAGATCTTAGGGTTTAATGATCAGTGCAGTTTATTGTGTATGTGATGCATATTCACTGCTCTAATTCCCTACAATATATACGCATAGAAATAAGTAAATGATGGAAAGTATTTCACCACGTGCCCTAAACTTATTCTCTAATTTCTCTTACAAATCATATCATTTATTCTAATTACCATTTGCTATGTTGCAATCAAACGAAGTGTAATAGATTTTGAAACAACCACGAAGTACCAAAACGAAGTGTTTCACGCGTAGATGTTCTCGATAAGTGGTGATTAACTTAGCAACATCAATCAGCTTGCTTCAATCCTAAGTGGGTTTTAAATAGTGCAAGTATTGATCTCATTAATGTCTCTATGGATATTTATATCGATTATCGACATATATATTGCTATAATCACATGGTTATGGGTTCGCGTTTCTTCGAGAAGATGGGTAGAAACGGTAATCAAGATCCAGGTGATATATGATATTGCATATGCATAGCATGCATATTACAGTGTCATGTGTTATTTGATAAATGTTTGCTTTGTGAAAAAAAAATGATACTTGCGTCGCATTTTTGTTGTACATTTATATAATTTAGGCTAACTCTCTAGTGGCCTGTGCATACGTTATAGAAATTCAAAAGAAAAATTAGGGTTAGTTGCACTTTACCCGCCCAAACTATACACTCGGTTACATTGTGCCATACCAACAATTAATTTTTATAATTTTTACGCTGAACTTTTAATTTTGTTGCAATGTACCTTAAATTGGTAACGGGGTTAATAAATTGACGGAATGAAGGGGCAAAATAGGTAAATAACATATCCCCTCAGTTGCATTGAGATAAAAACGTCGCCTCATTCATTTCTATTACATATATACACTTCTCCCTTTATAACTAACAGTACTTAGGGTTCTTAATATATAACTTTGGGAGAAAAATTGAGAGATTAGAGCTTGATTACTGTGTCTACCCATCTCCGCTATTAACACTAGAGCTATATATCACCTAGATCTTGATTAATAGCAAAATGGGTTAGAGCTATATATATCGCTTCGAGAAGATGGGTAGACACGGTACTTAGGGTTCTTAATAATACATACATTAGGGTTTATAATTGGAGATTGACGATTGTTCTAGTGTTAATAGTGAAATGGGTTGGAGAATACGGGATGGTACAGCTCTTGATGGTGTATACGGTATGTATCTCGTTTTTATTGAAGATTTTTTGTTGGTTTGCTTCGGTTGTTAGTGCATTTGTATAATAGTTGACAAAGATTTGTTTATTATGTGAGAATCATTGATCCATTTGTTTTATTGTTGTTTTGAGGCTTCGTTGTTGTTTACTATGAGTTATTTTTTGATGTGTCATACATTTTGCATTTGTTGATAGGAGTAAGGGAAAGGAAAAAATCATTAGAAATGTTGATGTGGGGAAGGGGAAGGGGAAAATATGTTATTTACCTATTTTGCCCCTTCATTTCATCAACTTATTAACCCCGTTACCAATTGAGGGTACATTGCAACAAAATTAAAAGTTCAGCGTAAAAATTGTAAAAATTAATAGTTGGTATTGCACAGTGTAACCGAGTGTATAGTTTGGGTGGGTAAAGTGCAATTAACCCAAAAAATTATTACCTTATGTGTTTAGCGAGAATATATATTTAGTATGTTGGCCCAAGTCGGGACCGAAATATTTTATTATTTAAGTGGAATTATTAATTTATTGTGTATTAATTTATTGAAGTTAAACCGTAAATGAATTGTGTAATCAAGTTCCATGTGAAATAAAAAATTAAGTTGAGATAAATTGACATGAGTTGAGTTGTATTTCATCCAGTAATGCACGAAACTAGACAAGGACAGAAAAAAATAAAAAAATAATCCTATTCAGCTGCTTGGAGGTTACCAAACATTGGTATACAAAACGGAGTTATTTGCCTAAATAGATCACTTTTTTAAGTTATTTATGAAAGTAAGCCACTTTTCAACATATTTACTAAACTAGCACACTTTTTAAAATAGTGATTTCGAATCACTATTTTAATGGAAAAATAGTGATTTTAAATCACTATTTTAAGTCAAATCTAGAAAAATAGTGATTCGAAATCAGAATTTTAAAGGAAAAATAGTGATTTCGAATCACTATTTTAAAAAGCGTGCTAATTTGATAAATATGTTGAAAAGTGGCTTAATTTGGCTAATAACTTAAAAAAGTGGCTTAGTTTGGAAAAAAAACTCAAACAAAACGATAGTTAGTGGCCGGATTGTTCAACATTAAGAATTCGTTTGGTTGTGTTTTAATTTACGAATTAGACAGTTTAATATTACTTAATTTATAAATTATTTAGTTTGAATGTTTGATTGTAAAAATGAATTAGTATCTAAAGTCATAAACTTTAGTTAATACTAATATATTAAATGAAAAAACGTAGTGACATAATTGAAATTAAATAACTATCATATAAGTTAATGTGGAAAAAATCACGTCATAGATTTTTTTTATTGAAATGAAATAATTTACGATTTGTTAATTTATAATGAAACAATAATTAAATGAGATAAGTTACGCAACCAAACGAGACCTAAATGATAGATTTTAACTAATTTTTTTAGCAGGTTTCAATTGTTTATCATTCAAATAAATATTGTCTACTACGTACACATGGGATGCTAGCATACTGAAAAAAATAGTGAGTTTCCTCACCCTACGCCTAGGTTCAAGCCACGGGAACCCCGTTTTCTTTCTCGACCCCCCTAAGCCAACCACTATGTGTATTAGCTATGTAATGCTTATATCAAAAAAATAAAAAATTATGTAATGCTTAAGTATGCTTTAATTTATGAGTCATTTTATATGAACATATTTATCTGACTTAAAAATTTGACATTTTGATGTGACGATAACTTACTGGGTGGAATGGATTTTATGGACTTTGATAATGATAAATGTGATTCGAACATCGCATGCTAACCAATATATACATACATGGCGACAAATTGGCAATATTAAATGTATCAGTCTTGTATGTTATGTATATATCCTTGTAGTATTAAAATGGGGAGATTGAATGACTCAAAATTAAAATGAATCATGAGATGATAAATGAATTCAATTTCAATATAAATTTTGTTAAAAAAAATAAAATTAATTCTAATCCATACCCCCAAAAAGAATCCCATCATGTACATGAATGAAATCAGCCACTATGAAGAAGTAGAAGAAGAAAAAGCATCAGAAGCCGTGTCTCTCAAAACCACCCTAGCACCACCACCACGACGACCACCGGCGGCCCCATCGCCCTCCTCCTCATCCAAAAACAAATCATCGGTCCTCCTCACCGCCCCATGCAATAAAACCACCATCACACCAACCGTAACCCCCACCACAATATTCACCGTAACATCGGTCAAGAGCAAGAATCCAATCGTAGCACCGGAGAGTACAACCAAAACAGTACCGTCATCAATCACACGGTTCATGAAGACGATGGGATCGGACCGGAGAAAGTAGAGGAAGAGCCATGCGGACATGGTGAGGATGAAGACGATGAGTGATATAGGGTGGTATAGGAGCGCGAGGAAGAGGATTGTGAGGATTGTTATCGCGTAGTTTGATCGAAAGTAGTATAGGTTGGTTTTTATTCGGGAAATGGCTATGGCGAGGTGAGGAGGGAGGGAGAGGGATTCTACGGTTTGTTTCCATGGCCGGCGTGTGGCGAGACTGGATTTAATCTGTTGTTTCGCGAGGGAGATGTATTGAGTGGTTGATGGTTGCGCTGGTGGTGGTGGTGGTGATGACGGTGATATTGTGCCGTAGGTTGTCATTTGAGAGAGAGAGAGGGGGGGAGAGAAAGAGATAGGGAGAGAATTTTCAGAGAGGAATTGAGGGAGGAGATTTTCCAAGAAAAAATTAGAGGGAGAATTGAGTGGAATGATTGGAATGGAGATGGAATTGAAAAACTATGTGATGCTAACTGAGGAAATTGAGGAGATTTTCCAAGGAAAATGGAGAGATGGAGAATTGAGAATGATTAGAAGGGAGACGGAAGATTGTAACATGTGATGCTAACTTTGAGGAAGGGAGAGGTTTGCATTGCACTGTTTGTTGGTCTTCTCTGCCATATCTTTTTTGTTCAATTTTTTATAATGGGATCTATTTCGAGAACCAAACGATTAATTTTTCATAAATATGGTAGTTAAATATGATATTTATAAAGAGTAGATTATTTTCACAAGATTCTATCAAAAAATTTGATTTAGAAGTAGATAAAATAATCATCAAAAATTTCAACAGATGAAAATGAACATAAATATCATATCACATCCAATTTGAATTTCTTATTGAAATTTAGTGGAGATGGTCATCTCTACCGAATTTCATGAAAAAAAATTATCTTTTAATTCTTAAAATGGAATCCATTGAGAGAAATTGAGCCAAAAGGATATTGGAGTTAGAATAGCCAAGTCATTGTTGCATAGATATGCTCATAGATATGTATATATGTGCATTATTTATCAAAAGTATCTTGCAGTCTCAACCGGACATTCTTTTATCTCTTATATTATTTGTAGGATCAAAAATCATTCCTTATTATTATATAGATATTTTGTGTGAGAGATTGGGATTAAAAAAAATTAGGAAAAAGAACCTTTATCAGGACACGGAAGAAAATAATTCAAAATGTTAATTCGGTTTTATTGTATTCGTTTGATGTGCACGTGATGTGTGTATGATTTAAAATTATTAATTTAAGGATGAAATTTTAAAAAATAAAATAAAAATAATATTAAAAAGTAGCTGTTTGGCTATTAATTATAACTCTTTTGACAGGCCTTGGTTTTTGGTTTTGTTTTGTTCTCTTTCCGCTGCACCGTAATCATTCGGATTTAAACTCACCTCTGAAGGGTTAGTGACTTGTTCAGATACTTCATTCAGATGTCAAAAAAATAAAAATATTGAATTCATATTTTGGACCTTAAATCCAGATTTCAGACCTAAAAACATATATATTAGATCACACAAGTTCGATAGCAGCATAGAAAACGATTAAAATAAATAACTAATTAATTTTTATAAGAATAAAAAATAAGTTGATTCATGTAGTGTGATTCTCTCCATCTTATGCTCACTTTTATAGTCTTAGTTGATTATGTTAAAATTAATAATATTTTGAAAAAATAGATGTCAAATTAATATGAAGTCTATGACAACCGGAAGAACTTCTTAACAAAATATCTTACATTTAGTATCGTTTTAAATTAGTAGAAACTTTTTATAAAGGTTTTCTTTTGACCTCATTACTTTTTAAGTCAAATAATCCCTTTAAGTAAAAACGTAAAATTTAGGATATTCTCCACTGGCGAGAATGGAATTCCTAAATCAATGGAAAAAATAGCAATTCATTTCCTAACTAATAATAATGATACATTGATTACGTCTTGAAAAAGAAATGGAACTATCAATTTAAAACATCCAAAATATAAAAGGTTAAAACTATCTTTTTGAAACTGAGAAAGTATGTGATGATGTGAATATATATATATATACATGCGTGCTCATCCATTTGGAATCAATCGCAATAAGCAGAACAGGAACAGCAGTAGGAAATTGTTGTAGAAGTACGAATACTCTTAATTTGGAACGGATGAAATTGGTAAAATTCAAAAATCCACTGTCAATTTCAAGTCTTATTTCCCTTTCCTAATTTGGAAGCACATTACCATTTTTTGGAATACAAACAGAACAAGAAAAACAAAATCTCATCAACCAATTGCCTGTCACTACATATCCTTGGCTGATAAGGCACATGAATTTTCCCAGATGTTGCGAGAGAAGCGTTGGCGTTCTTCATGCTTGTAGCGACCCGGTGAGCAACTTTATTGGCAGAATGGGGGGTAAAATAGACCGAAGCAAACAGCACATCTTTCAGCAACCTACATAGATCAGCAATAAGACCAGAATTATCCCAATTAGAACTCAATAGAGCTTTGAATTAGTGCACACCACCGCCCACGAACAATCTGATTCGACAATAAACTTCTCGATATCATTGGCAATATAGCAACATCAAAGGCAGCTTTTCCGAAGAACCGAACTACTACTCCACTGCTACTTATGATTCTTATGACCATGTAAAACCTTCTTCAGAACAACTGTGCCATTTTCTATCTTCATTTTCCCCCATACAGATCTTTTTTGGGTCTTCGTACTCCATTTATTGTAGAGCCTGGAACCTAGGTGTTAATTTAAATTCCCTTCGTCCCAAATTAGGATGCCACTATTCCTTTTAATGATGCCCAAATTAAGAATCCACTTTCCTTTTCAGAACATAATCAATGTACCAAAACTCATAATAGAAAACCAATTTTGTTCTAAAGCACTGATTGTGATGAAACTAGTGCATTCTTAAAAATTGTGGAAATCAAACATGTACTCTCTTAATTAGGGACTGAAGGAGTATTGATTAAAGCTACAGAAACCCTATGCTTAGCATTCACATGTGATGAATATAGAAGTTAAATCATTTGTGCTAGATATACAAGTATTGTGCAACAATCTTGCTCTAGCCTATATAAATTTGCTTGGTTATATGATTGACTTTCAAACGAGGACTCTTTGTTAATGACCGAGGTCCGAGGCAGTACGCATAATTATTAACTGGCGTGTGGTTTAGTTCATTATATTTCAAAATGCTAACTCTGATCCAAAATCGAACGCAACATTCATACCCATAAAAAATATATAATCATCTATAGTTAGCTGTTCAATACTGAATCCGTACCGCAACTTGAGTCCAGTTATTTCTCAATAAAGTATTTTTCCCCTCAATACAAGGAATCGTGTAACATGAATGTTATATATACCAGCTGACTAGCACATTTTTCCTCTCATCTGTATACTAACTAAAGGGCGATTAAAAAGTGAGCATATGGTAGCTTACCAATTTCACTAGTTGGGTGGCAGAACATCCCCTTTCAGCACCTTCCATGGCCCACCATAGAACTTCGGTTTCATTAACGGCACGGCTTCGCCAGGATGATCCTCCCAGTATTTTTCCTGATCAATTTAAATCATAATGAAGGTGTAGTTCAATTAATTAGAGCTCAATGGTTGACATTTAACATTCTGATTCGAGGTTTTGTACTTTTCTCAAGAATCCTAAATATGTAAATTTGGGCCTAATCTAGTCTACTAAAGCTCAAAATTTTGGTATGAAATTACCAATTTTTCATTCTAAAGATTGAAATGAAATGAGCAACCAGGGCATTAAATGAAAACTACAGTGGAAAACACATAGTGGGACCACAAAAGACTAGTGTGAGAACACATAGTGGGACCACAAAAGATTTCCCTATAACTATAGGACTGCACCAAGGGTTAGCGTTGAGCCCTTATCTGTTTATCTTGGTCTTGGATGCACTCACGGAACACATTCAAGAGCCAGCACCGCGATGTATGCTATTTGCAGATGATATTATCCTAGTGGGTGAGTACAGAGAAGAGCTAAATGGGAAGGTAGAAACTTGGAGACAAACTTTAGAAGCGCATGGCTTTTGTTTAAGCAGAAGTAAGACATAATATATGGAATGCAAGTTCAGTAAAAGGCGGAGCACTCCTAACTTAGAGGTAAAAGTTGGGGACATTGGCATACCACAAGTCACTCGATTTAAGTATCTTGGATCCATTATACAAGAAGATGGGGAGATAGAGGGGGATGTAAACCACCGGATTCAAGCAGGGTGGTTGAAATGGAGGAAAGCTTCGGGTGTGTTATGTGATAAAAAGGTACCACTCAAGTTAAAAGGAAAATTCTATTGTACTGCGGTTAGACCAGCGATGTTGTATGGGACTAAATGTTGGGCGGTCAAAAGCCAACACGAGAATAAACTAAATGTAGCGGAGATGAGAATGTTGAGATGGATGAGTGGCAAGAATAGGAAAGATAGGATCAGGAATGATACCATCAGAGAGGGAGTTGGGGTGGCACCTATTACAGAAAAGATGGTTGAATCTCAACTTAGATGGTTTGGGCATGTATGGAGGAGACCGGTGGATGCCGTGGTTAGGAGAGTTGATCATATAGAGGGAAGCCTAGTTGTTAGAGGTAGAGGAAGACCGAGAAAAACTATAGGTGAAACTATTAAGAAGGATTTAGAGGCAAATGATTTCACTATAGATATGATTCATGACAGGCCACTATGACGTCGTTTGATCCATGTAGCCGACCCCACCTAGTGGGATAAAGGCTGGTTGTTGTTGTTGTTGTTGTACAGTGGAAAACATGCACACAAACACATGTAAAATTTAGCAGTGACATAAGATGAGTGAGCCACTAATTTCTCAAGAAATAAATGTGATGACTAGTAATATTATAGTCAATAGCTAAAGAAAAAAAGGCCTTTCACTATAACAGGCTTCGTGCCAATCTTTATTCAGGGAAAAAAAGGCCTTTCACTAAATCTATATTATTAAACTAGGCCAAAGATAGGAGAGAGAGGCAATTGAACAAACACAAGCAAGTCCTCCAGATGTGGCTGCAGAAAACCAAATCCGCACAAAAATTGCATGTTTGGTTCAAGTTTATGCTTTTTCGAAAACAATAATTGTAACAGTTTCCCATATAAAGTTTGCACTTTAGGCCATCCCACTGTTTGTTACGGATCTTAGACAGCCAAAACGTAAAAACCACTCTCCAATGGATTGTTTATTTTCTAATCGATATGATAAGGCAAGTTTAATCATATCCATTTTATATGATTAGAGAGTCACAGACAATGTAGATATGATGTCGCACACTATGGTGGAAGACAATTTATCATTTTGAGTCTTACATTATTTTCTTTGGCACACTTCAAAACAGTTTATTCACAAACCCATTTTAATAAGATTTATATTTTTAAAAAGCACTCACAAGATCTATATAACATGATCAATTGCTAATATTATCCTCAATAAACAAATGATGTGGAAAGAACCGAAAAGAACAGTTGGAGACCCTTTGTTTTGATTCTTTCAAATAGTCTGTGGGTACAAAATATGTGCCAACTAGACATAGACATCGTCTAAAATTCCTTGACACAACAAAATGGAAAAGCATTGCATAGACAAGAACTCCTAACGTGAACGATGAGACTTTAAATAAGGATTTACCAATTCAAGATTCCTAAAAGTACAGGACTAGTGAACCGCAGGGAATGAAATAGAAATTTTATCCTAGTTTGCAGGGCAATAAATAAATCCTAGGCAATTACCATGAAAAATAAATGCATCAAAATAATTTGCCTTCACTTACTATATACTCCATGCAAATATATCTTTCATAAATCCTGGGAGCTAAATAGTTTAGCTATTAAGGATTGATTTGACTGATACTGAAAATAGTGATGTAATTTTACCTTGTAGAGTTGCTCTGTGATGGCAGACCCAATGACACCTGTATAAAAGGCACAGATATAGATTGTCACAAGAGGGGTGAATTTCTTGGGCCGCCTGTATGGATCAACCATATCCCAAAGTAATGTTCTTTCCCACTTCGAGTACACATAATCTGCATATTTCCTCCATAAATAGCTTGACATTTCTACAAGCCCTCTTAATTTACCTGCTCAGCAGCACAACGGAATTTAAAATTCCATATTTCAAAGAACAATGAGACAAAAGGGGAATTGTAGCAAAAGAGAGGATGGCTATGTGACCTGTTGCTGACAATTGAAAATTGCTACTTTTAGCTCTTTTAGGGCCTGTTTAGTTCAGGATTGAAAGAATTTCACCTATCTGAGGTAAAATAGAGAAACAGTTTCACCTATTCTGCCACAGAACTTTGGTCTGGTTAAATTTGCATAATTATCAGCTGCAGATTTATTAAGTATTAACAATTAATGCAAACAAAATGGTTGCCGAAAATTGAAGAAATTATTTTTCACCGTTTTAGGTTTGACCTAGATGAAAAACATTATACCCCAAAACAAAAGGCCCCTACTATCATATCTTGTGTATTTTCCATGATTAATGGTGTCTGGAAATAATTGGTCAAATTGGAAAAATGGAAGTGAGAAAGTCCCTATCGTTAGAAGCCAGATTCAATGTACCAAACGATCGAATATGTGAAAAACCTTCGGTGGAAGCTAGTGAAGAATTCTTGTTTGATCAATCAGTGGGCCTTCGATCGGTAAGGTACCCAGATTAGGCAGTAATCTAAGCCTTTTGTTTTAGCATACAAGTACCCCACCCTTGTACTTTGTATTGATCAGCAATTTTCTTTATTAGATTTTGGACCACATAGTTTTGTTATAAATGAAGATCGAAAGATTGGAACTTTGTCATCCAACTTGCACGTCTAGCTTTCTTATCCTTTCTCTTGTTTTACTTCTCTCCAATTGCTACGTCTTTAAATTCCTTGGTTAAAATAGTAATGAGATCATCGAGTCCATGAACATCGGACTGCTTTGTCACTGTTAATTTATCAGCACGCCTAACAAATAAACTGTGGATTTTGATTTCATTGAATTCACAGTCTTCACATATAACATGTCCCCACAAGTTACTAATAATCGATTCAACAAATTCCACTCTAGATCTTACCCATAAGGATATGTTGAAATCAGTGTTTTCAATAGCGCTACGTAGCGCGCAAAAGGGTGAAATCTGGCCAAAACAAAACAAAGCGTAGCCCAGATTGCGGAGTGCTCCAATAGTGTGCGCAATTGGATGACGTGACATGCTAAATACACTATCTGTGAGGGGGGAAAAAAATTCTCTTAAAGAGGAGAGACACTTACTAGATCAAAACAGACACACTCGCTCTTGGCTGTGGAAAACCACGAGCTCGGCTCTTAGCTGCGGAAAGACAAGTGAAGACCCTAGATCGCTCTGTCCCTCTCTGATCGCTTTGGTCTCTCCTCGATGAAACAGGTTACTCGTTGTTTTTCCCCCTTTTATTTGCAATTCGTTTTCACACACACCCCTCCCTTTTTTATTTGCAATTTTTTGTCATTCAAGGTTATGGCATTGGGGTGGTAAATACCGAGGGAAAATCTATCCTTGATTTCTCGTCTGCTTATGATCTTATGGTTTCCAATACATGTTTTAAGAAGCGGGAGGAGCACCTCATCACATACAAGAGTGGGGCATCATGCTCTCAGATCGATTTCTTCCTCTTTAGGAAAGGAGATCGAAAGAGTTGTATGGACTGTAAAGTCATACCTGGAGAGAGCTTGACTACCCAACATAGAGTCCTTGTGATGGATATACGAGTTAAGGGAAAAGTGAAGAGAAGGGGCCAATGTAAGGTTTCAAGGATTAGATGGTGGCATTTGAAGGGTGAAAAACAAATGATCTTTCAACACAAGGTGCTGGAGGGAGGGTTTTGGGAGGCAAACGGAAGCGCAAATGATATGTGGGACAAGGCGGCCGAGGGGATTAGGAAGATAGCTAAAGAGACGCTGGGTGAATCAAGAGGATGTGGACCTAGGGATAAAGAATCTTGGTGGTGGGATGATAGTGTACAAGATAAAGTTAAGGTAAAAAGGAAATGCTTTAAAGCTTGGTCTCTATGTAAGAATGCGGAAAACTGGGAATCTTACAAAGAAGCAAAGAAAGAGACTAAGAAGGCGGTGAGTGAGTCGAGGACTAAAGCTTTTGATGGATTATACCAATCTTTAGGCACCAAAGCTGGGGAAAAAGCTATTTACCGACTTGCTAAGGGTCGAGAAAGGAAAACAAAAGACTTGGATCAAGTGAGATGCGTTAAGGACGAAGAAGGTAATGTCCTGGTTAAAGAACAAAACATACAAGAGAGATGGAAGAACTATTTTCACAAATTATTTAATGAAGGTTATGAGATTTTAGCATGTGGTGATGAGCTGAACATGCGAAAGGATGACCAAAATTTCACCTTTTATCGCAGAATTCAAGAAAAGGAAGTGAAAGAAGCATTGAAACGAATGGATAGTGGTAAAGCAGTTGGGCCAGATAGTATACCTATTGAGGTTTGGAAGGGTCCAGGTGATAAAGGCATTGGTTGGCTCACAAGATTTTTCAACGAGATATTGAGGTCAAAGAAGATGCCGGAAGAATGGAGGAGAAGCACCCTAATCCCGATTTATAAGAATAAGGGGGATATACAAAATTGCGCCAATTACAGGGGGATTAAACTCATGAGTCATACTATGAAGTTATGGGAAAGAGTGATTGAGCGGAGACTAAGAAAAGAAACCAGCATTTTAGATAATCAATTTGGTTTTATGCCCGGAAGGTCGACCATGGAAGCAATTTACTTGTTGCGGCGTTTGATGGAGCAATATCGGAGGGATCAAAAGGACCTACACATGATTTTCATTGACTTGGAGAAGGCGTACGATAGGGTACCCAGAGAGATTTTGTGGAAAGCCCTAGAGAAGAAAGGGGTTAGGATTGCCTATATTCGTGTTATCAAGGACATGTATGAAGGAGCTATGACTAGGGTGAGAACACATAGTGGGTCCACAGAAGATTTTCCTATAACTATAGGACTACACCAAGGGTCAGCTTTGAGCCCTTATCTGTTTACCTTGGTCTTAGATGTACTCACGGAACACATTCAAGAGCCAGCACCGCGATGTATGCTGTTTGCAGATGATATTGTCCTAGTGGGTGAGTCCAGAGAAGAGCTAAATGGGAAGGTGGAAACTTTGAGACAAATTTTAGAAGCGCATGGCTTTCGTTTAAGCAGAAGTAAGACAGAATATATGGAGTGCAAGTTCAGTAAAAGGCGGAGCACTACTAACTTAGAGGTAAAAGTTGGGGACAATGTCATACCACAAGTCACGCGATTTAAGTATCTTGGATCCATTATACAAGAAGATGGGGAGATCGAGGGAGATGTAAACCACCGGATTCAAGCAGGATGGTTGAAATGGAGGAAAGTTTCGGGTGTGTTATGTGATAAAAAGGTACCACTCAAGTTAAAAGAAAAATTCTATCGTACCGCAGTTAGACCAGCGATGTTGTATGGGACTGAGTGTTGGGCGGTCAAAAGCCAACACGAGAATAAACTATGTGTAGCTGAGATGAGAATGTTGAGATGGATGAGTGGCAAGACTAGGAAAGATAAGATCAGGAATGTTACCATCAGAGAGGGAGTTGGGGTGGCACCTATTACAGAAAAGATGGTTGAATTTCGACTTAGATGGTTTGGGCATGTATGGAGGAGACCTGTAGATGCCGTGGTAAGGAGAGTTGATCATATGGAGGGAAGCCTAGTTGTTAGAGGCAGAGGAAGACCTAGAAAAACTATAGGTGAAACTATTAAGAAGGATTTAGAGGCGAATGGTTTCACTATAGATATGATTCACGACAGACCACTATGGCGTCGTTTGATCCATGTAGCCGACCCCACCTAGTGGGATAAAGGCTTGTTGTTGTTGTTGTTGTTGTTGTTGTATTTGTAACTATTGAATTTTTTGATTTTCGGTCATTTGTGATTAGCGGCAATGTCTGCTTGAAAGTGAAATAAAGTTGGATAATGCAAATTATTTTTAGTTTATCATTTGATAAAAGTTAGAACTTGATGTGCGTTTGTGAGGATTGAATTGCTCGCTTTTTATGGCTTACTAGGAATTATTGTACGAGTTGTATGGTATTTTGGTAGTTTGAAATGATTGCATAGATTTTAATTTTACTTATTTGAAGTGTTTTAATGGATTTTTATTTATGTTCTTTAGTATAATGTTATTTTTTATTTTTTAAAATTATGACGCTATTCATGTCCCGAATAGCTTACGCTATTACACTATTTATTTGCACTACGCAATCTAGGAACCAAAACATTACGCTAGCGCAATTTAAAACACTGATTGAAATGGAACCATTTCCCATGAAAACACAAAAAAGGTCCACTTTTCCAACATTTTTGTTGTTTAATAGCCATACTTTTAACCCACCCACCCCCAAAAAGAAAAAATCTATAATTTGCACAAAGAAATTGAATTTCATGGAAAATATAGGCATACACAATCTTTACTTTTCCATGTTTTGGTGTGTCACCAAAAGATGAGAAAAACACTATTTCCCAGGTTGAAAATAAGAACGCCATCAAATTTACTTTGATTGACCAATGTCCATACTAGGTCTTAATTTGACTAAATAAATTTTGAATATATATGACAGGGAGCATGTTTCAAAGCATCAGCCAGAGCCCTAGCAGATTAACTTCCAAAATGACTGAACCTATACATCTAACCAGTATTTCGGCTTCATTCGCCGATTCCAGTCCGATTCAACTCGGAATCGGAAAATATTTTTGATAAAAACAAGAAGGGACACGAATCTAACCTTTTTTTCAGAGCTCAGACAAATCTCAGGCAATCTTCAGCCACTTTTCTCCACCTTCTATTAGTTTTTTTAAAAAACCCTAATCTCCTCTAAAAACATTCATAATGTCACAAAAAGGAGACGGCTATCTCTCTGTGTCTCTCTTCTCCCTTCATGGGCTTTATCGCACAGTGAAGGAGTGAGGGATATGAATATAGTAAAGTTCAAATGGTAGGGAGTGAGATTTTAAAACCTAACTGTAGAATGACAATAATGCCCAGAATTGGTCGCTGTAACAAAAAAACAATTAAAGGATAATCACACCATTCATATTATTTGGTCATGTTTACGTGTGCCCTAAGGGCACGTTAACAACCTACTTATAGAAAGAACAAATCTTTATCACCCATTAAACAGGGCACAAATTATCACAACGGAGTTATTCTTTCTATTCGTATTAAGCTTACATGTGCCATATGACATAAGTTAACATTTTTTCTACTAAACAAGGGCACTGATTCTCACTTAGAGTTATTATTTCTATTCATATTAAACTTACATGTGCCCACAGGGCATAAGTTAACAATTTTCCTTACTAAATATATAACTTTTCGTATGTAACTGTGTGTCACATGTTACCATTTTTAACCGAAATTAATCGAATTAATCTAGAAAAACAAAATTATCACATATTCAAATACCGAAAATATAGGAAATGTTTTGTTTGGTTTCTGTATTACCCATATAAAAAATAATGATTTACCTTACCATCTATACCAAAATACCAACCAATGAAACTGAAAATACCATCATTGGGGATGGCTTTATTGTATCCCCCATCGTTTGTTACTTTTTTCTTTATTTATGCTACTACTCTAATGTCCTAGATTGAACTTAGAGATCTTAAAAAAAAAAAAAACATAAAAATACCAAATATGGCTAATACCAAAAATACCAAGAATTTTAAGACAAAGTATTGATTTTTTTAATAAGATTTATACATATACTGCAAGTGACATTGACAACCCATTTCTTTTTAAAGGTATTTTAGAATGAGCACACCAATTTTATCTTTTCAACCCCATCTAATTCTTTTAACTTGATGCATAAAGAAGGGATCTAAAATTTCATATTTCAATGAACAATAGGAAGAGAAAAGGGGAATAATAGAAAAAGAGAGATTGACATATCATAGCTGCTGCTGAAAATTGAAAATTTTGCTACATTAGCTCCTTTTGAGGCTTGTTTAGTCCAAGACAGTAATCTTTTCACCTATCAGAAGTAAAATTTTCAGAAACACTTTCACCTATTTGGCAAAATTTGGTCACTCTTATTGGTTAAATTTGCATAATTATTGGCTGCACAAATATTCACAATTTAAACCAAGAGAAAGGTTGCCTAAAATAGGTGAAACTAATTTTCACCAGTTTATGTTTTACCTAGCTTAAAGCCATTATACTCTGAAACAAAGGCCTCTGATAAAAAAATTTGTGTATTTGTCAACGATTTGTGATATTTGGTGGTAATTGAGTGGAAAGTCAAATTGGAAAGATAAACGTGATGAAGTCCCTATCGGTAGAAGCCAGCTTGAGGCTTAAAGAGAGTGGCTCCATTGATAGAATCATTCGAAGTACCAAAAGATCAATTATGTGAAAAGCCCTGAATGGAAGATAGTGAAGAATTCCTAATTGATCAATCAGTGGGCCTTCGATCGACCAAACATGCCCAAATTATGCCGTTTTCCAAGCCTTTCATTTTAGTGTACGGATCAACAGTTTTCTTCATTGGAGTTTAGACCATTTAGATATAAAGAGGAAGGGAGTAAAAGCAACTTTGTTATAAAACTAAAGATCAGAAGATTGGAGCCTTGTCATCTTGAATCCAATTTCCATGTCTAACTTTCTTCTCCCTCCCTCTTGGTTAAGGCAGCTTGCTATGTAACTGTTAATTTATCATCACACCTAATAAATAAATTGCAAATTTGATATTTCATTGACTTCACTTATAATATGTCACCACGAGTCACTAAGACTTGGTTCAACAATTTCCACTCTAGATCTTGATTCCATAAGGGTATATTCAAATGGAACCATTTTCTATAGAAAACATGGAAAAGGTCCATTTTTCCAACATTTCACTGTTTAATAGCCAAAATTTTAGAACCCAACCAATTCCTCAAAAAACTAGAATTCTCCACCAAATAAATTGAATTCCATGAACAATATTGCATATGCAATCCTTACTTTTTCATGTGTTGGCATTTGATTTGCACCACAAGATGGAAATACACTATTTTGTTGGTTGAAATAAGTATGATCAAATACCTTAAAAGAACATTTTCCATGGCAACCAATTGTTAGCAATTAAATTGCCTAGAATTCAATTCTTTAGTAATAGTTGATTCAATAATTTCCACCCTAGATCTTAATTTCCATAAAGGCATGTTCAACTGGAAATTTTCCATAGAAAACACCAGAATGATCCATTTTCCAACATTTTGTTGTTTAATAGCCAAAATTCTCCACCAAAGAAATTGAAGTCCATGGAGAATATTGCGCATATTAGAGGGACAAGCTAACTCCCTATACACAATCTTTACTTTTCCATGTTTTGGCATTTGATTGGCACCATAAGATGGAAATACACCATTTCCCAAGTTGAAAATAAGTACAATCAAACACTTTCAAAGTACATTTTCAACATAAACCAATTGCTAGCAATTAAATTGCCTAGGATATTCAATTCTTTACAATCCCTTCCCATGCTTATACTCAAAACACACGCTAAATTTACTTTGATTCGCCAATTTCCATTCTAGGTCTTAATTTAACTGAAGTAAGCTTTGAATAAATATGCCTGGGTGCATTGTTCAAAGTATCGACCGAACCCCAAGTAAATTATTATCCAAACAATAAATTAAAAGGGACTCAAGATTGAGACTCAAAAAAGTAACTCAAATGATGTGACATCAGTGCATTGGTTAGTGTCTATAGTGATAAGAGTATGGACTTTGCTTACCAACCAATGCATTAATGTCACATCATATGACTAACTTAATTTTGGAGGGGCTGAAAATTGAGACTCAAAAAGTGACTCAGATCATGTGTTATTAGTCCATTGTTCAATATGTAGAGTGAGTGTAGAACTCACCTACCGATCAATGCCTTGATGCCACATCATCTAAGTAACTTAATATTGGAGGGGCTCCGGACTGAGACTCAAAAAAAATGGCAGTGCATTGTCCGGTGTGTAAGTTGTCTGGTGTGTAACTGCGAGTGTGGACTTCACTTACTAACCAATGCATTGATGGTACATCATCTAACTAACTTAATTCTAGAGTCGCTAAATGACTGCAACTGAGACTCAAAAAAGTGACTCGGAATATGTGGGATTATTGCATTGGCGAGCGCAACGTCTATAGTTTTGGAGTATTAGCACTAGAAGTGATCAAAGGGAACCATCGCAGTGACTTGATTGATACTATATTATCTTCATTGATCAAGGTGATACAACTGAATGACATAGTCAACCAATGCCTTCCATTTCCCTCACTCGGAGTTGAGGAGGTAGTGTTATCTATTGTAAAAACAGCAAAAGCTTGTTTACATGCCAATCCAAAACCAAGGCCAAGAATGCATGTTGTTTCTCAGTTGTTAATGAGTCGAACTACAGGCTCCTCAAAGATTCATGTTGAGGAATAGCAAGGAATGAACTAGAAAATTGAAAGAATTAAGCACCACTGAACCAGAAATAGACCAGCACCAGTGCATATATGTTTATGTTATAGCAAGCTTGAAAAAACAACACTAATCACACTTCACAAACAATAAACAATATAAATGATGCCCATTAAAGAAAAAATTAATTGAAACTTCTTTTGGAAACTCCTAATTTGAAGTTTAAACCCAAATTTCTAACCCTAAATCAAAAAAATGCATCATTAAACTAATTCAGTACTCATTTATTCTACAAATCTACTCTATGTATTAAACAAACTAAAAAATAAAGGAGCCCGGAGCCTTACCTTTGTGGAGACCCGAGAGATTGAGAGATCGGAGATGAGGACGACTGGAGCTTGGCGGACGGAGAGAAGAGAGACGGAGTGACGAACAGAGTCGACAGATGAAGTAAGAGACAGAGTGAGAGGAGAAGATCACGGCGTCGGCGAAGAAAACTGGAAGAGTGAGAGATACTGAGGAGGGAGTGGAGCGGCGGACGGAGGAAGCAAACTCTGAACACAGAGCCACTGAGGAAAGGAAAGGAGGAGGGTTTTGTACTTTCGTTATTTTTTGGGTAAATAAACTAATTAATGTTATAACAGATATTAGACTAACTAATGCCGTATAGCAAACCGCTACCGGATTAGGTCAATAATCGAGAGTTAGCAACATGGTTCAAAGTTGTGGTTTCGGAGGTCAACTCGGGTCATGGCTTAGAGCCGGCTTACCAAACAAAGAAATTCAGTTACCAATCACAAATGGTCAACTTGGTCGGTTAACTACTGGTTTTCAATTTTTGATATGAAATTGACACTTCTAAGATCAAACATCTTGCATGGATTATGAGACAAAATTTAGATGTGAATCAGCATTTTCTATAGCGTATCTTAACACTCTAAAAATGAAGTTACTCAAATCTAATCATTTTATTTTAAATAAATGGTTCAAATCTTGCCATTGTACCTATTGAATTTTAAGTTATTAGAGAGACTACTAGAGTTCAAATTAAATCTATTTAGGAGTCGCGATAATTCAAAGACAATATATATAAACTCAGAATTTATTTAATTAGGAGTTGGGAATCCAAAGCTACAAGAAACACAAGTATCCTCGTCTCAATGCCTATATATACATCATACGTTACTTGTCACATGAAGTTCGTGTATCTTATGCAATTAACCATTTTATCTCAATCGTTAATAAGATTTGAAGCTTGGAGTACTTGATGATGGAAAGAATATTAATGGTGAATTGAGTTGAAAGGAAAAACAATATACAGTAATTCAAATTCGAACTATCCGATACACATGGTGGGCAAGTGTTCGACGATGCCCTTCATATTTAAGAACAATATACCTTTATTTATACAAATATATTTTTAACGTATCGTTACAGTTCAAAAGTATGGAATATATATGTAGTTATTGCACTTCTGAAATTTGTCACGATTTTGATCTATTACAATATATTCACTTGGTAAGAATAAGAAGAAAGACAAAATCTAGACTGCCGAGTTAATTTCCTCAGTCACTATTATCTCTAGCCTTCAAAGACATCCAGCTAGGGAATGCACCGTACCTCCCCCCCCCCCCCCCTTCCTCCTCTCTCTCTCTCTCTCTCTCTCTGTGTAATATTATAAAAATCACTATATCTCTATGTATGTAATCGATCTAATCTTAACAGATTTCAATTCTTGTTTCGTTTGTTTAAAAATTTAAATCTAAACACTTGTTTTGTCACTTAAAAATAAGAAAAAACCTTGCCTTTTAAATTTAAAGTCTTCAAAATCGTTTGATAATAATATGAAAAAAGAAAATAAAAATAGTCAATTTTTGTGATAAATTTGAAAACAAGCTGAGATGTAGGGAAATGTTTTCTTACCTTGTGATTTTTTTAATGAAAATTTTTTCTTCGGCGGTAAGGAAGAAACATTTTCTACAAAAAATAATGAAAGATGGAAAATATTTATTCATAATAATGAAATAGAAAGCGTTTCATCACATGCCTTAACTTTTTTCCTAAATACACAAATCAAGGGTTTTTCTTATCATTTTGCCTTGATTTTTAAAGAGGTAAAATGCATTTTTTATCATTTCCTTCTAAATATATTCATTTTTATAAAATAAGTGAATAAGAGTAAATTTGTCCAAATAATATTTATCCAGCATTCAAATATAATATATTCAAACAAATATCATTTATTCGGACATGACATTCAAAAACAAAACAAACATATTTTTCAAAATGTGATGCGTTCAAACAACTATCATCTATTCGGGCATGACATTCAAAAACAAAACAAACATATTTTTCAAATTCAATTTTTAAACTTCAAAACAAGTTTTCAATTTTCAAATTTAGCATTTAGATTTAGACAAGGTAACACACCCACCCTAAGCCTTAACCCAACAGCTAACCAATATGCTGGTTTTGTTTTAACTCTAGGATACTTTTGGGGCATGTAATTAGCCCACCTCTCACAACTAGGATTGCAGATCGATAGACGATGACATTGCAAATTATCAGTCCCAGTCCTTTTCGGGACATAATTACTGTATCAAATCTCATGGTATTTATCAACTATTATTCTTAAATGTTGTTGGTCATATTGAAATAATCAAGAAAAAAAAAGAGTGAAAGTCGAATATGGACTCTTAATCTGGCAAGGAATAAAATTGCTTTGTGTAATTCCTCCGGCCCACATTTTAGCGTATGCGTATCTGCACAGCTTTGACCTGCAAAAAGTACACCGACACTGCAAAGGGACAGTCTGTAAACAAAATGGCGGCTTACCGTAATATAAATACTTTAAAGAGAAAATGTTATTAAAACAATAGGTGGCATAGTGGTTGAGCATAATCTTGCACTTGCGAATGGCAAGTGTTCAAATCCCATTACTTAGGCTATGATATAAAAGTATTTGTGAAATACAGGATCCAGAGGGGAAAAATCGAAAAACAAACTTGGGAAAACCATATTAAAGCACAAACGAGTCCAGGTGAGTAAGATAAATCCAGCAAGATCCATGGAAATTATACCTCAATTTATTCTCTTTTACAGTGAAAATTTCTTGGCATAGCATTTGTAGCACTTCATAATGTCAAAATAATCCTGTCTGCGCAATTAGCAAAGCAACACCAGAAGCACGTCCTAGACTAACACAGTACACAATAAACCAAGAATTAGAAGATGGTTCAAATTAATTCAAGTCAGTCTGAACTGCAAAAGCTGACAAAAACTAAAACCGTGTATTCAACTGCTGAAGTGGATTAGACAGTTTGAAAGATTATGAAACTCAATTCCTATAAATCATAGCAAGCAAACCTGTAGCTCAAGTGGAGAGAAATTGGACCTCAATCGTAGATTCAAACTCATTAATCCTTTAGAAGCTGTTGGCAGGAAACACCACCTTCAGAGAATGAAGATGTAGAAAATGAGACCAGGTGATGCAAGAAAATTGTAATTGCATTTGTGCTTCAAGCTAAGCCTCCAATTCATATCACAGAGAGATATGTGCAGAAGGAATGAAGTAAATATGGTGACATTAAGCTGTAACTGTTGAAATCTGGAGTTTTGTGGTTGAATTTAACAATGAGGAACCAAGATCTGAAATTATGAAATATGGTCCTCGGAACTTTGACAGTAAGCCCTCCAATTCCAAATCCTAGAGCACTGATATAAGCCTTGAAGAGGACACCCACCTTGGCATTCCACCGGTGTTCAAACCCATGCCCTAACATTGAGGGGATTCTTATCCCCCTTCCCCCACCTTTGCTCCAACGGACCCCAGAAAAGAAGATATTATAAGCCCTGAACAGGAAGGTAAAGCCAAAATCGCTATTTGGGCCAGACTGCCAAATCTGAAGACAGGCGTCAGATTCAAAAACTCTTAAAATCTGCCTCGCCTCAAGACAGGCCTCAGTGCCTAGGCCTCATCGATGGCGTAGCCAGAAACTTTTCTCATTAGGGGGCCTCATTTGATAAAACATAATCTATTTTGTGTAATACAAAATAATGCAAGAGGAAGAAAATGGATCATTGACCCCGCTTGAACCCAACTCTTATTGTATTTTCTAAGAATTTTTATGGAGTCAATTGTGACTTTTATCACGTATTACTTTTTTCTAAGAATTTTTATCACGTATTACTTTTATCATACTATATATATCTGCGCATTTATTAAATTTTATAGGGTCAATAGACCCCATATTACACCACTTTGCCTCACCCCTGGGCCTCATGCAACTATTAAACACATGATAGTAGTTCCTAATTCTGAAGCTGAGGTTGTCCTAAATGATTATAACCCTATCATCATTTCCATTGTCCAAAGAAGAAGGAAAAGGTAATAAACCTTTTAAGCTCTTTGAGGTTTGGACGGGACAAAAGATCTTCAAAGACATTTTGAAGCAACCCCAAGTTGAAACCTTCAAACAACGAGGAGAATAGCAAGATCTCTGAAAGGGTCCAAAAACGCCAAAAAGCGGAATTTACCAATATTGAATGAGAGACCCGGATGGGAAATTTGTCTGTTCATCTTCAAAATGCTGAAAACTAGGCTAAAACAAATATGCTGACATTAGTGAAGCAGAGTAAATGTTTTATGAGCAAAAATCAAGGTTTTTGTGGCTGGATAAAGATGATACGAATACTACTTTCTGTTTCACGAAAGTCAATGCATAGAGGGCAAAAAGCAAAATTATGAGCATCAAATCTATTCAAGGACAAAGGATTGAGAGGGGAAGAAGCAATGCACCAAGAAGAGCGCAATGATAACCTGTCTTTAAAAGGGTGTATGATAATCTTGTGTGTATATATATATTACACAGTTATCTTGCCCTGCAGTTTTGAGTTTTTTAGCACAGGTATCTCTCTGATTCATGAAATTCCCATCCCAATTCTGTGAAGGACTTCAGACCTTTGTTGTAACATAATCTATGAATTTAATTTCTAAAGTGCTTGCGCATAGATTCAAAACTGACCTCAGCAATTTGTTGGACCCTAGCAATCTGCATGTGTAGCGGGTAGAGACATCATCAATAACATTTATCATACAGGAGGTCATGAGGCATTATCATTCAAAATATAATGGTGTTCCAAGGTGTACCATGAAAGAAGCCTAATGACTTGGTGCGCTTGAAGCTATGGGTTTCCCTAGTATAATGATTGGCCAGATTAAAGAATGTGTTTCTACTGTGAGCTACTATATTAGTATGAAGGGGCATCTAGAAGACCATATTAGGGCACCATGCCTCTCTCTTAGGGTCCATTTGATTTAAAAAAAAAAAGTTGGAAATGATTGAAATCGCTACTAAATTTTATGAGAAACTGGAAAATGATACAAGTGATCTGGTGAGATGCTCTCCATCTTTTTCCTGGAAAACTTTTCCTACTCATAATAGAAGATCACACCAAATCACCCATCTCTTTGTCCGCATTATCATGAGACTTTGTAGTTGCTTTAATCATTTTCCAACTTTTCATCAAATGCGCCCTTAGTGATGGAAGCTTAGCATGCATACTTAAGCACTATATTCAGCAGGAAGGATTTGCTTATATTTCTAAGTGTGATATCATAGAAGCTTTCATTCTGCACTTCACCAATGATTTATTTGGTCTTGCTAAAGCTGAACCTCTTCATATAAGGGCATTCGTAAACTTTCGATAGTGTAGGGCTAAGGTCGAATCTGCAACAAAAAAGCATTCCCATCGATGGGCTAGTGAAGATCTCAGTAGATAAACCTGTAGCATTATAGGCACGGAGACTAAGCAAATACCACCTTGGTGTTCCTTTCATCTTAGGTAGACTTAAAGCTAGTGAATGCTCTGATTTAAAAGAGAGAAATCCTAGGAAGACACAGAGTTCTTAGGAAAATACGGAATTGGCACTCTAAGCTTTTTATCTCTGCTGGTAGATTGCATAATGCAGGGCCACTATTAAGGGATCTGCCCTACCAACAAACTGATTGTTGAAACCAAGAAGAATATAGATTTTCTCTGAAGAAGGAGAGAAATTTAAGAAGAAATTAAACAAACTCACTCTAAAACAAATACTCAAGACAAAATACTCACTTTTTCAATCATTCACGACTGCATTTCTATTAGGGATTACAATATATTTATAAGGGAAATAAAAGCCAAATTCTACTACCACTAAAAGAACTATCAAACTCAACTTCTACCATACAAAAATACTAAACGAACCCAAATAATGCTAATTGACTAAATTGACTATAATGACGAAATTAATCCCAGTTTTCCTACATAGATTAATATTCTAAACACATAAATAAATTATTAAACATAATGTACACAACTAAAAATACAATTTCTTCTTTTTGATCAGAAAAAATTCGATTTCTTCTGTTATCACATTCCTCGTCATATGCTTTTGTTTTGTGGCTGGTTTATAAAGGGAGAAGGTAAGCGGCTCTAAAGTTGTAGCTTTACTTGCACGTTCATTCCTTTACGAGTTAACTACTAAAGACAAACTAAGTGATGGGGCTGTCTACAGGAGATATGTGCATATTACGTGATCTTGAAACCGAGCTCATTAACCACTTGTTTTGAACGTCAGTTCTCCAAATTCATTTGGTCCAACATATTGAGAAGAAAGGGGATATATAGATCTGTCCAAACTGGAGATTAGAAGGTGCTCAAGCTATAGAGGACAAAATTGAGACACATCTCCACGACTCCGTTGCCACTGATTTTTTTAAATATGGAAAGAGAGGAATTGTAGAATTTTCAAACGTATGAAGTTCATCAAGGGAAGAAAGTGCTCCTTGAGACTGAAGAATATACAGAATACGCTTCGTAAAATTGGTAGCTTTGTAGGGATTGGGGGCATTAATGAGTGGATCCTAATCTAATTGTGCCTCTTGAATGTGTGTCTTTTTTTATCTGTTTGTCTTGTCTTTTTTATTTGTTTGTCTTTCACACTTCACCCAAACAAGTGAAAAAACAAATGTCAAACTATTCCCGTCTCTTCAATTGGCATCACGAAAAATAACAAGTTCGAGAGAGAGAGGGTAGCAAAAAAAAAAAGAGCACTTCCAAAGATTACTACAAGCCACAAGGGCATGGTTCATCCAGAGAAAAATACAGAATGCACAATATAGCCTTCATCTCAGACAATGGTATCTAAATGTGTGGATTGTTCACTGTTAAACATATAGTTGTTTAAGGCTCAAGGCACACCAATGCACAAAGGTCTCTCTGGAGCCTAGCGGCGCACCTTATCATAGTGAAGCACACAATTACCAAGAAAGAGGGAAAAAAATACAGAGATAAAATGCTTTCTTTTCAGCCTCCTGATAATAATTAATCATTCCAATAACCTAATACTTTTTCATAAAAGAAAAATAAGTTAATCGCAACTAATAAGTTAATCATTCAATATCCTATTTTATATAGCTAATTTCGAAATTCTAACCTATGGTACATTGCAAGAATGTTGCAAGAACAACATGCTCGAGCTAGCAGAAAGCAATAATAAGAAGTTAATCACAAGTTACGTACCACCATCAGCACATGATCTTTAGCATACTACAAAAAGAATAACAAGTAGAAATTCAAGTATGCTACAGCAGAAGAGCAGAGTTTTATCAAAGACAGGCTAAGTTAAAATAAGAAAACCAAAAAGGAGTAGTTACTAGTTTGGTGCACAAGAACTATATGAGCAATTGAGCATCAACATCAAGCTTAAAATTTCATGCAAAATGGGATTTTATGCCAAAACAATAGAAGAAAGTTAGAGATATAAGCGCCCAAATTACTCTGCAAATGGGCAATCTGCTAGAAGAGAATGAAAAAACAGAGAAATTTAAGAGATTTCATTAAAAACTGATTTTATGCTAAACTAAGGACATTAACTCTGCTGCTAATCTGAAGAAAGAAATTCCTTAGCACTTCTTTTCAATAATGATTAAAAGTATGCTGTTTGTCGACTGTATTGAAACCTGTTCCTCAGTACTTAAAACTCACTCTTTCCAGTAGTTATAGCTTTTGCAGAAAAAAGAATCCAGTTGTATGTAAAATAAGATCAGATTCACTAGGGTGAAGCAAATAAACTTTCAGATTCATTAATCAACCTTTACATGGGATGAAGGGGTATTCTGTCTGCATTCCATAGACTCCTTTTCTAAACAGCTTATAGCACGGCGAATAGATTCCATACTGCCATTTAAAGCATAAAATATAATTTTTTCCACCCAAAAATGGCAACCACACAGTCCACTTTCTGTAGCCCAGGTCAGAAGCTACACAAGTAAGTTGTAGAAAAGACGGAATCACCGAGGTTGACTATCAACATCAGCACTAAACAGCTACAGCACTGATCACTAGATAAGCTTTTTAAGAACCAGGTAAAAAAATACTCAAGTTGCACTTGTTTATGCTAGTCAAATAAGATTAAGTCGGAAAAAACTTCTTAAGTTTGTCAGTTGTGTCAAATAAGACCAAGCGACTATTTATCTATTACCATAAATTAAGTAAGAGGACTATTGGTTTGCAATTGAAACTATGAAATCTTGTAAGGAAAAATAGTGCTTGAATTAGGATTTGAACCCATGACCCCAAAATGAGGCACACAAGTTAACAACACCTGACCAAATGCCATCATACGTGCTTATTGTGTTTTTAAAATGTACATGATGTGATATACTACTAGGTATTATATTGTATATGCATCAAGCGTGCCACGGTTCTAGTTAATAGCATCTTCAGTTTCTGATCAAAATAAATGAGACAAAGTGACCATTTATCAAGTAAGTAACCATATAAAAGGAGGAGAAAAAGTGATTACCTGAATGAGAGGAAAATCATCTTCCTGCTATAGCCTTTGTGAAACTTCAGTTTTTCTTGTGACGTACTGAACTATGCCACACATAGTTGTTTAAGGCTGCATACCTTCCCAAAGCGAGTCGCACATCTTACCAAAGAAATAGGAGAGGGATTGCTGTCTTTTTGGGCTTTTTAGTTAAATTTTAATTCATAATCATTTCAATAACATAATTTAGCATTTTTAGAAGAGTTATTCAATAGTATGTCGCAAGAAAGTTGCAAGAACTCTATGCAAGTCAGCAACTCCCGAAGCAAAAGGGTTATGTGAACTGTTTACGGTTCATACATTGAGAAAAATGGTAGAGGAAGAAGCACAAATAAGGAACAAGTTCATTCTAATGATTTTGGTCATAGTTTTTACAACTGTGATACCATATACTCTTATATTCAACTAAAAAGCCTATAAAGTCAAATCCTTATAATCTCAAAGTAGGCCGAACATTATTAACCATAGCTAAGACTGTCCCATCTTAATACTGCATTTAGAATGAATTTTGACACGGGCAATCCTAGAAAATGGAGAATGTATTTTTGTCTATTTCAAGTGTATGATGCACAACGGCTTTCCTCTAGTTATACAATTGCTTGTACCACAATGCAAACTATATACGAAAACAATATAGGATTCTCATACCACAATTCTTATTATACACAAAACAATAAAATTCATATATCAAATCACAGTATTTATATTTGAACAGTTAACCTCAATTTCAAGAAATGCCTACTCATACAATCTAAACATAATACAGGGATCCTCCAAGCAAAAACTTAACAAAAAGCAGAACTACAAATCTCTTCCCTTTGATTGATATTAGTAAGAACTACAAAAACTAAAACTGCGAGTGTGACAAAGTAAGCCATACAATTTTTTGGAAACCCAAACCTAATTGATAGCCAAACACGCATACCATTACAATCTATTGTTGAATATTGAGCATGGCTTTTGCTTCAATCTGCTCCTCCACCAAATCCTCACTAGCATACTTGCTCAAAAGCTCCAATTTCTTCTTCTCCACCACCATCCTCTCAATCTCCTTCTCATCCGGCAGAGGAACATGCACCACAAACTCCTTATCCTTCTCTCTCTCCTCCTTCTCCTTCTCTATCCTCTCCTCCTCCACCACATCCTCCTCCTCCTCGTACAATATCTTCGCTGCCATCCCCATCCCCACCTCCGCCACCTCTCCGCTCTTCACCGCCCTCCTCGCCTCCCTCTTTATCTCCTCCATCTCCATCCACTCCGCCACTGCTGCCGCCCTCATCCTCTCCTCCGCCGGCCCCTCCAATTTCTCCAATATCCCATCCTCGTCATCTCTATACCCGTAATAACTCGCATCGATCCTCTTATAAATATCATATCTAGTCCTCCTCTTCCTAAGCTCTGGCGGTTTCTCAAACAGCTCCTTCACTCCCGGCAACTTCTTCGCCGCCCCAAAGTACCTGCAGCGGCAAATCAAGGATTTTAAGTTTAGGGGGTCCAAAAGCACAAGTAATAATTTCTTTTAGGGGGGGCCACCAAACTTCACAATGACCAAAAATGAATATATTACCACTTTAACATTGGGGTATTTGTTCATGCCTCTTAATGCTGGATAGAGAGGTATTCAGCATTCAGAGGTAAAAAAAATTGATGTCTGCTTTCTCAGCTCTTAACGCTGAATAAAATTTAGCATTCAGCATTACGAGGCAAGCTCCTCGTTGAATGCTTAAAAACTTTAAAGATATTTTATTTATTCCAATATTGCTCTTATCTTTCTGTCTATGAATTTTAATGCATATTACAACAATAAGGATAAAGTTTTGCAAATGGAATATATTCAGCATTCAGAATCAAAAAAATTCAAACAAACAAAATTGTCAGAGCTTTGATTCAGCATTAAGTATTCATGGTGTGTTTGGGTTCCCAATTCCAAGCTTTACAATTGGAACAAAAGTATAGCCTATACAATTCCACTAATTTTTCACTCCAATTCCAATTCTAAAGCTTGAACTCAGAGTTCAGCATTCGGTGCTTCTTTGGTTCGAGTTTTGGTTAGTTCCTGGAATCCTAAATTAGTTAATTCACACTAGGAGTTCCTATAGTTCATGTCAAGAGGTTGAAATATAAGTCATAAATCTAAAAATTTCCATGTGAAATTAGAAACTCGAATCAAATCAGCACCGACTGTTCAGCATTAAGAGCCTAAGAAAATAAACTGCCCCTGGTGTTTTTCCGCAATGAACAAAAATAGTATATCATCACTCCTACAACTTATTTAGGAGTCACTTAATTAGTAGTTATAATTCATAAACAATAACATTAGCACAATCAGTTCAGTAAGTAAGAGGGGCCAAAATTAATACCTGTACCCCGGACCTCGGCCGCTAGGGTTAGGAACATCAACAATATTGCCTTCCAAATCCGTCATCTTAGCCGAACCCTTCGCATAATTCGGTCCACCTAATTCCACAATCCTCCGTTCCCAATGACTCTTCTCTCGAATCAGCTTATTGATCTCGTCGTTGAGGTCTCTAAGGCGGTGTTCTCCCAGCCCTTCGTTTTGGATCTCGGCGACTTTCCTGCCGATCTCTCGCATGATCTGCTGCCGCCACTTGTCGGCCTCGGATAGGTCCCGGCACTCGGAGGCGAGGAATGGCCGGCGTTCTTTTGGCTTCTTCTTCTCCTCGTTTTTCATTGTGATGAATCTGTTGAGCATCGATTGGGCTTTCTCTTCGTTTCGCGCCATGGTTGATAAGGATTGAAAAAACTAGGGTTTGAAGAAGAAGAAGAAGAAGAAGGGCTGTGTAGGTATAGAGAGATTTTGAGGTGTTTTCTCTCTGCAATTTTTTTGGCTAAAACCCTAATTAATGCGATGGGTTTGAACAAGAAGAGGATGAATTGCGGAGGTGGAGGAAACTAGAGTTTGTACGAGACGACGACGTTTGAGTCGAGTCTTTAACGAATTTGCGTAAATTTTATTTTCACCAAGATACTGAATTCTGTGAGCCGCATGATCTAACAATTTCCATTAAAAGATAATTTTTAAAAAAATAAAAATTTATAATCTTTTGAAAAATAAAAATTTATATTTTTTTCGATATAGTAAAATTAGTAAATAATTAGAATTACTAAAAAAAGGGATAAATATTTGTAGATAATAAAAATAGATATAAATCATTTATTAATTTAATAAACATCAGTTTTATTAAAAAGTATTTAAAAAGTTAACAGGGGGTTTTGGGTGACTTGAGTTTTCCCATAATGTTTATAATTAATTCATTATTATTTTGTGTTAAACGGGTAAACTTGGTGATAATCCAAATCCATTAAAGTATTCAAACATTAACTAACAATTCTATAGTGATTCGTGTTATATTATTGTGTAATGTTAGATTCTGACAAGTCTAACAGAAATTAACTAAAAAGTAATCAAAATTATTTATTTACTTATTTTATTGGAACAAGTCAATGTCCTGTTTAAATTTTTGTTGTCTTTATAATAAAAAATTTATAGTCTCGAATGCTCAGTTCCTATGGACATAGGTTATCAAACATATTGTTATATTTAGGAATGGCAACGGATCGAGTATGAGGCGAGTTTGGCCATTATCAAACCTAACCCGCATGTATACTACCTCGCCCCTCCCCGCCCCGCTCCGCCCCGCCCCAAATTATTATTATTGTTACTATTATTATCTATAAATATATAAAAAAATATAGAGAATGGGAGGTGTTAATGTATATGATCTAATGGTCCACATTTGGTAAAAAAAAAAGTTTATTTTTTTAAAATAAATACTATATATATATAAATATAATTTTTATATTTATATATATGCAAGCGGGTTGGGTCGGGTCGGGTTTTTAGTGGGTAAAACCCTAACCCACCTCGAACTTGATTCGGGTTTTTAAAAAAAAAAATAACAAACCCGCCCCCGTCTAAAAAATCCGCCCCGAACCCGCCCCATCCGGCTTGGGTCGAGTCGGAAATCCGCCGGGTTAAGTTTTTTTGCCATCTCTAGTACTTGTGTCCACCCTTATAGTGGTAATATATATACTTCGTGGTGATTGTGTGTTCATTATTTCTATTAAAAATAAATAAAAATTTAAAGTTATATAAGCAACAATCTACTTTTATTTAATTTTAAGATGAAATAGATTTCTTCGACAGGAATAAGATAGATGCCTTAAAAAAGGATGACAATATATTAGATTTGGCAAAATTCTAACCTGAATTGCTTAAAAAACATCCACCTGGCCCGAATTATGTTTTGATATTATAAACCCATTCTGTTTGACTGTATGCTTGAATCCAAATCAGCTCTCCTCTACGTTGGCTATCTCGACACATTGTAATTATATGATATTATGAGAATATTTATAAGAAAAAAAAAAAAAAAAAACCTTGCTACCAAACCACTCTATTAGGATTAAGCCGACGGATCGGCAATTTTACCATTCCTAACCCTTTAAATTCTAACAGACTTTGATATTTTAAAGGTCTGTTTGATAAAAATATGGAAAATAAAAATAAAAATAGTTAATTTTTGTGAAAAGTTGAAAAATAAATTGAGGCATGTGATGATATGTCTTTCTTACTTTGTTGCTTTTTTCATAGAAAAAATTTCTTTAGTGGTAGATGAAGAAAAAATTTCTACAAAACGTAATGAAAGTTGAATGACATCTACTAATAAAAATAAGCATGAGATGGATAATATATCATTACATGCTTCAACTTATTTTCCAACTTTTTATCCAAATCATGTGTTTTTATTTTCATTTTCCATGTTGTCATCAAATAAAACTTTTAAAAAGAGAAAAAAAATTAGAGGCTGCTCTAACTCTTACCCTTAGGCCGAAGGACTTGATTCATGTCATTCACTGTTGGGATTAAAATTGCGTTTATTTTTGCCTTTTAATATTGTACGGAGGGTTATTTAACATTAGGCCAATAACTAACTAATCAAACGAAGTGGTTAAATGCAAAATAATTCAAAAATCATGGGCCAAACATAAAAAGGCATTTTTATTTATTCATCAAGTGGTTACCCCAATTTATTATGTAAGAACATTTCCAAAAATAATGTATATATAGATTTTGTATAAAATATACAAAATTTATAAAAATTTTGAGCTCCAGCAATATTTTAAATTTAGCTTTTGTGTAAAATACATCCCAAGTTTATACTTATGTGTTAGTTTTTTATTTCCTCAATTATTTTATAAAACTTTAAAAAGTAATAACTTTTAATAGAAATTATATATTTTAATAAAAATTATATATCTAAAATTTACTCATCAAGACCAACAAATCAAAATCTATTATTATTAAAATATTATATATACCAAAATAAATAAAAATTACGTAAAATAATATCTAATATGTATAATTATCTTATTGGTTAATTCAAAATTTACACAAAAGTTTAGAAATGTACCATTGGAACATATTTTTTTTACACTTTAAATTTTGTATAAAAGTGTCTTGACACATATAATTTACATAAAAAAATTTACACAATAATTAAAAATACTTTAATTATTAGAATTTTCGAATTTGAGTGGGACACGTCGCCCATACTAAATTAGGTTGTAGTGCATTTTTTTTTTCCAGAAATGTACAACTACGTACGAAGTTGTACAAAGCTTGTTTATTTGCAAATAACTTTTAATTTGTTAATTTAATTTTGAGAAATATTAAGAAAACCAAAAAATATATCAAAAATTATACAACTGAAATGAATTAAATCAAACGTGTATTAGAGTATGGGAATATCTTGTGACAATATAATATTTTAATTTTGATAGCCATTTTAATTGTCTCCAAAAAATTGGTTTTTGTTCGTGATTTTGGATTTATCTGCAGATTTTTTCAATTTATTTACCCAAAATTTAGTTCAATTTTGACAAATTTCTGTAAAATACATACATACATACATACATACATACATCATTAAATTAAACTAATAAATATATCCATGAATTAATATTTTTTTAGTGGTAAAATGTTTATGAACAAAAGTGATAATTAATAATACAAGTCACATTAAGTGGCAAATTGTGTAGAAGCAAACGAAAATTTATTGTTAAAAAGATGAAATCATGATTGAAAATTATTTTTGTCCCTAAAATTATTATGAACGAAAATTACTCTTTAATGGTTATTTAGAGTGGATTTTTTTTTGTCACTATCTTTCATTAATGGAATTTTTCGTCACAAAATTCAGTTTTCTTGTACAACGAGTTATAATTTTTTTGTTTTTTTCGGCAGCCAAAAATCTTTAACTCATAACCATGCTTAGGGTGTAGTAAATTCGGCACAATGGGTTAATTTTCGTTCATCCTAGCATAGTTCAATTCTCAAGAAGTCACTTCTCTTTCTCTCAAGGTTTAATACCAAGTATAGAGAATCTAGTTTTAGTAGCACGGATTATACCAAAATTGTCATATGCACGAGCACATGTTGTAAACATGCACCACTTTATTTACTACAAACAAAATAATGTTAGACTCGCTAAAAATATATACTTAAAATAAATTCACTTTATGATTAAAAGAAAAAGTCTAAATAGATCTCATGACGTACACACTCTCACACGAGTCCAAACATAACTCACTCTTCATCCAAATATAAAATGACACTTCTATGTCGCGTATAATTTTGTGTGCGCATTTTTTTGGGTACAAATTGATGGCGAAGATAAGCTTGCCGCTGGCTCAAGGAAATTTGTACCTGAAAATTTAAAATATGTGATTTACCGTTAAATAAATTGATCTCTTATATAAATTTAGTGATAGAGAAGCCAGTAAGCCAACTTTATGATTTTTTTTATTTTCTTTCTAATCTTGCAATTTTCAAACATAAAATTACTCTAAACACAATACCCACCCATCAACATTAATTCCACATGATCTATAATTCTATATACACATCCATCCATTCATATCCATTCCACATGATCTATATATTAATTCATTCATTCAATGCTCACAAGCAAGACAAAAATGGAGCCCACACTACCCCACCTCTCTTCCAAATCCCATCATAGCCACACTCTAAATCCAATCCAATTTTTTTTTTCCTGACCAAAAAGTTTCAACTTGAATTCAATCATACATCACATTGGCTTGCTTTCTTTTTTCCCCCTCTTTCATTTTTCTTCTTTGTCCAATTTGACTGCAACTCTCTCTCTCCAATGCCAGGAACTATTCAAGTTTCAGGTACTTTTAACTACTTTTAGGTTAATTCCCTCTGATCTGTAACTGAATTTCAAAATTTCACTTCTTTTTTTTATTTTTTTCAGTTCTTGACTTCAATGGACCTTCATCTTCATCACCCACTTCACCTATTTTCCTAAAGGGTAAGCAATTCCTCATCCCCCCTTATCTGTATATATATACTAATTTCTGTTGCACACGCGATCCGTGTTCAATATGTTAGTATACATTTTTTAAATAATATTTGGTCAAGTAGTAACAATATGTTTTCTTTACATCGGCAATGGGTTTAAGTCTTCGTTTAAGCAAATCTTTTATTCTAATTTTTGAAGTGCTAAAGAATAATTTTGTAATTTCACAGGCTTATCAAGAGTCCACATCCTGCTTTTTATATAGTATATATTTATATGTATGTATATATACTTATAGTGATGTGCATCTACATTTGTTTGAGTTAGCTAGGGTTTATGCAATGTGAATTCTTTCAGTTTCGATGGGGAAAAGAGAGTATCAAACTTGGGACACTGGGGAGTTCTCCTTGTAAGATTCTGAATTTCTATTTTCATTATAGACTTGATTGTCATTTTTTTTTTCTGTTTGTCTAAAACCCTAATTGTTGTTAATAAGTCCTAAATTGTGTTGATTTAGTACAGTCCATTGACTGCCCTTCGCGACAATTTGATAATTACACTCCAGGATGCCAAAGGAAATCAAATATCACATACAGGTTTGCCATTTCCTCCTTTACGTCCAATTTCCCAAATTAAGGGTCTGTTTGTTTTTCTAACCTTTGAATCATATGAATGTTGAACTCTGAATGCTTTATGTTGAACACAACATCATAAAAATGTGTTTGATTTTATTTGGATCTGAATGCTAAATAAATGGCATTTTGTAATTTCAGTATACTTAAATTAAGCACTGAGAACAGGATTTGGCTCTTATCGGCTTATCGCTGAATGTTGAATTTTAATCCAATTTAGCATTAATTGGTAAAGAAACAAACACCATTTCTACCTCTTAATGTTGAGTACATTTCTGTTCAGCAGTAAGAGGTTAAAACAAACACCGTAAGTGTCAATTTACTCTACATAATTAGTGTATCAGATCTTGCGATATTGAACAAGTTTCTCTCTTATGTACCACTGATTAGTTTTAGATTAAGTTGAAACTACTGTATCTTTAAAAAAGTGTGAAAATAAAAAACAGACTCAATTGTCCAAAAAATAAATAAATACAGACTCTTAATTGGGATCGACGGAATGGTAGATAAATAAATAAAAATAGGAACCCTTTTCCCTTGAGCTCATTTATAAACTATTTTACTGATTATTCCATATGGGTGATTTTGTTTTGAGGGCAGGTGTTGGAACAATGTCAATAGTCAAAAAGGGTTTATGGGATGACTTATTCCCTCTTGAAGGAGGTGGGCATGTGCATTTGAGGTTGCAGTTCATTCTCAGTGAGGAAGAACGCAACCGAATCCGTATCATGGTACTATTAATCTCTACTTTTGCTCATTTTTTCATTCCTTTGATACACACATTGCTCTAATTAATCATGAAATTATTGTATTCAAAGTTAGTTTGGCTTCATAAAAAACCAAATGCAAATGCTATGTTTTGGAACAAACCCCAAAAACTGAACACCAAAAATTCATGAAAACAAAATGGAAGTGTCTCAAACAGATGAGCTCATTTACGGTATTTTTTTTTAAGGGTGGTCTAAGTCTCTCCCTTAACCCTACGAACAAAGAAAAAGCCTTCCTCCCACCCCCATGAGTCGGAACCCTTGACCTCTAAACAAGGGTGGATGTTGCCTATCACTAGGCCAACCCCTCTCCTCAAAATATTTTCATCTAGGTTTTGAGTTTCACAAAAGGAATTTTAATTCCAGTAAAGCTCCTTTCCTAGCATTTGAGATTCCTAGCCAGTGTTTGATTGGTTAAGACTAAAACTCTCATTTCCGTGTATCGAGAATAACTAGGAAATATATATTATTAAATGTAAAATATAATTTAATTAAATTAGTTACCATATTATAATATATTATTAAATATTACTTTATTACAATGCAAACGAAAATGATTGGTTATTTGTCAAAGTAGGGGTAATTTTTGCAAAAAAAATTAGTGAAGGATTCCCTGGAATCCTCTTAGCTTTCACCCCATTGAATATGGGAATAAATGTAAGAAATTCTCCTTTCATAAGAATCATCGATTCCTTTACAAAACTCCAACCAAACATCCGAATATGGAGTGAATGGGAATTTAGGATTCCATGAATGATCCAAAGAAAGAACAAACGTAACCTAGTTTTTTCATGTGTTTGAGCTACAGCCTAGTAGTGTCTGTTTAACCAACACTTCTCCTCTCCTCCCACACTAGCGCCATATCTTTGATTCCTCTCATATTTAGCCTCTTGCTATATTTTCCGTATGCGGATTCATAAATTGATATTAATGTTTAAACTTCATTTCAGCCTGCCACTGCCTGATCCGTTTCGCCAACTTTTACCATAGGACCTTCAAAAATCCTCACCATAAACTAGTTGTCTCATATGATGAGTTCCTTAGGAGATATAGATGTTCACAATATCCAATATGAAAGTACCTAATTTCCCTCTGAACTGTACTTGAGAAGTTTAGCCCATCTCTGGAACATGGGGGCCTTCGGCTTACATAGAAATAGAAATTGTGCTTCAACAACCTTCCATGCTAAACTAAGTCAACCATACTATAAGGTCAATGGTTTTCAAGAAGATCCATATATGAATTTAGGGTCTTTTGACTTTGCCCCTGTTCTTAATGCGAAATTAGACTTCCCCGTTGTTTTTCATAATCATTAGACTTTGCCACCTACATGCGGGAGAATTTCAAAGAATTAAGTAAAAACGGGGACCGGGGGTCAATGTTTATCATTTTAATGTAATACTTTGACTTAACCCCACACCCATCACCTATAGACATCCCATGCAAGGGGTAAAGTCTAACAATCATGAAAATAGGGGAATTATGAAAACATGGGTTAACTCTAATTTCGCTTTGGGGATCAAAGTCAAAAAGGCCTATGAATTTTATGCCATGACTAAACATGCGAGCCTCCTATAGGGGGTCCGCTGTGCCAAAAGCGAGAGAAGCCCCATCCTTCTCTTTCCCTTTTCGCCCCCACGTTGCCACCAAATCTCAATGGTTTCTAAGGCCATCAGCCTTACTTGAGGAATCAAGTCATATTTGTATGTGAAATCTCTTGTATAAGTTGTAAGAACATTTTATGGCCTAGATGAAGGAAATTGAACTCTTGAGTTTAGTCTATAGAACTTTTACTTGATTAGTTGGTGTTCCGTTACTTAATTATGTTTTTTTGTTCTATGTAGAGAGAATCTGCAATGAAGAAGAAACTCGGTGCTAGTACGATTGGAAGATCTCAATCACTTTCATCCATCACCAATGAGGTCTCAGGTTTGATATTGTTTAAATAAAAAGCACAAAGAAAAATGGAAACAATATCAGTGGTAAAGAAGAAAAAGTTTATTTGTTTTTTTACCCCTTTTATATGCGGATTTAAACGTATCCCTTTTTTCATAATCACTAGGCTTTGCCCCCTGTATACGGGTGAATCTTGACTTAACCCCCAGTTTGTACGTAATTCTTTCAGATTCCCCCATATTCTAGGGCAAAGTCTAGCGATTATGAAAACAAGGGTAAGTCTAATTTCGCTTTAAGAAGAGGGCCAAAGTAAAAAAAGCTAAAAAAAATGAGAAGAAATAGAGCAAGATTGCTCCGTAAGTTATTATAGTCTATTTGTTTTTACATTGTAATTTTTCTGAAAGGCTTTTGTATTTTCTTAAGAATCAAAAGCGATTGCCGTTCATAATTTGGTGGTGCCTGCTGGAGAATTAGCCGTGCAATCTAGTGAGGGGGAGAAAGAAGGAACTACTCGGGCACATACAAATGAAACAACACCAGTTAAGGATTAATCATGTTTCCCTTTAAGTAAAAATTCGACTTTTTCTGCTTTCATGGAATTAGAAATTGGGAGAGATTGTATAATGGGCGGGCTCTGGTTGGGTTTTAATGGGTTGGTCTCTTAAGAGGTACGGGCATTAACTTAACAAGCCTAAACGGATTTGGGTCTAAATGGATATGGTTAATGGGCAACGGATTAGAATCCCTTCAAAACCAATAAATGGGCAACCCAATAAGAGCCCGTAAACTTCTTGTTGGGCTGGGTTTTTTAATGGGCGGGCTGGGTGACGTCACGTATAATGGGCGGGTTGGTTGGGTTCAAATTTGCCACCTCTACAAATTGGTAATTTCACGTATAATGTTAGATCTTTATCAAAAGAATTTGCATTCGTGGGATTCAAACTCTTGATGTGAATTTCAGACTTTACGTGTGAATTTACCAATTTAGGAATCTTAGAGAACAAAAAAAAATAAAAATAATTCAAACTAAATAAGTGATAACAGTTTTTTCTTCCCCTTCTGTTTGACTGAAAGAGGAATTGAAAATAAGTTGCTAAAGTTGGTTAACATTGAATCCCCTTTTTTCAGAATGCTACAGATAGAAGTGAAGACACATCTTCTACGTTTTCCCAATGGCTTAAATTGCAAGAAACTGAAGTACATCATGGGTCATTAGTGGAGAAATTTGAGACTCATTTTCCCTCCGTACCCGTTTTTCAGCAACAAGCTTCATCTATCTCTGTATTTTCAGAACCGTTTTTTTCCGAAGAGGAAAAATCATCTTCTTCAAAGCTGAAGAATGATTCACTTGATGAACCCAAGAAGCAAGGTCCACTTGAAAAAAATTCTAATAATGGAAGTGAATTTGATAAATCAACTCCATCTATTTCCACGTCGCAAGGAATTGAAGTACATCATAACACTTTAGTGGAGAAGATAGACTCTCGGTTACCACTAGCAAATGTTCACAAGGAACCCACATTGCAGAAAGAAGCTTTATCCACATTGGGGTACTCAAAATTAGTTTCCTTAAATCTGGAGAATGGTCCGTTTTTTAAACCCACGAGGCAGGATTCCTTAGAGAAAACACGTAACAGCGTAAGGAAAATGATAAGTGCTTTCGAAAGTGGTCGATCTCAGGTATTTCTTCTTTCAATCTTTTTGTTTAGTGCATTATGGGTGTGTTTGATTGCATTTCTTTTCCACTGAAATTTTTTCAAAATTTTGCACTTTCATCTTAAGTGGTGTTTGATTTACGTCAAATCTTCCAAAGGAATCAATTTACCGTAGTACACCTTGTTTTATCCTAATTTTCCTCTTTCCCTTGGAATCTGAAAAGTGAAAACCACCTCCCCTGAGTTTTGCTTCCCATGGAAAAGTTTCCATGCAAAGCAATTCCAAAGAATTCAATTCTTTACCATGTAAATCCGTCAAATGCACCGTAAACACTTCTTTATTCATGATTTGAGATTAAAAGATTTGGATTCTAAACAGGATACAAGACCTCAGATTAAAATACCACCAGAAAAATCTCGACCAAATAAAGTTGCGATTAAAGTTCCACCGAAGGATCAAGATTTGAATGATGCTACTAATCCATCACAGTCTAGCTCCGAAAAGCTCAAGAACTCTTTTCCAATAGAGGAGTTGCCACAAAACCCTTTAAAGATTATGAAAACAGGAGATCATATTGGTTTTGATAAAGATTTAAGTTGTGCCAAACCATCTCAACCCATTACACAATTGAATGAATCAAGAGCAATATACATCAAGTCAACAGGAACAGGTGAAATTACAAAGCAAAATTTCAATGCATCTCATGAAGAAACGAATAGAGAGGAACATGTAAAATCGTCTGAAGATTTAAGCAGCCCCTCAACTATAGAAACAGCTACACTTTCAGGAAGAATTGATTATCATCAGGCGCATTCAGGTGGGCCCCAACCTTGTAATTCGAATATTGAGAATCAATATTTTGTCGAGACTTCAGTTACAGAGGAGAGTAGAACTGAAAGTTACTCAAATGATAATAATCTTAAATCGGTATCACCTTCTGAGAATAAGGGTTTTTCGTATGGATATTGTGATACACTGTTATTCCCAAATGATACGAGACGTTTGTGTATAACAACGGGGGGAAAGGAAGTAATGGACTTATTAGGAGGTTTGTGCATTGAATCGAAAAGTACCCACGAAGAAAAGAATTTGTTTTCTGTACCCAGAGATGAGGGGAAGGTAACTTTAATTATCCATACTGGCTTATTTAGTTTTGAGTTGCTCGCGATAATCTGTTTTATATGGTGAACATAAAAGTTTCTTATACGTTAACAGGTCATCAGATGTTTTGAGGAAATTACATTCGTACCAGTTTGATCAATACCAGGTGCATTGCTGGATTGTACACTTTGAGAAGTAGAATGTGCAACCCTCAATGCACCTTGTGTAAATAGGTTGATGAAGTCAGCTGATTTAGCCAGCTGATGTAGCATTGCTCCTATTTTAAGGAAGTTATATTTCTACCAGTTTGATCCATTTTTTATTCATAGCAGGTGCATTTGTTGGACTGTACACTTTGAGAATGTGCAACCTCTCAATGCACCTCATATGAATAATAGGTTGATGAAGCTGGCAATGGAGCATTGCTCATGTCTTATCAAGTGGGGTGCATTGCTGAGTTGTACACTTCAAGAATGTACAACCTTTCAATGAACATGGTGTGATAATAGGTTGATGAACCCCGTTGATGTAGCGTTACTGCGCGCTCATGTTTTACCAGCTTGATCAACCTTTTTTATTAATACCAGGTGCATTTGATGGATTGTGTACTCTGATAATATACAAACCCTCAAGGCACGTGGTGTGAATAATGGGTTGATGAAGCCGGTTGATATAGTATTATTCTTCATGTTTTAATGGCGTGTTTATGTCACAATTTTCAGCATAGAGTGACGTGTGAAACCGATGATGAGCTGAAGAGGAGTGAGAAGAAATCTCGAATGCTGAGAACATCAAAATCTGAAAGCTCAGGAGATGATTCTTCTAGGGGACCAATTGGACAGGTTGCATTATTATTTCATTTATATTCCTTAAGTGCAATAAATCTAATTTTTTTTTCATGTTACATTTAGATATCCTTAAAATGCAATAATTTGTATTTTTAAAATTTTTGCTAATGATATCTCTATGATATACCAGAGACAGATTTGAATTTCCCTTTGTTATAGGTTGTAAACATTGTATTAGGAAGGTAGATAAATTAGGAATTCTAATTAGTAGTGTTTCCTTCTTTGAGTAGGAGTCTCATGTATATAAGTGTGCATTCTTCTCTCTAATAATAGAGAATATAATTTTCTCCTTCTCATAATTTTCAACTTTTAACTATCTAGGACATATATCTCATCAAGTACCCACACCACTCTCTTTCTCAGACATACAAAATTACAAATAGATATATAAATACATAACGATTTAACTTTTGTATAGGCGTCGAAGAATTTGTAGTGTGCATCATAAAATCTTAAAATACATGCCCAACTTCTGTAAAAATTTCACAAGGATGGATATAGAAAAATGCAAAGAATGTTAGAATGTCACTAACTCCTTTTCATCACTGTAACGCTTTTTTCTTGTTTGGGGGAAAAGAAAAATGTCCGAATCATCGAAGAAAAAGGAAGAACAATAGCAGACGTGTGAGTACTTATTTGCATTTTATTCTTTTTCAGCTGATAAAAATCGCAATCGTCGTAGGATTTGGAATACTTGTTTTCCTCACTAGACAAAGGGAACCCAGGTATGTGTATCGTTTTCATTTGAGATTAATTCAGTTTCTTTCGTGCCCTTGTCATCTTCAATTTTTCCTGAGAGAGAGTTGCTTAATATGCTGCTTATAGAATTGAAGTATAAAATCTAAAGGACTAGTTCAAGAAGGCAAAAAAAAAAGAAAGAAAGAGAACCAGAGTTTATTCCCTCTATCCCAGATTAAGAGTTCCTTGTTCTTTTTTGAGACGTCCTAAATTAAGAGTTCAATTTTCTTTTGGGGACAAAAACAATGCGAATCTCACGATAGTAAACAAGCTTTATTCTATCTTCACTGTTGATTATGTTAAAATTAGAGTGCATCCTTAATTTGGGAACGGAGAGTGGAACATATAAACTAGTGCAACAATGAATTGCTGGAAAGCGTGATATATACATTGTTAGTCCACTACTAAGAAGTTAATCTTTTGGGGGCATATGGTAATTTATTATAGTATCAGAGCTTTGATTTCATAGGGCCTTGGTTTAAAGTCGCAATATGCATTTCGCGATAATGCGCACTAGGTGCACCTTGGTTTGTCACTCCAGTCTTCCCGTGCACATGTGCCAATGATGAATAAAATCGTTGACATTGTTGGTCCACTAAATAGCAGTTTAAGCTTTTGGGTGAGATGGTGATTTAACTGTATGTCTGTATCGCAGTAGAGATACAGGCACACGGTGGACATGCCAATTATATTACATAATTTGATAAGATTTAGTGAAAATTAAAGTAATATAACTATTCCAATCCCCAAAATATATGCATTCGTCTTCCTTTTGTGGTAATTGGGAATTCCTTTCCACAGGAAAAGCAAGAGAAAGGAAAATGACAATTTCTTCACCATCCCATATATAATGGATCAAGAAAGTTTGGCTGATGAAGAATAGGAGTAGAGGAGGGCTAAAAGCAAAAGGGGAGGAATTCATATATATGTTTAACTGATCCTAACTAACCAATTTGTTCATCTATTCATTGCTGCATTCTATTTTTATACATTTTTCCCTCTATTTTGAGTTGCAAATAAATCACAGAGAATGAAAATAATTTTGATTTGTATGTATTTCTTTTGTATTCTTTCTATCTCAATAAATTGTGATTTAAAAAAAAAAAGTCCTCCGATTCTCGTGTCATGTTGGATCTTTTTCCGAGTGTTAGACTACATAATATTGATACTTACCATGACCCGAGAACTTAATATATGATCTTATTGCAAGACATCTTAAATAAACCTATTTGATAACGAAAAGCCTCCAACTTTTGTGACTCTCAACTGGAGTAACCTTTGACGAGCGTGTCACCGATGCTCTCCCGTCTCCTCAGTGTTACCTCTTCTTCTACTACTTCCATTTCTGCAACATCATCTCCTCTTGGTCTTAACTGCATCTCGCAGTGAAATTAAACTATCGACATGCCTGAGCACTAAGGTGCTAAAGCAAGTTTCTTTTAGAACAGGCGTTTGTTGTTCTCCTTCACTATTGTTGGCCACTATTTCCCTTTTATCTAGCATCAATAGAACTTCACCATCCTTTGTGATGCACTATGGCTCTGTAACATCAAGAGTTGTAAAACCATTGAAATCTGGAATTCTGAACAAAATAGTCCAAGTTTCCTCAACGCCGTTTCTGAGAAGCATTGTCCCACCAAGTCATGGCAAGGCATCCATCTAATTCTCCGATTCCTAGTATATGAGCGAATTATCTCTATACTTGAGACTCGGAATATTCCCCGTCCCAAACTCATCCTTCGCCGCATCAAAGTAAACGGTTTGGTCCTTGAATGAGTTCTGAGAATTCTTTGGAATTGCTGCTATCCAATGAAGAACCCCTTTAACTACATGCCCACAAAACCCGTTCAGTAGATGCTTGAGGTCCCAAGTACCTAAAGGAATGCAATAGGGGGAAGCTAACTTCTTTCCAACAATAATGTTGTCGTTGTCTGGTTGCGAAATTAGAGACATAAGACTTTAGGCTCGTCGAAATCCGAATATCTATCATCGCTCGTGTAGAAAACTTAAAGAGAGAAGTAAAGAATTGTTGATCTCATTAAATCTTGTATTGCTTACAATGGAGAAATGCCTTATATATATATACAAGATAAAGAAGAAGCATGGCCTAAAGCATGGAGGAAAACATGGCCTAAAGTATGGAGGAAAACATGGAGGGGACAAGGAGGGAGACATGGAGGAAAACATGGAAAAGGAAAAAGGAAAATAATGATGCTAATTTACACTTTAATAATACATGGTTAGCCTAATATTTCTAACACCCCCCCTCAAACTCAAGGTGGCATGTGAGATGTCATTTTGAGTTTGGAAAGCAAATTCTGAAATCGACCGGTGGGATGAACTTTAGTGAATATGTCCGCGGGTTGATCTATGGATGAGATGGGTATGAGACGAATAGTTTTGCTGGATATATGCTGGCGAATGAAGTGACAGTCAATCTCAATATGCTTCGTTCGTTCATGGAACACATCATTGTGAGCAATCTGAATAGCACTTTGATTATCGCATCTAAGCATAGTTGGGAGACTTTGAGGAACTCCCATGTCCGAGAGAGAAGCCAACGGAGCCAAACAATTTCTTGAGTGGTGTCAGCCAGAGCACGATATTCTGCCTCTGTACTGGAGCGAGAAACTAGTGTTTGTTTCTTACTACGCCAAGATATAAGCGAATCGCCTAAGAATATGCAGTAACCGGTAGTTGATCGTCTGTCAGTTGGATCACCAGCCCAATCAGAATCTGAATACGCACGTAGTTCAAAGGAGGATGTAGATGAGAACTGCAAGCCATGAAACATTGTTCCTTTAATATACCTGAGAATTCGAAGAACGGCAGTATAATGAGTGGATCGTGGAGCAGCCATAAATTGACTGACGATGTGGACGGCATGGGCAATGTCCGGACGAGTGACAGTGAGGTAGACCAGGCTGCCAACAAGTTGTCGATACAAAGTTGCATCACTAAGAGGAGTACCATCAAGAGGAGTAAGTTTGGTACTTGTTTCCAACGGAGTAGACGCAGTTTTGCAGTCGGTGATACCCGCACGACTGAGAAGATCAGAAGCATATTTGGCTTGGGAGAGATAGTAACCAGCAGAATCAGATAACACTTCAAGCCCTAAAAAATAGTTTAGACGACCGAGATCTTTCATCTCAAAATGACGACTGAGAGATTGTTTGAGTTCAGAGATACCACTAGTATCATCCCCGGTAATAATCATGTCATCTACATACAGAACCAGAAGTGTAATACCTGTAGTCCTCTTTCTGATGAAGAGCCCATAGTCATAAGCACTAGAGGTAAAACCCATTGTTTGAATAGTAGAACTAAACTTTTCAAACCAGGCACGAGGGGCTTGTTTTAGACCATACAAGGCACGGCGGAGCTTGCACACTTGAGTGGAGGAGTGATGAAACCCTGGAGGAGGTTTCATATAAACTTCTTCTGAAAGATCACCATTTAGGAATGCATTCTTTACATCCATCTGAAAAAGTTTCCATTTGCGAATAGCGGCAACAGCGATAAGGCTTCGGACAGAAGTTAGACGAGCTACTGGTGCAAAAGTTTCCTCATAGTCAATGCCGTATTCTTGATTAAAACCCTTTGCAACAAGTCGGGCTTTGTATCGATCGATGGATCCATCTGATTTGGTCTTGATTTTGTACACCCATTTACATCCAACTGCTGTCTTTCCTGGTGGAAGGTTGACTAATTCCCAAGTCTGGGCTTTTTCTAATGCCTGCAATTCCTCAGTCATTGCTTGCTGCCATAGTGGGTTAGAACTAGCCTCTTTATAAGAGGAAGGCTCATGGTGAGAGAAAATAGTGGAATAACAGTGATAGTCACGAAGATGATGAGGAAGTTGTCTTACCCGTGTGGACTGACGAGGAATGGATTGTATGGCCGGATCAGTGGACGAGTCAGTGTCATTAGGATAGTCCGTGGCAGGCCCAGGAGATATGTTGATGGATGAATTAGGGTCAGGGTTTGGTGAGGTAGAGTCAGCGGGAAGGGAAATCTCACTTGATGAGGTAGAGTCAGGAGGTTCTGGTTCAGATGTGGGCGTAACAGATGTGTGGAGAGGATGGAGATCATCAGTGGAGCTAGTAAAAAAAGGGATAATGGTAGGATTGGAGACGTGAAATTTGGAAATGGATGAGAACATTTTGTGTTCCCAAAATATGACATGGCGAGACACACGAAGTCGTTTTGAAACAGGATCCCAGCACCGATAGCCTTTATGTTCTATCCCATACCCTAGGAAGCAACATAGTCGAGACCGAGGTTCTAGTTTTGAATGTTCATGAGGCTGGAGTAAGACAAAACAGGCACATCCAAAAACTTTGAGAGGATTATAGTCAGGAGTATTGCCATACAACCTCTCATAAGGTGATTGATTGTGGAAGGTAGGAATAGGATGGCGATTAATGGTATATACTGCAGTAAGAGCCGCTTCCCCCCAGAAGCGTTCAGGACATCCACTAGATATGAGAAGTGTGCGGACAGTGTCAAGAATATGACGGTGTTTACGTTCAGCACGGCCGTTTTGTTGGGATGTACCAGGACAAGAATACTGAGAAATGGTGCCTTGCTGACGTAAAAAATTTAAAAAGTTAGATTCTTTGTATTCCATAGCATTGTCAGCACGAAAAATTTTTATTGGTCGAGAAAACTGAGTTTGGATCATTTGAGCAAAATGGTAATATAGCTGTGGTAGTTCAGAGCGATTTTTCATGAGAAATATCCATGTAAAACGGGTGTAGTCATCTATAAAAACAACAAAATATTTTGATCCTCCCATAGTATCGTGAGGAGAAGGTCCCCATACATCAGAATGAATAAGATCAAAAGCTGCGGAAGAAAGAGAAGTACTTTTATTGAAAGATAAAGCTGGTTGTTTTCCCAGTTGACATGACAAACATGAAATATTTTCCGACTTAACAGTTCCTAATCGACTAGTGGAAATAAGAGTTCTGAGCTTATCAATAGACATATGGCCTAACCGAGAGTGCCAAAGATCCATGGATGAAGTGGGAATGGTGGGAGCAGCAGCAAGAGTAGAGATGGGAACAGGTGGTGGTGTGCGAAGATGGATAAGCTCGAACATGCGACCAACTTTACGGCCTATCCCAATAACCTGTCCCGTCCGTGGATCCTGCACATGACAACCAGAAGAGGAGAATAAAACAGTAAGGCCAAGATCACAGAGTTGCCCAACAGATATGAGATTAATAGTCAATTTTGATATGTGAAAAGTAGAGGGAAGAGATAACGTGGATGTTGATATATGGCCAATGTGGGTGACAGGTAAAGAAGAGCCATCAGCAGTTGTAATAGGAGATATGTGTGTGGTAGAATTTTTGGAGAGAAAAATTGTGGAATCAGAAGTCATGTGATTGCAGCAACCGGAGTCAAAATACCAAGAGGTACCTGGAGTTACAGACATTGCATTAGCCGAACCAGATAAAACCTGTTTTAACATATCAGCAAGATCATTATTGGTGACGACTGGATTTGGATTGGATGGCTGTAAATTGGAGGCGGCAGCAGTAACAGACTTGGCATTAGATTTTCTGCCAGGATTCTTGTAGCAATCAGAACCCCAATGTTTTGGTCCACGCTTATGACAATACTTGCACACTCGTTTAGGACAATAGAGTAATACGTGGGTTGTTTCATGGCAATAGGTGCAGACATCGGATGATTTCGTGGATTTAGATTGTGTGACAGCAAGTACTTCGGATGAAATTTGAGAATTTGTACCAAGCCGAGTTTCTTCAAAATGGAGTGCGGTAACAACATCATCAAGAGTTGGTAGTGGGTGGCGATGCAAGAGAGACGCTCGGACAGTCTCAAACTTGTTATGAAGTGCCATGAGAAGAGTCATCACTTGCTGTTGATCTCTGTAAGCAATGAATTTGGAGGCATCGGTGGGACATGACCAGACGGGTTCTGAAGAGGCCAATTGATCCCAAAGGATTTGCATTTCAGATAGAAATTCATCAATGGTTTGACCAGGTTGTTGACGTTTGGCATGGAGAGAAGTCAACAGTTGATACTGGTGAGCAAGATCCTTGGTTGTGTATCTAATTTTCAAGAAGTCCCAAACTTCCTTTCCGGTTGAGAAGCGTCCAAATTGTTGACTGATGGTAGGAATTGAAGTATTGCGGCACCAAGTGATAATATCACCATTTTTGGCAATCCAGTCATCTTGTCTTGTAGCATATTTGTCATCCGATTCATCTTGCTGTTGGGTTGGTGTGGTAACCTCTCCAGTAATGAGACGCCATACTCGACGTGCTTGAAGGAAACTAGTCATGGCTTGAGACCAGTGAATATAGTTGGGCCCATTGAGAATGATGGAAATTGGGCGAGAGATTTCAGTGCGTTCCATTGGCTTGGGTAAGAGGTTGCTGGAGAATGTGAAAGAAAATGAGTAGGACTGGATTTTTTTTTATTTTTTTTTTTTTTCTTTTTTTTTTTAGAGAGATAACACAAGACCAGAAGATTTAGGGGCTAGAATAACAAAACCAGAAAGTTTGGGGGCTAAAATAAGAAAATCAAAAGGTTTAGGGGCTAGAAAAGGAAAATAAGAAAGTTTAGGGGCTAGAATAAGAAAATAAGGAAGTTTAGGGGCAAGAATAATAAAATCAGAAGATTTAGGGGCTAGAATAATAAAACCAGAAAGTTTGGGGGCTAAAATAAGAAAAAACAGAAGGTTTAGGGGTCAAAACAGAAATATCAGAAAGTACAGGGGCGAAAGTGTAAATATATCTGACGGCGCTTGGAATATTCCGTCAAGTCTGACGGCGTCTGGAATATTCCGTCAAGTCTGACGGCAAGTAAACGGCAGTTAACGGCTGACTGGATGCCACGTGGCGCTGACGTGGCTGGCACGTGGCGCTGACTGGATGCCACGTGGCGATGACGTGGCTGACACGTGGCGATGACGTGGCTGACACGTGGCGATGACGTGGCAAGTAGGGCTGACGTGGCTTCTCTTCTCCACTGGGTGGCGCGTGAGGATGACGGGAATTGGCAGTGAAACTTCTGGTGGCGCGTGAGGGCGCGTGAGGGGCTGAATTTTGGTGATTCAAACGCGGTTTGTTTCGTCTTCTTAGTGAGAACAGTATTTTGTGATGGTTTCTGGATTTGGATATATATAATGGATGAACGAAGCTCTGGAAGTTCTGGGTATTTTGTTTTGGTGATGGTTTTGGGTGTTATGGCTTTGGTGTTGGAAAATCAGGACATGGAGGTGATAAAGGATTGGAAATTACCTCTGATACCATGTAGAAAACTTAAAGAGAGAAGTAAAGAATTGTTGATCTCATTAAATCTTGTATTGCTTACAATGGAGAAATGCCTTATATATATATACAAGATAAAGAAGAAGCATGGCCTAAAGCATGGAGGAAAACATGGCCTAAAGTATGGAGGAAAACATGGAGGGGACAAGGAGGGAGACATGGAGGAAAACATGGAAAAGGAAAAAGGAAAATAATGATGCTAATTTACACTTTAATAATACATGGTTAGCCTAATATTTCTAACAGCTCGAAGTCTTAATCCCAATAATAACCATGTAATCATCATCAGCAGTTGTAGAAGACGAAACATAACAACAAAATCCAGACACAACAAGAAGTGATTGGCATTACAAATCAACAAACTCAAGCACCTTCGTTGACTCCCTAATACATGGAATTCACAACAGAATATGCATACCAAGGCTTACAAGCATCAATCTGCAACAGAAACCCAGAATTTGAAACAACAAATCGGAAGGACCCTGCATCTTGTTTTCATTGGGTGGTATAAGTTTATCGAAATGTTCAACATCAGCAGTAGAAGAATAATCATGGTTTATGGGTATAATAATTGACTTAATGGAATGAAAGAACATACGATGAGGGTAAATCTGTAATCCCAAACATTTACAAACTTAAAAATTCTAGCAGCATTATTATTAGATAACCAAAACAGCCAGACTCCATGGTAGCTTCGACAGAATTTCGCCCAAGGATGAGCCTAGACGCGCATGCCATGCGTTGAACATAGGATCTCCTGCTAAATTAATTGATCCCCCGCAAGAATTTAGTAGCGGACAAGTCACTAGGCCAACCTTATGGGTTTCCCTATATGAGTTCTAAACTTATCAAAGCAAGACACAATTGAAGTTATTTTGATTTTATGAAAAACAAGTGTTCTTGTTTGATTTGCTCTCTCTCTGGTGGATTTCCATCCAGTGTGGATGTATTACTCAAAGTTTTCACTTGTGCTTCATTCTCTCTTAGTTACACTGTGTCAAACTACAAGTAAAAGCAAGAATCACTTAACATCATATTCATTAAACACGATAATCCCTAATGATTTTTATTGAAATAGATCGGCAATGCATTCAGTACTCAGATTTCAAATAATAATCAACATAGTACTCCAAGCAAATGTATCACTTTTATGAAAAAAATCTCTTTATGTGCAATTTTAATAGACAGCGTCATACTTTTTATTTCTAATTTTGCCCCTAACAATTTATTTTTCACATATATACATATACATCTAACCGGCGGCCAATTATATTTTTTGATAATTATTCTTCTCAAATTAAATGTATGCAAGTTGCACACGCGATAATATAGTGTTATACAATAAAGCCAAGACAAAACTCAACCGTCATGAAGCTTTATCGCATTTTTGAATTGCCAAAAGGATCGAATGAAGAACAGAACTTTCAAGTTTATTGATAACACAAACTTTAATACAAAGAAAGAAAAGAAAAGAGAAACAGCGGAGAGAGAGAGAGAGAGAGAGAGAGAGAAAAAAGAAGACCCCTCTCTAAGACACACACATTTGTCTTAAATACAGAGAAAAAGTAAAAGCAAATAGTAAAGTACACAGTAAAAGCAAACAGTGTGTACAGTAAAAAGCAAACAGTAACATTTAAATAATTACAAACAGTGTTTTTAAACAGTAATGAGCAATAATTAATTGCTGACTCTTGGTTGCATGTGCTTCAGGATTGCAGTCGTTCGGCCAAGAATCCTCTACTTTAATAAAGCTGTTGGGTACCATAATTATTTCTTGATATTTTACTCCACTTGATTTTTTCCTTTGTCTTGTTTGGCAGGTGGAGTTGTTGAGTCCTCATATAGACTAGCGAGCCCTCTTCCCATATGTGTTGTCATGTCTTCATTGGGCTCAGCAAAATCATCATCATCAATATTAACCAGTTGATTACTCGGTTCAGATTTTACTTCAGACTTGGAGTCTTGGGAAACTGACATAAAATCTTCATCCATATCCAATTGAGAGGCTAAATTTTGAAGGATCTTAGCTTTAAGCTTTTTTATAGGAGTGTTTGGAAATTTCTCTTTAAGAAAAGCCAGAGAGGGAGTTTTAAACTCAGATTTTTCAATAACTTGTTTCTTTAAGAAAGCATCACCATCCGCAGATTTTTTATTGAACTCAAGAAATTCAAATAAGTCTTTTTTAATTTGAACTATAAGATCCGTGGTGTCAAACTTTTGCCACCATTTATAATAGTAGTCACGGACTAATAAATATAAACCATTACTTCGAGTGGTAGTGTTATAGTTCCACTGAAATATCCATGGAATGTGATATTTAGTAAAGAAGTGTAATAATTCAAAATTTGAAATAGGATGTTGCTCCTTAATAAGAAGCCTGGGATGGTTTTTGCTATAAGCAATAAATAATTCATATAAATTATTTGGGAGAATATCCTCTTCGGGGCCATTTAATATAAACCACTGAAAGAACCAGTGAGGAAGAGATTCTAAATAAGAATCATCGCATTTAATGCTGTCAATACGGAAAAACCAAGTATGGGAATTGTACTGGTTCTGATACAGAAAAGCCTTTTTCCAGGCGTCAATATAGTCCTAATAATTATATGTACGGGGATCAGTTCTATTATCTGAATAATTAGTCCTTAACATTTGTTCTTTATTGGGATTTAATCCCCATTCTTCAATACTAATAACTCCTTTAATAAAGGCTTTGCTGAAGGCAATTTCTGGGTTAAATGAACCCACATTTCTGTTCATATTTGTGAATACTACACTATCAGTATCTTTCAAAATAGCTTCATAATATTCTCTTGTCTTTCCACTGATAAGAGGAAATTCTAATTTATTTTCGAAATACCTTTGGGCAATAGTCCCAGAATTCATTGCATATCTTTGATCACCCTTTTGTAAATAAAGAACAAAATCTTGTTGTGACTTTTTTAAAGCCACATGTATTTCCTCTTTAAGAGCCTCTTTGAATGTCCCAGGGGACGGAGGTTTAACCTGAGAAGTAGAAGGTTGGGATTTAATCCCAGATGAACCAATATTTCGAGCAGGAGACCGAGGAGGGCTTCCTCTAGCTCTTTGTCCTCTATAAGAGGAAGAGGAACCTGGCGGTCTACTCATGAGACCTTACCCTGCAAAAATTCTCTAGTTAGGAAATCAGGAAGAGAATTTAATTCTCCTTTTATAAATTCTATCTTGAAATCAAATACTGATAATATTGCTTGCCATCTAGAAAATATTTGTTTTGAAGCAATATTTTTTACATCCTTTTCAAGCACATCTTTGGCTGCTTGACAATCAATACGTAATAAAAATTCTTGATTTAATAAATCTTCTTGGAAATCAGAAATACATTCAACAACAGATAAAATTTCTTTTTTAATAGTAGAATAATTTTTCTGAGCATCATTCCATTTTCCTGAAGTAAATCTAGATAAGATTTCTTTATCAGAGTTTTCAAATTTTTGTTTAAGAATGCCACCAAAACCAATATCTGAAGCATCTGTTTCAACAATTTTAAAAGAATAGGGTGAAATAAGGGCTAAGCAAGGAAGTTGTTTAACTTTTGATTTAATAATTTTTACAGCTTTAGTATGTCTGTCAGACCAAGGAGGAGGGTTTTTTCTTAGTCTCTCATACAAAGGAATACAATCTGTAGCCAGATTCTGGTAATAATCACGAATATAATTTAAAGATCCTAAAAATCTTTGTAACTGAGTTTTATCTCTAATTTTATTAGGGAATTTGTCAGCAAATTCAATAGCCCTATTAATGGGAATAATATTCCCTTTAGTAATTTCATGGCCTAAGAATCTTATTTTAGTTTGGAAAATACTCATCTTTTTTGCAGACACAACTAAACCAGCATTTTTTATAATTTTTATAAAAATCTGAATGTGCTTAATATGTTGGTCAATACTATTGGAGAAAATAAGAATATCATCAATATAAACAATAGAAAAAGTACTGTAAGGAGTAAAAATATCATTCATAATATTTTGAAACTCTGAAGGGGCATTTTTTAATTCGAATGGCATGACATTCCACTCATAATGTCCAAACGGGACTGTAAAAGCAGTTTTATATTTATCAACTTCAGCAATTTGAATTTCCCAATAACCATATTTTAAATCAAATTTTGAAAATATAACAGCAGCTTGTAGGCGAGCCAATAAATCTTTTTTATTAGGAAGATGATATCTTATCCATTTTAAAACTTTATTTAAATGTTTATAATTAATGACTAACCTAGGAGCACCTCTCTCAATTTCAGAAGCCTTATTAACATAGAAGGCTGTACAACTCCAAGGAGAATAACTCTTCCTAATGAGATCTTTCTCTATAAGAGAAGAAATTTCAGTTTTGCAGTACTCTAATAAAACAGAATTCATTTGGGCTGGCCTAACCTTAGTAGAAATATTTTTCTCATCAAAGTCCTCCTCATAAGGAAGGGGAACAATATGTTTCTTTCTTTCCCAAAAAGCAGTAGGGATATCACTACAAATTTCTCGAATAATTCTTTCTTGTAGATTTTTAATAGAAAGCTTTGTTTTAGGATTATTAATTTGGAGATTTATATTCATGATTTTAATGTCTTCCTGTAAATATTCTAAATGTTTTTCTTTAAACACAAGTTTATCTTTAACCTCATTAATTTCCTTAATACGAGGTTTAGTAATAAATTTAAATAAAATTTCTCTATTGTCAAATTGTGTGACTAGTCCTCTTTCATCTTTAGTAAAATGTTCTATAAGATTTAGAAAAGGAGTACCTAATATAATACGTTGAGACAGATTTTTAATTAGGATAAAAGTACTTTTTATGCACATACCATCATTGCAAACATAAGCATTGGATAATTTAAAATTGATTTTGAGCTTATTTCAGCAAAGGTAATGCTTGATTGGGTATTTTTGTTTGCGTAAATCGTTGACAGGCGTGCTAATTTTATTGTTTCTGTTTATTAAATTTTCTCTTGAAATGTTGAGCAGATCTATTTCGCGTTCAAAATACGTACCAAGTTCTTTTATAAAGAACACTGATGATGTTGAATTTTCTAATATAGAAAATAAATTATTAAACTGGCATTTACCTATGGTTAAACCAAACAAAATTTATAATTCTGGAATGTTTGATTTTATTTCTTCTATGTCTATTAAAACTATTAAACAGACTATTCCTGTCGGTAATAATCTTGATCATATGCAGTTGTTACATGAAGATGAAATCTTGCGTTATAAAGATAAATATAAGTATATGCATATTGGTCTTATTCAAGTGGCTATTAAACCATTAACTTCTCTAGGTTTAAATACCTCTTTATTAATTGCTTTACGTGATTGTAGACATAATAAATTTAAAGATTCCTTATTGGGAATAATCCAGAATAGTTTATGTGATGGTCCAGTTTATTTTAACTGCTTCCCTGATTATTCTGTATCTTTATCTGATAAAAATTTATTAGATGTTTTAACATTAAACATTCAAATGAGTGGTTATGATTTAAAAGAAGGTAGTGAACCTTTAAATGTCACTTATAGAGTCCATTATAAAGTTATGAATACCCTTAGCCCAAATGCTAAAAGATATGATCCTAAGGGAAAATCTACACTTATTGAGACTAATTTATTAAAATCTGATATAGCCGTGCCTAAAACCATTAAATGGAATGAAATTGAATTACCTGAACAATGGCTTCTGGAGGCTGCAGCTCCACCAACCCCTGTTGAAAATAAAAAAATTGAGGAAATTCTTCAATTTGATGATCGAGATGTTATTGTTAGATTTGATAATAATAAGACTGCTAGGTTATCTACCTCATCCAAAAGACCATCTTCGGCTTCTCATTCTGAAAGCCAAAGATTTTATACACCGGCCCCTACTATTAGCTCTAGTATTCCTATTTCTAGAAATCCCTTAGAAGCAGGAGTTTCTGGCACTAAAGATGGTGAGTTACAATTCGAGGGAGTTATTAACTTTCAGCAAAATATTCCTCATGGTGTTTATTCTAAACCACCCTAAAAAAATGAACCTGATACTATGTCAGAATTAGGTTTTGCTATGAAACAAATTATGACGATCACTGAAAGTGAACTTTCTTATCAAATAACAGATTGTAATATTGAATTTATGCAACAAAAATATTCTGATTTTAGAAAATGATTTTTTGCTGAATTTTCTGATGAACAAAAATTAATTTTTAAAAATAAATTTTATGAACATATTGACGAAAATGAGGAAGTTATTCCTTTTGTCACATGGTTTTATGGTAATTATGAAGGTGATTATCCTACCATTTGTACTATTGATAGCTTTTATAAAACCTGGAAAACAGTCTCTGGAAATATAGTCCAGTCTCTTTATCCTCCTACTGAAGCATTAAAAATAGAGGTAGGAGAAAATTAGGTTTTAGAAACTAATGCTTTCACCTCTAATATTAGGTTAGTTTCGCCTCATGTAGGCCCTGATGACCTTAATAAAGTCATTAAGCAGAACAATTATACTAATTTACATATACAAACCATGGCGAGTCAATTAACTCGTATTGAGGAAACATTAGAGAAGGTTCAAACCTTAGAAGAAAAGAAACAAATTTCTATTTTAGAAAAACCTAAGGTAGAAACCTCTTATATTAAACCTGTTATAGAAATCACCGAAAAGTTTAAAACTGCTGACAAAAATAAAGAAATTGTTGATGCCCTTACTGAAAAATTAGAAAAACTTCGTTTATTTAATGGAAAACAGATACTCCCTATTACCCAAACTGAGGATGTCTCTGATTATGAGACTGGATTTTTCGATATTACTCATTTTAAAAATGAGTTATTAGCCATGGAAGGAGATCTTAATAAAATAACTTTTGGTAAAACCCATGTGGCTACCCAAATGGCTCCTACTAGGACTTATTACCAATGTCCTACCCCTCAAGATATGCTATTTGAGGAAGAAGCTATTTTTAATCCTACAGTTAATTTTAGTGCTAAAACTATATACGAATGGTATATTAATGGTATGTCCGAATATCAAATATTAACTCAATTATACCGGATGACTATGTATGGTACTGCTTGCAAAGCTAGTGGTAGTAGCGACAAAAGTGTTGCTGAATTTATGATTGCTGGTTTCTCAGGACAATTAAGAGGTTGGTGGGATAACGTTCTGACTGATAGTCAGAGAAATGAGATTAAAAACTCTGTAAAAATAGTTAATATTAATGTTACTACTAAAAATAAACAAGGTCAGGATATTACCCAGGTTCAGCCTAAAGCTGAAGAAAATGATGTTTATTCTCTTCTCACTGCTATTGTACAACATTTTATTGGTCCTCACCCTACTATATTAGATAGAAGTAAGGATTTACTTATCAACTTAAAGTGCCCTACTTTAACCCATTTTAGGTGGTATAAGGATGTATTCCTATCCAAAGTTATGACAAGAGAAGATGCTAATGCAGATTTTTGAAAAGAAAAATTCATAGCAGGTCTTCCTACTTTATTTGCTCAAAAGGTCAAAGATCGTATTAGTAAAAAACATGGGGGTACTTCCATTCCTTATAAGGATTATACTTATGGTTATCTCATTAGTGAATGTATTGCTGAAGGTTTATCACTATGCAATGATATTAACCTTAAAGCTCAACTTAAAGCTCAGAATTTAACTGGTCGTAAAGAAATAGGAGAATTTTGTGATCAGTTTGCTTATGATATGAGTATTCCTTATTCTAGGATTAAGAAAACTACTGATAGTTCTAATAGAACTAGAAAACACCATAAAAGGCGTAAAAAATCACATAAGAAAGCCCCTCAACCTTCCACATCTAGGACTCCTCATAGGAAGCCTGGGCCAAATAAAAAGCCTAATATGAGTCAAATTATTTGTAGAAAATGTGGTAAGGCTGGCCACTATGCTAATAAGTGTTGGACTAAGCAAAAGCTTAGTGAAATAGCTGATGAAGGCCTTAAAAGGCAACTAATGGCGGTTTTATTGAACCCTAGTGATGATGAGGAAGAAAATGAAGAAGAAGAGGCTAATAACATTAATTCTGAATCCCCTTCTGGCGCTTTGACCAATAATTCGGAGTCTGATTCTGATTGTAAGTGCAAATCACAGACTGATTATTATAAGGCTATACTAGAAACTAATGGTCTTAGTATTAATATTTTAACTAAAGAAGAACAGTCTATCTTAAATCTTATAGATCAAGTTGGGGACACTAATGTTAAACGTAAACTTATAGAACAATATTTAACTACGTTTAAAACTGAGAAAAGTATATTACCTAGTACAGAACCATATTCTTTACATAATATCCTTGAAAGTTTTTATAAAACTCCGGAGAAAGAGGTTACTATTTCGGATCTAAAAACAGAAATTAATAGTTTAAAAACTGAGGTTAGAGATATCAAACTTCGTCTCTCTATTTTGGAAAAATCTCCTACTGTTACTGAAAGTTCTTCTCAGACTATAGTTCTTAATACTAGTGACAATTTTCTTAATCTTATAGATCAGGTTATTGTTCAGAAATGGTATATAAATATTACTATTGTTGTAGATAAAGATTTTATCCTCAAAGACATAGCCCTTCTTAATACAGGGGCTGATATGAATTGTATTAGGGAAGGTTTAGTCCCTACTAAATATTTTGAGAAAACTTCAGAATCTATGACTAGTGCGGGAGGAAATAAGCTCAAAATCAATTTTAAATTATCCAATGCTTATGTTTGCAATGATGGTATGTGCATAAAAAGTACTTTTATCCTAATTAAAAATCTATCTCAACGTATTATATTAGGTACTCCTTTTCTAAATCTTATAGAACCTTTTACTAAAGATGAAAGAGGACTAGTCACACAATTTGACAATAGAGAAATTTTATTTAAATTTATTACTAAACCTCGTATTAAGGAAATTAACGAGGTTAAAGATAAACTTGTGTTTAAAGAAAAACATTTAGAATATTTACAGGAAGACATTAAAATCATGAATATAAATCTCCAAATTAATAATCCTAAAGCAAAGCTTTCTATTAAAAATCTACAAGAAAGAATTATTCGAGAAATTTGTAGTGATATTCCTACTGCTTTTTGGGAAAGAAAGAAATATATTGTTCCCCTTCCTTATGAGGAGGACTTTGATGAGAAAAATATTTCTACTAAGGCTAGGCCAGCCCAAATGAATTCTGTTTTATTAGAGTACTGCAAAATTGAAATTTCTTCTCTTATAGAGAAAGATCTCATTAGGAAGAGTTATTCTCCTTGGAGTTGTACAGTCTTCTATGTTAATAAGGCTTCTGAAATTGAGAGAGGTGCACCTAGGTTAGTCATTAATTATAAACCTTTAAATAAAGTTTTAAAATGGATAAGATATCCTCTTCCTAATAAAAAAGATTTATTTGCTCGCCTACAAGCTGCTGTTATATTTTCAAAATTTGATTTAAAATCTGGTTATTGGGAAATTCAAATTGCTGAAGTTGATAAATATAAAACTGCTTTTACAGTCCCGTTTGGACATTATGAGTGGAATGTCATGCCATTCGGATTAAAAAATGCCCCTTCAGAGTTTCAAAATATTATGAATGATATTTTTACTCCTTACAGTACTTTTTCTATTGTTTATATTGATGATATTCTTATCTTCTCCAATACTATTGACCAACATATTAAGCACATTCAGATTTTTATAAAAATTATAAAAAAATGCTGGTTTAGTTGTGTCTGCAAAAAAGATGAGTATTTTCCAAACTAAAATAAGATTCTTAGGCCATGAAATTACTAAAGGGAATATTATTCTCATTAATAGGGCTATTGAATTTGCTGACAAATTCCCTAATGAAATTAGAGATAAAACTCAGTTACAAAGATTTTTAGGATCTTTAAATTATATTCGCGATTATTACCAGAATCTGGCTACAGATTGTATTCCTTTGTATGAGAGACTAAGAAAAAACCCTCCTCCTTGGTCTGACAGACATACTAAAGCTGTAAAAATTATTAAATCAAAAGTTAAACAACTTCCTTGCTTAGCCCTTATTTCACCCTATTCTTTTAAAATTGTTGAAACAGATGCTTCAGATATTGGTTTTGGTGGCATTCTTAAACAGAAATTTGAAAACTCTGATAAAAATATCTTATCTAGATTTACTTCAGGAAAATGGAATGATGCTCAGAAAAATTATTCTACTATTAAAAAAGAAATTTTATCTGTTGTTGAATGTAATTCTGATTTCCAAGAAGATTTATTAAATCAAGAATTTTTATTACGTATTGATTGTCAAGCAGCCAAAGATGTGCTTGAAAAGGATGTAAAAAATATTACTTCAAAACAAATATTTGCTAGATGGCAAGCAATATTATCAGTATTTGATTTCAAGATAGAATTTATAAAAGGAGAATTAAATTCTCTTCCTGATTTCCTAACTAGAGAATTTTTGCAGGGTAAGGTCTCATGAGTAGACCGCCAGGTTCCTCTTCTTCTTATAGAGGACAAAGAGGTAGAGGAGGCCCTCCTCGGTCTCCTGCTCGAAATATTGGTTCATCTGGGATTAAATCCCAACCTTCTACTTCTCAGGTTAAACCTCCGTCCCCTGGGACATTCAAAGAGGCTCTTAAAGAGGAAACACAGGTGGCTTTAAAAAAGTCACAACAATATTTTGTTCTTTATTTACAGAAGGGTGATCAAAGATATGCAATGAATCCTGGGACTATTGCCCAAAGGTATTTCGAAAATAAATTAGAATTTCCTCTTATCAGTGGAAAGACAAGAGAATATTATGAAGCTATTTTGAAAGATACTGAGAGTGTAGTATTCACACATATGAACAGAAATGTGGGATCATTTAACCCAGAAATTGCCTTCAGCAAAGCCTTTATTAAATGAGTTATTAGTATTGAAGAATGGGGATTAAATCCCAATAAAGAACAAATGTTAAGGACTAATTATTCAGATAATAGAACTGATCCCCGTACTTATAATTATTGGGACTATATTGACGCCTGGAAAAAGGCTTTTCTGTATCAGAACCAGTACAATTCCCATACTTGGTTTTTCCGTATTGACAGCATTAAATGCGATGATTCTTATTTAGAATCTCTTCCTTACTGGTTCTTTCAGTGGTTTATATTAAATGGCCCCGAAGAGGATATTCTCCCAAATAATTTATATGAATTATTTATTGCTTATAGCAAAAACCATCCCAGGCTTCTTATTAAGGAGCAACATCCTATTTCAAATTTTGAATTATTACACTTCTTTACTAAATATCACATTCCATGGATATTTCAGTGGAACTATAACACTACCACTCGAAGTAATGGTTTATATTTATTAGTCCGTTACTACTATTATAAATGGTGGCAAAAGTTTGACACCACGGATCTTATAGTTCAAATTAAAAAAGACTTATTTGAATTTCTTGAGTTCAATAAAAAATCTGCGGATGATGATGCTTTCTTAAAGAAGTAAGTTATTGAAAAATCTGAGTTTAAAACTCCCTCTCTGGCTTCTCTTAAAGAGAAATTTCCAAACACTCCTATAAAAGAGCTTAAAGCTAAGATCCTTCAAAATTTAGAGCCCGTTCGGTAACGTTTTTGGAGAATGTTTTTAGAAAATGAAAATGAGAAAATGAATTTTTCGAGAACGAAAATAGTGAAAACATTTTCCGAGAACGAAAACAGTGAAAATGAAGATTACAAGACTGAAAATGGTGAAAACATCATTTTGGCGTTTTTGCGTTTTATGCTTTAAACTTGAATTCGTTTTCCGAAAACGTATTCCGTGTTTTTATCAATATCCCACCGAACGCATTTTTTATCCGTTTTTGAACTCAAAAAACAAAAACGGGTCTCTAAAAACGCTACCGAACGGACCCTTAGCCTCTCAACTGGATATGGATGAAGATTTTATGTCAGTTTCCCCAGACTCCAAGTCTGAAGTAAAATCTGAACCGAGTAATCAACTGGTTAATATTGATGATGATGATTTTGCTGAGCCCAATGAAGACATGACAACACATATGGGAAGATGGCTCTCTAGTCTATATGAGGACTCAACAACTCCACCTGCCAAACAAGACAAAGGAAAAAATCAAGTGGAGTAAAATATCAAGAAATAATTATGGTACCCAACAGCTTTATTAAAGTAGAGGATTCTTGGCCGAACGACTGCAATCCTGAAGCACACGCAACCAAGAGTCAGCAATTAATTATTGCTCATTACTGTTTAAAAACACTGTTTGTAATTATTTAAATGTTACTGTTTGCTTTTTACTGTACACACTGTTTGCTTTTACTGTGTATTTTACTATTTGCTTTTACTTTTTCTCTCTATTTAAGACAAATGTGTGTGTCTTAGAGATGGGTCTTCTTTTTTCCTTTCTTTCTCTCTCTCTCTCTCTCTCTCTCTCTCTCTCTCTCTCTCTCTCTCCCTCCGCTGTTTCTCTTTTCTTTTCTTTCTTTGTATTAAAGTTTGTGTTATCAATAAACTTGAAAGTTCTGTTCTTCATTCGATCCTTATATTAATTTGGTATCAGAGGCAGGAATTAATAGGACGTCACTTAAATCGCGTTGCAGCCCTAACCCTTACAGTAAAGGTAATGCTTGATTGGGTATTTGTGTTTGCGTAAATCGTTGACAGGCGTGCTAATTTTATTGTTTCTGTTTATTAAATTTTCTCTTGAAATGTTTAGCAGATCTATTTCGCGTTCAAAATATGTACCTAGTTCTTTTATAAAGAACACTGATGATGTTGAATTTTCTAATATAGAAAATAAATTATTAAACTGGCATTTACCTATGGTTAAACCAAACAAAATTTATAATTCTGGAATGTTTGATTTTATTTCTTCTATGTCTATTAAAACTATTGAATAGACTATTCCTGTCGGTAATAATCTTGATCATATGCAGTTGTTACATGAAGATGAAATCTTGTGTTATAAAGATAAATATAAGTATATGCATATTGGTCTTATTCAAGTGGCTATTAAACCATTAACTTCTCTAGGTTTAAATACCTCTTTATTAATTGCTTTACGTGATTGTAGACATAATAAATTTAAAGATTCCTTATTGGGAATAATCCAGACTAGTTTATGTGATGGTCCAGTTTATTTTAACTGCTTCCCTGATTATTCTGTATCTTTATCTGATAAAAATTTATTAGATGTTTTAACATTAAACATTCAAATGAGTGGTTATGATTTAAAAGAAGGTACTGGACCTTTAAATGTCACTTATAGAGTCCATTATAAAGTTATGAATACCCTTAGCCCAAATGCTAAAAGATATGATCCTAAGGGAAAAACTACACTTATTGAGACTAATTTATTAAAATCTGATATAGCCGTGCCTAAAACTATTAAATGGAATGAAATTGAATTACCTGAACAATGGCTTCTGGAGGCTGCAGCTCCACCAACCCCTGTTGAAAATAAAAAAATTGAGAAAATTCTTCAATTTGATGATGGAGATGTTATTGTTAGATTTGATAATAATAAGACTACTAGGTTATCTACCTCATCCAAAAGACCATCTTCGGCTTCTCATTCTGAAAGCCAAAGATTTTATACATGGGCCCCTACTATTAGCTCTAGTATTCCTATTTCTAGAAATCCCTTAGAAGCAGGAGTTTCTGGCACTAAAGATGGTGAGTTACAATTCGAGGGAGTTATTAACTCTCAGCAAAATATTCCTCATGGCGTTTGTTCTAAACCACCCTCAAAAAATGAACCTGATACTATGTCAGAATTAGGTTTTGCTATGAAACAAATTATGACGATTACTAAAAGTGAAGTTTCTTATCAAAGAACAGATTGTAATACTGAATTTATGCAAGAAAAATATTCTGATTTTAGAAAATGGTTTTTTGCTGAATTTTCTGATGAACAAAAATTAATTTTTAAAAATAAATTTTATGAACATATTGACGAAAATGAGGAAGTTATTCCTTTTGTCACTTGGTTTTATGGTAATTATGAAGGTGATTATCCTACTATTTGTACTATTGATAGCTTTTATAAAACCTGGAAAACAGCCTCTGAAAATATGGTCCAGTCTCTTTATCCTCCTACTGAAGCATTAAAAATAGAGGTAGGAGAAAATCAGGTTTTAGAAACTAATGCTTTCACCTCTAATATTAGGTTAGTTTCGCCTCATGTAGGCCCTGATGACCTTAATAAAGTCATTAAACAGAACAATTATACTAATTTACATATACAAACCATGGCGAGTCAATTAACTCGTATTGAGGAAACATTAGAGAAGGTTCAAACCTTAGAAGAAAAGAAACAAATTTCTATTTTAGAAAAACCTAAGGTAGAAACCTCTTATATTAAACCTGTTATAGAAATCACCGAAAAGTTTAAAACTGCTGACAAAAATAAAGAAATTGTTGATGCTCTTACTGAAAAATTAGAAAAACTTCGTTTATTTAATGGAAAACAGATACTCCATATTACCCAAACTGAAGATGTCTCTGATTATGAGACTGAATTTTCCGATATTACTCATTTTAAAAACGAGTTATTAGCCATGGAAGGAGATCTTAATAAAATAACTTTTGGTAAAACACATGTGGCTACCCAAATGGCTCCTACTAAGATTTATTACCAACGTCCTACCCCTCAAGATATGCTATTTGAGGAAGAAGCTATTTTTAATCCTACAGTTAATTTTAGTGCTAAAACTATATACGAATGGTATATTGATGGTATGTCCGAATATCAAATATTAACTCAATTATACCGGATGACTATGTATGGTACTGCTTGCAAAGCTAGTGGTAGTAGCGACAAAAGTGTTGCTGAATTTATGATTGCTGGTTTCTCAGGACAATTAAGAGGTTGGTGGGATAACGTTCTGACTGATAGTCAGAGAAATGAGATTAAAAATTCTGTAAAAATAGTTAATATTAATGTCACTACTAAAAATGAACAAGGTCAGGATATTACCCAGGTTCAGCCTAAAGCTGAAGAAAATGCTGTTTATTCTCTTATCACTGCTATTGTACAACATTTCATTCGATCCTTATATTAATTTGGTATCGATAATCCCTAATGATTTTTATTGAAATAGATCGGCAATGCATTCAATACTCAGATTTCAAATAATAATCAACATAGTACTCCAAGCAAATGTATCACTTTTATGAAAAAAATCTCTTTATGTGCAATTTTAATAGACAGCGTCATACTTTTTATTTCTAATTTTGCCCCTAACAATTTATTTTTCACATATATACATATACATCTAACCGGCGGCCAATTATATTTTTTGATAATTATTCTTCTCAAATTAAATGTATGCAAGTTGCACACGCGATAATATAGTGTTATACAATAAAGCCAAGACAAAACTCAACCGTCATGAAGCTTTATCGCATTTTTGAATTGCCAAATTTACCCTGTCTTCTTTTTGCAGTGAGATTCTTTCTAAGCAAGATGAATTATGCTCAACCGCTAGGCCATTAAGGGTGTATTTAATGCGTCAGATAAAGAAGTTGGATAGAATTATTTAATCCCATCCGAGCTGGATAAAATAATCCCACCTTGGATTGTTTAATCCTTCTACGAGTGGAATAAGAGACCTTTGTTGGATTAATAATCCATCCAGATATCCAATCCGAACCAAAACTAAATATGGGACTATCTCGTCCTCATATCCCTAGGTCAAACACAGTCTAAAATCATTGAGAAGAGAACTATGACCGCATATAGCGCGCAAGATAAGAGGGTGGAATAGGATAACTTTATCCTATCCTATGTTTGGTGTTCGTCGGGATTGAATATCCGGACAGATTATTTATCCCAGTAAAGCTTCTTATCCCACAAGGATTAACGAATCCCATCTAAGAGGTGGGGTTGTTATATCATGTCTGGATGGGATTAAGCAATCATATCCGACTCTTTAATCCGGCACATCAAACACACCATAAGAATACAAATTTATAACTATATCACCAAGAAGACAGCAACCACTAAATTAGAACTGAACTTGGCCAAGTGAGTGCATATAAAGTGTCACAATATGAACAAAAAAAAAAAAAAAAGAAGATAAACTTATAAACTGTTGTAATTTTCAAAATTTCAAAGTCTCTTAAGGCACAGCAATAATTATGATAACATTTACATGATTCAAGTTCAGTTGCGGCCATAACTTGAAACAAACCTAACAGAAATGCAGCTCGTTTGGTTCGAGTTTATCATCTTTCTAAGAATTCCAAATCGGAAAATTGACATTTTAAAGTCTTGCAATTTGTGTGAAGAGTTCTAATCACAAGATACCAGTTCCCTTGCTAAAGCTCAAACTTGAAATTACTGATCATCCTTTGGCCGTTAAAACTGCACCAAATGGGCTCGTTTTGGTTGAAGTTTGTCTTTCTAAGAATGCCAAGTTGATCATAATTAGTTCCTTCGCCAAACTTCAAACTCGAAGTACCAATTTGCAATCCTTGGAAAAAGCACAAAAACTCGAAACAAACAAATAGTTAAAATATTCAATTCCGAGACAAAAGAATAGTCTTAGGAAAAGACGCACTTCCATTATTTGGAGCTCCCTCTAAGTTGAGGATTGACGTAACCACATTATATATCTGAACATTCTCAAAAGAGGGGACTTTCCTTCCCCTCGCAAATTGAGGACCATGGCCGATAAAAATGGTCCTCATTGAAAGGAACTCGTTATCATAACCATGAGCTCCACCACATTCTTTCGCCTCCGATCTCTTCATTTCGACCTTAAATCCCTCATCAACCAACCCTATAATGGGAGGGATACGATCACTCTCCGAATAATGCAACCTACTAGGCAAATCCTCCTTTAGATAAACCTTCAAATACTCCCCATTTTCAACTTTCCCTGATCCCAATCCCTCGTTAATCTTCTTCACTACTTCCGATGGAGAGTAATCACCCAATGGCCTAATAGCAAGCAACGGTGTATATGATTGAATCCAATCTGTCGAAATTTCAATCCACGGAGCCAAATCCTCAAGATAGATCAACCTTTTATCACAAGTACCCACCATCCCATGATCACCCACCATGATTATAGTCACATCCTCAAAAACCCCTCTTTTTTCTAGCCCACTAATCAACCTCCCAATCATACTATCAATTCTGACTACAGCTTTTGTGATTTCGGGATGATCAGGGCCGAATTGGTGACCCTGATGATCCGGGTCCTCGAAATACAATGTCATAAACACGGGTTTTTCACTACTAGGCAAATCAAAATACTTCAAAACTGTATCGACCCGGTCCTCAAAAGGAACTGATTCATTGTAATTTTGGCAATAATTGGAAGGGCAAGTCCAAGAACCTTTGTGTACCTCAGAGCCAGGCCAGAAGTATGTTGAAGCTTTAAGTCCATGGTTAGCCACTGTCTCCCATAAGGGTTCACCTACAAGAATCAATTTATTAATTGTAGATGGGCTCATATGGTTGTATTGCCAGAGTAGTATGTGCATATATATGCTTGTACATTATCCTTCAAGCACATACTTTGGCAATAACAATTTCTACTCTGCCAGTAGCAACTTCCATATAATTTGATTAATTATTTAGAGACCTCGTTACTTTGATGGTAAGTAGGAATTACATATAGAAATTAGTCCTCTTTCGGCCTAATAAAACTGCATAATATTCATTAGGAAATTTGATACTACGATTAAATAGGCGGTTGTTATTGCCATAGTAGACTATCTATTGCCACTAGTTCATTTGTATATGTAGCACCACACCAGTTAATGTGGCACCATTCAAATGAACTAGTGGCCGCACATTCAATGTCTTGTCGGTCATTCCTGTTATCTAACTAGTGCGACGTCTATTTCTATAAAAAGTTTATACAAATTGCCGGTACATTTAGCGCTACTAACAAAAGAATTAACGTATCCAATCAAGGACAAGAAAGATCCACAAATTATGGTTAATCATAAAGAACTTACCTAGCCACCATTTGGGTTGATGACTCTTCATTGTGAAATTCTCCCCAGTAACTGGATCTTGAAAGTCATTGTTTATAATCCCATGATAAGGAGGATACAACCCAGTGACAATTGAGTAATGATTTGGAAACGTAAGTGTTGGGAAAACGGGGATCAAACCCAATTCAGCTTCGGTTCCGTTTCGGATCAATCTGTTGATGTTTGGGAGATTAGTTTTGTATTGGTAGCCGAATCGAAACCCATCTGAAGAAATGAGAAGAACAATTGGGTGGTCGAGTTTTTTCAAAGGGCGAGAGGATTTGAGGTGGGAATGAGGGGTGGAGGATGTGGAGGACAAGGAGGAGATGAAGAGGAAGGCGAATGCGAAGGCGGCGGAGAGGGAGATGGTGATGGAGAGGAGGAAGAGGGTTGTGGCTGTGGGTTTCCGGCGAGGGTGGTGGAGGAGTGTGGTGGTGGTGGTGGAAGGGGAGAGTGGTGGGGATTTTTCTTGAGCTGGGAGTATCGGTGGGAAAGAGAGAGTATCTGAATCTGAACCCATTTCAGAGAGAGAGAGAGAGATTGTGGTTAATTTTGTTGTATGATTGAATTGGAGTGAGAGAGTGAGAGTGAGAGTGAGATTTCTCCTCCTCTAGAGTTACGATGATTGATATAACTCTAGAGAGAGAGAATGATTTTTGTTGAATGGGGATTTGGCTGGTTTGTGTTAGTACAGTGTGTTTTATAGAAAGAAAAGGAAAGGTAGTGATGGAAATAATTGCAACACTACACTTTCTTCGCCCATAGTTGGCATCCTCTGGTTTTTGTGCAGGAAGGTCCCCATATTTAACATGTGGTTGTCCAACTTTTTGTTAGTTTATTATTATATTGATCCACCTTTATTATATGTTATAGTTGTAAGATAATGATGTTAGTAGTTTATAAAAGTATTTTATCATTGTAAAATTATTTTACATAGATATTTTGAAACACGTTTTAATTATCAAATATAATTTTCAAGTGTTAAAGTATTTTTTGAAAGTATTAATATGATTATTTTAGTTGTATGTCCACTTTTATTAGATTTGACTCATATGAATGTAATTGTCGAATTTTTATTAGTTTAGTCTTACTGCATGTAGTAATGGTTGTATGTCCACCCTAGTGTAGTGGTGAATATAAATTATGAGTTTATATAAAAATGTAGTATCGTATAAGAGCATGTTATATAATAAATTTATTATTTTGTATCAAAAAAAATTTAGAAAAATGGCTGTAGTGATTGTGCACGAAGGTTGAAACCAGTGGAGGCACAACCAGTCCACATGTTAACAAAACCTTGTTCAGTATTGAAATGTAACAGGCCCAAATTTACATCAAGCAATGTATGTTAGCCCAACCCAATTGAGAATATCTTTTGGGCAAAATCCAATTGAGAATTGAAAATGACATTCAACCCAACCCACTTTGCCGAGCAAAGGGTTTTACCGCGCTTTTTTCGATTTAAAAAATATCTTAAATTTCAAATACTCAATTTTATATTCTTTATATTTTTTAAAATTGAAAAATCATTGTCTCTTATTATGTGAATTTATTTATCCTAATTAATATTAGGACAAAACGATCCTAATGTACCCGAACTAAATGTTGATTTAATTTTGCACCCTATACATATAACTTGTTGCAATCAACCCCACTTGATCATTTGCGACCAATTTTCTAATTGGTGACTAGCACGAGAGAGTCATATGTGGCTATGTTTCAAGAGTAATTTTGAAAAAATACAAACTAAAACTGATGAACAAATGACAAAAGAAGTTGTTGTAATGTGAATAATATTAAGCCATCTGTCATTTGATTCGTCTGTTTAAATTTTATTCCCCTAAAATTGTCCTTGAAAAAATACATGCGACTCTCTTGTGATGGTCGTCAGTTAGAAAATTGGCCTCAAATGACCAACTGGATTTGATTGCAGCAAATTATATGTATATAGTATAAAATAAAATTAACATTTAGTTTGGCAGTGCATGAGTGTCATGCCAAAAGGCCAGCGCAAACTAATAAGATTTTTCGTACCATAAACTATCAAATACAACATCAGATACCATTAAAATACATAAAAAGTATTTTTAGTGTTCAAATATACATTACAAATTAACAAATTAAGACAACAACATATTATATATTTATATAAAAAGGGCAAAGGTTTTTGAAACTCAAAATATATCTCTTATAAATAGGCTGTTGTTATTGTCATAGTAGACTATCTATTGCCACTAGTTCATTTGTATATGTAGCACCACACGAGTTAATGTGGCACCATTCAAATGAACTAGTGGCCGCACATTCAATGTGTTATCGACCGTTATCGCTATCTAACTAGTGCGACGACTATTTCTATAAAAAGTTCGTACAAATTGCCGGTACATTTAGCGCTACTAACAAAAGAATTAACGTATCCAATCAAGGACAAGAAAGATCCACATATTATGGTTAATCATAAAGAACTTACCTAGCCACCATTTGGGTTGATGACTCTTCTTTGTGAAATTCTCCCCAGTAACTGGATCTTGAAAGTCATTGTTTATAATCCCATGATAAGGAGGATACAACCCAGTAACAATTGAGTAATGATTTGGAAACGTAAGTGTTGGGAAAACGGGGATCAAACCCAATTCAGCTTCGGTTCCGTTTCGGATCAATCTGTTGATGTTTGGGAGATTAGTTTTGTATTGGTAGCCGAATCGAAACCCATCTGAAGAAATGAGAAGAACAATTGGGTGGTCGAGTTTTTTCAAAGGGCGAGAGGATTTGAGGTGGGAATGAGGGGTGGAGGATGTGAAGGACAAGGAGGAGATGTAGAGGAAGGCGAATGCGAAGGCGGCGGAAAGGGAGATGGTGGTGGAGAGGAGGAAGAGGGTTGTGGCTGTGGGTTTCCGGCGACGGTGGTGGAGGAGTGTGGTGGTGGTGGTGGAAGGGGAGAGTGGTGGGGATTTTTCTTGAGCTGGGAGTGTCGGTGGGAAAGAGAGAGTATCTGAATCTGAACCCATTTCAGAGAGTGAGAGAGATTGTGGTTAATTTTGTTGTATGATTGAATTGGAGTGAGAGAGTGAGAGTGAGAGTGAGATTTCTCCTCCTCTAGAGTTATGATGATTGATATAACTCTAGAGAGAGAGAATGATTTTTGTTGAATGGGGATTTGGTTGGTTTGTGTTAGTACAGTGTGTTTTAAAGAAAGAAAAGGAAAGGTAGTGATGGAAATAATTGCAACACTACGCCTTCTTCACCCATAGTTGGCATCCTCTGGTTTTTGTGCAGGAAGGTCCCCATATTTAACATGTGGTTGTCCAACTTTTTGTTAGTTTATTATTATATTGATCCACCCTTATTATATGTTAGAGTTGTAAGATAATGATACGAGTAGTTTATAAAAAAAAACATTATCACTTTAAAATTATTTTTAATGTTATTTTATATAGATATTTTGAAACATGTTTTAATCATCAAATATAATTTTAAAGTGTTAGAGTATTTTTTGTAAGTACTAATATGATTATTTCAATTGTATGTCCACTTTTATTTGATTTGATTCATATGAATGTGATTGTCGAATTTTTATTAGTTTAGTCTTACTGCATGTAGTAGTGGTTGTATGTCCACCCTAGTGTAGTGGTGGGTGTGAATTATGAGTTTGTTTAAAAACGTAGTATCGTATAAGAACATGTTATATAATAAATTTATTATTTTGTATCAAAAAGAATTTAGAAAAATGGCTTGTCAGTATGCCAACCTCTCTATTATTTTTGCTTTTGTTAGAATATTTTATTTTACAAAATCTAGTGAAAATACTTTTTATAATGAAATAATAAATCATTCTCATAAAATTTCATTAAAAAATTTAAATCATAAGTGAGTGTAATAAAAATTTAATATATTATCAACTAAAGTGCAAAATTTTTCTATTGAAATCTATACTAATAAAGAGTATGTCAATTAATTTTTACACACCTCAACTAATATACCCTGCGTGTTATTTCCCTTTTCTATGCACACGTCGTGAATGTGCACGAAGGTTAAAACTAGTGGAGGCTGAATCAGTCCACATGTTAGTAAAACCTTGTTCAGTATTGGAATGTGACAGGCCCAAAATTACTTCAAGCAATGTATATTAGCCCAACCCGGCCAATTGAGAATTTCTTTTGGGCAAAATCCAACTGAGAATTGAAAATGAAATTCAACCCAACCCACTTTGCCAGCAAAGGGTTTTACCGCGCTTTTTTCGATTTAAAAAGTATCTTAAATTTCAAATACTCAATTTTATATTCTTTATATTTTTTAAAATTAAAAAATCATTATCTCTTTTTATGTGAATTTATTTATACTAATTAATTTTAGGACAAAACGATACTAATGTACGCCAAACTAAATGTTGATTTCATTTTGCACCCTATACATATAACTTGTTGCAATCAAACTCACTTGATCATTTGCCACCATTTTTGTCACTGGTGACTAGCACGGGAGAGTCATATGTGGCTATGTTTCAAGAGTAATTTTGAAAAAATACAAACTAAAATTGATGAACAAATGACAAAAGAAGTTGTTGTAATGTGAATAATATTAAGCCATCTGTCATTTGATTCATCTGTTTAAATTTTATTCCCCTAAAATTATCCTTGAAATAAATACATCCGACTCTCTTGTGATGGTAACCAGTTAGAAAATTGGCCTCGATCAAATGACCAACTGGGTTTGATTGCAGCAAATTATATGTGTATGGTATTGAATAAAATTAACATTTAGTTTGGCAGTGCATGAGTGTCATGCCAAAAGGCCAGCGCAAACTAATAAGATTTTTCGTACCATAAACTATCAAATACAAAATCAAATACCATTAAAATACATAAAAAGTATTTTTAGTGTTCAAATATACATTACAAATTAACAAATTAAGACAATAACATATTATATATTTATATAAAAAGGGCAAAGGTTTTTGAAACTCAAAATATATCTCTTATAAAAGATCGTGTGGTTATTATTATCTCTCAAAAAATTAAAAGCCAAGATGATCTAATCCAAGTCAATTCTCCTGCTTCTCTCTCCTCTCCTCGCTAAAATAAGTTTAAACACTTTCACTCGCATAATAAAAGTTGTTCTTCTCTCAGACACTCTCTCTCTTTTCTCTCGGACACAATCTCTATCTCATGAATGTAATCTCTCGCTTTTTTCTCTCTCTTTTTTTTTCCTTGAGATTTCTTGCATTTGGGTGTTCGATAATTTATTTTAGGATTTTTGATAGTTCTTAAATTTGAGTGTTTGATAGTTCTCGATCAGATTTATGTGTTTAATAATTCTCAAATTTGAGTTTTGATACTTCTCAATTTGAGTGTGTAAAGTTATGGTGTTTGGTAATTCTCAAATAAAAGTTAACATTTTAGTGGTCATTCGTAAAGGAGGAGGATACTCCCAATTTTTTCTTAATTAGTAAAAGTTTTTGGAATGCATTTTGTTTGTAAACGTTATTTATTATGTTGTTGCTGTAATTTGATGATCAATCATGTCTACTATAAGGTTTTCATATGTTATAGTATGGAAAATTTCTAGTAAGGACCAGACCTTACGGATTGGTCCCTTTTACGATGCTTTTGCGTCGTAAAAGCACACTCCTAAGTGTTTTTATGACACAAAAGTGTCATAAAATTGCCCAATCCGTAATGACTGGTTCTTACCAGAAATGCTATGTGTTATAGTAATTGAGATACAACTTCAAAGTTTGGGAACTAGAATTACTGTTTTATCGTTTTTTTTATTTTTTTTTATTTTTCTTAAAAGGTCTAACTCTCTCCTTTAACCTTACAAATCAAAAGACCATCTTCCACCTCCATGAGTTGAACCCTTGATCTCGAAATAGAGGTGGAAGTTCATTGATATTTTATGTTTTTTTTTCCTTTTTGATAACTATGGGTATCGAGCCCTACTCCCACTAATCCCATGAGACCCTGATTGCTCGAGAGAGAGATATTTCCTGAATACTGACAATTTACAATTGCTACCATTTGACATTTTGAAACTTTACCACTACTTTGCAATATGAAAGTGGGATTAGTGATCGACCACACAAACACACAAAATAAACTTTGCAAGGTACTAATTACCCTATAGTAATTGCAATCTCCATCCTAGTGAGATAAATCACATGAGACTGATAAGATTGAATCATCTAAATTTCTTTTTAGTCATATCAATCTACATTCTTTCTTATCTAAAATAAGCATCAATTTTGACATAGTGTGTGCCCAACTTATATTATTAACCACTCACCAAATCTAACAAATTAGATTTATCCCAACTTAACAACTCTCATCTATACGTATGTCCACACGTATATTTGATTAACTTAAGACCAAAATAAAGTAACTCGTAATTAATTACAGTATGCTGATAAAATTAGAATAAAATAGATAACTAATTTATAATTATTCTACATGAATAATTTATTACCCAATTACCGCATAAGAATGAAGTAATAAAATTTGTATTCAATCAAATATTAAGTTATCTAGAAAAAAAACATAATATTATATAAAAGATAATTTAATATTAAGGTCATCACACGACCCGAGCACTTTGATCTTCCTGCCAATTTGATTCTTCACCATCGCCTTCCGCTTTTGAAACACCTCAAACACTTGGTCTTTTTGCCTCACGAGATACACCATGTCCTCCTCGAGTAATCATTTACGAACATAACAAGTAGTGATTCCCACCCAAAAACTTCGTCTTTGAAGGACCCAAACGCCCGTGTGAACATAATCAAGCAGCCTTTTGTGTAATGAATAGCCATCCCGAACTTTACCCGAGTTTGTTTTCCAAGTACACAATGCTCATAAAATTTTAGCTTGCAACTCTTCGCACCCTTTAGTAGCCATTGTTTGCTTAACACCGACAAAGCCATCTTCCCGGCATGACCTAATTGCATGTGCCATAATCTTGCAGAGTCCACATTTTCGGTCGAAATTGAAGCTCTCCCATCTACCGAGCCCCTTTTCAAAGAAATAGAGATTGTTCTATTTTTTCCCCCCTCATAATGACTAAGATCCTTGAGAGCACGTTTAGACTTCCTTGCTCTAACACAATCTTGTACTTTTTAGAATCTAAAACATTTAAAGAAATCAATTTCTTTTTTAAATCAAGCATATACCGGACTTCCTAAGAGTACAAACAACCTTATCATGCATCTTTAGCTGGATAGTTCTTGCACCCAGCATCTTGCACGCATGGTCATTGCCCATCAACATCTTACCACCATCCACCTATGTAAAAGTATGGAATAGGACTTCCTGTTTGGGCATATGCAGTGCGAATACCTCGCTATCTAAGATCCACTCATTTGAACCAATCTTCGGAGACATCACTAACATACTATTGAAGTCCTCTCGCCCAGAAATTTATATTGTATTGGCTGTCTCCACTGATTTCTTCATCTCTCCCACTTTTAGCATTGGATTATTGGTATTGTAATAGCCAAATTGTTTGCACTTGAAACATTTTGAAATTTTAAAGTTATTTGGTCTAAACTTGAATCGAGACTTTCCTTATCTCCATTGCTTCCTCTCGCCACTCCTTCCCCGGGGAAACAAAGATCCATTGAGGATTCACCATTCTCCTTTAGCCATTTTTCATTACCCAACAATGCTAAATAAATATCATCATATGTCACATTTTCCTTGCGATATATTAGCTGGGTGCTCAAATGGTCATAGAAATTCGAAAGTGAATTTAGGAGCAAGATAGCTTTATCCCTCATCTGCAACCTAAACTTCCAAGTTTAACAAATTAGAGAAAATCCTATTAAACTCGTCGATATGCTCGGTCATGGGCACTCCTCTAGTCTAATCGAACATGAAAAGCTTCTTCTTAAAATATAAACGATTCTCAATAATTTTCTTCATATGTTTGTCTTTAAGCATCTTTCATATACTAATCAAGGATTTCTGACGCATCATGTAGTACATCACATTTAAAGCTAGGTGCAATCAGATCATGGTACATGCTTACAAGTCATACTTGTCCCAATCACCATTAAACCATTACGTGGGCTTAATTGTCATATCTTTTAATGCTTTATGCAAACCTTATTGGACTAATGTAAACGCCTTAATTCTTGACCCTTACAAGAACCCTAAAAGAAAACTCCTATAGAGTTCACATTGAGTCTGGAACTCACCGATGCACTAAAGCATGCTTCGTGGGAGTTTTTAGCACAACAAATGGGCCTACTGAACGCGTTTGTCGCACGACAAACCCAATTTGTTGCACGAAACCCATTAAACACAAATCAATCACTTTCTAACACATTATAATGTCATAACCTATCACTTTAGCTATTTGTTGCACGACAAATAAGTAAATGTTAAGTTTGTCGCATAAAAAACCCTCCCAGCTCTATAAATAGGCCTATACCCCCATTAGTTCAAGGACAAAGGTTTTACACCAAAATTCCTTATTCTCTCTATCTCTCTTATATTTTCAATCTTCAAGCTTTCTTTAGAAGCATATTTGCTAACATTTATTTTCGCAAGAGTCTCATATTTAATCTTGGCACCCGGAATGCCACTTTCTAAAGTTGAACTGTTGAAAATATTTCAAAGAGGAAAAAGCAAGTACACACCGGAGGTTTCTCTGCAATACTTTATTTCTCTCTTATTTATATTATATTGACGAGGATGTAATCACCTAAACTTCTTTTTAAATTAAGTTTTATATTTGTGTACCTGTTTTTATATATATGCGTACCATGTTTTATCTTAAGTGTTTAAACTTAAATTATAGATGTAGAATTTTTATATTGTTGCTATATCCACTTTCTAATTGGATAAACTTTTTGTCAAGTTATTGATAATTTATCATTTTCAAACAAAACTTATTTTCAAAAATCCTGATAAAATCATTGTAAAACTAGAAGAAGAGAAAGTCATTATCGCCAGGATAAAACTAAGTTTTCAAAACTCAAACTTATAAAAGTTACTTAAGAATTAAATTCGGATATATTATGTTGTTCATATATAGATTGTAATATATCTGATACACTTTTCTCAAGAGTTCAATTCCATATCAAATTAATTTCGATGTGATTCAATTTTTTTTAATTTAACCAAATGAGATAATTGATATTGTTATCGAAGGAAACAATACCGAATCAATCTTATAATTTCAAAAAAAATAAAACAAACTTTTGTTATTAGTAATTCAGATTTTGACAAAACCAAACAACGAATCACGGAATACAAGGTTTTCATCAATTTTTATGTTTTTCGCATAAAGTTCAGTTTGTTTTTTTTTTTTCCTTCCAAAAGTTATTAGAATATCAATAAAAATATCAAAGTTTTTCAACATAGAATAAATATAGAAATACCACTAGAGACCGAAAGGGATGTAACGGATGCTTAACACCTTCCCAATCTATAATATAGTTCTCGAACCCTATAGAATCATGGTTTTGTAGATAAACGTGTAAGGAAAAGGCTTATCTGTAAACTTTTCCTTTACACAACTCTTTTGTATGTTTTTTCGTAAAACGTACTAGCAACTCTGAAGGAACCCTCCTACATTTAGAATATGATAGAGGGACACATGATATGAATTATTACCGTATAAAAGTGAATGAATCGATGGAACTTCTTTTAATGTTTTAGACCCCCAAATTAGATGTTGGGACCCGAGGGACATATTTGCGGATTCTCATAATTAAAATATCACGCATCTGACATTGCCACATCCCGAAGTTTACTTTTTTCCCGTTAAATTTCCCAACATCATATTTTACCGTTCGCAAACACCTTGGGATTGGAACTCCACTTGGCAGCGCTAAAATTGCTAGTATTAGTCATCTTTAATTACCACATAATTTCTCTATCAAACCACAAGGTTTAAGCTCAAAATCTCACTTGGAAATTTTGTCGAACACTTGACATGCAACAAACCATCTAATACCAAATAGTTATACCAACCCCCCTTTAAACCAAGCAATTAACACAAGCGAATGATCCAGAAACAATTATGTTACTACAATTAAAATAGTGCACCACAAGCAATCATACAAGAAATAAATATGGAGAAATTATGAAAAAGCGCTCACCATCAAACACAAGAAATATAGGGTAGTATCAGATAATCAGGCCATTAATCCACTGAGTGATTGCTTCCATTAATGATTGAATCAAATAGTACAAGTAAATACAAGCACACAAGTCTTTCCATTAGGCTCTCTTATAAATCTCTCTCTAAACCTAACTTGAAAGACTAATATTTGCTATATCTTTATCACTTATATAACAAATAAACAAGGTTTGTATTTATAGTAAGTGACTTGAACACAAGCTGCGAATCTATACATGCGTTTCTTTATATAGATCTCGCGCCCCAATTTGCAAGCTTGAGACAATATTAGCTCTTAGGAACTTTGCAGATCAATATAGACTTTCTTTGTATAGATCTACACGCAAATCTATATAGGATTTTTTTGTATAGATATGTAGTGTTGCTGCAACCATGCGAGCCAAATTCCACACTCTCCAACTCCACCTAGTTAGTTGAGCAGGACTAAGGAATGAATTATCAGTTTTTAATGGGTTTTCATGTCATATTGTCTATATATTAGCCACTTAGGATACCAACTCAATCTCCTATTTGATTTTTTGGATGCCATCTAATCCAGAGTGGAAAAAATACTTATCAAACTTTAAGAAAGACGTTGCTATCGGTATAAATATGCAATAAAAATATCTAATAAGTGTAGCAATGCTTTTTACTAAATGAGATTAATAATAGGTAAGGATGGAAACTGATCGGTTCAGGGCTAATTTATGACTTCCATCCTCGCCCTCATTACTAAAAATCATCATCCTCCCATACTTCTATTCTCGATTCGAGATATCGAGTAATCCCCATCCCGTCCCCGTTGGGTAACGGGTCCCTGCAAGGATTCCTTGACAATTTTTAAAAAAAATACATAAAAGTAAAATAAGAAGAGGATGGAAGAGAGAAATAACATAATATCATATACATATATAGGGTAACGGAATGATATGTACTTTCCACTATAGACTATAGTGAATACTTTTATAATTTTGCATTTTTTTGTTGATTCTACTATCTAGGGGTGATAATTAGTTAAATATTGTTATATTAACTATATATATGATGATCAATATGATAAACATTTTATATTCTTACTAATTCATGATAAATAATAATGTGATGTAACTTGTTATAATATGCATGCACGCACTAAAAGCTCTATATTACTTAAAAAATTAAAATAAATAATTTTTATTTTGAAGAAAATTCTTAAATAGAATAGTTAGATCTTTTAATATATTGTAAACATAATTAAAATATTAAATCACCGCATCGAAGCTTGAAAATGTATTTATTTAGATAAATACCTATTATAACTTATACACATAAATTAAAAAAATTGCAAAAATTATGTATATTGAGGTAAATACGAGATAGAAACTTCCATATCCAAATCAAACTAATTTTAAAAATCTCTAACTCACCCTACCTCCACCCCCGATCCCGCCCCCGCCCCCGCCCCCGTTAATTGTCGGGTATCGCGAGTATTTTTACCATCCTTAAATAATAGGTTTTGGAAAAAGTTGTATAATTGAACTTTTTGAAGGTCCATCTGATAACTTTTTCATATATAGAGGCAAAAGTGGAGCTAAAGACACTGTCTTATCAATGACAAAAAGTGGTGTACCTTTAGAAGACTCCTCAAACCAAAAAACAAAGAAAAAGAAAAAAAGAGGTTGTTACGCTCCCAACCTGAATTATTACAATCACCATTTTATGAGCCAGCTAGCAAACAAATAAGATAAATTAATTTCTTTTTCTTTAATTTTTTTTTTGGTAGGGAGTTTGAATTATATGATCCGTGTAAAATATCACACTCTTATTTTTTATACAAATAAGATAATTGTTATCCTCTTTATTTTTTTACTACTTTACTTGCATTTGACAAAAGAAATTTAAAAACATTTAGAGTGGTATTATTATTATCGTAATTGTATTTATTGTCAGAGAAATATGTTATAACTTTAAAATCATATAGTATAATTTTTTAAAATAATATTATACTTTGACAATAAAATAATTGCTTTAGTAATAAAGGGAGCCAAATTTAAAACTATTAATAATTTTTATGACAAGTTAAAAAAATAGATGATTATTTGATTACATGTTTTGTTACATTTTGAATTCCTTATGGAATAAAATTCGATAGTGGAGAAGAAATTTTTTCTGTAAAAATATGAAATGGAAAACATTCTCTACAAATCACTAATTTTTTTCCAACTTTTCATAAATACTAGTAGTATTTTATTCATTTTTCAACTTTTATCAGACAGATCCTTACTTTTAATATAGAGTCTATCATCTTTTTTAAAAATTAAATAAAAGATGGATTCTTGATTTTAAAAAAAGAAGTATTAATTTTTAATTAATGTTATTGGCAACAAATTATGATTTTGTTAAGGCATACTAACAAATATAAAATTCTCTACACCCATTTCCAATTATACGTTATTTTAATAATAGTCGTAATTATATTACTCTAGCAACAATTATAGATGATAGAACTTAATTACTATATTCTATGCAAAACAAGGAGAAAAAGTGCAATATATAATAATACAAAACTCAGCAAATAAATTTGATATAAACAAATGACCCATAAATTGGCTATCAATTTATTCAAGTTCACTATAATCTTACAATTAGCTCAACACACAAATTTATTAAATCTAGATTCTATTTTACTCTAAAAAACTTAAATAAAAATTGGATTCTTAATTTTCAAAAGAGAAAGTACTATTTTTGATTAATTTTATTGGCAAAAAATTAAGATTTTGTTAAGGTAAAGTGATATAATACGTTATATATATATACACACAGTCCAATTCTCTTAAGGGCCATCTTTAAGTTAATTAACTTAAGGACCGTTCATTTCAAGAGGCAAACGGATGAATTTTTTATGAAAGTTGGTGAGGATGATTTCAATAATGAGTGCATTATCTCTACAAAATTTTATCAAAAAACTCAAATGGGAAGTGAGTTAATTAAAAATCTAAAAGTTGGCGATGTTTGGTTGATGTTTTGAGTTGAGTTTTTAAGTTAGCTTTTAAAATATGGTATTTGGTAGAATTTGGAAGTATATTGAAAAGTGAATTTGTTTTTGTTTGAGTTTTCTTCAACCAACTAAAAAATCTCACACAAAACTTTCAAAAAATAGTCACAATGGATCTTATTTTATAGATCTCGATGTGTAAGTTTTAAATATATATATTTTATCTAATTTTGATTTTTTGATTTAAAGTTTTGGTGTCAGAAAGTAAAATGAAATAAATTTTGGGAAGTGTAAAAATAAAGTTAATTTTAAGTTGAGTTTTTAAAATTTGGAAAAAAAAAACCCATCAAACAGGGGCTTAACGTCCACAAATGCACATATATATCAATTTTCTAGTTAACCCACCTCCCGATTGAGTTTTTTTAAGAAATTTGGTGAATATAATTTACTTATTATAGAGATCATTTTCACCAACTTTTATGAAAATATTCATCCGTTTATTACCTTGAAATAGACGGTACTTAAATTAGATAACTTAATGATGATTTTAAGAGAAATTAAAGGGCACGTACTATATATATATATATATTACATGTATTTACAACTGTATATTATGTTGATAATAGTTGTACTTGTTCCTGCAGCAACAACTATACATATATGAACATAACTTACTATATTATATGCAAAAATTACAAGAAGGGGAAAAAGGGAAATATATAACAATGTAAAACTCAACAAATAAATTTGATTTAGAAGGTAGGAAGATAAACAAATGACCCATAATTTGGTTATCAATTTGTTCAAGCTCACCATAATCTTACAATTAGCTCACCACACAAGTTTATTAATTTCTCTAATTAAAATTTTGGTCTCTCTCAACTATCTTATACTAATTGTCACACAAATATGCTCAAGTCCTTACTATAACAAATCCGAGAAATTAACTACATAATAATTAATAACCTTATTACTAATAATGGTTTTAATTATTAGCCATGAATATGGCCACAAGATAGAGCCATTAGCAAGATTGCAGCTTCTTTCTCATCTTGTGGAAACATTCTATGGAGAGCCAAATTTTTACTCAAACTCATTAAGAATTCTTCAAATCGAAGCTCTTTTCGCGAGTGAGATGTATTCGCCACAATCTTACACCTCTTCTTGTATTTTGGGCCGTTTGATCGTTTTTCCTTGTGTTGTACCTTAGAGATCTTTATTGGCGATCTCTCGCTTAAAAGGATTGTACCGTTTGTTGCTGTTGCTGCTGCTGCTGCGGCGGCCATAGCCCGTCTAGCTTTCCTTTGCCTTATTCCACAGGCATTGCAAAGTGACTGTTGAAGAATTCAAAGTGTATGTTAGTCGTTAAGAAAGATCAAAATCATGTTAATATGTATTTATATAGAAAAGTACACACGTATCAAAAATTTGTCGAATAAGTACACAAATTTGACACTATATATTGAGTTTATTTTTAAGTGCAGTAGTAATAGAACTAAGTTGCGCTATTGTTGTGGGTAAAATACAATCAAAGTCGATATTCATATGCATGTTTAACCATATATGTAATAAAATGATTAATTACATAAACTAAGAGTATGACTATTAACACTCTAATTAAGTTTTAGCATTCTAAAATTCATCGATCATATATATATACAAAGTATTATAAAGACGAATAAAAAGCGTCATTAAAAATTATTTTAGAATACTTGAGTACGTAGAAAAAGAATTATGATACTGATTTATAGAGAATTAAACTTAGAAAAAAAACCTAGCTTAAAAATTCTATTCTACAAGAGAAAAAATGATATATTTATTTAATTTTTGTATAAAATAACACTATTCAAACGAATTAATAAATTCACATGTTCAATATTTTATCTAATTTTTTTTTTCTCTAATCATGTCCCAATTATATTTTAATATATTAAGCATTGGTGCGTGGGCATGTGTACATTTACAAGATTCCAAGCCGTTGGGACAGGGCTACCTTTTTGCATTGCTCCCTTTTCTTCTTATTAACAGAAACTTTTTGGTCCACTTTATAGCTTTTTTCAGATTTGCTTCTTTCTTGGGATGCGAGATTTGTTTTCTCTCTAGTGTCCACTTTTATTTGCCTCATTATATAATTATTTATTTGAAAAATTATTTCGAGCATTGATTGTCATATTTTTTATTAATTATTGTTTGATTTGATCATATGGGATGATAATTTTTTATATAAAATTTGTTAATGATATATTCTATATTTTTTTTAATAGTAGCTTTTTTTTTTGTTTCTAGAGAGGGCCAAAGCTCGAAACAAAATAAGACTATTCTAATAAGTTAAAAGTTTAAGGAGAGGATCCACTAAAATTGTAGATTGCCAAATGTTGTCCATTTTTAGCCAAACAATCAGCAACTCCATTAACGTCTCTCAAGATAAAACAACTTAATTTAGTGTAACTATATCGTTTTTTTATATTGTCACTAAGCTTTCTTTCTCCTAAGTTTTTGTTTTCCAGATAATTAAAATTGTTAAATGGAATTAAATTACGATATAAATCAAGGGTACATATATACTTCATCTTTTTTAATTATTGATTATGATAAAATTATTTTATTTTTAAAAGGCGGCAATAGTCAGAGTTTGACTTTTAATTTTCCGAGTTATGATGGAGTAAAATAAATAAAAATATAAGAAAGATGAAAATATTAGGGTTTGTTACTCTTGAGAATGGATAATTGAAATTACCTTAGGGCCTCTAGGTCCACTTCTCCAAAGAGGGGTCTTAGTTGTGTTGCAATCAGAGCAAACCCTAATTGTAGTGTTGTTTGAAGGACTAGTAGGAGATACTGATGATGAATCTTGTTGCTTTTGATCTTCAAGCTTCATTAATGGCGCATTCGAAGCCGTTGGACCGGAGTTGTTGTTCTTCATCTTGTTCATCAACCTCATCTTTGAAGACATCCACTTAAGTTGGATACTACTACTAGTATTACTCTCTGAGCTTTGATTATTCGCATTCGTCATCATCACTTGATTTTTCCATATAGAGAATTTGAGTCCACTCTCACTTTCACTCTCATTCTCCATGTTGTATGATCCGCCATGCAAATCGTAGTTATCGGCCTGAAAAATTAAAGTTCAACAATAAAATCACTAGGTTATCAATAGAGTATAAGAACGTGTATACAAACCACAACAAAATAACTCTTCTCTAACGATTTTTTTTTTTGAAATTTCGTCACAATGCGGTCAATCTCTGAAACGAACTAGCCCATTCAAAAACCATGTTACGCACGCACAACGCTGAAACATTCGTCATAAATTTCCAGATAAAAATAGGAAAAATTCGTCGCAAAATTCTAGTTCGGAACAGACGATACACTACATAATTATAAGTATATTCAACTAAAATTGCAAGAAATGCTATTTTCAAAATAATTTTGAGTTCTCAAAAGCAAATAAAGTCTTTGTACATATATATATATATATTATTTTGGCAGAAACCATATATGATTTCTCAGCAGAATCATAAATTTAAAAATTAATTAAATTGTAATGGAAAGAATGAGAAAAGGTGTTACACTAAATTGCCAAAGTAATTATCGATTTTGCTAAAGCAAGATGCTGTTGTAAGTTGTACGACATGCTTTCAGACTTGTACTCAAAGGCCATATTTAATTTGGAAATTAAGAAGGCATATATGAACAAAATAAACTAAGAAGAGCAAGTGTACTACATATGTACCTGTTGTTGCCTCTGTGGCTGTTGCAGTATGTCTTTATGATAATCATTAAGTAGTGTACTACTTTTGTTAAAAATAATATGGCATGAGAGTGAAGAAGATGAAGAGGTTTGAGGACTAGCAGTATAAATACTACTACTCAAGTGTGTTGGATTTGGGTTTTGATCTTCCTTGAACTCACCACTCAAATTACAAGGTGATGATGATAAATTTATTTCAGTCATGAGATCTAGAGAGAGAGAGAGAGAGAGAGATCTAGAGAGAGAAGATGGGCTAAACCTATAAAGGGGTCAAAAGAAAAGGGAAGTGAGTCTGTTTTAAAAGGGGAATGCAATTATGTACTTGATTGGCCCTAGACATTCACGTGACTACATATGACCCACATGTAACGAAAAGTTGAAGATTACAATGCTACCACACGATCCCATATATAGGACACAAAACCCTATCTTTACAACAAAAAATCACCCAAATTTTTATTACCCTAGTTGAAATGAAGACAATTAATGATTAGCAGGGCGCGGGGTCGTATTCGTATTCACAGTTTGTGTTGAAATATTTGTACAAATTTATTGTTACAAAGATATTTTTTTTGCGTGTGTCTATCTGATTATGTTTTCGAATAAGCAGATATAAATATCGTGTTTTAATCTCACACAAACACGTGTTTGTACGTACTCTCAAAACATGTACATAAGTTTACCAATCCCCACTTTAAGGTTCGGCTTTAGTAAGATTAGAACATATACTCGGGGTTTTAGAAGCCTGGAAATGGACCTTAAATGTGATATGTTTGTGCATCCGTGGTGAATTGAGTGAACCTAAATTACAGGTTGAGCTTGCTCGAAAAGTCTTGACAACAAGACTTGAGACTAAGATTTAAAAATAAGATTTTTTAAAGAAAACTCCCAACTAATGACACAATAACATAAATTAGGGTTTACCTTACTATTTTTCGATATCGTCTAACTTCTGTTAATTTCGATGTGCTGTTTGCAAATTTCTGGGGCATAGTTATTGAGTTAGAAAACACACTATTGATTACACAAACACTAAGCCCCTGTTTGATATCTCACTATATTTTATTTTTTTTTTCAAATTTTAAAAACTCAACTCAAAATCAACTCTACTTTTCACACTTCCCAAAATTTATTTCACTTTACTTTCTCTCTCTAAAAAAACTTTTAAACACCATAACTTTAAATTCAAAAATCAAAATTAAATAAAAAATATATATTTAAAACATACTCGTCGAGATCTATAAAATAAGGTCCATTATAACTATTTTTTGAAATTTTTTTATGAAATTTTTTAGTTGGTTGAAAAAAACTCAAATAAAAACCAAATTCACTTTTCAACATACTTCTAAATTTTATCAAACACTATATTTTATAAACTTAACTTAAAAACTCAACTCAAAACATCCACCAAACAACCCCTAAATGTCTAGGGGTAAAGTACGATCAACGACTATTGAAATTAAATAGTTCTAATTCTAGATCATGGTGATACAAGGTGAAGGAACTCGAACTAGGATGTCACACGTAAACAAACTCTATGATTCTGTTAGTCATTTTAGTCTAAAATTCAATATGCCTTTTGATTTTTGGACGTAAAATAGCGTGTGCAGCTAGCTCATGGTCATTTTACCCCTTACACATAGGCCATGTAAAAATGTTGTCAAACTTTAAAGATGTAAGTGTAAATAAAATGACTCAAATTTTGATATACAATCGAGGACGGAGTTAGCATGTATCCGGAGGGGACACATGGCCCTCCTGCTAAATCCCACTACATTGTGAAGTATGAATTTGTATACAAAGATTCGTTAGTTACCAAAAATATCACCCTTAATTTACCAAATTTAATCATTTGATCTCTTATTTTAATTTGGGCTTATAGTGTATTGGCTCATTTGTAAGTTATTCTTCGACTCAAATTAAGAGATTTATTTTATCTTTTTATATAGGTGAGTGTCAAATTAAGAATTTTATTTTTCCAAGATCTTTAATGTACTAAATTTATTAATAAAAGATTAGTTATATTATTGAGTGTTGATCAGATGAATTCAGTTTTTTAACTAAACAAATATCAAAGTCAAAATAAACCAGACTCTTAGTTTATGACAGAGAACATAATTTTATTTCTAATAATTAATTTTTAAAAGCAGATTTAAGTTTCTTTCTTTACGGTCTATAAATGACATAATAGTGAATTAAATTTGTGATTTATTTATTGAAAGTGAGTCTCCTACATAATTATTATGGACACTCACTTTGCTATTTTAATTAAAAAATAAAATAAAAACTATTGTGTTAATTATGCCCCTCTTAGTGTAATTTTTTGACTCCGTCCCCGTATACAATACTTGCGTGAATGAGTCATCTCTAGAGATGAAAACTTAAGGCTAAGAGAAGAGCTCAAGCGGTAATGAGACTATTCTACCCAATTAGAGTGGGGATTCGAACCTATTTTGGCTATGTTGGTTGGCATCTTATATCCCCCTCCCCCAACTATTTCTCCATTTGGAAAAAGGAAAGAAAAAAGAGAGTGAAAAAAGTTGGCTATACGTTAAAATCCAAACTATTTACACTAAAAAAATCTTTCAAATATGAACTATCTATATTCACCTGATATTCTTACTACATATAATTACTTGTAAATAATATATGTATTACATGAATTATACTTTCGCATATGTATACAAAGTAAAATTCATGTAATATATGTTGATAAAAATATGTATTAAAAAATATTTTTCTATTTAATACTATTTTTCATTATAATAATCCTTGAAAAACAAGTTCATTAATAATTGTGCCATGGCGAAATAAAAGGTGAGACTATTTACGACCTCCATTTCTCTCACTAACACCTCTCATCTCACAAATACCCCTCAAATATGATTTTTTGATCACTAACACCCCCTATTTACCTCTTATATTTACCTTAAGTAATTTATACAAAGTATGTAATTAAAAATATAATTAACCTTAACTAAAATTAATCACACACTTTAAAAATATAATTAACCTTAACTAAAAAAAATTAATTTATCAATTTATCCATGGGTAATAAATTAATCTTAAACTCTCTTGATGTGGGGAGAACATATGATATTTACTCTCATGATGTGGGGAGAGTAAATGGAATAAATTCTGCTGAAGTGGGGAGGCTGGCTTTTAAACCCACTGAAAAATTTTAAAGTTAAACTCTCCTCATGTGGGGAGAACATATGTTATTTACTCTCCTGATGTGGGGAGAGTAAATGGAATAAATTCGGCCAAAGTGGGGAGATAGTGAGATATAAGGGGGTGTTTTAAAGTGTGTGATTAATTTATTACTCATGGATAAATTAATAGATTAATTTTTTTACCTTAGAGTAAATATGTTAATTGAGGGGGGGGGGGGTGTTTGTGGGATATACGGGAGGTGTTTAAAAGTAAATCTATTCAAAATTAAATAAAAAATATTATTAAAATAAATAGAGATTGTAAATACTCTCACCCCAAATAAAACAATATATACAACCAGCTAAAACTAGAGTTCAAAGCAATCATGATCTTCCGTTTAGTCAGAGACAATAGAGGGGAATATAATCAATATATACAGCCATCAATGCTCGTGAGAATACATACATATATATATATATATATAGATTGAGATTTGCATGGGGAATATTTTTTTCTCTCTATCATATCGTAGAATTATTGACAAAGGCATTGATTGCTTGTGCAGGCTACGGACAATAGTCCATTGATCGTTCATCATTTATAATTTTTTTTTGACATTATGTATAAAATTTTATGAAATAGTATTTACCAAGAGGTAATAATTTGTTATTTAGATTTAAGATTATGGGTTAAATTTCTTACTTAAGCATTATTTTTATTATAATTTTAGAAATGTATTTGAAGAGTAATTTCGTAGTTTTATAAATCTATTGAAATCAAGTTCTACTCACATGCACTTATATATGTATAAATTTAAACAAACGTGCATGTAGTCCTTCGGGATATAAAGTTATATCTCAAATATAAATTATAATATTATATCAAATCTAAGACTATATTATTCAACCATATGTTGAAAGTAATTTAGTTTATTACTAATATGGATAGTGCTCTTGCGTAAATAAATTTATCTTTTGCAAATGCAATATTCTTAAAGTATATATGCTGCATGTACAATAATTTAGGCGCTAATTAATTATTTTAATGTGTGTGTCAAAGAAAATGATTCATTTAGCATGAGAGAGGATAAATGGTTTTATTATAGAATAAGGAGGGAGAGGAGGGGATCATTAAAAGAGACAATTTTTCTTATATGAGTGCGTGAATTGTAATACTATTATTTGAGTTGTATATAGTTTTCATTAGAAATTCAATTAGAATTTGAAATAAATTTATTTAACTAATTTGTAGAATTTATATAAACCCGCTCCGACAATGATCGCCGCAACTTTGATATTAGATGGTGGCAGACAGTGGTACTCTTTTCAATATGTGTATTGTATAATATAGAGAGAGATTGTAGGAGTTGGGGTTGTGTAGGGGTAGGGTGCAGAGAGTTCGGAGGAGGTGTAATTGTGTTGGTTGGGGGGTGGGGTGGGGTGGGGGGTTGGCTAGTGGAGTACGTGTTTGGATTGTGCATTGGTGGGGTGGGGAGGGTGTTTTTATATTTTTTTTCTGACAATTATGTTTAGGGTAATTCATGGTAAAATTTTGTTTGAGTTCAATAAAAAATTAGAATTGAAAATCTTTGCTCTCTTTATAAAATTCAATCTTTTAAAATGGATGGTTTTAGAATTCTAGTGGAATTCTCTTTATAAAATTCAATTTTTTAGAATGAATGATTTTGGAATTCTAGTAGAATTCTAAAACTATGTCCTTTTAGTCCAGCCAAATAATATAATTCTAAAATCTTAACCCAATTTCAATTCTATAAAATAAAATTGGAGTTGTTAAAGACACCCTATATAATATTTTATTTATTTTTGAACAATTTTAAATTTGTTGATTTAAGGAGGAAATTTTAAAAACAAGTGGTTCGATGGTTATATAAAAACAATTCTTTTATTATAATTAGTTAATAGCACGAGTTCAAATTTCGTTGCTTACGCTATCGTGTATAATTAATGAACTTTTGAACAAAAAAGTTGTTGTATGTTTATAATGAAAAAATCAAATAATGACACACATGATATTCAACGGTAGACTAAAATGTCAGTTACCACTTTATATATATATATATATATAGTTTAATTTGTTATGACACGATCTTTGATTTTAGTAGGAAACCAATTTTTTGTTTAATGCATGTAATAATAGACTCGGAAGAGGAGATAGAGATCGAACTGTTTGTCTTGTGTGAATATTTACACTTTTAATTACTTGAATTAAATTCTGTATTTTAGAATAAAATAATTATAAAAAAGCATAATTCCACAATGAATATATATATATATATATATATATATAATGAGCGTAGGCATTTTTTTTTCTTTCTTGAACTGTTTTATTTTTATCGATTTTATATTGCATTCTAAGTAGGACCGGCCATGAGTTTTGAAGGGTCCTAAGTGAACTTTTTTTTCGGGACCCTTTTGTATAAAGAATTTGGTAATTATAAACAAGCCGTATAAGGATCAATCTTTAACAACAAAATTTTGTTGCTAAAAATATTTTTTGATATTCTTGCATCAAATTTTTTATCGCTAAAGAGTTGATCGATATACAACAAAAATATTGCAAAAAATAAAATAAAATAAATGCATAATTCAATCACATTAACAATCAACAATGATATTGCAAATTTAAAAATAAAATAAAAATAAATTTGGTCTTTTTACTTGACAGGAAATAGTGTTTAAGTTAAAACAAAACCTAAAAAATGTGCATGAACTATTTACCTTAAAAGAAATGTTATTTCAATATATTTTTATTAATATGTGGGCCTAACTTTTTCATTGAGTGAAATTTTTTAATTTTTTTTTTAAGAAAAAATTAAGTCCATATGTGTCTTCATTGTACTAATTTACATTGGACCATATAAAAAAGGAGTGCCAAAGGAAAACATTTATATTAGTGGGGGTTTAGTTAGTGAAGAAGTTAAGTTACAAATTATACTTTTAACAAAGGTGGTGTAAGAAATTTAATTAACAAGGTCACTAATATTTTGAATAAAAATTAGAAAAAGCTCGGTATTCAAAAAGTGAAAAAGCTCAAGCCCACTGGACCATATAAAAAAGGAGTGTCAAAGGCAAAAATTTATATTAGTGGGGGTTTAGTTAGTGAAAAAGTTAAGTTACAAATTATATTTTTAATAAAGGTGGTGCAAGAAATTTAATTAGTAAGGTCACTAATATTTTGAATAAAAATTAGGCTAATAATGGTTTAGAAAAAGTTTGGTATTCAAAAAGTAAAAAAGCTTAAGCTCATTTGAGGGAAATAATAATAATAATAATAATAATAATAATAATAATAATAATAATAATAATAATAATAATAATAATTAAAAAAAAAACACCAAAACAAAAACAGCTAGTGTATTGGAGTAAAAATTAAAGACAAAACGACAACATGTAGGCCACAGAAATTGAACCAATGATCAATAGAAAATAATAGCTGCAAACTATACAAACCACTGCTAGGTCAAGCCTCTCTATTGTTTTTTGTATATGCGCCTTAATATATCTATTCAAAAATATATACACATATATTTAATACCCCGACAATTGAAGGTCCTATTATAACGGAGGCCCTGGTTCGCCTATAGACAGACGTAACAAACGTAAATATCTTATGCCTTATCAAAAATCCATAAAACATATATTAATAAAATCTTTTAGACAAAAAGCGATAATTAATATTTTTCAGAATCTTACTGAATGTGTAAAAGATATATTAATAAAACATATCTTAAATTGACTGACTTTCCAAATTTTTGTGCATTTTAAAATTGGGCTCTGGTAAATGTCTTTATGTGGTCATGAGTGATTATTTTGTCTGTTGTATTTATGTGTTTGTCCTTATATAATATAGATCATTTCTATAAAATTTTATGAAAAAATTCATCCAATTGCCCCTCCATATGATCATTCCTTCTTTTTATTAAAGTGAGGGAATCCCTCTTTATAGCATAACTCTATATATATATACATCTCAGTGTAGAAAAGAAAGAAATACATGTGGAGGAAAAAAGAGTTGCTAAAAATTAATTTTTTTTCTTTTACTTTTTTTAAAAAAAATAAAAAAAAAATATATACCTCACTTTTTCTTTTTTTTCTTTTAAAACACAGGATAGTTAGTCCCAGAAAATCTCAGACGCTAGAGAGTGATTGAAATTGAGTTTGAAAAATTCAGATCCAATGGCATACATAAAAAAGGGAAGGAATATCAACATGACCTTCAACTAGTATAAAATAAATCGAATCTTAAAAATGGGCTTTATAGAACTCTTTTTATCTTTTACCTCATTTTTTGTGAAAAATATATCTTGCCTGCTTAATGGTGTAAATTAGTAATCCAATATATCTCGCCAACTACGAATTAACTCTACAAGAAATAATTAATTATTTCATAACAACTAAGAACAATAGAGAAAGAATAGCTTGAAGAGAGATAGAGATACCGAGCACATGGTTAGAGCTCTAGATACAAAGAAGCTAGAACTTGTGTAGCCAAATAAATACTCTTATTGCAATATTGTGAGAATAGACTAGTTAGAGAGATTACTTTAAATTTGATAGCTACTTAGTTATATCAATAGCAAGGCAATACTGAGCCCCAAGCTTTATTTCAAAGATGAGGACTAACCCGTATTTTCATACAATACCAACCTCCTCTATACATCTTTGACTTTGTTGGTTTGTTGTCTTTATTATTCCAATCATTTAATCTGATCATTTGACTGTGTAGTCTAAAATACTCTTTCTAGTTTTTAGCACCAACACTGCTTTTATTAACCAATTATTCGTTCTTGATACATCCATAAATTATAAATTTCAATAATATAAAAGTTATTAATGCATCCGGTATGAATAATTAGGTGAAAATAATTGGTAATTAAGCAAAAAACTCATTGCCACCATTTTGGCCCCTAAATTCTAAAACTGAAAAAAAGTATCTTTTAAGAGCTCATTTGATTGTAAAATTCTAAAAATAACATAAAAAAACATTTGATTTTAATAAGTAATTAAAAAAAGATAAGAAAATTCGGGATATTAAAAAATAGGGTTTGTATGAAAAAGTTATTTGCAAAAAAACAGAGAATAATATTTTTTTAAATTAAGGGCCTATATTTGACCAAATTCCAAAATAATTGCAAAGTTAACTTTGCATTAAATTTTTAAATTGTATTTTTTATGGAATATGCAAAATCAAGTTTGCACTACATGTTTTTTAGCATATTATTATAAATAAGTTTTTAATTGACATTGCTTTAGAATAATTTTAACAAATTACATATTCAAAACCTATTTTTTTAATAAAACACACACAATGATTTTTTTCAGAGTTATGCAAAGTTAAGTTTGCACTATTTATTTTCTAAAATATTACTATGTATTTGTATTTATTTGACATTATTTTAAAGTTCTATGAATGAAATATAAGAATATACTTGTTAAAAAATATAAGCACATCATGCAAAATAAATTTTCACAAATTTTTTTGATTGCAAAGTTAAGTTTGCACTCAACACAATTTAGTACAAAGTAAATTTTGCACTCGGTCAAAACCTTTATTTTAAAACACAATTGATAAACAAGCCCTTATCTCAGAATGATAATGATATCTATGCTCTCATTTCTAAAAAATATTATTCATTAGTCTTTTTGCGAAAAACATTATCACGCAATCCATTTTTACCTTATTTTTAGAATTTATTAAAATTGGCTAAGTTACAACTTTGGATCCGTCCTTGGTGTAAAGATTTTAGGAGGTGAAGCTCAAATTTATTGAATATTTGGAGGATTAAGGCCTACCATGTACCATCACTTGTGCACCAAGCATTCAAAGGATAAGGGAGAGGGGGGTTACGGTTTATTTCGTACTTTAATTGATGTATATATTTTGGAATTCAACAAATTAATGTTTCAATAACAAAATTATCCAACACATTTGAGTTTAATTATTTCACGGAATCTTTTAATTGTTCTAGAATTCAACAAATGTTTGAATAACTAAATTAACCAACGACACAATCAATCTATGTAGAGTGAACTTTGTACCAATCGATAGAGTTCGATTATCTCACGAAATCCTATATATTTTTTATTTTTTTAGTACAATCAATAATTTTTAAGATGATTTTGTTTTTATTCACCGTATCTTGCAATTAATCCGCACTGTTAAGTAATCCGCATTACTTATTAAGTTAATCCACGAGTGTGGATAGACTGACAAAAATATATTATTAATTTAATTTTATAAATATTATTTTGAATAATAATTTAATGCTAAAATATCTACTAAATTAATAAGTACAACCACTTTAAAAATTTAAATTGTAATATTAAGCAACAGAAAAATCTTAATTAACAAATCCTAAAACTTTATCTTCGTATCAAGGCGTCCACCGTTTTCAAAATCTTTCTCTCACAGCTGTCAGTAACATTTTTTTGGGGTCCTTCAAGACTTACAAACAACCGTTTTATTTGTTTGGCCATTTTTTGTAATAGTGACTTGTTAGTTGTTTTTGTTTTCCTTACCTATGAGTTTTACAATTGCATAGGGGCTTCTAAGTTACTTCATATCAAGATTTTTTTTGTTTTTAAAATCTATGCGTCTTTATCAATTACTATATATACATATACTTTGCTTTGTCCTTCCCTCTTTAAGGAATGAATATCCAGACACAACCCCTCTCTCTCTCTCCCCTCCTACAAACATATAGTTTTTTTTTTCTCTATATCAAAGAATTCTTAATTCCAGACTATTATGTAGGTTAGTTTTGAAACAAAATTCTCTATTTGGAATGTATTAGAAAGGAAAAGTAAAAGTTCGCTTGAGTTGCAAATTAATTATTTTTTGTGAAAAGTTGAAAAAACTGATGAATGATAGTATTTTTATGAAATTCTCCTACCCACTCGCTAAAAGAATTGAATTTCACAGGTAACAAAACAAATAATAGAATATCTTACCAAATAGACCGTATCATTCCTCGCTTTTCCCAATTTATTTTTTCACTCATTTTCTAGATTCCCAATCAACAAACGCAACCTAATATTGTTAACTTGACAGTAATTTTCAAGAATCTCAACCAAGAAACCAGCAAGTGGAGTTTTCAACATTAACAAGGAGACAACAAAGAAACCAAGAGTGTTTTATACTTAATTGATTGCTAAAAGCGACTACCTATAGAAAAATAAAAGTAAACTAAATATAATGAAAAAATAAGACCAGTCAAGCATCTGGACTTGTTGAAAAGCATGATATATATTGTTGACCCACTATCTAACATCTTAAGCTTTTGGATGAGATGGTTTTAACTTGGTATCAATGCACCTTTGGTTTGGTTTGTTTCTCCACATGCGAGTGGGGGCCGCATGTGAAGGGAAGTATTAAAGAGCATAATATACATTATTAACTTACTACCTAACAATTTAAACTTTTAGAAGAGATGGTTATTAACTGGACCAAAGAAATATATTCATGCTGCAGAAAAAGTATTTAGGCGTAATTAAAATAGTGATCAACCACTAATTATTTATTAATTAACAAACAAACTCTACAACAAACACATTCGTCCGAACTAAATTTCGAAAACAAAAACATGAATAATCTGCAGGCCTTAAATCCAACGTAGCAGCACAACATAAAGAAGCTATAATAAAGTTTAAGGAATATTAATATCAAATCTCCAATATGCAGATCTATTTAATAGTACGTGAAATGATGAAGAAAAAGATGATTATTGGTTAGGCGTTCTTGTGAGAATCCGCAAATGCGACCCCCGGGTTCTCGTTCCTGTTGGTGGGCGTTTGAAATATCGGAAAGGATTCCTTTGTTCCATTTGCTTCTATGTGTTGATAATTCATATCGGGTGTCCCTCTATCCTATTTCTAGATACAAGAGGGTTCGTTCAGAGTCGCCGGTACGTTTTACGAGAAAACGGACAAAATGATTGTGTAAGAGGGAAGGCTACAGATAAGCCTTTCTTTACACGTTTGTCTACAAAACCAGGATTCTATAGGATTCGGGAACTATATTACGGTTTGGGAAGGTGTTAAGCACCCATTCCGCCCTTTCGGTCTCTAGTGGTCTTATATGTTTATTCTATGTTGAAAAACTTGGATGCTTTTACTGATATCTTACTGCTTTCTGGGAAAAACCTGCTTTTCGAGCGTGTTTGGAATCTACCACAACTATGTCGCCACTTCGCTTACTAGGACGGGGATCGACCAGCCCGGTCAGGTCGGGGGGTGCGGGGCAGCGCCCCGTTAGAAAAATCGAGTTTTAAACAAGTCTACAATAAAACTAATATACAAATATCTTATTTAATTACTATAAGAGACTTTAGTTACCTTCCCGGCGATAATAATAAGAATAAGAGAGAAAATATAATACAGCAGAGAAGACCTCTGACGGATATCAGCTTTCCTCTTAGAGATATTTCCGGCGGTCTGACTCTAGAAGGTGGCACTCCGGGTGCCAAGATTAGATCCGAGACTCTTGCGAAAATAAATGTTATCACATATGCTTCCGGAGAAGGCTTAAAGATTAGAAAATATGAGAGAGAATAAGGCATTTTGGTGTAGAAACCGTGGCGAGAAGTTGCCGTCTAGAACCCTTGGGGGTGTTGGCCTATTTATAGTGCTCGGGAGAGATTGTCGGGCGACATTCCCCCTGAAAGGGCAAGTGTCGCGCGACATTTCCCTTTGTCGCGCGACAATCCATTTCACTGTACCTGTTTGTCGCGCGACAAACGGCTGAAGTGATGGGTTCTGACACTGTGATGTGTCAGAAAGTGGTTGGTCGGGTGCAGAGGAGTTTGTCGCGCGACATAAGAGTGATTGTCGCGCGACATACCAGTATGTCGTGCGACAATCCCACTTAAAAATAGGTTTGTTGGCCAACAAACCCTTTCGGGGTAGTTTCGGGTGCTCGGATGGGTCCCGAACTCCAAAAACAGTAGTTCTCGAAGGTCGTTAGGGTTCTTGCGGGGGTCACGGATCGGGGTGTTTACAGTTCTAAAAGGCCCAAATACCTCGATTTATCAAGAGAGAAAAAAATACCCACATGTAGGCAACCGAGCAACCTACTCGGCCAATTACAACTAAAATAGTGGTATAAAGCTCAGCCAGTGGCAGCCGAAATTCACTACACTCCCAATTTTTTTTAATCAAGGTGTAAGTTCAAATTCTTTATTTTTATATATCCTTAATGTGTTAAATTTGAGGATAATAAACATTTAACCTTTTGCATTCAAACCAATGTATTTTAAAAAGATATGAAATAAGTTAAGGCCTAAAATATGTTCACACTCAACTGATTGCTGAAAAAAGGAAAGAAATTAAAAATGAATTATATTTGTATTAGGAATCTTAATTAAAATAGAATCTAAATTTATATAATTATAAATTAATTTTAATTGATGGATATACTTATCAATTTTGAAAAGGGTAATATTATGATACTTTGTATAAAATTTCCTGATTTAAGGCTGGATTAATTGTAAGACATGGTGGATAGAAACAAAATAACTCTAATTTTTATCTAAAACTTATTATGTTTACATGCGATAATAATAAATTTATTATAATTCTCACATTTGCCTATAATGAAACTCATAACCTCTTATTAATTGAGAGATACAGTGACCAACTTGGATAGCTTAAATCGATTATTATTTTTTATGTTTTAATAGAAGATGTTTTTTGATGAACTTTTTAACTTATTTAAAGAACTAACACACTTCAAAAAACCGTTATCTAAGTTAGAATTTGAAAATGCTAACATGCTCATTGTTTCCCTTCTTTTTTATTTTTTAACTAATGTTTTGATACGAAACAATGATGAGATCCGGTGGTTTTTTGTGGCAAGGGAGAGAAGAGAGGGCCCAAACTATGGCGGTCTTGTGATAATTCACACTTTTAACCATTGGGCCATATTTGGATTTAGTGTTGGTTGTTTTTAAGGGCAGTGTTGGTAAAAATAAGGGAAATGCTAATAAAAATAGTGTTTTTATAGAAGAAAAAAATGATACATTTGTTTGCAATTTCTAATTGCATTAGTTTTATACATAAATAAATTGAAAAATGCATGAGATGCAAAATAAAGTTGGACAAGCATATCAATTTGAGGAAAAAAAGTACTTGTACGTAGACAGCCTAATTTGCGACCCTGCATGAACCCTAAAACTTCCAGAGAGTTCACATCGAGTTTAAGACTCACCAACACATTAGAAAACATTCTAGAAGGGTTTGTAGTATGATAAACTGTCTTACTATGTGGGTTTGTCGCATAATAAACCTGTTTTATAGTACAACAAACCCATTAAATACAGACTAACAACTCTTTGATGCATCATCGTGTCAGAACCTATCATTGGGTAGTTTGTCACAGGACAAACTAATTACTATAGTGTTTTGTTGTATGACAAACCCTCTAGGGACTATAAATACCTCTACACCCCATGGGATTGAGGACACATGATTTTTAAACCTAAATCTCTTATTTTCTCTTATATTTTTTGATTTCCAAAGCCATTAAGAAGTTTGTTTTAGTGTTATATGATTTTTGAAAGAATTCTCACATCAAGTCTTGACACCCGAAGTGTTATATTCTAAAATTGAACATTCAGAAATATATCAAAGAGGAAAAGCAAGTAGTCGCCAGAGGTTTCTCTATCGTACTCTATTTTCTCTCTTATTATTATTGTTAAGTTATTATTATATCTCAAGAAGGTAATCAACTAAACTTTTCTTTAAATTACTATCAATGTAGACTTATCGTAATTGTTGTTTAGTCCACTTATAGTTGGATAAACTTATAATTAAATTATTGATATTCTATTGCATTTGGTATTGTCTTTTTAAAGTACTGATAAAACATTTTTCAAAACCAGAAGAACTAACATCCAAACAAAACTGCTGACCTAGAATGCTTTAATCTTATTTTAATAATAATAATAACTTAATCATATGTAGTTTAACATGTTTCTTAAAATAAGTTTGTAAATCATTATCTTCGAAATTCAAGAAAAGCATGGATTTTACAGAGGAAGCACGCCACTTTACAAGGATTATTGAAACTATATTCGATTAAGTCAACAAAGTATTGGAGAAGATAAAGAAGATTGATAACTTAATTGCACTATCAATTTCATACATTTCAAGAGCATCACATGTGCTAACAATGTAATTCATAAAGAATAAATGTCAAAGAAATATATGAAAAGTTATAAGGCAAATAATTCAAATAAAGATCAAATTGAAGAAACAAATTAAAGCATTCGAAAACTTGTCAATTTGATAATTGAGTGAGTACTTAGGATTTATGTAAAGTTTTTTTATTGATCGTAATATATTTATAGCTCAAACTTGTTTATGCATCATTTATAGATTGAATTATACAAAAAGTTTGAAATGAAATTTCTTTGAAAAACATTACTTTTTATAAATAAGTTTTCAAAATAAATTCATATGAATGATTTTTGATTTCATATGAAAATAAGTGTCTTGGAAACATATTTTCAACATTTTCCAAGTAGTAAAATTAATTTTCGATCAAAATTGTAAAAGTCCAAAATTTTGGGATTTTGGCATGATGGATCTGATGAGCCTTGCTCAGTTAACTAATGGCCATCAGTCGACTGATGACTTTGCTTAGTTGATTGATACTTCATGATATAGCCATTAGAATTTTAATTTTTACTTTGTTTCAAGATAACAACTCTACCTAACCTTTAAAATTGCTATATACTCTTTGGGACTATATTATTCATTTGGTGTGTATCACCAAAAAAAAAATATTATTCATTTGTGAAAGGATTTTTCATAGTTTAGCAAGAAAGTTTTCTTATGTTGAGTGTGGTGAGAAGAATAATATTTGTTGAGTACATAATGAGAAATATTACACTTGTATTGAGGTTTGTTTTTCACCCGTAAGAACATCCTTTAATGAAACTTCTCGGGCTTGGACATATAGTCTAAACAATCGAACTGCGTGAATAAAACGTCTTTGTGTTTTACAGTTCTATCTTTCTAAACTCGAGATATTTTCTCCTCATTATTGCTTCACATTGAGTTTATTATTTTTGATTATTTCCTTGATATATAGTCAATTATTCATTACTTAAACATTTTTAATTTTGAAATATTTTTAAATTCCACACTAATTTATTTAAACCCTATTCACCCCCTTTAGGGTTATTTAGGGTTATTATTTGACCAACAAAAACCAAAATTTCAAAACTCGGACTAATAAAGTTTTATGAAAAAAATGCAATTTGGATATATTATGTCTTTCGCATAGACTGCTGTATATCCGATCACTTCCCTCAAGAGTGTAGTTCTTTATCAAATGAATTCCGATAAGATTTGATCTTTTCTAAAAATTTAAAACCAATCAGATGAGTTGTTTAGTTTTGTTATATGAGAAAACAATACTTAATCAATTTCTTATTTTTTTAATTAATAATATAAATTTGTCACTAAATAATCAAACTTTGACAAACTAAAGCATAGGGTCCAGGACTATAAGATTTTCAACCTTTTCAATAATTACCCCTAAATCAGGTTTTCAATAAGATATCCCTAAAATCAGTAAAAATAGCAAAGTTTTTTAACATAAAATAAACATATAAGACCACTAGAGAATGAAAGAATGAAGTTGGTGCCTAAAAATTTCCAAATATGTAATTTAGTTCCCTAACCCTATAGAATCTTGGTTTCGTAGACAAACGTGTAAGGAAAAAGCTTATTTATAGTCTTTCTCTTCATACAACTCTTTTATCCATTTCATTATAAAATGTAGCGTGACTCTGAACAAAACTTCTTGCATCCATAATAGGATAGTGATATACACGATATGAATTATCATCATATAAAAATGAACGGAACTTCAAAACTTCTTTCAGCAGTTCAAGCCCCCAATTTAAGGTCGGGACTGGAGCCGCATTCGCAAATTCTCATAGTACTTAATGTTGGCCATTTGATCATATATCCTTGTCAAATTATCCATTGTAAAAATTCTAGCTACTTTCCTCTTTAAAATTTCTCAACTCGTGATTAGCATTATTTTTTATGACATAATCAATAAATTAAATCTTTTAATAATAAGTGTGTAATGATATTAACACTCTTTACAAAAAGTACTCTAACACTTAAAAATCATCTTTAGTGACAAAAAAGTGTTCCAAAAGATCCATATAAAATCTTACTAAAGATGATTTTGCATAAATAAGTATATATATATATATTACTCTTTTGATTAAGATGAACGGAGTAACAGTAATAAGGAAAGTAACAATAATGATTAAATTGCAAATTTAGAGTTGCATTCTCTCTTCCGGACTTGACTCTTCGGTTCAATTTCATTTAATGGAGTCTAGTTTGAAGACTAAGCGGGTGAATTTTTTCATAAAATTTAGTAGAGATAATCTCTATAATGAGTAATCTACAAGCGGGTTAGATGATCTTCTAAATTTTTAACGGTCGAAAATGAACATAATCAAATTTTTACTGTACTCACTTTATGTTTGGAATTTCTTGAAATTTATGGAAATAATCTACTTGTTATAGAGATCATTTCCATCAAGTTTTACAAAAAAAATCATTTATTTAACACTCAAATTATAGCTCATTTAATAGAATTAGAACAAAAGGGTAAGGAGGGAGCCAAGTTTACAAAATGATTAGATAAATTAATTCATATTATCATTATTGGCAGCAATGTTAGGCCAATTGCTTCTCAACATCATGATCATCAATATCTCCAATTACGTGGAGACCATTTATAATTGTTAAAAAAAAAAATTAAAAAAATGCATGAATTATCTATGATGTTAAAGTAGGATACGTATGTTGCTTAAAAATCACTAGTAGATTTGGGGTTGAAGGGAGAGACATATTTGATGGAGACATTTGTGAAAAATATTGATGCATAAATATGCCTTGTCAGATAAATAGAGTATATGTCCAAATGCAGGTAGTTATCACACTGCTCTATTGGTGCTTCACAATCCCAAGAGCCCAACCCTCTTCTTTTGCTACATGACACTTTTCCCTCATTATCAAAATGTTCCATTCCCTCTCTCTCTCTCTCTCTCTCTCTCTCTCTCTCTCTCAATTTCTCTCTAAATCTCTCTCTCACACAGTTCACGGGAGAGATGGATGGATGTACAAAACTAATTAACATTGAAAGTGGCAGCAAGTTAGTTAGTACTGTTTTTGTGTTTGGGATCCAAAGCGATGAAAATCACTTTAGAGGAATGTTCAAAAAATTTAAACTCTCAAAGGTAGATTCAAGATTTTTTGAATGGGTGAATTAGTATACATTCTTAACTAGGTTGAACTAAGATAGAAGTGAAAAATTATGTATTACATCACTGAAAATAAAAAACAAAATTGGGTTGCACTAAGGCTCCAGTTTGGGGCCAGGACTGGAGGGCTGGATCTGTCCTTGTAAACTATTAATTTAAAGTGAGATGACTCAGATTCTACTTTAGAGGTAGAAATTTAGTAATTCACAAATTTGTTTAAATCATTTTTAGTGTAGAAAATGGGTAAAATATCTAGTTTTCCCCAAAAGAAAAATCACATGAGAAGAAAAATTTTTCCTGAAAAAAAGCATTTCAAATCAAGTGGAAAATGGGTATTTTCAAAAATCCCAATCAAACACACCCTAAGTGTTTGTTTGTTCCTTGAATCCCATAAAAGTAATTTCAATAGGAAAGTTTGAGTCTTATCAACTTATAATTTAACTTTTCAACATGAATTGTAAGAAGCCATTAATGTGAATTTACCAATATAATATCCAGGAGCGAACAGAAATTTGAACCAAATATACACTAAAGATTGTAAAGCAAAAATATGATTTAAACTCTTGCAATTGGTAACCATAAATAACTTTTAACCATCCCTTTTTTCTTATTTCTTGATTTAAATCATCTATATCTAAGTCGCACATGTATCTAATATATTTGATATCTTTACTCAAAAACCCGGTTGTCATATATTTGATATCGTGTAAAAGAGGATTCGCAATTCTATAACTTTCGTGTTTAGCGTAGTTTTAGATTTCGAAATTTGAATGGTCAAAACTTGGATTAAAACTAGTATTCCAAACTCCAATGTAAGCATATTTTGCGAAAAAATAGTTCCCAGAATACTCGTAGGCCCATTGGCCAAACCTCCAGAGCCCTATTAATTTCCCTCAAATAGGCCTAAAGCCCAAAATCCAATACACTTGGTCCATCTCTTAACCCACTTGTTGCCCAGCCAAACTCTCTCTCTCTCTCTCTCTCTCTCTATTATTTATTATAAATTGAAGAGTAAACATTTCAAATCGTAAACTTTTGATCTAGTATTATTCAAAAGTTTAGTAACTATTTGAACTATTTACTCTAAATTAAAAGTCACTCAACTCAGTCATGACATAATATTTTGTAGTTTTTCTATTTTGCATTTATCGTTATTAATGCTGGAAAAAATACGTTTACCCACAATTTTATAGTGAACAATAACAATTAATGTTTGCAGAAAATCAAATGTACACAAATCGCATGTTCTTTGGTGTCTAATTTTTCAAACGTCGTAAGATAATCCATTAATGGGAGGGTAAACAAAGAAATATTTTGGTTGTAGTTGACGAGACTCAAATTTAAAACTTGTAAATTCGGTTGATGATCTTCTTTGAACTTAAATATTTGTTCACTTCACTTAACGCACAATAACATACGATGCATCCGCACCTTTTTTTTTCTTTTTATGCATAGGTGATGTCCTTGTTATATATAATATAAATGAGAAAGCAATTAATGAGAAAGAAGCGGAGACAAAACCAAAACATTGGTGAGGGGGCCACATTTTGTGGTCTAGCCTCCTCTATATAGGTGGCTTTTTTTTCACTTATCCTTTCCTTAATTTTATGGTATGGCCCCCTCAATTTTGTAATTTATATATTTATTTCTAAGTTTAGATTATAAGTTAAATTAATTAAGGTTAACTTTTAAATTACTCATATTATCAAATCAATTATCATTTATTAATTCAACCGTTGGGTAAATTTTTTTATTACTTGTAACCATATGATTACAATATTAAATTTTATAAGTTATAACTTGAGTACTTCTCACTATATTATCTCCATCCTCGTGAACCACATACAATTGCTTGCAAAATAAAAATAAAAGATCTCAAATAAAAAGTTTTTTGTTGACTTTAATACTTTTTATGACTCAATTAATAATTAAGCATAAAAATAAGAATATTAATTATATTAGATACGAATAAAGAAATACTAATTTTTAAATACTTCTTTATCTTAAATATTGTTCCCCCACTCAGTCACCCACCCATTATTATTTCTCCTCATCCACAACATATATATATATATTTAAGAAAGAGAAAGAATTATATGTGTGCCTCTATTGTCAAAGGGATTATTATTATTATTATTATATTATTATTATTATTATTATTATATTTCTTTCAGTTAGTTGACGTTGGTTTCTAGAAAGGGACAGTTGCGATAAGATTTCAGTGCCTAACGATACTCCGTGTCTGGATAAGATCTTTTTTAAAGGTTTTATCCTACTTAATTAATATATTAAAACAACAGAATCTTTTCATAGTCCAAACATCCTCCTCTCTTCACATTTTTATTCTACTTTCTTATATTTTTATATTCTGTTTGTCTTAAATTAATAATTTAATATTAATTTTTTTTTTTTGGAATGTTTTAAACTGAAAAAATTGTCAATGTATCAAATATTTTTTTTTTCGAAGGAAAGCGATTGGACAAATTCATTAAAGGATCAAGATACATCAAAATGGTCAGTGAAAGAGAGGTGACAAAAACTCGGACGTCTTCCATTTGAATAACATAATGTCATAATTCTAAATAGATTTTGCATGATTTGCGAGAAAGTGAGAGGCAACTTTACCCTCTCTCCTAACAAAAGAAGCTTCCCACTCTAAGCAATCAGCATGCATCATTTGAAAACCTGCAATAAGAAAGGCACAACATTACCCTCTCTCAAATTAAGAAGTTATGAATGCACCAAAACTTAATTACTATATAAAAGTATAAAACAAGTTTTCTTCTCTAAATTTGATTGCAATGAATATTAGTATTTTTTTAGAAAATGTGATAGTCAAATATGAACTATTAGTTGGAAATGCTTGTGAATGCACACACAAATTATGTTGCCCATTTTTTGCAAAAATGGAACTTTTCAGTTAGAAAAAATAATATTTTAATTGTTTGTAACAACTTTTAATTTAATATTTTATTGAATCATTTTGAATTCAAAACTTGTAATCAAATATTGTTTTAAAGATCGACAAGGTATGATGCATGTGGCAATCTGGACTTGAAATGTGCGAATTGTTCTTTCATTGTAATAGTTCATATCTCACTGGACGCAATACGTAGTGACTAGAAACAACAAATTTTTTGAGAATGAATTAGTTTTATCTCAATACATGTGCGAAATCATTACATGGCAAAGACATATATATATATATATATATATATATATATTTCTTTGATGTTTTTGGGCCGGCCTTATATTAAGTATTCAATGCCGTGGCGTGCACAATATATATAATGTCACAAATTTGATTCTAAGTTAGCTTTTTAGATAAGATAAAGGGACTTTGTATGCCAAGCCGTTTATAATCCTATCATTTGTGGATAACTTTAACTGATTTCATTTATTTATTTATTATTTTTGTTTCTTACTTTAATTTGGTTCTTTTGTTTGCTTGACAGGATTAATGGAACTTTTCTTCTTTTTTTAAAGAAATATTAGGGGTGTGATTGGATTTATTAGGCTAATAAAACTGGATGTTATTTTCTCATGACCAATACAAAATAAGTGTACTAACCACCCAAAGAAATTTTATCACATGATCTTAATGTTTATTACAAATTTACGTTACTTACATATATATATATATATATATATTATTAAGTACCAGCTGAAAGTGAGATGGTGTGCAACTAAAATTACCTAATTACCCTTTGCTAATTTTAAACTCAAATAATTTATTATTATATAAAGGTGGAAGTCAATTGAAACTGTATCAGTTTTGCTCTTACGAGCTTTAATTTCATAAAAATAAAAATAAAAATTGCACTATAATCTAAGTAACAAGATTTGAACCCTTGCTAATATTGAGTTCATTAAAGTTCTTGACCGCTATATTGCTTATCAATTTTAAAATTTTTTCACATAGCACATACTCGTGTGTGCACGGAAATCTAGATCTAGTATTTGTTAACCTCCAAACCATGACTTCTCGAAGAAAAATGTGCATTTCACAAAAAGATCCTTTGTTAGAGCATATGCAATTAAATGGTGGAAGATTGTGAAGGGGAAAATGTGTATTTAAGGGGTTGTTCATGTATAGCGTTAAAATAATATCAACTCAAAAATGTTAATATGAATGTGAGAATGCTAAATTCACTTGTCGGACATCAAGGCCCGAGCCTAATTCTTTCATAAATTAATTTTACTACCAGATTTACAAAAACTTACACGTAATTTAAACGATAAATTTGGCATTTTTGCTTTCACAAATAACTCCGGCCACCATTGTAGATGCTTTTATACATTAAGATAAATATGATAAAATCACTGACAAAAAATATTAGTACATAAAATGATGTTATTTGGACGTCGTCGTCCTCCGACACTTGAAGAGATGATGAATCATGCTGGATTTCCTTTATTAATACATGCGAATTCAGTTGCAGATATTATAGCTTATATTGGTAAACAAAATATTGAGAGCTATATAGGACACAAAAACTTGCGCATATTTGATGTGCATGCAAAATTATCACCGCTAATTTCATACATTATGTAGATTTTTAAAATATTTAAAAACATGCGATAGTACTTGATCAATCAAGGATAACATGTGTTCTTTATATTTTACATAGAAAGTTTAAATCTTAGTTTAAGCATTATTTTGATTTCTAAAATATGAAAAATATATTTCCGTAATAAATGCTTTTTTAATCTAATTAACGGTTAATTATATAAGTCGCAATTTAATATACATTAATTATTCTTAAAATAAAATGAGAATTTTAATTTTACACCGATGGAAGAAATGAGAATGAGTGTATGATCAATCACAATAGTAGAAGACAATGTTCCAATATTTATTACGTCACTTAAGCTTAAAGTTAGAAAAAAATTAAAATTATTCACGTGGAAAATTTCCAACCAAATCCAAAATGTGTAAGAAACAGAAACCTAAAAAATAGTTAAATTTGTTCCGTTTAAGAAATGCCCAAAAATGGGTCCCACATTCCGTGGGGTATATATATACATATAACTTTATTTTTTCTTTCCCAAATGTAAAGAGAAAAATATGGGTACAAACTGAAAAAAAAAAAAAAAAGGTCCCATTGGTTTTAGAGAGAGAAAGAGAGGAGAGAGATAAGAATATGTTGAAAATGAAGAATTTAATAAAGATAGTTTTGTTTTTGTGGGTTTGTTCATGTAATTCTGTTAATGCCACTGTTTCTTATGATGACAGAGCTATTCTCATTAATGGCCAAAGAAAGATTCTTATTGCTGGTTCTATTCACTACCCAAGAAGCACCCCTGAGGTACACATGCATACATAACATAGCATTAATTGATTTATATATATATATATATATTTTGGATCTAGTATGAACCATTTTTTAACAATAAATTATTGTCAAAATATTTTTAACAACAAAAAATCGTAAGCTAAAACAAGTATGTATCATAACATTTTCATATGTGTGTCCTAAATGAATTGAAAGAGATTTGATACGGACAGATTTGTATATGAACTGACTTTAATGGAGAATTTTTATCATTGAAAAATATGTATTCCATACCAATTTCGGTCTGATTTTCTAATTTGGTTGTATTTTATGCAAATGCTCCTCATGGAAAATCTCATTCAAAAGTAATTATTTTATGTTAGTGTCGCACATGGAGCCCACACAATCAAATTGTGTCTGATTAGTAACGTTTTATGATTACTTTATTAGGGATTTCCTTTACTAACGAAATTTCGTCTTTAAAGCCTATGTATAAATAATGCAATCATGTTATGAATATCTAGTTATCTACGGCAAGTTTCTTGTACGGACCGCTCATACGTGAATTACGCAACGGGTTTCTATCACTAAATATACTCCAACTACATTAGCGCGAAAAACTATAGCTAAAAATTCAATTTTGACATAATTAAAGACAATTCATACCAGAAACTAGTTCGATCCTTGTGAACCATCACCATGGTCATGATAGTGCTAGAATTAGGGCAATTAACTTAAAGCATAGTTGCAGTGCTAACTGACATTAGAATTAAATAAAATAAAAGGACGTGCAAAAATAATAAAATGGTGGATATGCACAAAGTATAAATGTTTTCCTAATAGCTTAGTATAAATGTTATTACGTATAAAAAAAGTCTTCAAAAATTAAAAGAAGTGGAATATAAAAAAAGGCACCCTTCATTTCAGAAAAAAACTTTCTATGTTCATATTGGGAATTAATTTATGCTTGCCGTTTTTGGCTGACTTATTTATGCATTTTTGGATTTTGATTGTAGATGTGGCCAGATCTTATACAAAAGGCAAAAGAAGGAGGTTTGGATGTTATTCAGACATATGTATTTTGGAATGGACATGAGCCCTCCCCTGGAAAAGTAATTCAAAAACTCAATTTAACTTTCTCTTTCTTTCTTACATATACAGGCCCGGTTTATATGCAGACCGGTGCTAACGTACGGGGTTTTTTACTGACGATATTTCATCACTAAAATATCTCTCCAATGTTTTAGCTATGAAAAATTGTCGCTAAATGTCCCAGAGGTATGCTCCAGCTAGACCCTACATATAGAGTAAGGTTATAAAGAAGGAATACTTCTTTTTAACAAAAAGAAAGGATATCCATTAGAATGGTAACTGGATGAATTTTTTTAAGAAAATTTGTAGAGATAATCTATATCATGAATATATCACTTCCACCAAATTTCATCAAAAAAATTAAATTCATAATTAGAATAGATGATTCAAAAATTTCAACGGCCAAAAATGCGCGCGCACGCACGTACACACATGCACACATATATACTTATAGGATTCAGAACTAGTGTGGATCATCTATGTACGGTTTGCACCTTTAGCAATGAACTTTTATCGCCAAAAAACTAATATGATTTCAATAATGAAATTGTATCACTGGATCTTTTCCGTAAACGTATATATATATAATTCAAGCTCTAAAATAAATTTGTTTTACATCAAATGTGAGTTCAACCTGTATACATATAGAGAGAGAGCAAGAACCAAGTTTAAGGACAATTCCTTATGGATTGGGGCTTTTGAGGGAGTAAATGAATGAGTTTTTTGAAGAAAATTTCCAGAGATATTTCCATGATTAGTAGAACATTTACACTAAATTTCATTAAAAAAATGACCCAAGAAGTGTGTTAAAAAAAGATGATATATATATATATATATATGTGTGTGTGTGTGTGTGCATTTCTGGAAATATATATTAATTTTTTAGTTAACAAACTTCCTAATTGAAATTTTTGATGAAATTTGGTGGATACCAAATTTCATCAAAGAAGTCATCCGTTTATCCCCTCAAAAGTACTGGTTTGTACAAAATAGATCTTAAACTTGGTCCTTATAGAAAATTTTCCATATATATATATCTTTTTATAGAGGTAAAAAAATTAACTTATTTATTACTTTTTTTTTTGCAGTACTATTTTGAAGGGAGATATGATCTTGTTAAGTTCATCAAACTGGTACAACAAGCTGGCCTCTATGTCCATCTTCGAATTGGTCCATTTGTTTGTGCTGAGTGGAACTTTGGGTAATTATATATAATAAATTATACAATCTTCGTAGCATATATTTATTTATATGATTCATTTTTTCCAATTTAAGAGTTTTACAATATATATATATTTTTTCATTTTTAGCAACTCACTAATTTAATATAATCAATGGTAAAAAAAAAAAAATATCCGCCGTTAAATTTGGTATGTTGATTATGTATCAAAAAAATTATTGTCATATTTCACTTGCTTGTTTAAATTTTTAAACAAAAACATTAGTAAGATGCACACGTAACTCGCATCCAAGCAATTTAAGAAAAAATAATTTAAGAAAATGTTAAGTGATGCAGTTGTTAGACATAATTCTAAATTATTTAACAACAATGAAAACAAGAATATTTCAGCGGTAACATTGGAAATAAAATGTTCAACGCATCTTGAAAAGTAGTTGAAATGGGTCTTAACATTATATTTTGAATTTTTTTATCCAAATTTAGTGGAGTTCGTCTACTCATGACCAGGGACCAAATTTCATTAAAATTTATTCATTTACCTCTCAAAATGAACATTTTATTTTTGTGGAAAAAATATCCTCTCATACATACATATATACTAGATTATTGCGTATACAACTCACATGTATATAATTTGAATTAAATTTTTTTTTACTAACAATGATGGATTGCCTAGTGGTTAAGTGTCCTTTATATTTGCTTTGAGAACAACCGTTTGAGCCCACTTGTAAGCAAAATTTTAACAAAAAAAAATGTAGCGTAAAATTGGAAATCAAAAAAAAATTAGCATAGTTGAAATGGATAACATGTGAAAGAATAACACTTTGTATGAGAATTTGTGTGCCTAATTTAATGTATGTTATAATTTAATTCTTTTTTATTATATGCGCATAACATGTGCCCGTAGGACACACGTTAACATGGCCCTAAATATATAGTGAATTAAGCTGCATGTATTTGGTTGCTCTGTTTTGGTGCAGGGGATTTCCTGTGTGGCTGAAATATGTACCTGGTATTTCATTTAGAACAGACAATGAGCCTTTCAAGGTTATATATATATATATAGCTTAATTAATTTGTTTACTCACATATTTTGAAACCTTAATTTATATCAATTTCAATGCATTATTACTAGTCTACAAACTCACACTTCAATTGTATTTAATTGTAATAAAGGTGGCAATGCAAGGATTCACCCAGAAAATTGTTGGCATGATGAAGGCAGAAAAGTTGTTTGAACCTCAAGGAGGCCCAATTATTTTGTCTCAGGTTAATTTCAAAATTATCTCATTCTAGTTATTTGCGCAAACGCAATGCATATGATTCTCATATGGATAATTTTTTAAAAAAAATTATTGATAAATGATTTAGTGGTTAATAACAATTTCAATGTCGCTAGAGGCAATCTTCGAATCCATTATTGATATTGTAATTGTTATAATGGGATTGATGTGGTTAAAGTACTTAACCAGCATTAGCAACGAATTAGTGTTCCTAATGCAATTAGTTATGAAAATTTGTCACTAAGAGATCATCTACGAACTAACCAGGTCAATTTTATTTAATGTCGTACAAGGTGGTAGGCAAGCCACATAAAATTCATGTTACAATAAAAAGTTATTTTAGTTTTTACAAGGAGCCTAGCATTTAAGTGCGTAATGAGAATAAAGGCTCAAAAAATATAGTGCATGTAAATGAAAAAACACTATTTATTTAATTTTTGCACAAAGTCCTATATATATTGAGTTTGGTCAAGTATGTACATATATACGTAAATTTCATATAAATTATTTTATTGAAATGCAGATAGAAAATGAATATGGGCCGGTGGAATGGGAAATTGGTGCACCAGGTAAAGCATACACATGGTGGGCAGCACAAATGGCAGTGGGTCTTAACACTGGTGTCCCATGGATTATGTGCAAACAAGACAAGGATGTTCCTGAGCCAATTGTAAGCACCTTTTTCTCTCTTTCATTTATTAAGATCATTATGTTTTTAAATTTTTTTTAATCAAATTTAATGTATTAAAAAAAGTTCAAATATCAATTTAAGACAAATACAGTAATAATCTCAAATCAGATCAAACATCTTAATTAAACTTGGTGCCGGTACAATTAAATTATGAAAGGAATTTTCATACTCAACCCATCACAGGTCAAACCTTGAGAACCACAATATTTATATATATATATATGTGTGTATATGTATAGAGTTAAGTTATAAAGATGGATTCACCCACTTTAATAAAAAGAAGAGATGCCCATTTAGAGGGGTAATTGGCTAAATTTTTTCATAAACTTTTGTAGAGATGATCTATATATTATCTATAGATCACCTCAACCAAATTTCATAAAAGAATTCAAACTAGAAGTAGGTAAGATGATTATCAAAAATTTCAACGGCCGAAAATGTACACACACATATATATATATATCAATTTTTGAAAAAACTCACTTTCAGGTTGAAATTTTTTATAAAATTTGGTGGAAGTAATCTACTTATTTTATAGATCATCACCACAAATTTTCGTTAAAAAATTCATCCAATTTACCCCTTCAAATTGCAATCCACTATTTTTGTTAAATTAAAGGAATTCCTCTTTATAACTTAACTATATATATAAATTGATATAAGTAATATCCTACTTTTACGGGAGAGGTTGGAAGGAAGGTCTTCAAATATTTCAACTAATTTGTAAGTGTTGCCACTATCAACAAACGATCGATATTACATTTATGTGAATTGAATTTATAATCTTCTTGTTACGAAAATAGAAAGTGTGCCAGTCGTTGAGAACTCCGGTATTCCTTATGTAAAACCAAAATGAATTGAAACCAGGCCATATTGGTTGTTAATGTGGCAGATTGACACTTGCAATGGTTTCTACTGTGAGGGCTTTGTTCCTATAAACCCCAAAAAGCCCAAAATGTGGACAGAAATCTGGACTAGCTGGTAAATGTCATTTCTGCCCTTCCTAAACATGAGATTTTACAAACTATATTCCAATTTTGTAGTTTGACATTTTTGCCCTTATTATAGGTTCACAGAGGTTGGTGGGCCAGTCCCTTACAGACCAGTTGAAGACATTGCTTATGCAGTTGCAAGGTTTATACAAAATGGTGGTTCTTTCTTTAATTATTACATGGTAATTAACTTAAATTCTTTATATATGTATGTTTTTATTTTGTTTTATTTATTGATTTATATTTTTAATTTTGCAATTTATTATCTCGTATTATTTATGGTGGCTTTAGTACCATGGAGGAACAAATTTTGGCCGTACGTCTGGTCTCTTCGTTTCAACTAGTTACGATTACGATGCACCGATTGATGAATATGGTATGCATACAAGATTATAGCATAAAATTACCTTTTAGCTCATTTTTTTTATTCACCTGTGTTATAAATCCATAATCTATTTTGATATCGTGTCATATTTTTCTTTTTAATTTTGCCTTTTACAGATTTTTATTTCGCAGATTTTTTAATATTTTTGAACACCTTTTTATTAGAGAGAGTAGTATTATCTTCAGCCACTAAACTACTTACAATTTTTATAAGATGTGTTTTTGTTTTTCAAATTACTTATATATCTTAATCGCACAGGCATCATGTATGTTAGAATAAAGTTAGTTTAAATATGAAACTCGACTCATCAATTTTGAATTCACGACCTCTCAGTAGTGCTAGAAAGCTTACATATATATCAGATTGCAAATTACTTAACATGCAAAATTGCAAATCACAATGGATTCTCTCTTATATCTCTAATAGGATTGCTAAGGGAGCCAAAATGGGGGCATTTGAGAGATTTACATAAAGCCATCAAGCTATGTGAACCAGCTCTAGTTTCATCATATCCTACTGTCACTTCACTTGGAGGAAAGACTCTTGAGGTTTGTTTCAACTATATATAACTATTCAATTTTTTCAAATAATAATTAATTGAATTTTTTTTTTGAATAGTTCTAGTGGGTGTTTTATTCACTTCTATTATTAAGAGAGCAAATTGAATATAAACTATAACTCGGGAGTATTTTACGTATTTTATCTTTACTGGTCAGTATGAAATATGCAGAATTTTGTGCAAAAATTAAAAGAAGAGCTCGTTTTCTATATAACAACATAAGTTTTCGTATTCTAATACAAGTATCTAAAATATTATATAAAAAATTATTGTAATAAGAACTGTTGATCCGCCTTATACACCCTCAGAACCGACCTGAATGTTATAGATTTATTTTGTTTTTCATTCTTTGAAGCTAACTCTAGGTTTTTTTTAAATGATTTACAGGCTCATGTATTTAAATCAAAAACAGGGGATTGTGCAGCATTTCTAGCAAACTATGATGAAAAATCAGCAGCAAAAGTAAACTTTCAAAATGTGGAGTATGACCTTCCCACCTTGGTCTATTAGCATTCTACCTGGCTGCAAGAATGCTATTTACAACACTGCAAGAGTAAGAAATAATTATTGGATTTTTGGCATTTAAATACCCAATTTAACTCTTCTTTTTGACGATACAGTGATTCCATTTTTAAGATATAGTGATGTATCACATGTACATTAGTCATTAGTAGTAGTTTTTGTGTAGTTTTTACTCATAATGGACACAATTTACTAAATAATGTACTAGCAATATGTCATTGAGACCTTGAATATGCATATGTGAGTAGGATTTAGTGTGGAAGCATCTAAATACAGACCATAACTTTAGCGATGAATTTTCAACATTGAAAATCTCTCCTAATATTACAATGACTAAATTTCATCATTAATACCAGATCTGAAATTAATGAAGAACAGAAGATATAATGGTCATTTTATAACATCGTTTTACAATTTGTTCATAAAAACTAGGATTGGGTAATTTTGAGAATCCTAGAGAATATTGTGGTATTTTTTCAGAAATGGGTGTGTTAGAAAAAAAAATCACTTGTTTTTATATAGAAAAACTAAAAGGGGTCTAAATGGAATATATGAAAATATGTTTTTACAGATCACATCCCCAGCCACCCATATGAAGATGACACCTGTACTTAAAGCACTGACGTGGCAGACATACAAGGATGAAACTCCGTATTTTGATGGTCGCAATACACTTTCTTCTCAAGGGTTGTGGGAACAACTCAATATCACTAGAGATTGGTCCGATTATTTGTGGTACATGACAGAGTAAGTAACGTGTATATATATATATATTTACGTTTCAGTTCAGGTGCACACTAAGTTTGCATATTGCCGGTTTGTAAAATTAATGCGCACTTGAACCAATTTATATATATTTATATATATAGATTTAAATTTAAATAAATTTATTTTTTGAGCAGTGTTCTACTTACCGATTTCATCTTCCGGTTATACATTCATACCTCATACATCAATGGTTGTACATTTTTAAAATGTATGACAAAATATTTTTTTTTTAAAACATGCAATCTCTAAATTTAGGTGAGTTTAATTATGAAAAGAGCGCCAAAGGGGGTAAGGGCGGCAATTAAACCCTGATTGTGAAACATTTTAATGCATATTTCTTTTTTATTGCTAACCTTACACCCTCTTAAATAAAATTCCATATATTTTAAAAATATTCTTGGAAACTAAATTATTCAATTTTAATCATTTAATTTTTTATCTGCAGAGTAAATATACCGGATAATGAAGGATTTCTAAAGAGTGGAAAGAACCCTATTCTAACAGTTATGTCAGCAGGTCATGCTATGCATGTTTTCATCAATAGCCAACATTATGGTAACTAATTAATTTCCATTTTTGGTAAAATTATATATATAGAAATTTTTAGGTGCAGATCGATCTGTACCAGAAACTATATATATATATATATTTTATTTTGAGTCTTAAACATCAACTAACTAGTAACTTTGTTATTAGGTGCAGATCGGTCCGTATCAGAAACTATATATATATATATTTTTTTTTTATTTTGAGTCTTAAACATCAACTAACTAGTAAATTTGTTATTATATAAATAGGAAAAGTGTATGGAACATTGAGCAATACAAGACTTACATATAGTCAGGGTGTGAAGTTAAATGCTGGCCTTAACAAGATCTCTATTCTAAGTGTTTCTGTGGGTCTTGCGGTGAGTTTTTCAAATTTCCATTATAGCACATCAGTTTATCATATTTAAGCGATATGGGATGTAACACCCATAGTTTGCCAACATCTATTGAAGTTATACTGCAACACGTACAGCCACTTGTCAACAACACTAAGATACTGTGTGACAATCACTTTAAATCACGAATAAAATTTATACATTTATTAATCAAATCGGAATAAAAATCAAATAAATTTTTAATATTTGAAATTTAATATTTAGAATTTACTATTAAAGGGCTTTTGAAAAATAACGAAGGTTCTTCTTACATTTAATCTTACTAGATAATCTTACCGCCTATTCGATGTGTTGCAGAATGTTGGCACGCATTTCGAGACATGGAATGTTGGGGTTCTTGGTCCAGTCACCTTGAGTGGTATGAATTCTGGAACATGGGACCTGTCGAAGTCTAAATGGTGTTACAAGGTTTGTGTTTGTACTATATGTTTTTACTAGTTTTATTGTTTAAAAGTTGTCCAAACGCTCTTATAGATACATTGATTAGCATCTTTCTAAGCAATTTTAAAGGCGCACTCTCCTACATCGATCTAGTGCATTTAGATTTTAAATTTCTAGAGTGCACAATATAGGGATTGAGCTCACATTGACCTAATGCATTTAGGAGTTAAACTCCCAAAGTGTTCAATAGTTGATATAGGAATTAAACTCTAGTTGGCAAGGAGAAAGAGCACCTTCCTTACCCATATATTAGAATAATCTCTTCTAGATTACTATTTTTTTTTTCAAAAAGAATCTTATAAAAACATATCGTACAGCTTTTTATATAAATCTATCTTGCTTTGTCAAAATAAAATAAAATAAAATAAAATTACTTGTCTGTTTATATATACTTAGGTTGGTTTAAAAGGTGAAAGCTCATATATTTATGGACCTAGTGGAAGTTCCTCTGTTCAATGGATAGATGGAGCAAATTTGGATGAAAGGGCTCCTCTCACATGGTATAAGGTAAGTTTCATCCCAATTACTGCACCAAATATATATACACTTATGCCTATTTTTAATTTTCTATATATATACAGATCTAGCAAGGGTGGATATATTGTCCTCTTTATAATAAATAAATCAATAAACATAAGGGGCAATTAAAAAAAAGGGCTTACTAGAGAAAGATTTTCACACTAAGGCCAAGGAATAATTTTTTTTAAAATAAAGGGCCTATTTTTTATTTTATTGATAATATGACATGTGTCTTTTTTTTTTCATTATAAAATGACATCCCAACCCTTAAAATAAACTAAAAAAATATCAATATGCATTAAAATATGGACTGCAATATGAACTTTGCAGTCCATATTTCACTGCAATGTGAACTTTGCAGTCCATATTTTTAGTGCAAAGTTCATATTGCAGTCCATATTTTACTGCAATGTGAACTTTGCAGTCCATATTTTTAGTGCAAAGTTCATATTGCAGTACATATTTCACTGCAATATGAACTTTGCGGTTCATATTTTATTGCAATATGAACTTTGCAGTCCATATTTTTTGTGAAAATTTCATAAAAAGGGGTAATTTAGGTAATACATAACATGTTTTTATTAATTAAATGATATTTAAATTTATTCAAATACATTCATTTAAAATATAAAACAAAATAGGCCTCTTACACTAATTACCAATTAAAAATAGGCCCTTTATTCAAATTACCAATTAAAAATAGGCACTTCATTCAAAAAAATATTATTCATTGGATTTTTGGTAAAAATCAATGTATAATAAGCCCTTCTACCTAATTTCTAGTAAACATAAACTATGTTTGTGTCAAGATTTGCATAAAAAATAGTTACTGAAATGTATTACATGTTTGTATTCTTAGCAACAATACAAGCATATATTGTATCTTGATACGAAGTAAATTGTACACAAATTTTGATGCATATAACATTATTGGTTAACAAATAGTAACCGTGTAATGCATTTATTACATTATCGTTTACGCATTGAGAATTTTCTTCCATGTTGTATACATTTGAATGTTGGAAAATCTTAGTTTTATTCCTTTTATGTTCAAACTGATTCAGTACCACTTAATGAATCAGTGAAATCACAAATTTAATGTGTTGTTTATCTTTTCTTTGATCTGATTGGCGCAAAATGTTTGAAAATGTTACTCTTACTAAGATTTACAAACACACACAAAAAAAAATTCACGATGTGGCATCTTGCGTTCTTGCCACGTAATAAATGGGGTCCACATTTTTAATGTTTATCATTTCTCTTTCTGTGTTGCTGCTATATCAATTTATTCAAAAAAGTGGTTCAATTTTAACCAATACTCTAACTAATCTTTCCTCTGATGTTTTTATATATATATATAAAGACAACATTCAATGCTCCAGAGGGAAATGACCCATTAGCCCTGGATATGAGTAGCATGGGGAAAGGGCAAATGTGGATAAATGGAGAAAGCATTGGACGCCATTGGCCTGGAAATGTAGCAAAGGGCAAATGTGATAGATGTAGTTACACTGGCATCTTCTATGAAAAGAAATGCCTAAGTGATTGTGGACAGCCCTCTCAAAAATGGTGAGTATTTTTAACAATAGACCCCTTTACAAGTTTTAATAGATGATGTGTACTAATTCTAGTGTTTTGGACAGACTATATGTCTTCGTATAACTGTAATAGCGACTTCTTTTCAATGACATATTTATATTTATCTGACATAAAATAGTGTCATATCTATCTATTGATTATTCATTAGTTATAAAATTATATTTTGATAATGATAAATTTGATAGTGATCTCACATTCTAACTAATATATGCATGTTGGTCACACTAGATGAGTCAGTTTTTATGTCAAATAGAAGATATGTTCATCTTGAATTATTGTTACAGTGGTTCCTAGCAAGTTATAAAAAAATAGTCTTTTTTTGTTTTTGCATTTTCGATACTTTCTCAAAATTACATGTTTTTCATTGGCTTTTAATTTCAGGTTTCACGTTCCGCGATCGTGGCTAAAACCGACCGGCAATATGTTGGTAGTATTTGAAGAATGGGGTGGCAACCCGTATTGGATCTCTTTGGTTAAAAGAACAACATGAAAATCACAATGTACCACTTGATGCTGTTTCTATGTTAGCTAAACTCCATCAACAAGCAAAATAACGTCGGAAGGTCAATTCACCTTTACTTTACAACTTTCGGAAACACCGAGAGTACCACTCAGAGTTACACACATTCAATTAAATCGCACAACATACACGATTCATCGTGCTCCACAAAAATACTCTATTACCTATATTAATTGAAAAGGAAATGTGGGATCAAAAATACTGTACCTAAAAATCGATCGTGGAAACAAAAATTCAAGAAGTAATCAGTAAATTATATTACAGGAGGAATTTATTTGATATTTTGTATGAAACTGTACAATATACACCATTTAGCTAATAAAGAGTATAAAGGTGATATTACTTTAGTTTTCAATTTGTGTCATGTTTTTTAGTTTCCTATTATACTTACCTAATGCGCCATTTATATATCACTTTTGCCTCATATTTTTTTAATTACGTAGTGTCTGCAAAATAATTTAATACTGTATAAAAGCAAAGCGTGCACTAGTTGTTATGTACCGAATAATAGATTTTTCAATTTTGCACAAAGCATCTTTTGTTTTAAGAAAAGAAGTATAGGCTATACCATCAAACTAATACTTATTTTATTTTTGTTTTTTACTCTTTTAAATTAGATGACGTGGGTATTCAAAAGAATAATCTTCTTATTTTTTTATATTATTGAACTAATACTTATTTCTTATTTATTTTTTCATTTAAGTTATCATATATATATATAGTCCGTTTCTAGTACGGATCGAATATTTTTACAATTTTTTTTCGTCATAAATACATTGGGAGATATTTTTTACAAAAAAAAAACGTCGTAAAAAAGATCAGTCCTTATGGACTAGTTTATACTTGAAAATTTCCGTATATATGTGTGTGTGAGAGAGAGAGAGAGAAAAGAATTCACAAGTATTTTACCTTTTGTTGGTTTGATGATAATAATAATAATTAACATAATTTGGGCTTTGGGAAAACTCAAAAAAATAAAAATTGGGCTTTGGGCCACTACAACAAAGGAGCCCACCAATTAATTTGATTGAGAAATAATCCAGTGTTATTACCACCAATGGGTCGACCCAATTAAATAAGAGTCCAAATTACTAAATTTGATGATAGTTAAGTACTTAAAGCTAGTAAATGGACTACCAGAGCTTATATGGATTTTACTAGAGCAAATCATTATGCTTTCTTAGAACTAATTTGGATTTGGAATGACATTTCCCTTTAACAAATTTTATTTTTGACTATTTGAACTTAGTGTACTCTTAAATTTGTGTAAAATTTATATAAACACACACTCATAATTTGGGATATAAAGTTGGGAACTTATACTAATTTTATATTTGGTATTTTAGTTGCTATCAAAAAGGTCAAAGGTCGATTCAAAGGTAAGAAGTGGTTGAAATTGTAAATATTTATATTGGAGGGGGGGGGGGTCATGTTTGCATCCCGTTCACCTCCAGCCCTCTCCTTGAACCAACCGAGTATGTCCGCCGCTTGTATAAAAGAAGAGGAAGATGGAGAAGGAATGAATCGTGAAAGCCAAAAGGCATATGACATTTTTAGTCAATATAATATGAGCCAATGAATTCTTGTATCGAGGAAATTGAAGACGTTTAGACTGGCATGATCTACCAATTCACTCTTGTAATGATTTTTGTACATCAATGAACTTTGTCGAACTTCTACAATTTAATCATTCATCTATATAGTTGTTTAGGAGTTATCCACCTATGTCAGTTGTCTCTTAAAAAATTTAAAACTAATTTTTTTATAAAATTTGAACTCCATCGAGCTTTTATAAGAAGTGAGTAATGATACCATGAGTAACATCTTTGCATTGAAATTTGTGTAATTAAAGAAGTATGGCTAACTTCTAGTATAGGTGGAGGATTGTAGTTGAGAAGTTAGGGGTAGGTGTAACATCAAAAAAAATGTCCTAAGAAGTGAGTGTCAATGAAAGGGCAATTAAGGCTTTGATCTAATGTGTGAACTCTTGAATATAATGGTCATATGTTATATAGTAGGTAGTGGTTGATCAAAATAGCAGGTTTAGAATAATAGTTTCAATGTCAAGTAAAGGTATAACTTTGGTACATTTGTGAGACTAACAAACTAAGATTAATTAGTTGGAATCCCTTCAAAAGACCAACAAATTCAGATTAAGTGGAGTCCTTTCGATTAATTAATTTTGATTTGTAATGCCAACAAAATATTATTGCATTAATGACTTATGTTCAATTAGTTGGACCAAACCAATTAATTAGTGGATAATTTACTCAAATGATTGTGACATTTCTCAAGTTAAATTTGAGTTCTCTATCACCCTTAATTTAGATTATGTCACTAAGCAATCCTCAACTAAGCTTAGCTTTGCGATATAAAGAAAAAATAAATTTAGAGTCCGTACTTCAAAATTCACTATACGTATAAGTTGGTAAATATATATATAAGTTCTTAGTTGTATATATCAAGTCTTAATAATAAGTCGTAATCCGCTTAAAGCACTTTTGGCTAAGGACAGTCAATTTCCGATGATGGATTAATTTTATGCTAATGCAGGATGTAGAGATAACTGGTAGCGATGACCAAAATTGTAATATTAAGTTGTAATTAAACTGACATTGTGCCTAGCTAGTAGGTACATGCATAATTAATATCCAAATGTGAATTCATTTTTTAGAAGACATGCAAATAAAGAAAGAAAAAAAAGGTTATGCAAATCAAACAGCAACTTTTAATTGAAATCATAGAGATATGAATAATCTAGATAAGATAGAAATAGGCTTTGTACCTAAATTCATCCCTATAGTTGAAATTTCAGTGGATACATGCATTTGTGGATTAAGTACTCAAGTATTTCTCCTTACGCAATTTGATTTTGATTGAAAAGGAATATTAAGCAAGCACGTACGCCACATCACATAAAATATTTCCCTTGCCTTTTTAGTGTGAGTTTATTTTAAATAAGAATTAACACTAATTTATTTTCGCGAGGGTGATTTCAGTAAAAAAAAAACGTGATGGCTGGTTCTTTTGTTTTTTTTTTGTAAAAAAAATTAATTTCAGTTCTGAGTTACTGTTATTTTAGTGTTGTGTGTATTAACTAATATATAAATAAGTTAATAGATGAATATGTGGGACACATTAATGAGACATGTCCAACAAGTGATGGCAGTTTTATTTATTTTTATTTTTTTTGATAACAAAAAGGTGAAATTACTGTAATGTTTTCGAATAAATTTAATTTGCAATTTGATCTTTTAATATTCAATTTCTCTATAGTCGAAATTATATTTATGAGTTAGAACAATATAATGATGGCAAGGAGAGTATCGTTGGAATTAATTCCTAAATTCAGCTCTTTATTTCAAAATATAATCTCTATTTTAGAAAATATGTTCTCTAAAATATTAAAGAATATTGTTGAAAAGTTTGAAATATGCTTTCAACTACTTTTTGTGGCGGAAAGTCTTAAATTTGAATTATTTTTCCGGTCAAATGGAAAATCTCACATTTTTTAGTGATTGTTAATAAATCTTTTGGCTTTAATTACTTGTAAAAATATAGAATAAAAAAAAGTTTACTTATCTAGATTTGGACGAACAATTTCTGATTATGCAGATTTACTAGATGGTTTTTGTCATTTTAATATGAAAAAATCATATGACTAATTTAATTTATTTTCTCCATTTTACCCCTAATTATTATTTTCATACACCAAATATTTGTAGTGGTGGAACAATCTTTTTCAGTTAGTTAAATTAGGCCTTCTAGAAAAGTGACAAATGGAAGATAAGATTTCGTAGGTGACGAGGTTCCCAAGTGGATGATAAGTATCTAGCCAATCAACTTAAAAATCAAAAACCTCTTCCTTTTTTTTCTTTTTATAATTAATTTCTTCTTTCTCACGACATAAAAAGAGATAAAAGAGAAATTGTTTTTATTTTAATTCTATACCCCCTTTGGTTTTTTCACATTCCATAATAAAAGGAATATGTTGTTCGCTGAATGTGAATATGACATACTTTGTTCGAGTTTAGGTTTGAATTATATTACCATCAATTCATCTTGATTGGTGATTTGTATGAACTAGTATTAACATTTGTTGAACCTTGTGTCATGATCGACTTTAAACCGGGAAAACCACCCATCACATAAATATTTGATACTAAAAAAAAGAATGTGAATACGACGTTTAAACTTTTGTAGTGAACATTGACAAAATATATTGCATTATGTTCAAAAGTCTCACCTTTTTCTCTTATTAAATTAATAATAATAATAATAATAATAATAATAATAATAATAATAATAATAATAATTATTAAATTAATAATAATAATAATAATAATAATAATAATGCACAAACCAACTTATAGAATTAATTATAATAACAATAATAATGCACAAACCAACTTATAGAATTAATTTGACTAAAGTGTCCTGAATTATCTTTAGTGTTTTTCTGTTTTTAAATTGAAGGGACACATATAATATCATTACTGATAGATCCTAGTTTGAGTTGACGTAAAGGTGAAACTTGAAATCGTAATTTGTGAAAAGAGATCCTTTACACACCAGAGGCCCGAGTTTAATATTCTTATGTTAATCTTAATATTTGATATGATTTTTATTTACTAAATAAAGTACTCAATATTTGATTTAATGTGGATATATAGAAAAACTACATTATCTTGAATTTTATTTTATTTTTGGTTCATGATAGATTTTCTTTTTTACTCTTTATTTTTAGTGTGAGGGGGTATAATTTAATCAAAAATATACCTTCTATTTTAATTCTTTATTTTAAACACACAAGTTATCTAAGTGCACAAAAAAAAAGGACACGAAGCAAATTACTTGTGCTTTTGTATCTAGTTTTCATAAAATCAATACTAAATGCGTAATTTATCATATTATTTTTGCATCCAAATAAGTAGCCAAAACACATAATTAATACAATAATATTACGATAGTACACGAAATTAACTTTGTTAATTTATTTATTTTTACTATTAGAATTAGTACTTCTTTACATATAGCTCCATATTTAATAATAGATTTAAAATTTGGTAATACTATTATTAGAGCAATTATATTTATTGTTAGATTAATATACAATGTAATTTTTTTAAAAAATATTATATTATGACAAATAAATAATTATTTTGATAATATAAATAACATAAAAATTTAATGTAAAATAAATTCAGAGAAAAATAGTGGAAGAGAAATAATGAGATATGAGCAAACATAAGTGTATGTTGTCCCTTCTCACGACCCAAATTAGGGCCTACTTGATATCACAATCAACCACACATAAAGGCTACATACAAACCTAAATATATGGATATGCACCCAATCTGAGGACCCGTGTGATTATACTATTCTTATTGTCATTATTAGAATATATATATATATATATATATAAAGTCCGTTTTTAGTAGGAACCAATCCGTACGGACTCTTTTCCGTCATAAAAACATTGGGAGTATTTTTTATGACATAAAACTGTCATAAAAAGGACGTGTCCGCATTTAAAATTTTTCTTATATATATGTTATGTATCTTTTCTTATTTTACTTGGAGTTTAAATTCAGCGTATATATAGTTTTAATATGTCAAATTTATATTCTTACTCAAGTTGAATAGTAGGTTATTAATTAATCGTACCTCAAATTATGTTTGAGTTTCAAAGATTTAAAAAAAAAATATTCATCATCTTTTTTAAAATTTATGTTAATTTTTTACTTGTTCTAACTTATAACTCGGTTATGATTTAATTTGTAATTTATTCTTCGTAATCAACTCTTCATCTTTTTTTAAAATAATCGTAATCTTGTACGCTTTAATGTTGTAGGTATTGTAATCATAATAATAATTAAAGAGAGAAATTGGGACCATATATATTTGTTATGTGGCATTCTCATCCATTACATGAAAATGTTGATTTTAAATCAATTGAGTGAATCTCATTGAAACAAAATATATGTATATATAAATATGGATAATCATAAATATCATTTTCAGTACATATATGGTTGAATTAAATTGAATGAAAGAAACTTAAAGAGATTTATTTTTTTTGGTGACAACTTAAAGAGATTAGATGGAAATAATTTGGATAACCGAAAGATAGACAACATGGGTCCACTTACCCAATCTGACGTGGCATATTCATCTTGGTTGGTTTCCATGTATGAATCAAATTACTTAGGGATCTAATTTGATTTGATAAAGGTTATGATTGGATAATAATGATGCTTTAATTGGGTTTTTGGTTACTAATATTAATATGATGCCTGTCTTATCCCACTGAATTTTTTCTTAGGGTGATTTTATATCTATCCACAAAATCTTTCACTCTATCCACCCTAAAAAATAGATAATTAATTATTATATATTTATTTTTGCCATAATTACAATGATAAGTTAATCCACCGAAATTTATTTTACTATTAATAATTATTAAAATCCAAAAGTCCCATAATACCCTTGTCTTCTAGATTATCAAACTCCATTGCCTACAACTAATTGCCCTAAACCACCATGTCTGCCACTTGACCGCTGTCGCCAGCCATCACTTCCAGTCGGTTGGATTTTTTGGCACTTGTAATTGACGGAGCCGTGGCCGGAAAGCTCTTCTTCTTCCTCCTTCTCCTAGCTTTGTATCCCTGTCTCTCATCTGTAATAACTTCGCCTCAAATAATCGTCAATTTACAACTACACATCACTTAAAACCATAAAAATAAAACCCCTCAAACTAGTATTCGAAACAACTCTTCATCTTAAATAAGTACATAAAACCTTTCATAATCAAAATGGGTATCGTGTCGGTTGGATTTAATTTCTAGCAAATGTAATTGATGGCACCACAGCCTAAAAGGAAATATCAATATGATTGTATGAAAGAGAAGCTATCAGGCCATTACTCGAAAGCGAGAGAGAGCAATGATCGTGTATTTTAACGAGAGAGAGAGAGAGAGAGAGCTCGTGTGATAATTTTAGGGCATATGCTCTGTATATATATATATATGTATGTATGTGTGTATATATATATCATCTCTTATGGCTAAGAATAAGAATAGCATTTTAAAGGTAGAGAATTGATTGGCTTTGATGGATCTCAATCATATTAATATCCTAATTGGATCTATAATTTCCTTCCGGTGAAGCATATTTATGGATATCAAAGCACATGAATGATGAATCTTTCCGTTGAGAAACATGTCAATTTTTTTTATTATATTCATGAATATGAATTGAATCAACAAATTCTTATTAGTTTCAAGATATCTAAAAGCGTTAAAGCAAGTTCAATGAAACAATTATACAAGCGCCTCAAAAATGGAATTAGTCAGGATTTCATATAAAGAAAATGAGGGCATTTTAGAAAATTACATTTATTAATATCATCTTTTTTTAAAAAAAAAAAAAGTTTACAAATCTAGAAGTTTTTTTTTTTTTTGTAAGTTTATCCAACAAGTGGATAATTTAAACAAAAAAATGTGGATTAACTCAAACGTGGATGAACTTCTAAATCTTGTGGATTGATTTAAAATCACCCTTTTTCTTATGGGACACTGGAAGAGACCTAACGTTTCGACGCGCTCAAATTGTCTACTTTTTATACAAGTCGTGATAGTTGAATCTCGTCAGTTACAATTTCATAGGATATTTAATTAATTTCTTAGATAATGATAATGCATATGTGCAAGACGAATTTAGAGTGAAAACAAGTCTTTAAAGAAGAATTTGAGGACGGAAGGATGGCGATAGAGTATGATAGAATCAAAGCGAAAACAAGTTTTCGAAAAAGAGCTCAAGAGTAGTGGTGATACAGGCTCAAGTCTAATTGGTGTACTCCATTACGTTTTCTTAATAAATTATTCACTCTAATCCCTTACTAAAGAGTTAGTTTTTTTTTTTCCAACTTGAAATTGAGGGTTCAAGCTATATAATAATAATAATAATAATAATACAGAAACAAATAAAAAACACTAAATTTAATATCGTAATCTAGTAAAACGCTGTTTTGCATGTTTATATGAAACGTTTTTTTTTCCCTATCATTTACTTTAAAATAAGATAGAGGGGAAAAAAGGTTAACTCAATCATTAATTAAACATTTAAACGTATGGTTACAGAAAGGAAAATCAAATATTTCAAATCTTATCATTTAAGTGTGTTTTTAGGGGGGGAAATGATAATTGATAATAGAGGTGGAAATAAAAATTAAAAATTGAGTGTTGTTTACCGCTAGTCTTTACTTGAATTTTATGTAACACTAGGTGCGGACACATATAATATGAGTGCACGTCTTGCACATATAAATTTAATATATAATCACTTTCAGTACCTTCTATTTTATATTGATTAAAATTTGTAATACAAAACATGTGTGTTCATATTAATGAGATATATAAGTATGTTTTGATTTCAATAAATTTTTTAATTTTTTTTGTCAAATCAATGACTATTATCTCCTCTTGTTTAACATAATAAATGAAAATAATATCTATTCACCCAATTTATCACATGAAATTCATGGTTACATTTAAGCTCATTTCAGGCTCAACTTTGTCCCTACGTGCATAATATTTCATTAATATTGACGGTTCAGGCCCTATATATGCAATCATGATATGAATTATATGTTAGGGAAATTAACGTAATAAATAACGTGACACGCTTAGTCAAATAATTAAAAAGTATTGAAGGCTCCGTTTGATAGTAACATGGAAAATGAAAATAAAAATAACTAATTTAGGTGAAAAGATGGAAAATAAGTTGAGGCATATGGTGAGATATTCTTCATCTCATACTCATTTTTGTGAGTATATGTCCTCCATCATCCTTTAATATTTTGTGGAAAATTTTTCTCCACCACCACCCAAAGAAAATTTTATCATGGAAAAAAGCAAGAAGTAAGAGTTAATCTCACCACATTCCTCAACTTATTTTCCATCTTCTCACCTAAACTAGTTATTTTTCTTTTCATTTTCCATGTTGCTATCAAACGGAGTCGAAGTTGAAATATTTCAGACCGAAGGAAAAAAAAAGGTTGAAGTATTGAACTCCCTCAATATTATAATATATAATAATATTTTCTGTCTAAAATTGATAATTTCACTCTTTTTTTCTATAATAATTTAAATTAATATTTATTTTAAGAACTTGGTTAATATATATATATATATATATATATCATGAATACAAAAAAATTAAGTTAGGTATTTTTGACTATTAATATTTTTGCAAGAAATAACAAAATTAAAGTATGACTAATCAATTTGAAATAAAGTTGTTGTTGTTTTAAATAAAATATTAAAACAGAAAAAAAATTTAATTAATTTGGGGATTTAAAAAATTATGGTAAATCAGGGGGTGCCTACAAGCATGATGTTTACTCTTTAAGGACGGCACTCTACCTATTACCTATATATTTAATTTCTCTTTAATTTTCTTTAATCATTAAAATATTCTATCATGCATGGTGGCATCATGTAAATTTATCACAAATGAGTCGTATCTAGTTTATTGTGACAATTAAATAAATATATGAATTAATTTTATAGAATAAATAAATAAATATTTGGTAAATGTAATGGTTGATACGTAAGGTTTCAAAGTCACAATTATGGACCCACAAATTATATAATGTTGAGAATAATGAAATCAACAATTCTGAGATGTTTAGGTTTGTTTAGTTTGTATTCATAGTGTAATAAATAATTAATCATGAATATTAAAGATTGACAAAGAAATATGTCGTTTACCTCATCGGAACAAAATACTCTTTCTATCTCAAATGCATAATTTTAATTTAAATATTTTTTAAAATAATACTAATTTTAATATAATTAATAGTTAAGAATACAATTTATTTTTTATCATGACATTTGGTATATTACTTATGGTTTTAAAAAATATAACTAATAATTTAAGACGATGTGAAAAAAGAAAGAGAGAAAGTCAGCATGTTATTATATAGAGAGCATTTTTCTTAAAAACCATCCTTAAGTTAACTAACTTAAGGACCGTTTATTTCGAAAGGGTAAGCGGCTGAATTTTTTCATGAAACTTAATGGACATGATTTTTATAATGAATAAATCATCTCTACTAAATTTTTATCAAAAAAATTAGCCAAGAAGTGGGTTAGCTAAAAAATTGATATATATATACACATTTCTAAACATTGAAATTTTAAATGTTTCTTTAACCTGCTTTTTGTTTGACTTTTTTTTAACGAAATTTGGTAGAGATGATCTACTAATAATAGAGTTCATTTCCACTAAGTTTTATGAAAAAAATACCTGTTAATTACCTCTCAAAATAAATGATTCTTAAATTAGTTAAATTAAAAATGATCCTTAAGAGAATGTGATTCAAAATATATATGTATAAATAATATATTGAGGATTAGTCATTATGAAATGAATTTAAAACTTCAATTTTTTTCTTGTTGGGGGAGTTGGGGCAAAGACTATGAGCACTTTTATAGATGAAGGGTGAGAGGGACACTTGGACCTAATAAACCTTATTGGTCATGTAAAAAATGTGGACTACATTAAATAAAATCGACTTTCTTGACTACTTTACTTCATTTTTTTGTGTCAAATTTGTTAATAATGACTGCCGTTGAAACATAGATAGTCCTCAATTCCAATAAATTATATATAAACTACACTATCTTGACACAACTCCATAATCTCTCATCCCTTTATATACTTAATTATGTATATATATGCATAGTCAAGATCTACTACAGATCGTTATGTATATGTACATGTCTTTCATCACTGAAATACATCTTTCTATATTTTAGTGACAAATTTATCGCTAAGAGTTGTTTTATACCAAATCCTCATTACATACCGTTAACTTATATGATACAAGTATTAATGATGATAATAATAATAATAATAATAATAATAATAATAATAATAATAATAATAATAATAATAATAATAATAATATATTCTTGTAACTAGTGCTTAAAAGTTCTAAGAAAAATGACAAATTAACATCATTTTTAGGGCTTTTAATTATGAAACTTTTGTCAAACTTCTGAATGTTCAAAAGACCCTATGCTATAAATTTTCCTAAAAAAACGTCATTCCTGCATTTTCAAATTAATCTTAATTTAATTTTATTTTCAGTAACAATTCGAATCTAGTAATTATCAGTACAATTAAAAAATATAATTATTAATGAAATACTTGAAGATTAGTTTTCTTAAATTAGACTTGAATCCTTTGTATAATAATTATGGTATGGCGTGAAAAATAATACTATATAGATTTCAATGAGTACAAGGTTTGTCAACTGATATCACATGTACAATCTACGCTTGTTTAACCCACCTTGTGGATAAGGTTAACCAATTTTCAAAATACTAGTGCTTTTTTCCTTTTTCCCTTTTTTTTATTATTATTATTATTGCATGCATACATAATACGTGTGCAATTTATATATAAAAATCTAATATGTAGCATAGTAGTTGCAAGTCTAAATACACGATTTTATAACTATGAATTGCCTTTTAGTTTTATATAATAGTAAAATATAATAATAATAATTATTATTCTGAGATTGGATAAAGTTTGTATTTCAAATGAGAGTGATATAAAATTAAATCATTTGCATGAGTATATAACTTTTCAAATGAGATAAGTTATATAAACATATATATATATATATATATATTTACATCTAGTCTTACTGAATGTCATCCGAATTTGGGAGAAAAATGGGACAAGTATAACTCTTGTAATTGTAATTAAAAAAAAGGGGGGTTTTTTTAAAAAAAAAAGGTAATAAAATCGTGTCACATATCAAAATTCATTTTCCCCCACTTTTAGAAATAAACTATTATAACTAACAACCGATCTAACCTAATTTTGTAACTTATTAATAAAATGTAGAGAATACAAATACCCCCCAAAAAAAATGCAGAGTAAATATATATATATATATACACACTTGTATACAAACAAAGTATTCTTTAAAATGTTTAACTTCTAAAATGAGATTTTGAATTTGAGAGGAAGGTAAAAACAAATAATTAAGAACAAAAAACATACAAGAAAATTTTGCATTTATTGTGTCACATAAATTATTTTAAATTACATTTAAAATGGACCACGCATCCCCACAATTTAAATGCTAGCAAGCACAAAAAATCACAATCAGAATCGCAATGCTACAACAAATCATAATATACTCCACCAAATCTAAATTAACATCGATTTATATGTATTTTGTTTTTTCCTTACGTTAGAGCAATTGTCATAGAGATAAAAGATCCCTTCTAACTCTCAAGATCTCAAATTCGAGTCTTATTTATTACAAGTATCAGAACATATTTTTTCTCGATCCAATGTAATAGTGTAGGTTTGTTTAAAAGAAAAAAAGAAGATTTGTTCATAAAGTTAGAGAAAAAGGAGAAATGGAAAACTTATGCCATTATCCTAACCAATAGTATGTGATCCAAACTTTAGAAATGGAAAGCCCAACAAATTAGTTAGTTAAATTGGTTCAGTACTTCTGTTCAAGAGATGGTGAACCTCCCCACCCCCACCCCCACCCCACCCTTATGTGGGTCCATTTTCCTTACTATAAGTACAATTGCTCAGCTTCCCCAAAAAACCAAACTCACCATTCTCACCTTTCACACTCTCTCTCTATAATCACTTATACTCTCTCTCTATACATAGATATAGATACATTGCCAATAAAAGCAAATAAAGAAGGGAAGTAAAGGAGACAAGACATAACTGTCATTCTTCTTCCTGTTTTTCTTTGCTCTGTTTCTTCAACTAGGAACAAATATACAAAGGCCCAATATTTGCTTTTGAGACCTTCTTTTATCTGTGAGATAAAAATAGAACTTATAAAGTTCTATTGGGAAGATGTTGAGAATGAAGATTGTAGTGATGATAGCTTTGTTTTTGTGGGTTTGTTTATGTTCATCCTCTGTTAGAGCCTCTGTTTCTTATGATGACAAAGCTATTCTCATTAATGGTCAAAGAAAGATTCTTATTTCTGGCTCTATTCATTACCCAAGAAGCACCCCTGAGGTACCAATCCCAATGTCTTATATATATATATGCTAGAATCGATGGCATGTGCAAAGTGTGTGTAATATGATAATTAGTAATTACTCACGTTATTATGCATAAATTGTTAAAACAAAATAAGGATGTGTGACGAAATTTAGTTAAATGGCACTAACTTGTGTTTTTAAGTCCAAAGTTATAGATTCAAATCCCATTTTAAATATAAAATTTATTGTAATTTTTAAAATTGAAGGGCACTTTCGTAATTTTACTGATGTACCAAAAGCCCTTTCATACTTTATATATAGAATAAATGAATTAGATATCTGTCTAAAGTTAACATCACCTACCGTGATAATTAGTTGAGGCATTGCAATGGCATTGACCCACAATAATTTATTCATTCACTATCAATATGCATAAACCAATGAGTGGAGCGTAATGCTAATTCTCGACTTCAATTGGGTAGGTTTAACAAATCTAATTTGTACATATATATACACATTTTTTTATTTTCTCTTTTTCAGAGATTTTGTTTATATTGGGTAAATAGTTTTTTTTTCCAAATTTTCAAAGAGTATTCTGATTATGAACGTGTTAATAAAGCATTTAGATGTTTACTATTAATTTTATTAGACTTTGTCTCATGCATGCTAGTATTCGAAAAAAATTACGTACAAGAAGTCAGAAAAGAATAACAAGACATTATCATCTATTTTTAGTCGTTTTACATCTTTAGCGAGAATACAAAATTCAATGATTACGAAAATAAGTCTAATTTTGCATTAAAAATACGGAAATAAAAAGTCAAGAAGGTCCATTTTTCAATGAGTTTGACCTTAAAATATTTTCTTCCCCATAATATTTTGTACTTTGTAGGTGGATTAAGAATCGATTCTCATATGTTTTAACTTGAATATTACTTGTTTTTTAATTGTTTGTTTTGGACTGTGGTTGTAGATGTGGCCAGATCTTATACAAAAGGCTAAAGATGGAGGTTTAGATGTCATTCAGACTTACGTATTTTGGAATGGACATGAGCCTTCTCCTGGAAAAGTAATTAAAAAACACCCCCCCCCCCCCCCCCCCCCCCCGGGCCATCCCCCATACATTGTATATATACAGATATATTATCTCTCCGAAGAGGACAGTTATCTCTTAAAAAAGAAAAAAAGATCATCTATTTGAAAGGGTATATTGCTGATTTTTTGATACAATTGTCTAGGAAAGATCTAGTCATTACAAAGATCATCTCCATCTAATTTCATCAACATATTCATTTTGGAAGAGCGAAAATGAAAACTTGATATTTTTTTGAATTATCCACCGTTGAAATTTCTGATGGTCATTTCAGTAACTTCTATATTAAGTTTTTGATAAAATTTTGTGGAGATAATATATCTAGCATAAAGATAATCTCCATACATATATTCATCAGTTTACTCTTCCATATGGACAATCATTTTTCTTAAAGAAATGATCGTACTCTTCAGAGGACTTATATACATACATACATAAATAAATATATGTATATATATAATGAAAAGCTGAACTAGTGTTATATATTATTTGTTTTTGCAGTATAATTTTGAAGGGAGATATGATCTGGTTAAGTTCATAAAACTGGTACAGCAAGCAGGACTCTATGTTCATCTTCGGATAGGTCCCTATGTTTGTGCTGAGTGGAACTTTGGGTAATTACAATATATATAACATCCATATTTACACAAATTTTTGGTTGCTATGTGTATTTTTTGAGTGACGCACTACGACCTGCACTGGAACATTCTCAATTGCATTATGCTCATAATTTCAAATATTAAATATTGTTCAGTGTCAATGTTCGAAAAATTTGTTGTTCAACAGCCACTCGACGAACTGATCACTAAGTTTGACACGCACGCACACACATACATGCATTTATATTTATATATATACATACTTCTGTTTTATTTTATGTTTTCATACTTTTGTTCCATTTGACTGCTGGGTAATTATTTATGTACATATATTTATACATGTTTGTGTATATATATATTGAGGCTCTGTTTTGTTGTTCTGTTTTGGTGCAGGGGATTCCCTGTTTGGCTGAAATATGTACCTGGCATAGCTTTTAGAACAGACAATGGGCCATTCAAGGTTACTTTTGTTATTTTTAATCTTTCAATACATATGCGTACCAATTGTTTGATTAATTTACCAACTGACTCTGACTCTAAATCTGTTATGAAGGTGGCAATGCAAGGATTCACCCAGAAAATTGTCAGCATGATGAAGTCTGAAAAATTGTTTGAACCTCAAGGAGGCCCAATTATTATGTCTCAGGTTTGAAAACTATCTCATTTCAGTTGATCAACAAAAATGCTGTTTAAATCAAATTTTGTTATATATATATGTATGAATATGCCAGTCCTGTTCTAAACAGAACATTCCTTCCTCTAAGAATGAGAAGGATTGTCCATTTGGATGGGCAAATGGATAGTTTTTTTTCTTCATGAAATCTAGTAGAGATGACCTCTGTGATGTGATAATCTCTGCCAAATTCCATTGAAAAATTCAATCAAGAAGTGGATGACATGATCATCAGCTGAAAACAAATGTATATATATTATTATTATACACCCACCGGTAGATTGAAATTTTTGATGAAATTTGGTGGTGATCTACCCGCCATCTCTACCAAGTCTGATCAAAAAAATTTCAAACATTTTACCCCTCAAACAGCGAAGTCTAGTAATTAGTTAAAAAAGGACTCACATTTTAGAGCCGCCCCCTATATATAAATATACATAGATGCTTATTTATGTAATGGAAGTGCAGATAGAAAATGAATATGGACCCGTGGAATGGGAGATAGGAGCACCTGGTAAAGCATATACAAAATGGGCAGCACAAATGGCAGTTGGTCTTAAAACTGGTGTCCCTTGGATCATGTGCAAGCAAGAGGATGCCCCTGATCCTATTGTAACTACTTTCAACTTCTCCTTTTTTTTTTGTCCTTTCTTTCTTCCATATGCACCCTTATTTTGATATATTTAGACGTATGTATTTTGGTTGCACCTGTTGTCAAAATATATATGGCTTTGTTAAAGCATGAAACTATGTCGTGACTTGCAGAACTATGTGCATCCAGAATTGTACCTTGATTTGTCAACTGAAACACCCTTATCTCATTTGTCGGCCCACGTCAGCTATTTGCTGATTGAATAAAAACTCGCAAAACCTGCGAACATCCAAAAATAAATAACATAAAAATCAAACATAATAGCATAAATACGATAGTCAGACCATGTATTTAATAAATGCACCCCATTTTTTTGGATCTGGCTCCTCTAGAGGCATTTCAATCACTCTAGTGTAGAGTATTAAATCTGAACCATTCATCTAAGAATTTGATGGCTTAGATTTTGACAGATAGTGTTTGCCTTTGGTGATGACTCATTCAGACAAAACCTACCTGTCAACTCATCACTCTAGAAGAACCTAATACCATGTCTCATTAATTTGGTTAACATAATCATTTATTAAAGCAGACTACATTCAGATATATTGTAGTATTTTCTTTATGAACACAAGTGCTAAATTCAAATTTATGTTGGTTGGATGATATAACAGATAGACGCTTGCAATGGTTTCTACTGTGAGGGCTTCACTCCTAACAAGCGCTATAAACCCAAAATGTGGACTGAAGTCTGGAGTGGCTGGTAGGGATTAGTATTTTTAAATTAAAAAACAATTATTCACCAGCTATGTTGTTATTTTAAACTATAAGCACATGTCCTTACTACAGGTACACAAAGTTTGGTGGCCCAATCCCTAATAGACCTGCAGAAGACTTGGCATTTTCAGTTGCAAGGTTTATACACAATGGTGGTTCTTTCTTTAATTATTACATGGTAATTCTCAAACGCTTCATGTTAATTTATTTAAATGTTTATTTATTTACCTTTAGTTATCTTAAGTTATTGGTTGTGGCTCTAGTACCATGGTGGAACAAATTTTGGGACATCAGCTGGTCTGTTCGTCGCCACTAGCTATGATTATGATGCACCAATTGATGAATATGGTATGCACAACTTCAAAATAAAATGTTATAGTACCTATACTCTGTTTCTAAATATTTCTTAGAAAATTCACGATTACGTCTTCTTTTGGTAAATATTCGCCATCATATGTATGTTAATTATATTATATAACACTTATAATGCGAATCATAATGGACTCTCTTATATCTCTAATAGGATTACTAAGGGAACCAAAATGGGGACATTTGAGAAATTTACATAAAGCCATTAAGCTATGTGAACCAGCTCTAGTTTCATCATATCCTACTGTGACTTCATTTGGAAAGAATCTTGAGGTTTGTTTCAACTATACATAACTATTTTGCACTTATCTTCTTCTTCTTGTTCTTCTTTTAAAGCCAACTTTTGCTGTTTTTGGTTACAGGCACATGTATTTAGGTCGAAATCAGGGGCTTGTGCCGCATTCCTCTCAAACTATGACCCAAAATCTTCGGCAAAAGTAACCTTTCAAAATATGCAGTATGACCTCCCTCCTTGGTCCATTAGCATTCTCCCTGGCTGCAAGAATGAGGTTTTCAACACCGCCAAGGTAAGCAAAAAAAAAAACCCTAAAATAATTATAACTTCTTAGATATCCTACAAAAGGAGGGCATAATTGCCATTTTTCCACATTCTTAACGGTTCATTCACAAGAGGTGTGTGGTATGTTCATTATTCTGCAAAACATGAGGGGTGCACGTAAAATTTGCCAAAACACAGGGTCTAAATGGAATTTATCCGAATATCTTTGCAGATCAATGCGCCAAGAGCACAGGCAAAGATGATACCAGTAAGTAGAGCATTTCCTTGGCAGTCATACAATGATGAAACTCCAACTTCGGATGATAGTGATACATTTGTAAAGGAGGGTTTATGGGAGCAACTTGGTGTCACTAGAGATGCCTCAGACTATTTGTGGTACCTAACAGAGTGAGTATTCTAAAAGACTAAGCTTTCGCTTGTAAGGGATTACATGTAGAAAAGCATAAATCTAGGTGTGTTCAAGAAACTGAAAAAACTGACAAACCCAACCGAACCAGGCCAAACCGGACCGAATGGTCAGTTGTTCAAAATTCAGGGTTCAGTTTGGTTGGGAAATGTGGACACTGAGAGGATCAGTTTGCTATTAGGTTTTGAGATGCAAAAAACTGACCCAAACCGAACCAACCTGAGATGTACACGTGTCACATTTCTATAGGTTTGGGAGCATGTTTTATTGGTCATATCACATAGTTAATATAGTGGATCTTTGACAAGAATACAATTAAACAAATTAGGCCCATAAATCAAATAGGCTTATCTAAAAGAAGAATTGGACAGGCCCAATGAAAAAAATCCACAATGAGAAAAGCTTGAAATGAGAAGTAGGGCCAACCTCCAGACCAATCTGAACCAACAAAACCAACAGGGGCGGGTTAGGTTTTAGCCTAAACGTCATTTCAGTTTGGTTGACACTGAAGGCAAAAAGGACATATACTAAAAACCGAACCGACCTGTGAACACCGCTAGGTTCAAGTCATTAATGGCATGAACCAATAATCACGCGTTACACAAATGAGTGCTAAAATCCGACTCATTTGAATAGATCCCATTTCATCACTTATATTCTGATGGAAACTGATTTCCTTTTTCGTAAACTTATTGTTTCTACAGCGTTAATTATTGGTTCATTAATGGGATGAACCAATAATTACGCATTACACAAATGAGTGCTAAAATCTGACTCATTTGAATAGATCCCATTTCATTACTTATATTCTGATGGAAACTGATTTCCTTTTCCATAAACTTATTGCTTTCTACAGCATTAATATACCATCCAACGAAGCATTTCTAAAGAATGGACAGAATCCTGTTCTAACTGTCATGTCAGCGGGGCATGCTATGCATGTTTTCATCAATGGCCAATTATCAGGTAGACAGACCTGGGAAATAAAAAATGTACCTTCATTTATTTTCTCCTCTCTTCATTTGACAAAATTTAATTTGTTGTATTATCCTAGGATTTGTCTACGGGGGATTGGAGAATCCAAAAATAACATTTAGTGACGGCGTCAAGTTAAGAGCTGGCATCAACAAGATCTCTTTGCTAAGTGTGGCTGTGGGTCTTGCGGTAAGATTTCCAATTTCCAACATGTTTATGGTTTTTGGAAGATTAAAAAAAGGAAGCTACAGATAGGGTTGTGTTTGATTGGTTTACACGGGAAATAATTGAATTCCTGGAAGTTGGTTTCCTTGGAAAACAAAAACTTAAAGGATAGATGTTTATGGAATTAGATGGAGAAGGATGAAAATAGAATAAACCACGTTGCATCATGGGAATTGCTTCCTGGAAAATTGTACAATCAAATCCCAAAGAAGATAGAAAATATGACGTCCTGGGCATTTTCTATGGAAAAATGGTGCAATCCAACAAGCCCTTACTTTTGAAAATGAAGCCTCTATAACATCATTTTGTATCGATTTTCAGAATGTCGGAGTGCATTATGAGACATGGAATACAGGAGTTCTTGGCCCAGTCACCTTGAAGGGTATGAATTCCGGGACATGGGACTTGACAAAGCAGAAATGGTCTTATAAGGTTTGTATTTTTGTATATTCTTACTCCAGTTTTTGGTTTATATTAGAAGACAAAGAAGGCTTAAGAAATGGAAAGTTGTAATACTGTAATAATAATAACTACCAGACACCTAGAGTTGTAAAAGTACCACTTGTTTGCATGTTGCTGAGCAGGTTGGTTTAAGGGGTGAAGGTAAAAATCTTCATACACTTGGTGGAAGTTCCTCTGTCGAGTGGGTAGAAGGGTCATTGTTAGCTCAAAAGCAGCCCCTCACATGGTACAAGGTAAGTTTCACCCCCCGCTCTCTCTCTGTCTTTCACATGCATACACACAAACGTGCGTATATGACATTAGAGCATCAACAATAGCATTTGGTAAATAGTAGAAAGATATACTACTTACCTTGTGCACTCTACAATGGCTGAGCATCCAAGTGATTTAAATGGTATACTGATGTCTGGCTAAATTGAATCAGAAAAGAGATATCCGTCTAATATACATCAAACAGACAACTGATGTCAGTCAATTATTCATTTCAGTCTGAAACAGTCAACAGTTCTGTGTATGATAAGGAGCTTGGCCAAACTTAACTTTATCCTTCGTCTAATATATAGCACTGTGTTATAAAATAGATTTATCCTACAAAAGTGAAGTGATTTGGATGCTCTCAGTGGTAACATTCTTCAACTACTTTTTGGATATGTACAGACAACATTCAATGCTCCACAAGGAAATGACCCATTAGCCCTAGACATGAGTAGCATGGGGAAAGGACAGATGTGGATAAACGGCGAAAGCATCGGACGCCACTGGCCAGGATACATAGCACAGGGAAGCTGCGGTGGGTGTAGTTATGCCGGAACTTACACAGAGAAAAAGTGCCAAAGTAACTGTGGGCAGCCCTCTCAAAGATGGTAAAATAAGTTTCATCTGTTCTTTTCTTATAAGCCGTTCACTTTTGTGACATTTAAGAATTTGTGATGAGACTTTTCAATTCTAGGTACCATATTCCACGCTCGTGGCTGAAACCGAGTGGGAATCTGTTGGTCGTGTTTGAAGAATTGGGTGGAAACCCAAGTGGGATTACTTTGGTTCGAAGAACAACATGAAGAAACTGAACTCAAGCAACACCTAGCTAAAAAAAATAAAGGAAATCCGGGTTCAATCTATTTTTCGATGCATAGCACTAGGTTACAGCTTTACAGAGTTTTTTCTACACCCTATGTTGAAAGGTACAAGGCATTAGTTTTGTATCTGAGGTGAAGTTGTACAGTCCTCACAAATAGAGTATGAAGGCAAGTATAAGTAAACTTCATGCGTATGTAACCCCCTTACTACTAAGTGGTTAAAGGGGATTTAGTACAAGTACATGGTAAAGTTTCGAGTTTGAGTTTATTGAACTCTTAGCATGGTATATAAAGGTTTAAGTTTGGAGAATAAATCTTATATTGTAACTATGTATCTTAATAGAGAAAAAGCAGTAAACTTACCTTTGATGGTTCCACCACTGCTTCAATTCATTTGAGCTTTCAGGTACTTTGCAACAAAGTGGCCATTTTTCTGATCACGGAAATATGCTCTTACCACAAATAGGCTCTGCAAAATCATCAAGGATGATTACTATCATTCATAAAGAATAAGCATATGATTGAAAAGAGTTAGAAAGAGAATCTATCGCCGCGCACATATTTAAATAGCCACAAGGAAAATGATAGTCTTACCGGCTTCATTTACTAGATAATCATACCAGGTGCATTAATGAGTTGTTTATTCCATGAACATACAATCTACTAATGCATCGACTATGAATACCTAATAGATGAAACTAGTAATTGTAGCACTGCTCATACCCAAATGAACAAACAATCAAGTGCTTTACAGAGACAAACAAATAATAGTATGCAACACACAGACCCTGTAATAATTTACAAGACACTATGCGTTGAAAATGAGGCCCTCTTCAATAAAGTTCATAAGGAATATAATTTAGACAACTATTATTATATTACACATTCTTCATCAAAACAAGACTCTATCCAATAACACATTTCTCATCATTCAAACACAAAGAAATTTGAACTTTACTTCTTAAAAGGCATAAAATTTCTCTAATGAATAAAACACTTATCATTCGAGGAGAAAGAAACAAAACTCAGTTCTCAAAGACACATACGAGATGTTCATCTAACAACATTCCCCAAAATGAAAGTTGAAACACCGAGAAAATTACACTGCCCAAATTGAATGAGAAAAGAGACAATAACTAAAATATGAAGTAGTCAACAAGATATCAAATTCTTCTCCATATCCCTCCAACACTATCTCCCCCATCAGACCCAAAATCATACCGTTCATCTTCCTCCTCTTTTGTGTCTTCACTATCCAGTACAACATCTTCTTCATGAATCTCTCTTACATTTCGAGTACTTCATCTAGGTTCGAGGACACAATCCACTCCAGATGATTCCCAACCATTGCCAAGTAAGTCCAGAACTCAATCCAACTTGATCATCATCACCACCATCAATGACCCATCTTTGGGCCTTACTACCCTCACTCAAAAGTAGTATCTACTCCCCTTTCCTACTCACTTCTGTTCTTGTTGATTATCTTGTTGCATCTAGTTTACTCCTTTTCTCCTTATGAATCTACATGAAGAAAAAAAAAGAAAATTTTATTAGTACAACAACTTTAAATTGTTAACCCATATACTAGTTACTTATACTTACTACTTACCACATCAAAAGTGCTCCAGTTCCTTTTACCCCAGGACAAGCAGTAGTAGTCAATGAAAGAATTGCTAAAGCTATTCTTTGTAAATTAGGTGTTCCGCAACCAAAGTTCGACCACCATACAACTAGTGTTTAAAGAAAAACAATTAGTCATCAATAATCTTAGTTTACACACTAAATTCAATCACAATCCAACTAGCCATTAAAGAAGCACAAATAACCGTCAATATGCTTAGTTTACTGCTGCCGCTGCTACTACTATTATCATCATTGTTATTATTATCAAATGTAGAAAAATAAATAATAAAATATAAATATTTTACCTGGCTTAAAATTTTCATCATATTTAGTGCAGGCCCTCACAGCTATTCCGTGTCCAAATAGACCCTCTCTGTTCTTGTACTTCAACAACTCTACATTTGTCACATGATTTTGCATATCAAAGTCATTGGAGAAGAATTTCTCAATACAAATTAAAAGCCCATTCATGACAATTGGATCGTCTTCTATGCTTTGATCTTTGTAGTAGTAGTAAGGATTCAAGATGTACGCCGCCAAATGTATTGGACTATCAAGATGACCTTCAGCTTTTGAATCAATAATATCGATGACTGGCTTGTAGTGAGTCTCAACATTTTTTAATGCCTCCTTAATTTCTTCCTTTGCCTGCTTCAATTTCCCATATAAGAATCCCATTGATGAATTTTTATCCCCATTAACAAGCCGAAACATCTTCACTAAAGGAGTAAACACATTTAAGCATAGCAATACCGAATCCCAAAATGATATACTTAACACAGTGTCACTTGCCACTATACCCTCTATGCTCTTTGACCATTTGCATTTTCCCCATTCTTCACTAGTAAACATTAACCTCAAGAGGTTTTTCTTTTCCATCAAACTTTGCAAAGTAAGAAAAGAATTAGCAAATCTAGTTACTTCAAACCTCATTATGTCTCTTTTCTTTGTAAATTTCCACATCAGTGACAATGTTTTGTAGTGCGCGTTGATAAAAATAGTTAAATCCTTTGCCCTTTCAATGGCTCCTTCAAACATCACTAGCTTGCCAATTGCTTCAAGCATCAGATTCAAAGTGTGGGTGGCACATGAAGTCCAAAAGATGTTTGGCCTCGGCACGCTCAGCAATTTCGCAGCGGCAACATTGTTGGAAGCATAATCCGTCACTATTTGCACTACATTTTGTGGCCCAACTTCTTCAATGCATTTGTTAACATATTGAAAGATATACTCCCCTGTGTGTACCTTCTCGAAATCTTCTTTAGAAGAAATAAAAGTTGTGCCTTTTGCCCAATTCACACAAAATTTCATAGTCCTCCTTTTTCCATTACTCCATGCATCAATCATAATGGAATAACCACGGAAACCCCACTCTTTTTCTTGCTCCTTAAGAGAGCTCTTGGTCCTCTCAACGTCTTCTTTCAATACTGGTTCCTTCAATTGGTATAGGTTTGGAGGTTGGTAGCCTGAGCCAAATTGACCAACCACTTCAACAAAACCTCTAAAGTAAACGTTGCTGGTATGATGGAAAGGAATGTTAGATTCATAAACCCATCGAGCCATGTGTTGATGCATCTCATCGATTCTTTCCTTACATTGTTGTCGCATCTTCTTGCATGGATTCATTGAACAAACAGGATTGATAACGGATGCAGTTTTATCTGCACGAGAAAGTGTGGCCTCTTCCTTGACCCTACCTTCTGAACTTCCTCATCTTCATCAACAACATAAACTGCAGATTTAACCGTAGCATTTGAGGCTTCAGAAGACACCTCAAACTGGAAAGGGTAAAAAACTTAATTTTCCAAACCAAGCTTCAATCTTGAACACGCAAAGTAACAAGCTAAAATTGCACAAAGAATATAAACCAGGGACATTTTTACAAGAACGAAAACTTAATTTGAAAGCTTCTATACATAACATTAGCAAAGAATACAAAAACAGCAAGAATCATATAATTATTAAATTAAAATTTATTGGCAGCTTCTATACAACCTTTAGAAGGGCTAACAAACAACAAGAATCATATAATGACATATAACATTTATTGACAAGCAGTTCTTATATATATAGTTATATACACACACATAACATTTATTGATAAATTACATATAACAAGAATCGGTTACAATCTGATGCATACTTTTAGGGAGAATAATCAAGCTGCAGATTTTTTGGTTAAACTTGATTGTGATTCTCACAGAAAAGATGTGTTTGATGATCCTAATCAAGTCTCCCTAAGCTTTTTGATTGATTAAGACTTGATAGATTGAAAGTGCTTAATCTATGAATTAGGAAGAATTGAGTGGATGATGATGTTTAAGGAACTTTATATAGAATGGGATTTTCCAATGACTTGCTATGGGTTGGTTTTGGTAGACTGGCCCAAGTTTTGAATTAAGTGGTTCAAGGGGGTGTTGTGTTAGCTTTTGCATGGGTTAGTTTGATTTGAGATAACTGAAAAAAAAAAAATTATTAGATGACTTAGTCTTTTGCTTGGCAGGTCTCTATTCCCTAAAGTTTGCGGTGTAAGCATGATGGCATTTTGTTAATAAACTATGCTCTTTTACTACCCAAAAAAGTAGTAAATATTCATTCCAACGGTCGTAACAATGATCTTAATAGATTTAATAGCTCTCTTTAGATTTTTGAAGCAGAATTCGTTGTCAGGCCAGTAAAAAGAGCAATCTTGAACTTATAACGGCTAACAGTTTATGTTAGGATGGAGAAATGAAAAAAGGAAATCGGGAATTAATAATTCTTGTTGTCAATTGTTAATTCCATCCGCCGTGCACCTCAATTCATATTTATTGATAATAGGGGGCAGAATTCATTGGCAAATAAATGGTAGAAGAAGAGTTAAGAGTAATGCATTTCAAAAGAGTGGTACTGATACTACCCACTCTTACAAGTACATAATGGTTGGAGCCTCAGAAGTGAAATTATGGGGAAAACCTAACCATGTAACTATATCACTGTTTTTGGGTTAAAATTGCATATATCTAAAACATGTCATGCCTTGTAGCAAGGGGCAGACCCATGAATTAATTGCATAAATAGATATGCAGCCCCAAGTTTTCATAATCCTTTGGGTTACCTGTGGAACTTAATGGAGCCAAACCCTGCTATGCTCCAGGGTAACTCAAAAGATTATGAAAACGGGGTATATTAACACAGGAAGTTAATAGCATAATCAGAGATATCCCATTTTCATAATCCGACTTATCCCCCAGAACTTAGTGATAAATTTTACCATTCCTTAAATTAACGAAAGTGCATATATTTCTTATTTTGAAGGACAATGTAGTACTAAAATTTTAAAATATATATCTAAAATTAAAGAGGGAAAATTATGTAATCTCTCCGCACCCGCACCCCCACGATATCCTTCCACTTCCCTCTGCCCCTGCTTGTAACCAGCCAGCTATGTCCGATCCCATACTGGGGACGGTGCCTACTCTGATACCATTTGTCATGCCCATGAGTATAATTTATCCTCGAAAACAAGCTTACAAGGGAACAGTACCCTTTTGCATATGTACCACTCTAAGTTGTCCCCTTTTTCATGTGGGAGTTGGTTCCTAAGACCATCTCCGCCGGAATGGGGAAATGCTAAATATAGCATAATTGGGTCCGTGAAATGGTAAATGATTGCTATATTTGGCTAAATATAGCATAATGCATCGGCTGTGCACGGCCAATTCTCAGAACATCGGCCTTCTATTATGATTTTTTTTAAAATGTCATAGAAGATACACAGAATATCGGCCGTGAGTTTTTTCCCACAGCCGATACTAGGTGTATCTTCTGTGTCCATTTTAGCTTCTCCTTTACCTTTTCCGGTGTAAACAAAATTGAAATGGTAGGCTAAATATACACTTCTAGCCTACCATTTTAACTTGCTGCTGCAGATGGTCTAACAAATTAACTCAAAATTATATTTACAGATTTATTTATTTCACCTAGGTGTTTCACCTGGCCATAAAGCAGCATTGCAACAACAAATACAGCGAATTTATGACAAAAAACTCATCAACATGAGTCTATAAATTTCAAATAATTACACAGTGATACGTAAAATTCAATGGAGAAAAGTGATGAAAACAGTCACAAGACTCACCTCTTCAAACTCACTTGAGCACTGACGAGGGCGTAGAATTAGAGAAGAGTATATAAACCCTAGATCTAGGGTTTATCGCTCTAAGTTGAGAGATTCTTATTCACAATTAAGATAAGAGCCAAGAGGACACGATTATCATACAATTAGGAGGAGATTGGCGATTTTCGCGAGTTTTGAACTGAAGCGGAGAATTGGGGGCGATCGGGTGATCGTGAAAATAATATAATAATAATATAATACTAAGGAACAGAGTGATTGATTATTTTCCCGCCAAACAATTGTTAATGTTGAAAAAACAAAGCAGTTACTATTTACACTTTATAAAATACTCAGTAATATTTTATTTTTTATTCACTTAATAACGGATGAATAAATGCATATTAATATATACTTACATACTCATCCGATAATAAGTTAGTATATACTTACATACTCGCTCGATGATAAGTTAATATATACTTATATACTTGTCTGATGACAAGTGAATAAAGCATTTTCAAGCACTTACTTGCTTGTCATTGAACGAATAACATGCACTTATTCACTTGTCATTGGGCGAATAAACAAGTGGAATGTTTTCAAATATTTTGTGGTGTGCAAATTGCAGTCACCAAAAAAAGTCATGTTGTTTTGGAAATCAAATGTAGATATGGCAAATTTTACTTTGCACACTATATATATATGCTAAAGATGCTCGTGCTTACCTAAACGTGTACCGAGTTTTCGTTGTGGAACCTATACCAAATAAATCCATCCCAAACCTAAAGTTGTTGAGTATATATACCAAAATTTAATATAAACACCAGATTAGAAAGAATCCGACACTCAACGTGCATATTATCAGCAAAATATCGTGGATAATCAAAGTATAAATTGGAAATTAACAAATACAAACAAAATGGAAATCGAGTCTTGTGTTTCACACAATCTCCTTAAAACAATTATGCTACCTCCTGTTGTGCTTTAAGGCTTGCAACGGTGTTTGTCTCCCAAAATAAAACGGTGTAAAGAGTGTTGATCTTTGCACTTCGGTGTCACTCACTGAACGAATGTATTTTATGTTTGAACTTTATCGCCAACCAAAGCAAAGCTAATTTTAAAGGAAAAAGAAAGAATTCATGAAAGTTATACGTGTTTGAATGTGTAGAATGAGGTTTAAGGACTATTAATTTATACAAGGAGAGGAGCCTTTATTTATAATTGCATGCATTAACCCAAACGTTTTGGGTGTTAATTGCAAGAATTAATTCAAAATGCTTTGGGTGTTAATTACAAGAATTAATTCAAAACGTTTTGGTGTTTGAATTTTAAATCTCATTTTAAAGCCATTCAAACAAAAAAATGGGTAGCATTTCAGTGGTTAATATAACAGTTTTAAAAAACTGTTTGTATAGAAATGGAGACGAAAAATTAGCTTTGGGTGCAAAATATGACCCCGCACAAGTGGCCATTTTCAGAGTGACATTCGCAGGTGCAGGCGCACACGAGTCGCATGGTTCGAAGTGGAACCGTGATTCGCACCTCTTTGTGGGGGCAAAAGAGAGCCTTACTTTTCTTCAATGCTTAACAAACTCTTAAGGAGTGATCTCTTATAAGTCGATCAAGTTTTTTCCAAAGTTCCCATTTTCCATCTCAAGTAGCTCACTTTGAGTGACAATTTCTCATGCACCCCATATTTGTTTTGAGGAAACAAATATACGATTTAGATGTATTCACGAAGGAGAACACGAATCTATAATTACCTTTCATAACCGAGTTTAAATCTCATTTAAAACTACCCTCAAACCGGCTTAAAAATGACTTTTATACCCATTTTTTTCCGACACATTTTGTTTTGAAAAATTTGAACCTACTCCATTTTCATATACATAAACCCAAACTCGATACTCGACCCCAACCCACTCACGTTGCGTTGTAATTATAATATACTATAAAAGCATATAAAGAAATATTGATATATTTTTCTTCGACGGCTCAAAGGGGTTCAATTTATATATATGAAACCAACCCAAACTTATGCCTAGTCTTTGTTTTGAACCTGTATTTACATCGGTCTTGTTAAAATCCATCCTAAACTTGACTTATTAGGGAGATTTTAATCTATAGAATATTTATTGTGAAACCAATATGTGTTAGCCGCTGATTAGAAAGAATCCAACTAAATAATGCAATTTGAACCTCCACCATTCACTATATGCATATGCTTGAACTTAGTATGTCCTCTGAATTGACCCGACACATTGTAATTAGATGAAATTATAATTGTATTTAAAGAATAATTATGATATTCAAAATCGAGTCAAGAGAGATTAAACGGGTTAATCCAATAAATTTTTTAAATAAAAAATAAACATAAGTTTTTTAAATAAAAATAAACATTATATAAGAATTGGAGTAGTAAATTCGTACGTTTTATATTATATATTATTTTTGGAAAAATGATTTTTTCAAGTTATTGAAACATAGTAAGGAATATAGTTTTTTTCTATTAATAAATATTTAGTCCTTTTTTGGAAACAAATAAATCAATTATGTAATATTTGTCCATCGTTAATTATATTAAAAACCTTTGTAATTTAGTAATAAATAGATAATTAAAATAGAAACAAATTTACATTTGAATATCTTTGAAATACTTACAAATCTAACGAACTATATATATAGGCATAACAATGATTTAAATTACCAAAATGCCACAACTTATGTAAGTCATTAGATTAACATATAATCATATAATGATAAATCCTAACCACCAATTAGGAAGATAAATAATTTTCTTGGTGATTTATTAATAAAGTAGATATGCTCGTGCCCATGGCACTACCGACTTGAACTCATGCTGAGTTTCCAAAAATCCGTCCAAAATTTAATTCATTAAACTGATGTCAAGAGATGCCGAATGCCGTTCTACAAAAGTGCACCCACTTATTTTCAATATGCATAACCCTAACTCGATTCTCGAAGTTGTCCATCTGGCGGCATTGCAATTATAAGATACCAAAAGCAATATAATATCCTTTTATGACCGATTTATAACTACCCATTAAGGTTTTATCAATACCCAAAAATATCGTGCCGATTTTGTGTTGTGTTATTATGGCGCATAATAAATAATCAGGCATTCTATACAGGTATTTAAAGAAAAATTGTTATATTTAAATCGGATCAGATCAAACAAGTTAAATATATGCGAACCTGAACCCGGCCTAAGCTCGTGTTGGGTATCTTTTGGAACCTATGCATATTAACCCCATGCCTTAAAAAGTTCATTTCCATCACGACTTATCAAAGAGATTTTCTAAAGAAACCTTCCCAAATCCAATTCGTGAGGGAGATTTCATAAGTCGCTGAATATCTATACCAAAATTCACTATAAGTACTAGTTAGAAAGAATCCATCAAATTGTATAATTTTTATTTTGAAAAACTTGAACTCACTTGTTTTCAATATGCATAGCCCGAATTCGGTACTCAAACTCGATCCATTTGGCAGCATTGCAATTATAAGATACTACACGACTTGTAATATATATTGATGACCTATTTATAATTACCCACTAAAGTTTCACCTATACCCAGAAAATTCGTGCAGATTTTGTGTTTTATGTTATCGTGTTGTGTAATAAATTGTCAGGCTTACTATAAAGGTATTTGAAGAAAAAATATTATATTTAGGTTAGATCAGGTCAATGGGTTAAATTTATGTTTATCTGAACCCGACCTAAACTCGTGACAGGTATTTGTTGTGAAACTCATATTCGCCTTTAATCTCGAATTATTTTAAAGATCCTAATCCGTATGAAATATATATATATAGTGAAATTCAATAGGCATGAGCCACAGATTAAAAAAATCTGAGCTAATAAGTGAAGATTTTATTTTGAAAACTTAAATCCTGACCTATAGGTTACATTGTAATTATATGGTATTATAATTATATTTGATGAAAAATTACTATATTAAAATCATGTAAGAATGGATCGAATGGGTTTATCTAAAAAGAATCTTAAATAAAAGATATACATTATTGTCATCCTAATTAATCTAAATTCATTTGGATAAAAATTGAAAAAAATCAATTTTGGCACGTTTTATATTATTAATTTTTTAAATAAATAAATTATTAAGATATTGAATATAATTTAGTAATAAAAGTTAATCAACCAAACATATTTTGTAATAATAAATAATCTTATTTGGAAACTAAGAAATTAAATATTTAATGATCCAAAATATCCCACATCGATAGTGTATTTGGAATATCCATGGTATACATGTAGGTGCAATGACCCTAAATTACAACTTGAGCTAGCCATTGTGGTTGAGAATTCGGGTGGTTACATATGATACTAGAGCAAACCCAGTACCACTACTAATTCAGGTGCAGATATTGTTTATGTCGCTAAAAGTAGCTATAGTCAAGATTTACGTCAATGATTTAACGGGGGACTGATTGTAACGACTCAAAATTTTCCACATTAATAATGTAATGGAAATGTCCTTAGTATATATGTACAAATAATGAACCTAACTTACGACTTAGGCTAGCCATTTTAGGGTAGAGCCTGGGTGTTTACATATGGTATTAGAGCGGATTCAGGACCACTACCACATGAGGTGCAGATAATATGGATTGGGTTTGGGTGGTTACATATGATATTAGAGCGGATTCAGAACCACTACCATGTGAGGTGCAGATAATATGGATCGGGTTTGTGTGGCAAGCCAGAATTGCTCATGTGATGTGCATATAATATGGATCGTGTTTATGTGGCTGATGGATGGTGAGCTAGAATAACTGGATGCGGCTAGCGATATTGTAATGGGAAAGTTGAGCTAGAATTACTGGGTGTGGCTAGCGATATTGTAATGGGAAAGTCTTTGGTATATATGTAGGAACAATGAACCTAACTTATAACTTGGGCTAGCCATTTTAGGGAAGAACGCAGGTGACTACATATGGTATCAGAGTAGACCCAAGACCACTACCACGTGAAGTACAGATATTGTGGGTCGTGTTTGTGTGGCTGATAGCGAACCGAAGTCGCTGGATACTGTTAGCAAAAGCCTAGATAGTTGTGTGTGACCCCGACCTGATGAGAACGTCGACAATTTAACTGGGGGAGATTATAACAATCCAAAATATCTCATATCGGTAATGTAATAGGAATATCTTTAGTATATATGTAAATGCGATAACCTTAAATTACAATTTAGGCTAGCCATTTTGGGTGAGAACCTGGGTGGTTACAAAATAAATTATTCAATCAACCGACCCATTGACCTGTAATTTGGACCGGATCGACAACTTTGGTCCTTTAATTTTTTAGACCGAATTGGACCTAAACTATAGATAAGATTGGACTGAACTGAATACTTGTTTAAAGGGTTGGTTTCGACAGGTCCATCAGTATGGGCCTGTTGTAAAATGAGTTTGTAATAGAACAACAACAACACAGCCTAAAGACGCAAGAAAACAAATAGGAAAAAAATAGAAACCCAAAACGCATATGTCTGTTGAACAGCGAGATTTAAAACAGAATAATATACTCTTCAAGTTTGTTGTGCAAGTGGGAAGTGCAGCTGTAATAACCATGTGACAAAATTATCTACCATAACTTAATATTAATCATTAAGGTTATTATTAGAGATTCTAAGGTTCTATTATCAACGTACCCAAACTAATTTCACCACCCTTTAGCAATGTTCCCCCTCTATGTTTAGCCATTTGAAAGCTCCACTTCAGCTAATTCATGGAGGTGTAATATCTAGTTTGCTAGTGTAATAAGTTGAAGTGAAACAAGAGCTTACCTTAATCGTTGGACACGGAATAAGGAGAATGGAGAAAGCGACGGTGGCGATCGTGAGGAGAGGAGAGGGGAGAACGGTGGCGTTTGTTTGAGAAAAAGTGAGGAGAGGGGAGAATGCCGGAGATCATGACTCGGGAGGAGATGGGAGAAGTGGAGAATGGTGACAAAAAAGATAGAATAGGGGAGCTACGTAACTGTGTTATTTTTATTTTTTTAAATGGTGCAAATGATTAGATGAATTAGGGATTTAGGGTTAGGTTAGATGAATTTTAATTAAATTAAAGAATAGGTGAAGTTAATGTAACTTGTTGGTTATATAAAGGGTGAAAGACAAGTATTATACTAACATCACAGAATATATATATTTTAACAATATATATAATTGGTTCGGTTTTATGGGTTTTTTAATTTATAAGACCTATGACTGACTCGAACTAAATCAATCCACTCAAAACTAGACCGAACCGACTTGTAGCAAATATCAAAAACAAAAAATACCTTACGATTCGGTTCAATTAATTTGGTCAGTCTGGTCGGTTTGATTTGGGTTTTGCACACATATTTAAAATATCCAAATATTTTGTACTTAGAAGAATACTCTAGAATTATATGGAATTGTATAGGATTATAAGAAAATCTTAGAATATTCCAAAGAATCAATCCAGACCGTCGATTAGGTCAGATCTCCACTATCCATTAAGGAGGTGGAGAGCCTATAAATAGTTGAAGCCCTCGTTTGTACCAAACCATCAACTTTCTCAAATTAATAGAAAGCTTTTTACTATTAGGTGCATTAGAAATATATAGAATAAAAAGATACTTAGTGCAGTCAGTGTATAAACTAGAACCATAATATAAGATAGCAATGTGATGAGTTTAAATGTACTACTTAATTAATTGAGTCTCTTTTATCATACATGTATTGGCATATGTCTATTTGTTTGTATGAGTGTTCATTTTGAAGGAAAAGAGATAAAGTTAGGGCTGGTTTGGTTGTCCGTCGAATTGTGAATTATACAATTTGCAATTCTTACATTTTTTTTTGTAAAACTTGATCAATTGTAAATATGATATTTGAAGTTGATTCATTAAATCTCGAATTAAGTCGTTTTAAGAAGAAAAAAAGAGAAAGAGAGGCCACCATTGATGATCAATTATAGAGCCTGTTTGCCGATAGCTTGGTTTAGTGGTAGCATAAAAACTCAGCATTGAATAATGCAGACATATCAATTTCCATTACCAATTACTTTTTATTTTATTTTTTTGAATTTTAGATTGGATTGCTGCCTCCATTTGTACCATTTCCTCAAGCATTTGTTGTAGTGATCATAGTTGCTCCTGTATATCAAAAGGTTGATTATTTCACTTTTAGGGAGGGTAAGAATTCAGGTTCCTAAAATTACACATCATTTATATTATTTTTAAAGCTCTCATTTTTTTCTCTCATATGTGGACACTCTTCCTTTCTCTCTAAAAAGAACGCACATAACTCATTCTTTTTTGCTTACGAGTGTTTGGGAATTTATATTTTGGATTTGTGTTAATTTATAGTATAGGTGCATTGCTTTCAGCAAATTAACAATATATATTGAAAAATTCAGGGATCGTATTGACTAGGTTGATTTTAGGGTTTTGATAAAAAATAATTTGAGATTTGATAAACATAATTAAAACCCTAAGTCTAATCAATTTTATTTTGAACCCTGTGTTGTGTTGTCTAACAATTATATCAAACAATCACACAAAAAGCAATTACACAACACCAGAAATTTACGAGGTATCCCAATTTGCGTAAAACTAATCCTCGGGACTAACTGACAATGCTTCAATATAATCAAAACGAAATTACAGACTCGATGACTTACAAAAATTGCTTTCCCACAATTTACGCAACATTCTCGTCAATCCCTTGAACGTAAAATCTAACCGCAGCTGGCTTAGCGTAGCGCTTCCCACTTTTTCGGCTTACCCGTCGCATCCTTCCACGCACTTGATCATAATCCTTCCACCTCATCTGTAATTTCCCTTATCGCGCGTTAGCCACTTCGCTCACCTCGTCTTCAATGGCAACCGAAGACACTCTCACAGGACCGTACACGTTTGGAACCCTAGTTCTTAAAATTGAAGAGCAATAGAATCTCCTATGGCATGTAAGAAAAACCTAGGTCGTGTTTCAAAACTCTCAAAAATTGATTCTAGCGTTTGGATAATTTTTGCCTCAAAAAGCTCTTTAGAATCATCTCTTTTTGACCATAAATTGTTAAATTTATAGAAAAAATATAGTCAAATTCTCTTTTAAAATAGGTTAAAAATATTAAAAAAAAATTACAATAAAAAATTGTGCTCCAGAATTTATAAGTCGGATTGCTACAAAAAGTATTATAAATACCGGTACAAAATCTTGGATTTCTATTCCATTGGCCAATTTACTGTTAGACCGGTACACATTAGCAATTTGTGTACCGGTCCTCCTTTTAATTCAATTACACGTCGCTTAGCTTAAAAGATGGGCTTGGCCCATTAAGGAAAATGGCTGCGCGTGAATTGAGAGGTGGTGCTCGTTGGTTTTTAAATAAAAACTGACATTTCAACCTTTTCTTTTTTATTTAATAAAATTATTTATTTAAAAATTCTTTTATTTTTATTTTCTTTTTTACTTTATTCCATCGTATTAAGTTCATTTGGACACCAATTCGACTCAAATTTTAGAGGCAATTTTATGGAACATGTTAGACATGAAAAAAATAAATTTTCTCAATAATTTGTGTCAACTGGTTTTCTCGAGTTTCGATAGAACTCGGTAAAATACTTAAAAATAGATTTGACTCAAAAGACTTTTAAATTCGAATTTTAAGCTCAACCACCACCTATATTTTGGGTCAAACTATATACTCAACTTATCTTAGGTCCTGAATTATGTGCGATATATCCAGTAAGTTCGACAAGCTTCCGTTAATTGTTGTGTCTTCAGATCTTCAATTCGACTCATACAATTACAACGGGAAAAGTGTTTTTGACATTGGAATCAAGCCAACTAAAAATATAAACCTAACAGATATGATTGTTATAATTAAAATAGTTAGCAAAGATTTAAGTGTGAAATTAATGGAATTGTTGTTGGTTGAGTACCTGAGGTTTAATTTGTGAACTTGTGATGGTACTTTAATTAAAGCTTTATTATAAATGTATGAGCTAGCTGGCTTACTTGGTCTACTTTGGAAATGCTCCCACTAGTTTTCTACTACTAAATTACCTGGCCTAGCACTTTCCTTTAAAATTAAATGGCATGCATATTCAGCTGAAACCGGCCCATGGCTAAAAATTCCCCATTTTTTCCTTGCAGATACTTGTCTGATGCATAGGGGCTACTTATTATTGGAAAACTGCATCCATCTGAGTGCTACGATGCTAAACAACAAGTAGATTACACCATATCACAATTATTCATGTAAAATGAAAGGGCTATGTTTTGAATAAAAAAAATTATTCGATCTATGTAGGCTTTGCCATTTGAAGTTGCAAATATAAATCACACAGAACAACTAATTGTAATATATAACAAGAACTCATGCCACCTGTACAATAAACACTGTCGCTTGCCTAGTGTACTTTGCTTCATGGGTGACATGCTTTTCATGCGTGCGGAAAAGTTCACTAATCTTGTGATCGTTTTAATATTTAGCCTACTTGAACCATAAATGTATATCATAGTTCTATAGATAATATCATCAAGAATTCAAGGATGACAAGGAAATTTGAAAATTCCTAGCAAAGTCTTTGTCGGATGTGTACCACGAATGCCACTTGTTATTTGTCTATTGGTTAGTTGTTTTATGTATTTCATTCAAGTTTTAGGTTACCCGCATACATTGGGGGGGGGGGAGAACTAATGGATTAGTGGATAGCCTATATATATATATTGATTCAAGATACACTTCGATCTCGAAAACCAATATGAAATATTTATTGCAATAATCTTGTTTTATAATTGATTGAGGTTGTGTACAGCTAGGCCAATGTTGGGTAGCAGATATTCTAGCTAGCTGCCCAAGAGGGATTTGCACTAGCTAGGTAATTAATTCCATATACAGAGCTGGGGGACAAAATAGAAATATTTTGTTTTCTATGATATATTGGTCGTAATAACGGTCAAAATCCGTTACTGATTCCAGTAACGTTTCACAAAATATGTCTGTTACTACATGCAATAACGGTTTTAATGTGTTACACGAAAGAATTTAAATAATAATTAAATAAAATCTAGTGATGGTCTTTTAATTATAGTAACAGATTAAAAGCATGACAAAAAATCAATTTCTCAACAGTCTTGAAGATGTTTGTCACGGTTAACATCTGTTACAAACGTAAATATAATAATGGTTCTTAATTAATTTCAGTAACAATTGTTATATATCCGTTGCTGTGTCAATTGCTATGCCTAAATAGTAACGGACATTTTGCATTACTAAAATTTTCTGTAACGCAAAATGTATGTTACAAAATGCCTATTTTAGTGTAGTGTTTATATAGGGTTAGGAGAATGCTACTACAATAATGGAAAGAGATAATTATAATAAGGAAAGAGATAATCATAAATCAATCTAATATATAAGCTACCAATCTATTAGATAATTGATATATTACAGATTGAGAAGGTGTTAAGCACCCGCTCCCCCATTTCGGTCTCTAGTGGTCATGTTTGTTTATTATATATTAGAAAACTTGGATGCTTTTATTGATTTTCTAATGCTTTATGGGAACATCTTATTGAAAAACCTAATTTGGGTGAAATCGATAGAAGGGATAAAAACCTTGTATTCCTAGAACTGATGATTTTAGTTTTGTCATAATCTGATTTACTAGTGACAAAGTTATATCTATCCATTGAAAACGAAAGATTAACTCGGTATTGTTTCCTTAAAAAACAATACTAAATAACTCATTTAATTGTTTTGAATCTTTAGAAAAGTTCGAGTCTTATTGGAATTCATTTGATATAAAATTGCACTCTTGAGGAGAGTGTATCGTATATATCCCAGTCTATATGAAGGACATGATATATCTGGATGACAGTCTTTCGTAAAAGCTTATTAGTCCAGGTTTTGAAAAGATTGGTTTTGTTTGGACGATAATAGTTTTACTTCTTATGGTTTTCAAAAAGGTTCTACCAGTGTTTTGAAAGGATGGTATTAAAAGCAATTGAGAATTTGTAAACAATAAGTTCATTCAACTAAAAGTGGACAGAATAACAGTTGCAATAAGTTTACATTGCGAATAATTTAAACACATATTCAATTTATATAATTGTGAGAATCCGCAAATGCGACCCCCCGGGTCTCGTCCCCGTTCGTGGTGGTCTGAAGCGTCGGAAGGGATTCCGTCGCTCCATTTGCTTGGAGTTGTTTGATGATTCATATCGGGTGTCCTTACGTCTATTCTAGATGCAAAGGGGTTCGTTCAGAGTCGCCAGTACGTTTTACGAGAAAACGGACAAAAAGGTTGTGTAAGGGGAAAGGCTATAGACAAGCCTTTCTTTACACGTTTGTCTGCGAAACCAGGTTTCTATAGGGTTCGGGAACTATATTACGGTTTGGGAAGGTGTTAAGCACCCATTCCGCCCTTTCGGTCTCTAGTGGACTTATATGTTTATTCTATGTTGAAAAACTTGGATGCTTTTACTGACAGTCTACTACTTTTCAAATGAAAACCCTAATTTCTGGGGGAAGACGGGAAAGGGATGAAAACCTTTGTGTTCCGAGATCCGATGTTTTATTTATTTGAAAAGATGTAAATACACATGACAAAACCTTTTATTTTGAAAGAGTGTCCCGTATTATTTCCTCAGATAATGACGGTTTTCTTGTATTGGGTTTACTTTTGTGAAAGTTCGGATCTAATATCGGGACTAACTTAATATAGAATCATGACTCTTGAGAGGAGAATTATCAGACACATCGCAGTCTATAGAGAAGATAGGATATGTTGATTTTTAATTCCTAAATAAGTCTTTATCAGTCCGGGTTTTGAAAACAGAATTTTATCCGGACGATAACGTACTTATTCTTCTGGTTTTGAAAATGGTTTTATCAGGGTCTTTTGTGTCGAAAACGATAGACTATTTGTAACTTGACAATAAGTTTATTCAAATAAAACGTGGACAGAATAACATAAGTAAAACAAGTACACAGATATCTAATTTTAAAGACTAGAAGGGACTTTCTTTACCTTCCTGACGAGAATAATAATAAGAAAGAAAATATAATACGGCAGAGGGATCTCTGGCGATAATAATATTCTCTTTCTTCAGATATTTCCGAGAAATCGATTCCGGAGACGGGACACGTCGAGTGTCGAGGATAGATTCGATAATTCTTCAGAAATAAGATAATAGTAGAAAAGTGCTTGATAAAAATCAAATCTAAAGCTCCAAATTCTCAGATTCCAATTGCTGCCCTTGAACCCTTGGGGGTGTTGGCCTATTTATACTGCTCGGGGAAGATTGTCGCGCGACATTTCCCCAAAAAAGGCAAGTGTCGCGCGACATATCTGTTTGTCGTGCGACATTCCTGTATGTCGTGCGACAAACGGCTGAAGTGATGGGTCCTGACACTGTGATGTGTCAGAAAGTGGTTGGTCGGGTGCAGAGAGGGATTGTCGCGCGACATAGTGGGATTGTCGCGCGACATAGTGGGATTGTCGCGCGACATTCCAATGATTGTCGCGCGACAATGTGATATGTCGTGCGACAATCCTTCATAAAAAAAGGTTTGTCGCGCAACAAACCCCCCGGGGTAGTTTCGGGTGCTCGGGTGTGTCCTGGACTCCAAAAATAGTAGTCTCGTAGGTCATTAGGGTTCTTGCGGGGGTCACGGATCGGGGTGTCTACAGATCCTCTCGACTCAAGCTCCTTGCTTGCAAGGAATTGAGGCGACTGAAAGAGATCATGATCCATGGCTCCCGCATGAACTCTAAAGAAGTGTTTATGTAAAAAGTGCTTGTGAGTGCCTCCGGAGAGGGCTTCGTGTTTGGTTTTGCCTCCGGAGAGGGCTTTTGTTACCTCATTGCCTCTCTCGAGGGCTTTGACTTGCTCCACTTGCCTCAGATGGGAGGACTACCATTGATCTTTTTCGCGCCTCAGGTGGGAGGACTACCGTTGTGCCTCTCTAGGAGGGCTTCGCCTCAGGTGGGAGGACTACCGTTGTGCCTCTCTGGGAGGGCTTCGCCTCAGGTGGGAGGACTACCGTTTGTGCCTCTCTGGGAGGGCTTCGCCTCAGGTGGGAGGACTACCGTTGTGCCTCTCTGGGAGGGCTTCGCCTCAGGTGGGAGGACTACCGTTGTGCCTCTCTGGGAGGGCTTCGCCTCAGGTGGGAGGACTACCGTTGTGCCTCTCTGGGAGGGCTTCGCCTCAGGTGGGAGGACTACCGTTGTGCCTCTCGATCTGTAAGAAGAAGGAAAAAATGCCTCTGGGAGGACTTTCATGAGTAACTTTTGCCTCTGGAGAGGGCTTGTGATTTTGCCTCTGAAGAGGGCTTGTGTTTGTGATTTTTTTTAAAATTTTAATTTGTCTCTCTTTAGACTGCTAGAGTGAGAGAGAGAAGTTTTTGTGAGGGTGAAAAGAGTTCCTCGAGGTCTAATCTTATCCGAATGTCTGCTTTCCTGTATCTTTCTTGAATTTTGTTCTCATGTTTTCCTCGAGTGAGGGTACTTTTTCTTAGAAGGCAGTTTTCGATTTTCTTTTGCTTTCCGCAGCGTGATGATTCGAGGATTTTCCAAACCATCTCTTCTGTATCGTGCTGAAAAGAAAATTTGTCTGAAAGTCCAATCTCTGATCTCTGTTCTTTTCTCAGTTTCTCTTTTTGGTGGGCCCAACATCGTTTTCTGTTTTTCGATACCCTTATTTCTCCCTCTTTTGGGAAAGATTTTTCCTGGCCCTCTCTGTTTTTGACCAGGAGTCTTTTCATCCCTTTGTCGTGATCAGGAGCCTTACTCACCCAAAACGAAGCCCTGAGCCGATTTGGCCTAGCTGTCACTTTTGGTGTGGCTCTCCCTGCCACTCTGCATTTCTGTTTCTCTCGCTTGCCTTGGGCGCTCATGCGGGTTTCTCCTCTTTTCTACTTTTTCAATTTTTTTTATCCCCGTCTTATCCCGCTATTCTACTTTTTCTTAATTGATGGTCTCGGTCTTTCTGTGAGATCAGAGACTACTTTTAATCGTAGCATTCCGCTCTCGCATTTTTCCGGGGAGATGATTTGGAAGTTTTGCTCGTTGAAATCTTTATCATGGGTGTGCGGTTTTAGCAATCTTTTCGAAAACTGCCCCTCGGAAGTCCTCCTGCAGGAGGTAAAAAATGAGAAAAAGGTCAAAAAATCAGGGGGGGATGGGAGATTGTCGCGCGACACTTCGGTGGGGAGCCCTTTGTCGCGCGACAATGTGGCCATTTGTCGCGCGACAAACTGACCCACTATATAAGCCTCCTGCTGAGCTCATTCCACCTCATTCTCTCCTTTCTCTTTCTCTCTCTAGCTCTCCTTCTCTCTTCTTCTCTTCTCTCCCAAGCGCGGAAGCTCTGCCGTGTTTTTGACTTTTGCGACATTTTCACATATATTCTACCTATACCGATGGACCCTGCTCATCTCGACCGATTGGAGGGTGATCAGGAGGAGGTCACCTTTACTGACGCTCAGGGCGTTCTCCGCTGCAGCCCTCATCACGACGACTGGGCGGACTTGGACTGGTATGATGAGGATGGGATAGACCGCGGTCGGGCGGTGGTCTATCGGGATGCTATCCGAGCTGCTCCGGTCCCGGATGTCCCGTGGCTTTTGATGGAGCCTGTCTCTCACGAGATTCGTCGTCGATCTCTGGTATGTCTTCTTTCGTGCATTTATCTGTTCTGCTTCTTGTCGTTTCCTGTATTCGTTTTAGATAATGTTAGTATGCATGTCTGCCTAGGAGTAACGCCCGATTTTAGCGAACACATACTTTTACCTGTGATATCTCTTAGTTTTTAGGAAAAATACATAATCTACCCCTATAACCCTATATCTCTCATAATTACACCAAAGTACCCTCAGGTTTGGAAAATTACATAATTTACCCCTATAGCCCCATAACTCTCATAATCACACCAAAGTACCCTTAGGTTTTGGAAAATTACAAAATTTACCCTTATAGCCCTATAACTCTCATAATTACACCAAAGTACCCTCAGGTTTGGAAAATTACATAATTTACCCCTATAGCCCTATAACTCTCATAATTATACCAAAGTACCCTCAGGTTTGGAAAATTACATAATTTACCCTTATAGCCCTATAACTCTCATATTTACACCAAAGTACCCTCAGGTTTGGAAAATTTACATAATTTACCCCTATAGCCCTATAACTCTCATAATTACACCAAAGTACCCTCAGGTTTTGGAAAATTACATAATTTACCCCTATAGCCCTATAACTCTCATAATTACACCAAAGTACCCTCAGGTTTTGGAAAATTACATATTTTACCCCTATAGCCCTATAACTCTCATAATTACACCAAAGTACCCTCAGGTTTGGAAAATTACATAATTTACCCCTATAGCCCTATAACTATCATAATTATACCAAAGTACCCTCAGGTTTGGAAAATTACATAATTTACCCTTATAGCCCTATAACTCTCATAATCACACCAAAGTACCCTCAGGTTTGGAAAATTACATAATTTACCCCTATAGCCCTATAACTATCATATTTACACCAAAGTACCCTCAGGTTTTGGAAAAATACATAATTTTACCCTTATAACCCAATATCTCTTTCTCTTGTCTGCAGTGGGTTGGCCGGGGTTGGGGTTCTCCCAACACTATATCTTCGGAGTGGCGACGGGCACCGGCCCCTGTCCAGGAGTTGATTCTTGCGACTCCTTTTGGCTCCCTCTTCGACGCCCTCCCGGAGCGGGTTTCTAGGGCGGCAGTTTTGGTGTCGGCCCTGGCTTGCCATTGGTGGGATACTACTCATACCTTCCATTGGAGCTAGGGTGAGATGACGATGACACCCCTCGATCTTTTTGCTATGACCGGGATTCCTTCAGGGGGGTCCCTATTCAGATCGATGTCCCTTTGCGTCTGACAGCAGAGGGTATCGTTAGTGCGCTTGGATGGTTCCCGGAGCGGCGGAGTTCCGGCGATACGATTCCTCGGGGTGTCTTGGTTACGCGGCTAGTCGTAGAGAGAGCTCGGTTAGTTGCTTCAGGAGTTCCTATGACCCGTCAGGAGGCGCGCCAGTATGCCCGCGTCCTTCTTCTGTTGACACTCCATGATTTGTTCGAGGCACGTGGCGGGGACACGGCTCACCTTTGGTGGTTGCCCTATCTTCGGGACTTCAGCCTCATGTTTGACTATGACTGGGGAGGCTTCATTCTTGCAGTCCTCTATGATGCCATGGACCAGGTCTCTCGCCATTTAGCCCTGAACCTCAAGGGCTTTTCTCTGCTGTGGGAGGTACATACTTTAGTCCTTTTGTCCTTGCTTCAGTTCTTTACATATTACCTGTTGATCATTGCTGATTTCTTTTATCTTTCCTTTTCAGAGCTGGTTTGTTGCTTATACCCGCCTGGGTCGTGCCCAGGTGGATCTCCTCGTTGAGAACGAGGACCAGTTTCCTTTTCTCCGCCGATTCATTGCGGGGAACTATCGGGCTCCCTATGTATACCGGACTCGGGAGACCGGAGCTGCTGCCGTTCACGACCTGTTGGAGGAGCAGGTAAATATTTTAGTTCTCTTGTTCTTTTATAGTTAAATAGAATATATAAATTATTGGAAAATAAAAAACTTGTTTTCTTTTCAGGTTGAGTGGGCTCCTTGGGGTGATCTGAGTCCCCATTATGGATATGGCCGCGCCTTGACCGCCTCGAGGACTAGGCGGCTTATCCGGGATGAGTATGGCCTTCTCTTCTATTTGGGCGAGAAGGTCATTCGCCAGCACACGCCGTCCCAGTGGCCTCGTGTTCCATTATTCCCTCCTGTTCTGATGAGGCGGACGGGCGAGATCGATCCGGTGACGGTGCAGGCCTTGGTTGACGGACTCGGCTTCCAGACGTTCGTCGAGGAGGGAGACTACCCCGTTTTTGCTGCCCGTTATCTGATGAGGGAGCCGAAGGGGACTCGGGGACGGGTCTTCTATGAGAGGTACCGGGCACTGGGAGGTGATCCCAACTACATACGGGGACAGACCCATTTAGATAGGGCGGTTCCGGGTCACTTGCCACCTGTCCCCGATCAGAGGGACAATATTTCGGATTCTGAGGACGAGGATCCTGAGGGAGAGAGGGATGTTCCTGCTGCGGCCGAGGACGGTGGTCGGCCAGAAGGCGAGGGAGGTGATGCGACAGCTGTTCCGGAGCCGTCGCCTCAGGCGACACCTGTGAGGGAGCAGTGTACTGAGGGTTTCGAGTTTCCCACCGGCCCTTCTGTGTCTCCGGGGGTCCTTTTTGCTGCTGCTGAGGCTGCTGAGGGGAGAGCGGGATTGTCTGAGAGGTCCTGGGAGCCTGCGGACCTTGGGGCAGACTATGAGCAGTTCGGGCGGACTCCTCCAGCTGCGGTGGCTACTCCTTCCAGTGGGGTACCTCCTTTGAGGGCGACGGCCGTAGTGGATCCTCCGGGGGTCCGTACCTACGCCACGTTGACTCCCCTTCCGGCAACTGTCATGGGTCCTCCTGCCCGATCTCCAGGTTTAGGGGGTTCTTCATCCCGGCCTCCCTTGTTCCCGATCCGTGAGGAGGGCGGGTCCACTTCTGTTGGTGTTCCGGCGGGGTTATCTATTCCGTGGGTAGATCTACCCCCACTCCCCAGGGACATCTCTTACGTTGGCGCTGGATTACGTCGATATCCCGTCCCAGAGTACCCCCTTCCTGAGGATACTTTTGACTATCTGGGTGGTCGCCCTGATGACGAGGTACTTTCTTCAACTTCTCTTGATACCCTTACATCTATATCTATCTATTTTGATTGTGCTGATTCTTTTTATCTTATGTCTTTTTACAGCGGGTGAGTGTACGGGTGGCAGACCTACGGGCTTGGCACGCCCAGTATCTTTACAGCTGGAACCTGCTCCAGTACGTCGGTCGAGACCCTCCGGCCTACATGCGTGATTATCAGAGGGCTATCGACGTCTCCTTACGGCCGGACGACCCCCTGACCTCCTCTCATGTTCGGTCGGAGTCTAGGCGGAGTAGCAGTCAGACTTCTAGGCGATCCCGATCTTCGGTGATCCGTCCGACGGCACCGGTTCAGTCTACGGGTCCTTCCCAGGCGGCAGCTCCTCTTGCTCCCAGCGTCCCAGTCGTTGATCTTACTCCCGAGGAAGGCTCGGGTGATAGCGGGAGCGTGTCAAAACGCGCCCGAGTAGATTAGTTTTCCCTTTCTGTATTTAGTGTTAGTTTGGACAGATATGTATTTATTTTTAGACATGTTTAGACAGATATTTAAAAACTGTTTTTTTATAGGATTTATAAAATATCTTTATCTGTGTTTGATTATACTTTTATTCTCTGTGTGTGAAAGATATATATATAAGAGTCAGTGATTTAGAAGCCATACCTTGTAGTGTAGTGATATTTTTCCTGTAAACAAAGAGCAAAGTGAGAACAAGAAAGCATTTTTAAAAAATGATTCTTTTGGCAAAAATGACTGTTATGTGTAAGAAAAAACCAAATTAGGGTGACCCCAAAGGGGTTTGTCGCGCGACAATCCCTCCTGGATATGAGTTTGTCGCGCGACAAACAGGTACAGGTCCCTCTTTTTTGCTATAAATACACCCATCTTCCTTCCTTCATCCCCACACCTCTCCACAATGTCTTCCTATCGTACAAACTCTGATTTTTCTTTCATTAATGCTCGGGATGCTTTGGTATCTTCTGAAAACGGCTTGAACTTCGGTGCATTCAGTCCTTTGGCGAGCTGGTGTCATCGCCCTGTAGATTTTTCCTTTTTGTTAGGCGCTTTGCATTTTTGGAGCCCTGTGGATCACCTTTTCCGTTTTGGGCTTGACGAGCTCTGCCCGACTTACGAGGAGTTTTCCTGGCTGCTACGTTCTGACGTCTGTCTCCCGATGGCAGTTCCCATAGAAGAAATCGGTCCCCGTGACATGCTAATTGCTCTGTTAGCCATTCCCCCGGCGGCCTGTGATGGTTTTATTGCCGATGGTTTTCTTGACCTCCATAAAATGGTGAGGTTCTTTCATCGTTATGAAGATAGGGCCTCTTACGGCGTGGGGCGTACTGCAGCGGCCCTGATTTGCCTGGTTTCTGATATGCTGCTGGTGACGGGTTCTTCCCGTGTTGATCCGACTATCCTGAGTCTGATTTACCAGGCTAGAAATGGGGAGTCTATAGTGCCGATCATTCTTGCAGAGACCCTGAATGGTCTTGATGATGTTCAACGGGGGGCCTCGCCCTTCTTCCGGGGGAGTCCGCGTCTGCTATACATGTGGCTGCTAGAGCGCTTTCGATCGGTGGGTTTCAACGGAGCTCGGCTCGACAATCCGACACATTTCTTCCATCGGCCTCTCTTTGGTGCTTTGACCATGTCTTCCTCTGATTGGACGGTATGGTTTTCGGAGAACTTTCGGGCTATCCGGTGGAACATTCCTTGGTGGAAGCTGAGGGCGATGGTACTTAGCACTGGGGGTCAGAACTATGTTCGGCTCCGCGGGCTCTGGTTCACTTCCTTTTATCTCCCTGGGCGTCTTTTTCGGCAGTTTAACATTCCTCAGGAGGTTCCCCTTGGTCTGAACAACTTCTCTTCTGAGTCTAAATTTGTGACCCCACATGTTTCTTTATCGGTAGAGAGGATGTGGCGTGCTCGACTGACTCGTCGGTTCAACTATGCCCGTTTTGGTATTACCCGGCCCCTCCGGGCTGATATCATCCGCTCTTGCTGGCAATCTCTGGAGGGAGAACTGATCGACGACCCCTTTCAAATGGAATGGTTCCGGTTCATGGATACGGAGGCTACTGATGATAACATTGTCTTTGCATATCAGATCTTAGACGAAGCTCGAATCGACTTGGCTATTGAGGACCCAGTGTGGCCAACTCCTAGGGATTAGTTTCTTTCGTATTTGCTATGTCTCCTTTGTACCCTTCGGTGTTCTGAACCACCTTTTAATAATATATGAGGGACTGCTTGCGGGAAATAAATTTATTTACAAAGTTTAAACCGGGCCTGAAGTCACTTCTCAGGTTGCCTTACGTTCCCCTTTTTGATTTTTACAAAGAACAAAAAGTTTTGAGTTGGGGCTCAGGTTTACGTAGTTCTTATTACATGCCACACCTATTGATAATACTTCTTCAGTCGATCCATGTTGACTGGTGAATGTAGTAACTGCCCATCCAAATCAGTGAGTATAGCGGCACCTCCTGTATCGATTTCTTTGACGATGTATGGCCCTGTCCACTTCTGCCCGAACTTACCCCTCGGATCTCTGGCCGGTTCTCGAATTTCTTTCAATACAATATCGTTCTCGTTGATACCCCGAGTCCTTACTTTCTGGTTAAATGCTCGAGCGATTCTCTTCTGATACCCCTGATGGTGGTATGCGGCTTTCAATCTCTTTTCATCTAGTAGGGCTAGCTCGTTGTAACGTGCCTGGACCCATTCCAGTTCATTGACTTGATTTTCTAGTATTACCCTGAGGGAGGGGACTTCTAACTCGACAGGGAGGACTGCCTCCATCCCGTATGTCAGCGAGAATGGGGTTGCCCCGGTGGAGACCCTCTCGGTGGTGCGGTATCCCCACAATGCATATGGTAATTTCTCCGGCCAGTCCCGGCAGGTGTCGGTCATCTTGCTTAGGATATTCTTCAAATTCTTGTTGGCGGCTTCAACTGCCCCGTTGGTTTGTGGCCTATATGGCGAAGATTTGTGTCGGGTGATACCGTATTCTTCCATGACTGTATTAGCTTCTCCTTCGAAGTGGGTGCCGTTATCTGAGATGATCTCGTGTGGGACCCCATATCGGCAGACAATGTTCCTTTTGATGAATCGGGCAACTTTCCTGGCATCCAAGGTCTGGTACGACTCGGCTTCCACCCATTTGGTGAAGTAGTCGATGGCTACTAGTATGAATTCATGGCCGTTGCTGGCTTTGGGCGAGATTTTCCCTATGACGTCGATTCCCCAAGTTGCGAAAGGCCAGGGAGCAGTCATGTTGTACAACTCTTTTGGAGGAAGCTTCTGGGATTTAGCATAGATTTGGCATTTGTGACAACGGCGTACATGGTCAGCACAGTCGGTTTGTAGGGTAGACCAGAAATACCCTTGCCTGATGATCTTGCGGGCAAGTGTATGCCCGCTCATATGAGGTCCGCAATCGCCCCCATGTATCTGATCCATCATTCTAACCGATTCTTCTTCGGTGAGACATTGAAGATGAGTCCCGTCGTAGTTCCTTTTATATAATCTTCCGGCACAGAGTATGAATCCTGATGCTAGTCTTCTGAGGGTGACCCACGTTCTCTTGTCTGTTTCCTCGGGATACTGGTGGTTCTTCAGAAGGTTCCAGATGTCATAAAACCAAACGGTCGAGTCACCGTTTTTTTCAGTTTCTACCTCAAGAGTCATGCAGTGCGCGAGTCCTGATTTCTTTTGTACCGTGAGGGTTATTTCTTCCATCCCCTCCGGAATATCGATCATAGATGCCAGGGTTGCCAATGCGTCAGCAAAACTATTCTGGGACCTGGGGATATAGTAAAACTCCACACGCTCGAACTTTCCTGCGACATCCTCTAGTCGGGCGAGGTAAGGGACTAATTTCTCATCTCTGATCTTCCATTCCTTCAGAACTTGGTGGACCACTAGTGCTGAATCTCCGTATACCTGTATTCTCTTTATACCCTTTTGAAGAGCGATCTCTAACCCGAGTATGCAGGCTTCATATTCAGCCATGTTGTTGGTGCAGAAGAAGTCCAGGCGATATGATACCGGGGAGTGAGTTTGGTCTGGAGAGACTAGCAGGATACCTATCCCGTTTCCATTCCGATTGGCGGCCCCGTCAAAGTACAACTTCCAGTCTTCATTGATCTCGACGTTCATGATGGTTTCGTCCGGGAACTCGGCTTCTTCTAGCATGTCTCCTAATATCGGATTGTGGGCCAGGTAATCAGCTATGATCTTGCCTTTGACTGCCTTTTGGGTCATGTAGGTGATGTCGAATTCGGAGAGTAGAAACAACCATTTTGCCATTCGGTTCGAGAGAGCCGGTTTCTCGAAGAGGTATTTCAACGGATCGATCCGTGATGCCAGGATGACTGGGAAAACTAGCATATAGTGCCGTAGTTTCTGTGTTACCCAGACGAGAGCGGTACATGATTTCTCCAATGGTGTGTAGTTTATCTCAAACGGGTACAGCTTTTTGCTGAGGAAATAGATGGCCTGCTCCTTCCGGGTATCGGTCAGGTGCTGGGCTAGCATTGCTCCCGCAGCCGAATCAGTGACGGTTAGGTATAGGATTAGTGGCAGTCCGGTCTGGGGCGGGGCTAACACTGGGGGTTTGGAGAGGTATTCTTTGATTCTATCAAAAGTTGCTTGGCACTGGCCGTCCCACTCTCCTGGTGAAGATTTCCTCAGGAGTTTGAAGATGGGCTCGCAAGTCTGAGTGAGCTGAGAGATGAACCTACTGATGTACTGCAGATTACCCAAAAATCCTCGGACTTCTTTCTCGGTACGAGGTTTAGGCATGTCTTGGATAGCTTGAACTTTAGCGGGGTCCACCTCGATTCCCTCTTTACTGACGACATATCTCAGGAGTTTTCCTTTGGTTACCCCGAACACACATTTATGCGGGTTGAGTCTCATCTGATATTGGCGGAGCCGATCAAAGAAGGTTCGCAAGGCTGGTACGTGGCCTTTCCTCTCTTTTGACTTGATTATCATGTCGTCTACATACACCTCTACTTCTTTGTGAATCATGTCGTGAAAGATAGCCGTAGCTGCCCTCTGATACGTTGCCCCGGCGTTCTTTAGCCCAAATGGCATAACGGTGTAGCAGTATGTTCCCCACGGTGTGATGAATGCTGTTTTCTCTTGGTGATCTGGGTGCATCTTGATCTGGTTATATCCGGCAAAACCATCCACAAATGACTTCAGGGCGTGGTTGGCAGTATTATCTACTATCAAATCGATGTTGGGCAAGGGAAAATCGTCTTTTGGACAAGCTTTATTGAGATCCCGGTAATCCACACACATGCGGACTTTCCCATTAGCTTTTGGAACAGGCACGATGTTGGCCAACCACGAAGGGTATTCGATTACCCGTAAGAAACCCACACTTAATTGTTTCATCACCTCTTCTTTCACTTTTAAGGACCATTCTGGCGTAAGTTTCCTCAGCTTCTGCTTGACGGGCCTAAATTCTGGCTTGGTGTGTATCTCGTGCATGACTATCTGGCTGTTCAAACCTGGCATATCCGCATAAGACCAGGCGAAGACATCCACATACTCTTTCAGAGTTTGTGTGAATTCTTCTCTTTCTGTCTCACTTAGGCTTGCCCCAATGCGGACCTCTCTTCTTTCCTCCTCTGTTCCGAGGTTAATCACAAGAGTGTCTCCTTCCTCGCTTTGTATACGCTGCTCCTCCCGTTCCGGGTGTTCGTTCAGTCTTTCTAACTCCTTATAAGCTATTACAGAATTACAAATAACAGGATAACGCAACACAGAGTTTTCTTCATTGATAATAGTGTTTACAGGTACAAGTTTAAAGAGTAAATCTAGGAGTGGCTCTTTCCTAGCCTTACTTTCACTCTCACCTCTCACCCTTACAATTTCACTCTTTTCTCTTTCCCTTTGGTAATCTGGATCAGCGTATATCAGGTGTACGGGGTCATCCCCTGGCTTGTCATCTCCTAGAACCATGATGTCGAAAAGATCTCCGATCATTTCTTCCTCCTTGTCTGTCTTGTCTTCATTTCCTTCTTTCAGCCCGATCGTTAATTTGGTGGAGAAACCATGTTCAATGCTTTCTTTGACATATAGGTCCTCTTCATAGAAGATTTCCCATCCCGGCAGGTTCTCTCCGTCACTGTTTCTCCAAGGTTCCTGAAAACCGCAAAAGGGGAAGTCCTCTCCTTCTTTGACAAAAAACCCGTTCAAAGAGCTGAAACTCGGATACTGATGCCCTCGGCCCCTTTTCTGCTGATCGTCTTCTTCAGTGTGTTGGTACCCCAAACCTTCTATTTCGTACCTCGTTATCGGTTCCAAGGCTTGAAGTAGTCCTGATTGTCCCATTCCTAGGCCGGCTCCAGGTAAATATTTCATCATTCTTAGCATATTTGTAATCTTGGTGCTGAGACCGGGGATATTGTCTAGGGGGAGATATTCGATTATCTGAGTGCTGAGAGTTTGTACTTGAGGCTCATAAGAAAAGCCTCCTAACTGTATGCTCTGGCTCCCGATTCCCAAAACAGGTAACTCCACATCTGCCAAGGTCCTTTCAGGATCTCCTTGGATGGTAATTATGTTCCCTTCAAACGGTATCTTGATCTTTTGGTGCAAGGAGGAGGGGAGTGCTCCTATGTCGTGTAGCCACGCTCTTCCCAGCAGGAGGTTGAAACTGGAGGGAATGTCTATGATTTGGAAATCGGCCGAAAAACTTCCGGGACCGACCCTGAGATCTAGCTTTAGAGAACCCAGAACGGCCCTTCTGGTATTATCATAGGCCCTGACGGTTACGGCGGATGGTGAAAGCTCTGAATCCAAAATACCCAAGCATCTGGCAGTCTTCAGGGGGCAAACATTTATGGTCGACCCATTGTCGATGAGGACTTGTGGCAAGATCTTCCCTCGGGTTCGGACGGTGATGTGGAGAGCCAGGCTGTGTTTTCTCCCCAATGGAGATAAGTCTTCATCTGAAAATGACAGACTTCTTTGGACTGTAAGTGACCCGATCATGTTTGGCAGTTGTTCAGGTGTGGAGTCCGGTGATATCACGGCTTCGTCCAGAAGTTTGATGAAAGCGGTCCTGTGGGGTTTGGAGGCAACCAAGAGGCCCCAAATGGTGATGTGTGCCTGGGTCTTCTTCAACTGCTCAAGCACTCTATCTTCTCCTATTTCCTTAGGTGGCGGTGTTTTCTCAGTATCCGGTGGTGGTTGGTATACCCTTCCTGAACGGGTGATTTGTTGGATCCAAAGGGATGCCGGGTTTGATTCCTCTGAAGTTTCTGACGATTCTGGCTCTGTCGACCAACTGAAAGTCCCGGGGGAGGTTTCTGTCATACAGATTGTCTCCCTGGGGGGGTTTGGGATTTCCATGATTGTTTCTTCTTATTCTGGGTCCATCCTATCCCAGATTTTCCGGGATTGGTTTTGATTGTGAGTGGTTGTGAGATCCCCTGATTTGTTTTTCCTAAACCCTGCCCGGGTAGGAAGTTCATTTTGGCCATCCATTGGTCAATTATTGGATTGAGGCCTGGGGTAACTTGAGCCTTTGCTGGCAGTACAATGAGTGCCCTGTAGGTTGGGTCATCTCGAATGAGCCCCACGGGATCGAAGCCTTCTTCATCAGTGGTCAAGGCATTAATCCCTGCAGGTGGAGCATGGTTAGGAAGTGGATTGTTAGTAACATTGGGCCCGCCGGGTGCGGGGATGGTTCCGGCTTCAATGAGGTCCTGGATTCGATGGCGGAGAGCTAAACAGCGTTCTGTGTCATGGCCTGCCGCTTGATGGTACGCACAGTTCTCATTCATTCTCCAAGTGTTGGGAATAGGGTTTGGTGGGGGGCGTGGGTTGAGTGGAGCGACTAGTCCAGCTTTTTGGAGTAGTTCCAGGCTCTTAACCAGAGTAGTGGGGAGGGTGCAGAAGTTTCTCCTTTTCTTGGCCTCAGTGTTTGAAGAGTCTCCCTGCGTAGGCCAATTCATTGGGGGGACTTGCGGTGACTGCTGGAATGGGTTTTGTTGATACGGGTACGAGCTTAGTTGGTTTACGGCTGGAGTGGCCGTCTTTCTTCCGGCGTAAGAGGCTTTCTTGGTATCGGTTTCAACTTTCTTGGCCAGTTCTTCCTCTACTTGTGACCCCATACTCAACAGGGCTCTGAAGTGTGGGAATACGTGCTTTCCCATGCAACTCAGGACGGCTGGAGTGAAGTTCTTCTGAATGATTTCCAGCTGTTCTTCTTCATCGGGTCGTTTGGACATTTGGGAGGCCATTTCCCTCCAGCGGGTGACAAAGTCGCTGAAGCTTTCTTTCTCGCCCTGTTTGGCCATTTCCAGGTGTTTACGAGTAATTTCCAAATCCTCGTTGGACCCGTATTTGGTCATAAATTCTTTGACGATATCTCCCCAAGTCTGCGTGTGATGCCTTTCTAGACCAAAGAACCATCTCAGGGCGGCTCCCGTGAGAGTCATGTGAAAGGCTTGTGCTAATTCCGGCTCTCCACAACCGGACACTTGCATGGATCTGATGTAGGACTGTAGGTGAGTTTTAGGGGGCGTGGTTCCAGTGAACTTGGTGATGGAAGGGAGTTTGAATCCCTGGGGAATCTTGCTTCTGGGTAGAGGGAGAAGGCATTCATATCCGTGATCTCGTCTGCACCTTTTATTAGGGACACCCCCTTCTGTAGGACCCTCATCTGCTCTTTCAGCTTCTTCATTTCCTCACTCTCTCTTGACATCTCGTCGGGCTGTTCCCGTGCTATTACCGATTCTGCATATACTGCCCGAAGTCGGTTGATGTCTGGGTATTCATTAGGGAGGGCTGCTGGGGCCGGTGGTGGAATGGGTTTTGCGGGAACTTGTGGCCATGGTTGGTATTGGGGGTCAAAACCGGGTTGTATTTGGGGTTGCGGCCAGACTATGGGTGGCTCCTGCTGTTGGTAAGTGGGGCCTGAATCCGGGGCCCATTGGTTCTGATTGTTGGGGTCGGTTTGAACGGGACCAATTACGATAGGGCCCGTTTGGGGTGGATTGGTTCCTTGAACTGGGGGGAGTACTTGTGAAGACTGTCCTTGGTTCGGATCTCGATTCGGTGGTAGTCGATCAAACCCCGGTGGTGCAGTTCGTTCGGCTGATAATTCTTCTATTCGGATCCGGGTACCCTGTTGCTCGTTCGTGAGGTTTGCCAGATCCCTGCTGACGGTCATGAGTAAACGGTGCATTTCGGCTAGGGTTGGCTGAGCTGATGATGCCTCGGCTAGGTTCTGATCTGTCTCTCGATTCTCACGTTCATCGGCCATTTCAGGTGTGCTTGGTCTTACTAGTCTTCCGGTGTGATCACGGCCGGCCCAACCTTCCAGTCTGTTTGTTGCTTCACGACTGTAGACGAAACCACGTGGCGAAGATGAAGGAAGACTGTGATGCGACTCGATTTTTGCCAAAAGAACCACTAAAAATTGCCGAGAAGAGCCTCGGATTTAAAAGGGCGTCCAAAAGTAAGCCGTAAGGTGGTACATCCCCTACGGCTGTTTGACAAGTGTTTTAACTTGACTCGATCTTATATGCAGCGCAGGTGTACGAACGGTTAAGGCTTCAGGCTCCCTCCTTTTTGGCAAGACCTTGCGATATACCCCAGGGGCGGATACGTGCAAGAGCCTTTTGATATACTTCCCGGGTACGTGAGTGTTCTCGTCACTCGATATACCTCGGGGGCGTACTTGGCCAAGGAGAGTGGAAGTAAATGCTTTCGGTTTATGTTGGCCCAAGCAAGCCAACTCCCTACTCACTTATAATACTTCCGAGGGTTTGGGGTAAATTCACACTCGTAGAACCAATGCATGATTTGTGATAGTGCGTGTGAAAAAGGTTGGGTTTACAAATATCATTATCTTGATTACGTATTTTTGAAAAATTCCCTTTTTCTGAAAAAATGTTTCTTCTCAATTAATTAACATAAGTAGGGAAAGCAGAAAAAAGCAAGTATTCAAATAAACAAAAGTCCACATATAAGAGTCTAGTTTTCTGGTTCGATCCCCAGCAGAGTCGCCACTGTGAGAATCCGCAAATGCGACCCCCCGGGTCTCGTCCCCGTTCGTGGTGGTCTGAAGCGTCGGAAGGGATTCCGTCGCTCCATTTGCTTGGAGTTGTTTGATGATTCATATCGGGTGTCCTTACGTCTATTCTAGATGCAAAGGGGTTCGTTCAGAGTCGCCAGTACGTTTTACGAGAAAACGGACAAAAAGGTTGTGTAAGGGGAAAGGCTATAGACAAGCCTTTCTTTACACGTTTGTCTGCGAAACCAGGTTTCTATAGGGTTCGGGAACTATATTACGGTTTGGGAAGGTGTTAAGCACCCATTCCGCCCTTTCGGTCTCTAGTGGACTTATATGTTTATTCTATGTTGAAAAACTTGGATGCTTTTACTGACAGTCTACTACTTTTCAAATGAAAACCCTAATTTCTGGGGGAAGACGGGAAAGGGATGAAAACCTTTGTGTTCCGAGATCCGATGTTTTATTTATTTGAAAAGATGTAAATACACATGACAAAACCTTTTATTTTGAAAGAGTGTCCCGTATTATTTCCTCAGATAATGACGGTTTTCTTGTATTGTGTTTACTTTTGTGAAAGTTCGGATCTAATATCGGGACTAACTTAATATGGAATCATGACTCTTGAGAGGAGAATTATCAGACACATCGCAGTCTATAGAGAAGATAGGATATGTTGATTTTTAATTCCTAAATAAGTCTTTATCAGTCCGGGTTTTGAAAACAAAATTTTATCCGGACGATAACGTACTTATTCTTCTGGTTTTGAAAATGGTTTTATCAGGGTCTTTTGTGTCGAAAACGATAGACTATTTGTAACTTGACAATAAGTTTATTCAAATAAAACGTGGACAGAATAACAGAAGTAAAACAAGTACACAGATATCTAATTTTAAAGACTAGAAGGGACTTTCTTTACCTTCCTGACGAGAATAATAATAAGAAAGAAAATATAATACGGCAGAGGGATCTCTGGCGATAATAATCTTCTCTTTCTTCAGATATTTCCGAGAAATCGATTCCGGAGACGGGACACGTCGAGTGTCGAGGATATATTCGATAATTCTTCAGAAATAAGATAATAGTAGAAAAGTGCTTGATAAAAATCAAATCTAAAGCTCCAAATTCTCAGATTCCAATCGCTGCCCTTGAACCCTTGGGGGTGTTGGCCTATTTATACTGCTCGGGGAAGATTGTCGCGCGACATTTCCCCAAAAAAGGCAAGTGTCGCGCGACATATCTGTTTGTCGTGCGACATTCCTGTGTGTCGTGCGACAAACGGCTGAAGTGATGGGTCCTGACACTGTGATGTGTCAGAAAGTGGTTGGTCGGGTGCAGAGAGGGATTGTCGCGCGACATAGTGGGATTGTCGCGCGACATTCCAATGATTGTCGCGCGACAATGTGATATGTCGTGCGACAATCCTTCATAAAAAAAGGTTTGTCGCGCAACAAACCCCCCGGGGTAGTTTCGGGTGCTCGGGTGTGTCCTGGACTCCAAAAATAGTAGTCTCGTAGGTCATTAGGGTTCTTGCGGGGGTCACGGATCGGGGTGTCTACAATAATTGAATTTAAAGAGGGGTTTAATTGATTACTTTGCTAACGATATAATAATAATAAGATAGAAAATAATGTACCGCAGAGAAACCTCCAACGGATACTTACTTTTCCTCTTCATATATTTTTAGTCATTCGATTAATGAATATAACACTTTGGGTATTGAGACTAGATTTGAGAATTCCTTCGAAAATCAGATAAGACTAAAAACAAGCTTTTTAACAAATTTGAAATTAGAAAATATAAAAGTATAAAGGATTTTTTGGTGTAAAAACTACGTCTTTAATCCCATGGGGTATTTATAGTACTGCTAGGGTTTGTTGTGCGATAAACCCATCCAGTAAATTGGTTTGCCGTATGCAAACCCTTACAGTAGGGCGATTTGCCGTGCGACGAACATTCCTCTGATGGGTTTTTAACACAGTGTATCAAAGAGTTATCAATCTGTATATAATGGATTTGTCGTACTATAAAACAAGTTTTTTGTGCGACAAACGCTCACATTAAGGACTTTTGTCATGCTACAAACTCCTTTAGCTTGTTTCTTAGTGTGTTGGTAAATTTTGAGCTCCATGTGAACTCTTTAAGAGTTTTAGAGTTCTTGCGAGAGTCGCAAATTGGGGTATTTACAATTGGAAACTCAATGACTAGTTTTGCGGCGTTATTCTCCAAAGTCAGGTTAATTCCCTAAAATTTTAGTTAAATTAAAATATGATCTTATCATTAAAATAAAGAAAAAAAGGGGGAAAATTAATAGCTGTAGGTCGGAAAATACCTTAAGGGGGTGAATAGGATTTTTAAAACTAGATCGGATTTTTAAAATCGTTTTTAAAATATTTAAAGTCTGTATCAAGCAATCAAGCAAAACACTAAAGTAATCTCAAGCACAAAGAAAATATAGCAATTAATCAAGAAGCTAGAGATAGAAAGATTAAACCGATAGAAGTAGAAAATTTTTTGTCTACACGGTTCGGCTTGTTAACCCCTACTTCCACGCTCGGATAGTTCCCTGAGAATTTTCACTAGTACCGATCTTCTTCTGGGTGAAGATAAAACCTCTACAAGTGAACACACTCTACAAATGTTGATTTCTCTCAACACTCAGACAAGAACAATCTCTTACTATTTTAAGAGATTAACCTCTCTTAATGTTTGAAGAATAAGATTTTGGTGACAAATACCAATGAACAATAGCTCTCAAGTGTTTGAATTGAGATTACAATTTAAGCTCACACTAAGAGATATCAAATTTGATCAACAATTTATAGCTCAAAATAATGATGATTGATCAAAGCATTGTTCTTAAATCTTTGAGTATTGAATATAGATGAAGAGAATAGTGTTAGAATAATTCAAGAGTGTTTAAATATGTCTTAGATAGTGTATATATAGTATAGGACAACATATGGCCGTTTGGAGGGAGTTGGTGGAGGTTTGGTACTAAAAATGGTAAAAAATCAGAAATCCAACGGCTAGTTTTTGGGCCATCAGTCGACTGAGCCACTGCTCATCATTCAACTGATGGGGTTTGTCTAGTAGGCCAAAAATGTAATTTTTACACTTTTGTAGTTTAGCTCTAAAATCAATTTTGATGCTCGGGGAAAGTCAAATATAGGTTCCTAAGACACATATTTTCGGTAGAGCTCCAAATAAGATCATTTTGAATTAATTATGAATTTAATACAAAACTGGTTTTTGCTAAAATGATATTTTGAAAGGATCTTGAAGTAAACTTTGATTTGATCAATCTAATTATGTAAAAACAAAGTGTATGAGCTATAAAGAGAATCAACTAAGAACCTTTACATAGAAAACTTAAGCACTCACTAAAATATGAAATTACGAGTCTTCGAGGGCTTAGTATGTTTCTTTGGTTCTTTTCTTCTTTGGGTCATTGATCTTCATAGATGTGTCATTGTGATAGTGCATTGATCAAGTTGTTGTGTGTGGTGTAAGACATTAATAATAGAGAGCTCGTACATGAATGATTTTGGTTTCCGGCTTGTCAGTTTTGTCCACGCATGATCAAATAGTTGTGGCTAATACTTAAAACATCAACTTAGTTAAATTACACATGATTAACGTTATTGTGATTATCAAAACAAGATTATTGACTTTTAGGTCAACATTCTCCCCATTTTTGATGATGACAATAAATTAATGTGTGTTTGCAATTAAGATCACAAGTTGAAATAATAAAGGAAAAGCTCCCCCTCAAACTATGCATAAGATAGACTATAACAAGCATGCATAAAAAATAATTCCAAACCATTGCAAGATCATAATAAAACTTAAAATTTAACTTAAGTTCAAACCAACTTAACTAAATACTAGAGTCATAAACCATCATGAAGGTACTTGAGCATAAATACTGAAAAGGAAATGGCACACTTAAAAGTTCAAAGCAAAGACATAACATACTTAAAGCAAAAACATAATATAATAAGTGTGTAACAAACACTTGAACACACATATTTTCTCCCCTTTTGTCATAGACAAAAAGGAGAGAAACCATCGCTCACCAACTATTCTTGCGGGTCTTGAGGGTCTTGAGGCCATTGTCCACACCTTTGATTTCCTTGCCACAGTGTCCACGCTGGGAAAACATAGTCGAGGTGGTAATGAAGAAATACTGCCTCATAAGCTCATTTACGATCCTCAATAAGATTGAATCAATTCTCCATGGTGACTGAGATATTTTTAATAGCTTAAAGAATGGCTTCATTAGGAGTGGTCTTGAGTGGAGCTTGGGCTTGTCGGGAACTTGAAGGAGCTTGAGAGGAAGTCCTTTGAAGTGGAAAATCTTGATCCATAGGCTCGGTTTGAGTCAAATCCACATTATCATCACTGTCGTCGTCCTCATTACCATTAAGAGGATCATTAGATATCCATTCCCCATTTTCTATATGATAACCCATTTGTTGAATAGTTTTGGCACTATAAGTTTCATCGGACGTAGGAACAATGATCTCGGTCTCATCCTGAATATGAATATCATAGAATTGAAATAGCCGTGTGAGAGCCATACCATATACCAACCCTTGTTTCTTGCGGTTGATGATTTCATGAAGATGGTGGAACATGAGATTGGCATAGTCAAGCTTATGTCCCAAAGAAATTGCCCAAACCAAAAATATGTCTAAGGAGTTGACCGAAGTTCGGCTACCTCGACGTGAAACTATCGAATACCCGATAATGGAATGAATGAGCCGATTTTGAAGCTTAAGCATAGATGTTTTAATCTCGGGTCCCGTTCCACTATTGTATTGTCTATGGTGTCGTTTAAGAAGAACGGTCAAGACCGCGGTTTTCTCGAAATCGAGAAGATTTTCAAAATTAGACGGGACGTACCTCACATTTTCGGTTGGAAATCCAAAAATTCTACTTAGATCCGCCTTAGTGAAACTAATCATGCGTCCATTTAGGAGAGGGTTAAGACGAAGCTTGTTAGGATGACCGGAATTAAGTACGGGGTGATGTAGGTTAGCATAAAACAATCTAACCAATTGGGGATAAACATTCTCTCGAATAGTTAGGAAATTGATGATGCCTTGTCTACGGAAAAGAGCAGTAATATTAAAGTCATTTGTAGATAATGATTCAATGTTGAATTGTTTACCTTTAACGATAGTACGAATAGCATAGTCAGCGTTAAAGTTCGCTTGGACCTTGTCAGAGATGAATAATGGTGGTAGGGGTGCTTGTGATGGAATTTCTTATGGTACATTCTCCGGGGTCACGTTCCTTTTACCACGGCGAGAACGAGAGCCTTGAGACATTGCGGATGATTTGAGTTGAGGTGTGCAAGATTTGAAAAACTAGGGTTTAAAGGTGAAAAATGGATTTTAGAGTGAAAAAAAATTTGTTTTTTATCAAAGAATTTGATGGAAAAGTGTTTAGATAGAATGTATGTGATGATTTTGTGGAGAAATTTGATGATAAGAGAAGCTTTAAGTAAAAACTCAACAATAGTTGCTAGGGTTAGGTTTAGAGAGAGAGTGAGATGGGTTTGATTGATGTGGAGTGAAATAAGTGTGATTGGTGGTTGATTTGGTGTTGAATGATGATGATTTTTGGTTTAAAAGGTGTTTTGGTGAAGATATTCGAGTAATTGTGTGATTTGAGAAGGTTAAGAATGGTTTTGGAGAGGAAGGGCTCAAAATAGAGAAAGAAGGGAATGAGGGAAAACAGGGGTTTAAAGTGCATGCTCTCAGCCATTGCTTAATCGACTGATGAGAGGCCTTCAATTGACTAAGTAAAGTTGAGTCGACTGATCAGTTGTTTTGCCCAGAATTTCTCAGCTTTTGCTCTTTAGTCTATTTGAGGTTAGAACTAACATATAGGAACACTTTAGTACTGCAAGATGACTATTAGTACACATGATAATATGTAAATGAAGTGCGAGCTATGTACAACTATTATTTGCCCAAAAATTAATCAATTGAAACAAAATTTTGTATGCTTTAGAGACAAGCATAATTGATCAATATATATGAATATTTTGGTTAATTAGATATCACATGCTTTAGTCATACCAAGTTCACGTCGGATAATGCAAAAGCGATCGACGGGAAGTGGTTTTGTGAAAATATTTGCAAATTACGATTCGGTGCCAATGAATCCAATATCAACATCACATTTTTGTACATGATCACGAATAAAATGATATCTTATCCCAATGTGCTTAGTACGTGAATGTTGTATGGGGTTCTTGGTCAAGCTAATAGCACTTGTGTTATGACATTTAATGGGAATGTGGCAAAACTGATTCCAAAGTCTTCTAGTTGTTGTTTAATGTACAAAGTTTGTGCACAACAACTTCCGGCCGCCACATATTCGGCTTCGGTCGTTAAAAGGGCCACCAAATTTTGTTTCTTACTTGACCAAGAGACTAGTGCGTGTCCTAGAAAATGATAAGTTCCACTAGTGCTTTTCCTATCGATTTTGCAACCGGCAAAATCCGCATCGGAATAACTTATTAGGTCAAAAGTGTTCTATCTTGGGTACCACAAACCTAAGGAACTAATACCGGAAAGATAATAGGATATAAGTTTAATGGCAAGTAAATGTGATTCTTTAGGATCTGCTTAGAATCGTGCACAAAGACATACATTAAACATAATATTTGGCCTAGAGGCCGTCAAATACAATAAACTATCGATTATACCTGATATTTCTTGATTCTACACTTTTACCAATTTCGTCTTTGTCGAGCTTCAATGTTGAACTTATAGGCGTCCTCATTGATTTAGTGCCTTCCATGTCGAATTTCTTCAAGAGTTCCTTCACATACTTTTCTTGATTGACAAATATTCCTTCTTTGCATTGCTTCACTTGTAATCCAAGGAAGTAATTCATTTCTTCCATCATGCTCATTTCGAATTCCTTTTGCATACATGTGAAAAAATCCTTGTAAAGATTCTCGTTAGTAGAACCGAAAATAATGTCATCAACATAGATTTGCACAAGTAGCATATCATTATTATGATTTTTGATAAGTAAAGTAGTATCAATTTTACCTCTAACAAAACCATTATTAATCAAAAATGAACTTAATCTATCATACCATGCTCTAGGTGCTTGTTTTAAACCATACAATGCTTTAGACAATTTAAACATATAATCCGGATAAACATGATTTTTAAAACCGGGAGGTTGTTTTACATACACTTTCTCTTCAATAAAACCATTTAAGAAAGCACTTTTCATATTCATTTGATACAACTTAAAATTTTTAAAACATGAATAAGCAAGTAGCATGCCAATGGCTTTTAGACGTGCAACGGGGGTATATGTTTCCTCATAATCAATGCCCTCTGTTTGATTGTATTCTTGGGCAACAATTCTAACTTTATTTCTAACAATTACACCACTTTCATCTTTTTTATTACGAAATATCCATTTAGTGCCTATTATGGTGTGATCATTAGGTTTAGGAATAAGTGTTCACTATTTGTTTCTCTCAAATTGATTGAGCTTTTCTTGTATAGCCATCATCCAAGATTCATCTTGTTCGGCTTCATTTATGTTTTTAGGCTCATATTGAGAAACAAATGCCACATTATTGCAAATATTTCTTAAGGATATCACTAGTCATAACCTTATTAGATGGCTCTCCAAGAATTTGATCAATAGGATGATTAGACACAAATTTCCAACTCCTAGGTAAATCATTCGAGTTTTGCTCGGTTTGATTTTTTAACTCCTTTGGAGGAGCTTGAGCACTCGATATTTCTTCATTAGATGTATCATTAATTTGAATATCTAAAACTTTTTGGATAATTTCAACATCGTCATTGGAACGCATTATGGGTGAAAAATGATTGGACTCATCAAATACAACATGCATAGACGTCTGAACTACTAAACTTTTCTTGTTATAAACTCTATATGCTTTACTATTGTGGCATACGTAAGAAAAATTCTTTCATCCGATTTTGCATCAAATTTACCCAAGTGATCTCGACCATTCAAAATAAAACACTTACAACCAAAAACTTTAAAATATGCAATATTTGGTTTCTTGTCATTCCATAATTCATAAGATGTCTTATCTAACTTTTTACGAATAATAGTACGATTAATCACATAGCATGCGGTGTTAATGGCTTTCGCCTAAAAATACTCCGGCAAAGAATGTTCGTTTAACATAGTCTTAGACATCTCTTGAAGAGATTTATTTTTCTTTCAACAACACCATTTTTTTGAGGAGTTCTAGGTGCCGAAAAGTTATGATCAATACCATGCTTATAACAAAAGTTCTCAATATCAATATTATCGAATTCTCTACTTCTATCACTCCTAACATACACAGTAGAAACACCTTTTTCATTTTGAACTTTTCTACAAAATTTAGCAAAAACATGTGAAGTGTCACTTTTGTGAGAAAGAAAGAACACCAAGTAAGTCTAGTATAATCATCAATAATAACAAAAGCATACAATTTACCACCTAAACTAGCAACCAAATTAGGACTAAATAAATTAAGATGTAACATATCAAGAGGTCTAGTCGTAGTAATATCCTTTTTAAACTTAAATGATGACTTATGTTGTTTACCAATTTGACATGCATCACAAATTTTATCATTAACAAATTTGGTTTTAGGCAATACATTAACTAATTCTTTCTTAGACAAAGTATGAATTAAGTCAATATTAGCATGTCCTAATCTTCTATGCCATAACCAAGAAACATCATTAATAGCGGACAAACACTTGATATCTTGTTGAGATAAATCATCAAGCTCAAGAGTGTACACATTGTTAGTTTTATATGCAACAAGTAAGATGAAATTATCATTAACATTCTTAACAATGCAACGATCGGACTTAAAAATAACTTCATAATCCTTATCACACAATTGACTAATACTAAGTAAATTATGCTTTAAACCTTCAACTAAGAGAACATTATCAATACATGTAGAATACTTATCAACCTCACCTATACTGATGATCTTGCTCTTGGCGTTGTCTCCAAAAGTTACATTCCATTCTCACTTGGGAGTGAGACTCAAGAAGTTGTTTTTGTCTCCCATCACGTGCTTTGAACATCCACTATCCAAGAACCATTTACTTTTGCTACCTTTAGCTTTCAAGCATACTTACACCATAACCTTAAGTAACTTCTCCTTTGGTACCCAAAATGTGTTGGGTCCCTTTGGGTTAGCAAACATAATGGTTCCTTTTGGAACCATAGCAAGCTTCCTTTTAGGGAAACTCTTATTTTTATAGTAACAATGATCTACATAGTGAGTATTTCTACTACAATATGAGCAAAGATGAGTGGGATCATAAGGTGTGTATGTTTTAAAAAAGTTTTTGTAATCCTTTTGACTGTGAATTTAGTTATAACCCAAACCGGCTTTGTCAAATACATAGCTTTGCATTCCTAATAGTTTATCCAAGTTGTCCCTTCCATTGGTGAACTTGGTTAGACTATTAGTTAAGTCATCCACTTGGTATTTCAACTTGCCATTTTCCACTACAAATGTGTTTGGAATTTCTTTCTCCTTTCATTTCTCCAAGGTTTTAATTTTATTTTTCAAAACCACATTTTTCTTTTCAAATGTTTCACACTTGCTAGAAACCATCAAGTTTTCCTTTTTGAGACTTGCATATTTTTTAGATAAATTTTCAAACTTACTATGCAATTCCTCAAACATTTCATATAATTCATCATAGTCATTCTCATCATGTGCATCATCATTAATAGAAACATCATTATCGCTAAATGAATCATAATTAGAGTCTACTTCATTGTCTTTTACCATAAGGCAAAGGTTTACCATTTTCTCGTCGCTAGAGTCAGCATCGGACTCCCTTCCTTCGGAATCACTCAAAGTGCCTTTAAGGGCGTGTTTTACTTGTTTGAAGGCTTTGTCCCTTTTCTTCTTTCTTCTAACCGGGCAATTGGTTTTGAAGTGCCCCGGTTCATGGCAATGGAAACATTTCTTCACTTCTTCATTTTCAACTCTTAGTTGAATTAATCGATCATTGTTCCTCCTTGATGAAGAATCAAAGTTGTTTCCTTTTCCTTGAAAGTTTTTCTTCTTGGCTAGAAATTTCATGAATTTTTTAGAGAGAAGAGCCATGTCTTCATCACCTCCCATCGACTCCTCATCATCCTCTTGTTGACTTGCTTTGAGAGCTAGATTCTTTTTGGCTTTTGAATCAACCTCATCTTCTCTTTCTAATTCTTTCTCGTGGGTTTTAAGAGAATCCAAGAGTTCATCCATGCTAAGGGTTTTGAGGTTCTTGGCTTCTTGAATGGCCGTGACTTTTGGTCTCCATTTCTTGGGGTGAGTTCTAAGGATCTTTCGAATCTTGTCCTCATTAGAGTAGACCTTACCAAAAAGATCTAAATCATTAGTGATAATAAAGAATCTACTATACATAGAAGCAAGAGATTCATTTGGCTCAATTTTGAATAGTTCATAATCATGAACAAACATGTCAATATTATCTTCCATAACTTGTGAGGTTGCCTCATGAGCAACCTCTAGTTTATCCCAAATTTCTTTGGCGGTTTTACGATTAGAAATTTTGATGTATTCGTCCATGGTCAATGCACAATGTAGAGAGTTTAAAGCTTTATCATTGAATTGGATTTTTTCAATGTCATGCTCATCATATGCGGAGATGGACTTAGGGATAACATTTCCCCTTTCATCGGTTTTGGTAATCTCATAGGGTCCAATAAGTGTGACCCTCCATTGTTCGAATTCACTAGCTTGTAGAAAAGTACACATACGATTTTTCCAATAACTATAATTTTTGCCATCAAATAGAGGTGGCCTAGTGGTGGAAGAACCTTCGTTAAGGCCGGTTTCTTGATAAATAGGCATGATCATAAACTTTAAGATTGCAGAATCAAAACAAGAGTACAACTTCTGATACTAATTGTAGGTCGAAAAATACCCTAGAGGGGGGAGTGAAAGGGTTTTTAAAACTATATTTGATTTTTAAAATCGTTTTTAAAAATATTTAAAGTCTATATCAAGAAATCAAGCAAAACACTTAAGTAATCTCAAGCACAAAGAAAATATAGTAATTAATCAAGAAACTAGAGATCAAAAGATTAAACCGATAGAAGTTGAAGACTTTTTGTCCACACGGTTCAGCTTGTTAGCCCCTACTTCCGCGCTCGGATAGTTCCTCGAGAATTTTCACTAATACCGATCTTCTTTTGGGTGAATATCAAATTTCTACAAGTGAACACACTCTACAAATGTTGATTTCTCCCAACACTCACACAAGGACAATCTCTTGCTATTTTAAGAGATGAACCTCTCTTAATGTTTGACGAATAAGATTTTGGTGACAAACTCTAATGTACAATAGCTCTCATGTGTTTGAAAATTACAATTTAAGCTCACACTAAGAGATATTAAATTTGATCAACAATTTATAGCTCAAAATAATGATGATTAATCAAAGCATTGTTCTTGAATCTTTGAGTATTGAATATAGATGAAGAGGATAGTGTTAGAATGATTCAAGAGTGTTTAAATATGTCTTATATAGTGTATATATAGTATATGACAACATATGGCCGTTTGGATGGAGTTGGTGGAGGATTGGTACAAAAATGGTAAAAAATCAGAAATTCAACGGCTAGTTTCTGGGCCATCAGTTGACTGAGCCACTGCTGATGGGCTCTGTCTGGCAGGCCAAAAATGTAATTTTTACACTTTTGTAGTTTAGCTCTAAAATCAATTTTGATACTTGGGGAAGGTTAAATATAGGTTTCGAAGACACCTATTTTTGGTAGAGCTCCAAATAAGATCATTTTGAATTAATTATGAATTTAATACAAAACCAGTTTTTGCTAAAATGATATTTTGAAAGGATCTTGAAGTAAACTTTGATTTGATCAATCTAATTGTGTAAAAACAAAGTGTATGAGCTATAAAGAGAATCAAATAAGAACCTTTAAATAGAAAATTTAAGCACTCACTCAAATATGAAATTACGAGTCTTCGAGGGCTTAGTATGTTTTTTTGGTTCTTTTCTTCCTCAAGTCATTGATCTTTATAGATGTGTCATTATAACAGTGCATTGATCAAGTTGTTGTGTGCGGTGTAAGACATCAATAATAGCGAGCTCATAGATGACTGATCTTGGTTTCCGGCTTGTCAGTTTTGTCCACGCATGATCAAATAGTTGTAGCTAATACTTAAAACATCAACTTAGTTAAATTATACATGATTAACATTATTGTTATTATCAAAACAAGATTAGTGACTTTTAGGTCAACAGTGACAACTACTCCAACTTTACCACCATCCCATTACCAATGTTAATATAACATTGTGCTTCATTAAAGTCTTGTCCTTTGATAAATCACAAATATAAATGCAAGTACACTAATTAGTATATACATCAATAAGAATTAATACACTACTATTATTTTACTATCTCGGCAAACATAAATTTGTATATTCAAATTTTGAATTTGCAACATAAGAGTCAATTATTAGTGTTTAATACACTCATTTAATTGTTTGTTTTTGAATTTTATCAAGAAAACAAAAATATATAAACTTTTCTGTAAAATTGTTCTACAAAAATTTTCAAAAACTTTTGAAATACTGTTTAATCATAATTACTGTTCTATAAATTTTTATATTTATTTTAATATAGCAGCTCCAATTAATAATATCTATAGGTCCCATGCTATAATAAGAGTTGAATGCTAGAAGATAAATACATTTAAATATTGCTTAGTAATATTATTCATTTTTTGAAGGATTGCCTTAAGTTATAAAAAACTTATAGCAAATTAGTATTTGACTCAATATTTTAAGAATCTCTTTACTCAAACTTGTTATGTTTGTAAAATTAGTTAATAGTCTAAATTTTTGTTTTTAGCCCATTATTTTGCTTTTAACCTTGGTACAAAATATATATTTATTTCTAATTTAATCTAGTAATTATATGTCTAAATGACTTAATTGCCTCTAGTAATTTAACCTTGTTTTATTATAGATATATTTATCCACCCTTTAAAGGAAAAAAGAGATAAGAATATGTAAAAAACTTTAACTACTAATTCCCATTAATTTAGTAGCATAGAATTCAGCACATTTTTTTAAAAAGTTTGAATTTCTTCTTCCCTCTTTACTTCATCCACAGACAAACCCCACACATTCACCTTAATAACCTCCATAACCAACATAGAATAAACCCTTCATCTCTAATGCCAAATTCCGATTCAACTCCTTCCATTCTCCCTCTTTGGTAATATCATTCTCTCTCATACACCTATTTATTTATTTCTGTGTTCTTTTACTTTCTAATTGATTGGAACAATGTTTGAAATCGAAAAATGTGTCTATCTTTTCTAAATAAAAGAGAATGTGAGAGATTTTTACTCTAGTTTCTTGTATATCTAAGCAAGCTTGACCTTTTCATCTCCTGACAGTCATATTACTAATACCAAGATATATTATGCATATAATAATTTTGCATATTCTGACAATCATATTATTGATTATTTGTAATATGTATTCTATTTAAATTGATCAATTCATGCAGGAATTGTGACTTTAGAATGATATTGCAAAGTTTTATGTCTCCTTAATTTACGCGTAACTAGAACTACCAAGTTTGATGCAAAATAATAATAATAATAATAATAATAATAATAATAATAATAATACAAGGTGCACCTCTATAAACTTAGTCTTTTCTTTAAGAGTAAACTACTCTAATGGCCCTTAAGCTATTGGACTAGTGTTACTTTAGCTACTAAACAAAAAAACGCTCAACTTTGGCCCTTAAACTATTAGCGAGATTCACTTTGGCCCTTCCGTCCAAAATTTATGTTAAAGTTTGACAGAATTAGGTCATGTGCTTTAAGGGTAAAAATGTCATTTTCTTAAATTGGTTCAAAAGAGACCACCATCACAATCATCGGAGATGATAAACTGTTGCCGGAGATGATGAAAATGGTGCGCGGTAGTGGGAGAGTTGGGAGAAGATGATGATTGGGTTCAACGCCTCTCTCTCTATATATATATGTATGTACATCAATACATAATTTTTTTAGAGAGAGACCGGGGTTAGAGTTTGATTCACAATCAAACAATTCCTTCAACTGAAACCAAAAATTCTAAATCAACAAGAGCACAAACAAATCAAGCAGAAAATGAACAATAGGACATAAGTTTTTCAATCTCTATAAGAATATTAGAACATATACGTATACAGAGAGAGAACCGATCAACCAAGATTTTGGGAACATTCGGGCCTACGAGATCTCTAACGGTTTGCTTGAGGGGTTCGTCTCCACTGGAGAAGTGGATAAGCTTGCGGAGTACTTCTTAAAGGCGGCATAGGAAAGTTTTAAAAATGGGGTGGAGGCTGCGGAGGACAAGGCCGAGGCCGAGGCCGCTGGAGAGATGGCGGCGGCCATAGGTGTTCTTTGGGTTGCATTTTGGACGGCAGGACCTGTCTCTATCCTTGCTTAGTTATACACCGATCTTATAAGGAGCATATATAAGAAAAATCGTGATGGTGCTAGTGCAGGTGCAAGTGTAGCAAAAAATGGAGAAATAATCTTAAATTTATCTTCGTCTCTCTTTTTTTTTTTATTAATCAGTCAGTCTCTCAACTGAGAGAGCAACTTCAGCTTTCTTTAGGGTAGACAAACTACTTTATTACCACAAGGATGGATAAACCACTTTATTAAGTTCGTGACCTTTCTAATACAAGACCAGAGAGAGTGCCACTAGGTTATAAGGCCATTGGCCTTTTCCGTTTTGTTTTTAATTATAATAATTTATTAAAACCACTTTAATTAAAATTATTTTTTATAAACATTTATTTAAAATGACATTTTTACCCTTGATTCCATCCAACTTATCGAAAAAATTGGACGGAAAGGCCAAAGTGAGTTTCGCTAATAGTTTAAGGGCCAAGGTAGAGCATTTTTTAGTAATGACCAAGTGACATTATGCCAGTAGTTTAAAAACTATTAGAGTAGTTTACTCTTTCTTCAAATTGCAAATATTAATATGTGTGTTTCTTTCAAATTTGGCTACAAAGTGCATACTTTTGAATTAACTATTTCCTTGAATTTATTGAAAAAGTAATATGTGTACCCAATATATATTAGAAATATTAATATAACTATTGAATTCAAAACCTAATAGAAAATATTAAATTCTTTAATATTTACTTAGAATTTTAAATTGAATTAACCTTTTAAATTGTGAATGATACTACGAACCAGGTATATAAAAGATTTAAATGAAAACTCAAACAAAGGCATCATTGTAAACTTGCGAAAACTAATAAAATCAATTAAAAGTATTAATCAAAAATAAAAATAATTATTATCCACTCTTTTAGACTAAAATCTAATGATACAAATGAAATGTGTTAAAAATAAAACGATACAATTTTTTTGGACTAAAAACCAAAAAAAAAAAACCCTAAAATTATTAAAATTTTTGATTTGGGATTATACAAAACCATAAAATATATAAACTTTAAGTCTTCAAATCTAATGAATATTTGTATAATCGTTACCACACACATTTTAATTTCCTCCAAAATTTTAATAGTTTCAATGCTGTTTTTATCTTCTTATTTTTTTAAAAAAAATAAAAATAAGATCAAATACATATAAAATGTATATTTTCCATATACTTTTATAATAAACAAGTATTACGTTTATGTGATTTCACAAGTAAATAACCCTAAGAACGAATACATAAAATGTATATTTTTCATATGCTTTTATAGCAAACAAGCATTACATGTATGTGATTTCACAAGTATGTAAATTGTATAACCGGTTATATTTATATGATTTCACTATTGCGTGATTATTGCTCACCATTTATAGTTGTATTTAGCTCCATAAAATGGCTAGCTCAAGTTGTAAATTAAGATCATTGTTACCATATATACATACCAAAGAACAACATACATTTTAATTTCTTCCAAAATTTTAATAGTTTCAACCCTCTTTTTGTCTTTTTAAAAAATAAAATAAAAATAACCCTACGTATAAAATATAAATTTTCCATCTACTTTTATTTGGTCACATATTCTTGCTCACAATTTATATTTGTAACTTGAGGTTCTTGTCAAGCCTGAGTCACACACAAGCAATCTTGGTTATAACTAGCCGTATCCAGCTATTCCGACTTGCAGTCAACCGCACAGCAATTCTATGTGCTTTTATTGTAAACAAGCATTTTGTTATGCAATTCTATGTGCTTTTATTGTAAACAAGCATTTTGTTTATGTGATTTTAGAAGTAAATACCTAAAATCGAAACATATAAAATGCATGTATATTTTTGATATGCTTTTATAATAAACAAACATTACATTTATGTGTTGCATGACTTATCACATTTACGTGATTTCACAAGTATTTTAGTTGTATGACTGGTCACGTATTCTTGCTGACAATTTATTTATGAATTTGACTCGCCAAAATGGTTAGCCTAGGTTATAAATTGAGGTCATTGTTCTCACATATATACCAAAGAATCACACACATTTTAATTTCGTCCAAAATTTTAATAGTTTCAACCATTTTTCTATTTTATTATATTTTTTTTAAAAAAATAACCCCAAGATTGAATACATATAAAATATATATTTAATAAACAAGCATTACATATATGTGATCTTACAACATTTATATGATTTCATAAGTAATTAAGTTGCATGACAGGTCATAGATTCTTGCTTACAATTTATATTTGTATTTGACTCCCCAAAATGGGTAACCTAAGTTGTAAATTAGGGCACGGTTGGCTGCTAGCCATAGACCCCAGCCGCATGCCCCAGCCGCACCCCCTGCGGCTAGCCCTTTTTGAAGTGTTTTTGAGCAAAAATTTCTCTATAAATTAGACCATTGGGGTCTCATTTAGGATCATCAACACTCAAGTGAGTTTTAGAAAGAGGAAACTCTGTCTAAATCGTTAGAGAATCTCTTAGAGAGAGAAAGTTAGAGAGAGAAAATTAGGGAGAGTTTTTTAGAGAGAGAAAGTTCTAGAGAGAGAAAGAACCAAGTAAGCAGTCTTCATTCTTCTTCAAGCGCATCAGGTACGTCTTTCTACATCTCTTCTGATTTCAATTATCAATTTAAATATGAGTTTTGAACTTGAAAATTAGATAACTTGCAAAGAAGTTCACTGCTTTCAAAACTAGTCCTTTATATGTTTTACAAAAAAACTAAAATCAGTTTTGACACGTTTTTAAAATAAAACAAATGTAAAAACTGTTTCCAAACAAGTGGAACTACGAGATTTTGATTTCATTCTACGAATGAATACGTAGGCGCTCATAAAGCTCGAGTCTGATTTCATAAATACTGTTTTAAATTGAATTTATCCGGAAGGATTACCTTGAAAGTAATTCAAACTACTTACAAGATATTTAAAATATGAATTAAATACATGATCCATTAAGAGACCGAAAGGGCAAATTGGGTGCCTAACACCTTCCTAATTCGTAACGTAGTTCCCGAACCTTGACAAAATAAGTTATCAATTCTCTGATTTCAAATGTATGAAAGATAGTTCATTTTCAGATTGTCTTTTATACAACCTTTTGTTTGTTTTCTTGTAAAACAAACTGGCGACTCAGAAACACATTTTCTCAATGGAATCAAATTTCCTAAACAAAGAAGAAACAAAGAAAGAAAACTGTGGAGGAAAGGTCAAAAGGCTCGAATTCGCACAGTGGCAACTCTGCTGGGGATGTCGAGAACTAAGCTTTTATATAATGGATCATACATTTAATTCTTGTTATTTATTAGGTGTAGATCTTACAAGCCTTAGTCCTAAGATAACATAGAAGCGATCTAGGTGGATACCCTGATAAGTGTTATGGACTCTCATGTTCGAACTAAAAAAAATAATTATAGTTATGGTGACGTATAAGTCGGCCGAGATAAGATGAGTAAAATATTTAATTGACTAAAAAAACATATTTTTTTTATGAATCAAGTTTTTAATCTTTCAAAACTATAAAATTCCATATTCAAAATTTATGAAATCTGAAATTCAAAATTTAAAAAAGCAATGAGTGAGATATCTGAAAAATGAAAACAAAAAAAACACTTTGATTTTAATCATTTTAAGTTTTCAAACTTCCAAAAGTATGAAATCTTAAATTAAAAATTTTAAAACCACAATAAATAGATTTTTGGCATATAATTGCCCGTTATATTTGTAATAAATCAAAAGCAGTTCCAAGAATAAAATAATATAATGTAAATTGAAAATAATTTGAAACTATAGCAAAAATTTCCCAAGTTCATTGAAGATTCTTAAGAGTAAATTTATGGAAAATTACATATAATTGTATCTTCTTAGGGAAATTAAAAAAAAATTCGTATAGTTTAAAGAAAATTATAATTTATTGAATTCAACACTTGAGATTTCTCTGTGCGCTATCTTTCATGTTCCAGATATGTGCCATTTCTTTATGTTTTAAATGTATGTGCCCTTCGTTATTTTATAAAAACAAAAACAAAAACAAAAACCCTTAGAAAACTTTAATTGCACTAATCACTGGATTGAATTTTAGTCTAAACAACACAAAGTTTCAATTGTAATTATTATGTTAATCAAGTGGATCGATGCCAATTTTCACTATATACTTTTTGCAATTTTTTCAGAAAAAATCAATAATTTAGACATATCTCCCACAATATTACTTTCTAGTTAAACTAACTAATAATTGTTAGATGCAGGTAAAGTTGTTTTTTTATATACAAAGTATATAGCAAAATAATAATAATATTAACTACAAAATAGCCAAATATTGGATCAACGATTGCGATTAAATTGTTATAATTTTGCATTCTAGAGTAGACTTGTTTTGAAGATAAAAATTAGTAGATTTAAACAAATTTAATTTTATTGATGAGAGTTGAAATTTAACACTATAAATAATGGATCAAACATGCATATGGAGCGATTGCATCCTTCTACTGCGTGTTTGGACCTCAAACTAGAAATAATTAAGACGCAATCTTTATTTTCATCATAACTATTTTTACATATTTTGCATAATATTTCGATTCCATATCTCAGTTATTCCATATAGTACTATCAAGAGATTAGTGATTGTCGATCTACTTAAAAAACTAATTTGAGTCTTGAAATTTTCGTAGCAATTTCTTTGATCGAACTGTGGGTTATTGCTAGAGAATATTGCAATTAAGATTAATTAGGGAAGAAAAAAATATGTATTTAATTATTTGAACTATCTCCTTTAAATGATATATGTATATTCATAATAATCCATTAGACAAACACAAATTGAATGTAAATTGTAAGGAAGAGAAAATGTGACTAATCATTTTGATGCTTGCCGAATCAAATAAATTTAATGTTATTTACTACAAAAGGTATAATGGAGAAAACATTTTATATATATTACCTCAAACAAATTATAATATTTTATATGATAAGAGTTAGTTTTTGTTTTATTTTTAATGATCAGACAAAATTTCAGTTTATTAAAATGTTGGAGGAAATTAAATTGAGTTTGGATAATAAATGTACTACTCAAATTTGTAATGTAACCGTGATGCATGTGAAGAGAGCCGCTTTTGTTATACATACAACTTAAGCAAATGTAATCCCTGTTATAGAGAAGGGCTGATATATCATAACCACACCCCTCCTTGTCTGTTAGTATTTTTGTAATTTTTTAGTGAAATTTTATTTAAAATAGGTAGTGAGATACAAAAATGGAGGTTAATAGATTGTTAACCTCTTGAATTCTTATTGAAGCTTATTTTCACTTTAAATTCGCAAACTTTTATTTTCTAAATTAAATTTGTATCAACAGTTTTAAATCCATAATATCTTACATATATATATATATGTATACATATTTAATTTTTAATATATTAACTTTTTTGAGTATATTTACTCTTTGTTATATTACCTTTGTGAGTTCGTTGATTTTAACAATTCATCGCAGCTATTGTTGTTTAATTTGTTCTTCTTGTAAATTAAGGTCCAAGCCTTATATATTCTTCTGAAACAAATAATTCAACTAATTTTTTTTTAATAACTAGTATTTAGGCATGCTTTCAGCCGAGGTAGAAATTAAGAGACCCAAACCAAAATTGAAAAGTTCTATTTCGGTTTTTAAATTTTTCAAAACCAAAGCCGAACCGAACTTTTCGATTCAGTTTTATTTGGTTTTCATACATGTTTTTTTAAACAAAAATTAAATCGTGAGGCAGTACTTTTTTTTTCAGAAAAATATTAATTTTATGCTTGATCCAACTTATTTAGATAAAAAAAAACATTTACTTTCATATTTATAATATGCATGATACTTTAAACAGTTAAGTTCTTACTAGAGCTTATGAATATAATTTTAGATAATAACGTAATGTTATTTTCGAGTCATATATGCAATGATTCGGTTTGATTTTGCACTAACACAACCCAAACCCGAACCAAACATATTGGGTTTTGGTTTGTTTTTCTTGTTTCAATTTCAGTTTTTCTCGGTTCAGTTTTTAATTGATCGGTTCGACTGAGTATAGTTCAATCTTTCAATTTTTAAATACACCACAACAGTCTTAATAATATTAGTCCAATTAATCGGAAAAAAGAGCGTACGTAAACATTTTTGCTTAGGCCCTTGGGCCTCCTCTGCATGCAAATCAACTCCAATGTCAAATGGTGTATATAGCGTGTAAAACCTCAAACCCGTATTATATATAATCAAAAATATTTCAAAAGTTGGATCCATAATATATTATATTTTGTTTAATAATTTTACCGAAAAAGTATATTTTATTACTATTGAGACTATCAATCCCACATCGAAAAAGTAGATACTCATAAAACAATATATAAAATCTAGGAGCTACTCCACCTATTGCCAATTGGTTTTGGGTTGGACAGTCGACTTTATCTTACATCGCACGGGCATTTGGGAGAGAGATGGTTTACAAAACTAGTTTTTACACTCTTTGTTTAAGCACTCATATATAATTTTTAAACTTACAAGAGCACTCTAACAAAGATGGCAATTTTTTTCTTCTTTCTTTCTCTAGAGGCCGGGCTACCAAGTTAATTAAAAGCAATCTAACTCAATATCCATTACCAAAACATTAAGAAAACTCTAATGGATGTTTTCATTCCTAATGCAATTCAGTTAGAGTCCAGTGAGTTTAGATTCTTCGAAAATTATAGGCGTTTTAGAATTTTGATGTGAGGAGGTATGATATGTCATGCATTTTGTTTTGATCAATTTTCATCAGATATGTCTTTTTTTTGCTCCTTACAAGGTCTATAATGCTAATTATAAAATGCTAAAATCTATTATCAAAGATAAATAAATTTAAACAATTTTACTCTCATATTACGCAGAAAACAAAATCTCATGGGCTGTAGAGAGTTGGAGGAGAGAGAAAGAGTTGAAAATTCCAACCATATCTAAATATGGGTGCTTTAAGAAATATATAGTAATAACTTTTTAAAAAAAAAAAAATGCTGTTAAAATTGATTATTGAAAGTACTTTTACCAGCACCAAAAACATTTTGATAGTTTTTAAGTTAAACTCTTTGAAATTCACCGTAATTTTATTTTTTTGCAAAAGATAAACATCGGGTTACTCTAAATTCGAGAAATTAACAATACAAGTCAACTAATGGTACGGTGCACCAATTATGGTTAACCTTATGATAATATATCTCTAGGGGTACGGTGAAAAGAAATTTAACATCAAAAGCTTGGCACAAATCCGAAATATCCTGAAGTTATGTACCATAATCATCGAGAATAGCATCTCTCAAATTAATAGTCTAATTAATCACTCCATTCAATTTTCTTGAACCCAGTGCACAATGCTAGGAAAGACCGATATATGAATGAGAAGGGAGTTCGAACAAATGCGGTCAAGCAAGACCACGCTAACCGTAGCTCGTCAAATTATCTCCGAATTACAAAACCCGAAAGTGGCTTGATCCATTTGGGCAATGGCGGAGGGCGTAACGGCCGACAGGGCTAATTGTCTCCCTTTAATTTTATAGAAATTGATATTTTAATAGTAAATTATCTGGACAAAAAGAAATGAAAATTATGCACGACGGTGCAGTGAAACCAGAAAAAAAAATAAAAAAAAAATAAAAAAATAAAAAAAATAGACAGTTGAATATAAGAGTATTGTATAAAACAAGGTGAAAACCATTACTTTCTTCAATTAAGAAAAAAAGGGTTGTCCAAAATATATATTGGCAAAATTGTTTGTTTTTCTTTATAAAAGTATATACAAAAAATAAAACTACAAAATAGTCAAATATTGGATCAACAATTGCAATTAAATTGTTACGGTTTAGTATTCCAAATTAGACTCATTTTGAAGATATCGATGAATAGATTTTAAAATTATTTATTTTATGGGGGACATGCTTTAGAATTTAAAACTAACATTGTTGTCATCAAATATGCATATCAAAGGAATGCATCCTTCCGTTTTTAAGCTTTTGGACTTCAAGCTAAAAACAAATGTAGCGAGAGGCCCTCTTTTTTTTGTATTTTTAACTTTTTACATTTTTTAAATGTAGAGAGGCTCTCTTTTTTTGTATTTTTTCGCATAAAAGAAAGAACAAAAATTATTTTACTGTGGGTTTTCTCTTTTACATGACACACCTCTTTGATCAATCCCGTGAGAAACTATGCCCTATGGCTAGCAAATATTACAATTAAGATTAGGAAAAGAAATAAAAAAGTATTTTATTATGTGGGCTTTCTCTTTTGCATGATATATCTATACATACAATATATTAAGCTTGAATATGGGGTTTTCGGTATGTACACAAAATTACTAAATTACCACTTTCAGGCTGAAAGTTACTATAAAATAACGTTAAATATGGAATTTGAACTCATGACCTTTAATATGAGCACATTTATTTACCAGCGGACCAAATATAATTGCATATTTTTAATTTAAAAAATTAATAAATATTTTATTGCACAAGAACTCCTAAGACTAGAGTATATAAACTATCCATATGAGTGATTACCTAGTGTGACTAATCATGGGGCTTAGGTGCTTGCTAGATCACATGAATGTGATCTCTATTTACCATAAAAGATATGAAAATCATTTTATGAGATAACAACTTATTTTATTTTATTTTATTTTAAATGATAAGAGGAGAGTTGAATTTATGAAGATACTAGAAGAAACAAAATTATGCGGTTCATCCTTAAATTGAACAGCATTTTCGATATGATATATATATGGACAGTTGCTTTATCGCTCTGGACGAATTTAAGAAACACAAATACTCAAGGTGTCTGTAGGCAATCAACATGCATTTTGTTAAAACCCCTCAAACACATATCTAATACTTTCATAATTTAAATATATAATTTTGTTCAATCCCTCTGCATGCTTAACATTTAGATATATAATTACATGTCCAAGATTTTCTCACTTGTTTTTTCATTCAGTTAAAAGCGATTTTTTTTTTACCTGTACGATGAGGAGTGATGTGTTTATCTGTAAAAGATGGCAATTTAACGCACACTCCGTAATTATACAACTTTAAACATAACTAGTGCACCTAAGTTCAATACCTAGTAGGTCGGACAGTCAAACGGGACATAAGATCTCCTCTAGAATTATTTCAATCACTTTATAGTAATAAGTCTTAGATGTTCGTTTATAATGGGATGTCTTAGATTTAGTATAAATTACTTATCAAAATTTGATCCATCTAATTTTAAGCTAGAGGTCCAAGTTTACTATCACTCTAGAAGAGCTCGATACAACCAAACAGACCCTTATTAAGAATTTATGAGCTGATGAAGGGCTATTATTATGTGCACAAATACGGAGATTGACGGACTTAATATAAAGGCCTGACTCGGAGATTCTGACAGAGCAAATCGCATGTTTGCCAAAACTATTGTGTGATTTTATTTAGCGAGGTTTTGATTTTTGGAGAATGGATGACCGAAATTGGAGGGGCTAGTAGTTAATGTTATTTAATTTAGCTTGTTTTAGATGTTTAGGAAACTTTTTGAGTAAGAATATTTGGTTTAGCTGCATGTTTATCATCCCTTTGATATTATTTGATGAATTTTTATTAATATCATGTGAATTCTAGAGCTGAATTTGATAGTATAGTAAAATCTTTTACATATAAATATGTTACTATGTTAGAAGCCACAAAAGGGTTTGATTTTTACCGTGCTTATTTGGATGCGGATAGTTTATTTTAATAAGTATATTTATATATATATATATATTTTTCTAAAGCATGGGCTAGGATCAGGACATCAGGTGTCAAAGAGGGCATGGACCGTAGAACTAAATTTTACCGAAGAAATAATAGAAAAGAGCCAAATGACTTGATAATCATATCTCTCTTTACTTTGTAGCTCTTTATCGTCCATAGTATATTTTTATATCTTCTACAATGTAAGTAATAATGATGTCATCAAAGTACATATCATGATTCAAAAAAAAATAATCAAAGTACATATCAAAGGAATACATTCTTCCATTTTTACGTATTTGGACTTCAAGCTAAAAACATATTAAAGGAATACATCCTTCCATTTTTACGTATTTGTATTTGAACTTTTTTACATTTTTTTGCCTCCTTGTAGCTAAAAACAAATGACTTCTTTGTAATTCTCTTTTCATTAATAAAATTTTAGGGGCCGTGCATCCTTTGCTTTAAAAGAAAAAAAGTAAAAAGAGATTTTTTTTTTTGAAGCAAAAGTAACAAGAGATTAGTCATTTTTTACTTCAACTTTTAAAACCTTTAAATTTGGCTAGCAAAGATTTCAATTATGATGAAGAAAAGAAAGAAAAAAGTATTTTATTGTGTGGGCTTTCTCTTTTGCATGATATATCTTTATATACAATATGTTAAGCGTGAATATGAGGTTTTTGGTATGTACATAAAATTATTAAATTACATTTTTCAGGCTGAAAATTACTATAAAATGTCGTTAAAAATGAGATTTGATATTAACACATTTAATTAATTACCAACAGATCAAATGTACGTAATTACATATTTTTAATTTGAAGAATTAATAAATATTATATTACCAACCCCAAGCTACGGTATATAAACTGTGTATGAGTGATTCCATAGCCAGACTAATCATGGGTCTTAGGTGCTTGCTAGATCACATGAATATATATGATCTTTATTTATTACAAAAGATATGAAAAGCATTTTATGAAGTAATAATTTATTTTATTTTTTATTTTTTTAATGATAAGAAGAGAGTTGAATTTATGAAGATGTTGGAGGAAACAAAAATATGTAGCTTGATAGTCAAAACCAACGAAAAAATAGTTATCATTTTCATCAATGACTAATATTCTCTCGATTTCATACCATGACAAGCACGGTTACAGACTTTGACCACAGCGATCATTTACATTTATTTTATTGAAAAAATATAAATAATATCTTAAAAATAATTCTTTTTTCAATCAATATGATGTCCCTTATTAAAACATTTATAACATCTCTCAGAAAAAAATAAAATTGGTACACCACCGACTATCCTCACTAACAACCCTAGACGGCTCCTAGACCCACCCCTGCGTTAAGATCAATTTCTTTTGTGGAATACAAAAAACAAGATTTAAATATATAAATATTTTAACATATAACTGTTGTTAAATGTAAATTTTTTAAGAGAAATAATGTTGCAAATTATGACAGAATTTCATATAAGTTGAAATATGCTTATAAATAATAAAAATTTTACAGTTAGACTTTTTATTTATGCTATTTTTGTTCCGAATGGTTAGCATACAAATGTTTAATTGATGCTAAAAAAGGAAAAAAAAATTAAAATTTTCATTAATTATTAAAGTAAAAAGAAATCAATGATTCTCTTCAATTGGAGCCCTTAAATTACCGTGGCTCTTTCACTAATATCCACCCAAATTAAATATTGCAATTAGGTTTACAAAAAGCAAAAGTATTTTACGGTCAATAATGATATTTCTTTTATTATCATTGTGGTTACTAACCCTAAAGTTTTAATTTTATGGGAGACGTTGAAATTATGTCATCTAATTAATATGCCTATCGAATGATTATATCCTTTCTTTACGTTTTTTGGACTAAAAACAATTGAGACAAGAAATTCTCTTTAAAATGCCTCTTAATCTTTTTACATTTTCTGCTTAATATTATGATTCCGTTTAGGACTAATTAAGTTACAATTAAGATTAGGAAAAAAAAAACTTTTTATTTTATTGTGCGCCAGTGTGGGCTTTCTCTTTTGAATGATATATATTCATTTATCATTGTTAGATATTCCATAGGCCGGAAATGAAAGTAAATTGCGAACCAATCATTCATTTTTTGTTATTGCTAGATCACATAAATGTGATGTTTATTTATTACAAAAGATATGGGAAGCATTTTATAAGACAAAGAGTTGATTTTTCTTTTTCTTTTTTTATGATAAAATTGATTTCAGTTTATTAAGATTTTGGAAGAAACTAAAATGTATGCAGAGAATAATACGAGAACCCCTCATTAAATTTCAAATTTTATATTTTATTTATTATATTGCTTTCCTTAATTCCAAAATTTAAATTTAAGGTAAAATTAAAATAGCATATTAGATTATCAAATTTTATGAGTTTGTATATTTAACATAACTGTTATAAGGAAGATTAAGGTTTCAAAATGTGCACTGCCTGAAATTGAAGCTAAATTTATAATAGTTCCTTATTGCTAATTGATCTACAGCAACCTCACTAATTTGAGCTAGATTTGCGACACTTTGTCATTATTAATGCAAAAGAAATCCACTGTTGTGGATTATTGTTAAGTTAACATTTTAAAATTTAATTAAATTTTTTTTTTGTAAAGTATTTTTATCTAAATTTCTTTTAATTTGTAAAAACTAGAATTTAGTGCCTAGGATTTTAAATATTTTGAGCTAAGGAATATATGAGATGTAAAATTAGGATAACTATCAAGTTTCTATTTAAAAAATATTACACCTAACCTTAAATTTTGATGAATATTTTTTTGTTTCAATATAAATTTTATTGAAATTGGAATAATAAAATAATAGTCAAGTTTTTTGTAAGTTTAAAAAGTGAGCTGTAGGAAAAATTAAGGATGATGCTGACACTTAGACATTGTAAAGACCCTCTTATCCTCACATGGTCTTCATATATATTTCACCAAAAACACATTACAATTAAGAATTCGAAGTGTTTACAAGCTTCATTCAACAGTACAAGTTTACATACTATCAAAACCAATATAACAAATAATTCAAGCACTTATATGTTTTATCGTTAGTCTTCATGTACATTTCATCTTCCAAAGCAACACCACATGTTAAAACATACCTACAAAATAAAAGTAGTAATGAAATTTCGACCAAAACAATCACTTAAAATGACTTATTCCTTCTTTTTTTAATAGCAAAATCATCAATTATATCTCCATAGCCAAGATTTTCTGAGATGTCCTTTTCAATGCATAATATTCCTAATCCATTCAATCTATCTTGATTAATGGTTGTTCGTGTAAGACCCCTAAATTTCAAGTTTTTACTTTTATATATAATACATGGGTATTATGGTAATATTACATTAAGTGTCTATATAATTATAATTACGATTTATTTATTTATTTTCTACATTCATGAGTTAGATGGGTTCTAGATAACATTATTTTTGTAGACTACTATAACAAATTAGTCAGTCTTATATTTTAGTTTAAGTGGGCCAAGTCTATTATATAATTAGTATTTATAAGCCCTAATCTTATAAGATTTAAGTTAAAGCCTTAAACCCATTATCTATTTAATAGTAATATATTTAGTTATATTGGGAGAAGGAGAAGAAAAAGAAAACAACGTACGTAGAGAAAAGGGAAGAGACGACTTGGTCTAGGGCGTAGAAGGAGATACGATTGCGAACGATTATTCTTGTTCCTTAGTTTCAAGATATCTTTATCCATTTATCGATAGTTTAGGTGAGTGATTCTCACCCTTTTCTAGTGATTTCTATTCATACATGTTTTGATTTTCTTTTGACCTAATTTTTGTGGATGAGTATTGTGTTTTTGTTCTATTGATTGTAAGTTTCTTGATAAAGAATTTCAGTCATATGCTCTTATTAAAAATCTGAGAAAAATACATAGATTAATATTATGAGTTAGAAGTAATTTGGCTTTGGAATTGAATTAGTAGGTTTTTTTAATTTGGGAGATATAAATTTTACAAAACAAGTGTATTAAGATACCTAGTGTTAATCAGATTGCTGTCTTACATATGTGTATATATGAATTCATTTAGGATACTCATATTTCGTGTAAAAATCTGGAAAATTTAGAGAAGTTAATATCATGTGTTAAGAGTATCTGGGCTTTGGAATTGATTGAATTTTGAATTTTATGTTGAGAGATATTGAATTTACGAAAACAGTGCACTGCAGAATCTGATGCTAGACAGATTGTATATCTGTCTCCAAAACGTTTATAACTCCTAAAGTATAAATGATTTTTAGTTGAATTCAATTGGATATGACTCCAGACACATTAGCCTATATTGTGTAATTTTTATGGAATTTTTGGATTATTGAATAATTCCCATAATTTATGTGAAGTTGGTGGTTGTGTCGATTATAAGCCCGGTTTATGTTCTTGTTTTGTTTGTGTGTAATTTAACTTATGATTTTGGTGTAGTTTGAATAGGATTCTTAAATATTGACTAGAGTCATAGGAAAATTCATTAATTACGCCACTGCTCCCTTGTTATGATTTGATCTTGGATTTGATTCAACACTTGTGTAGATTTCCCATGATTTTTGTGAAAAGAAAATTTTGGTGAAAGCCAAACGAATTTTATGATTTTGACCGTAAGACAGATGGGGGCTTGTGATTGTTGCTGTACTCGTTCTATTGTTGAATAGATGAGTGGATTATATGTGATTTTACTAGCGGAAGGGCGAGTGTTTTGGCGCGTAAACGTATAACTAACCTTCCGAAGAAGGTCGGAACTTTAGACGATATGCCCGTGCAGGTTTCGGTTCAGAGTGGCTGCTAGGTATATGGGGATACACAGGGCAAGATGATCTGTGTAGGCCATGGGAGAGTATGGCGAGGTGGCATGTAATTAAGGTGCACACGCTAACCAAAGAATTTAGTGGATTAGGAATGTATGATTGTTCTCTTTGTTTAATTTTTATAAAATTATTAGATCTCTAAATGAAAATTTTAGCACATGAACCTGTAAGGAAATTTTTTTATGCTCATTTTTCATGTTTTGAGTTTGCTTTAATTCTTTATCGTTTAGAAGTTTTTGTTGAATCTCGTTTGTGAAAAGTGTCTGCATTGAATCACTGGTTTGGTGTATTAAATGGTCAATTTTTGCGATCTTTCGCGAGTATTTGTACAAATCATCATTATGGAAATTTTTCGTGTTTTAAGTTTTCCCAAATTCCTCATGGTTTAGGCAGAAACGAACATTTTTACTACATAAGTTTATTTTGTGATGTAGATACTATCATTGTCACTAACTTCTTATGTGCAGGAAGGTAGGACTTTCTAACATTTGTGCAGGGATGGCCTACCTTAGCATTCTTATAACTATTAATTTAAAGTTTTGTGAATGAATGTGACAAGAAACTAACTGCCACATTTTTATCGGAAAACTATGATTTTGTCTCGATAAGTATGTGGAACTACATGTCTTGTCTCATGATTATTTCAGTTGAAAATTTTTATTTATAATAATTGCATTATGGACATAGTTGGGTGAACGAATCAACTCATACCAGTATTTTATACTGACCCAAGTTGTCTTTGTGCTTCTTGGGTGCGTTCTCTTTATGAGCGTAGCTAAGGGGTTTGCAGGAATTTACGTGCTTCTTAATCGTGCTAAGACATGTACTTGAAGTATGCTTATTTTGTACATTTCTTTTTGTTTGATGTACTTGGGAAGTGGGGGCGATTTAAATGTACTCTGGCCAAATAGTTTTTGTACGTAAAGCAAATGCAATTGGACTTTTGTATATATAAGGTTGGATATTTTAATTTTATTTATTCTGCAAAATATTTATTTAAAAAAAGGTTTTTGTTTTATTAAGTTTATATTTTGGTTTTTGAGAATTAGTTTAAAGATAAATATGGTTTTTAAAATTTTCACACTCGGTAGTTGGACGGCTGAGTACGTGTGAATTAATGGGTACTCGAGGTCCAAAAATCGGGATATGACAGTTTGGTATCAAAGGGTAGGTTCCGATTTTCTTCGGTCTGGGGTTATGTGTTCTTGACTTGTTTTCGTTATGTTTGTTTAGTTATTATTATTTCCTTTTGCTTTTGTGAATACTTATTATGTGTGTTTGTTGTGTGTTTGTAAGTTTGTGTTTATATAGCTATTTTCTAGTGATTTATTGAAGATCATGTCGGTTTGAATTAATTTAGACGAACTATGTTGTTAACCTATATTGATCTATTTTTAAAAGGTCTTTTATGAAATAATTTGATATTTTGTATATGCTTACTACTTATTTGGTGTTAAAAACTATTTTGAGAAAATTTTGGTAGAAATATTGAATTATATATCGACTTATTGCTTTTGTTTCAATTGCCAGAACTTATGTAAAATCGATTTCTTTAAAAATGTGAAATGCTATGTTGTTCTACATAATTAGATTTTACTTTGAAACCATTATATATATATATATATATGATTGTGTTACTTCTTAATATGTTGTTAGTTTATTATGTGATGATATAGAACCATTGTTGACTTAATTAAAATTTTAAATTATTTTGTGCTTAGATTGTAATGTGTTCTTTTAAACATGCTTGTTGCTTTTCATATCTTATTGGAAATTATTATAAAGTGTCCATTGATTTCTGTCTAGAATTTGTCTTAGACTAAATTCTAAATTTTAAAGGATATAAACCCTTTTATTATTTCTTAGCTTGTTAACCATCAACAGCCTATGTGATGATAAAGATGCATCCTTTTGTAATTTAATTAAAAGTGAAGAGTTTTGATTTGCTTACATTATAACTTGTTCTTTTATTTATCTCTTTTTTTGTGATTCTCATGAGTGATCTAGTTAATTATTGTTTATAAAAAAAAAGTATAATAGAGATTATATTTTTCCTCCATTTTTGGTCAATTAATAATTCACAATAGATTGAGATTATGTGAAAGGTCTTCATGTTTCTCATTTAACACATATGTTTCTTGATACGCGTATATTCCATATTTATCTATCTCATTTTATTTTATATATAAGTGATAGTATTATTAAAAAAATTTGATTATGAAGAAACATGCTTAATTTTAAGACTTTTGTAGATTTCCTAAGTCCTCACCTAATATGTCTTTTACAATGAACATGTATGTTTTCTTGGGTCTCTAATTGATTGTGATCCAAAGTTTTTCAACGCTTGTTATAAATTTTTAAAATTGAACCTAAATAAGTTGTAACCAGTTTTAATTATATTAATATACTATGTTGGGTGCTTTTACTTAACAAAACTATCATTATTGATAGCCAAAGTTTATTGAATTCCATTTTTTTTCTGTATAGATTTATTTATTGTGAAAATTATGTAGTGATAAAAGTATTTATATTTTGATATTCAATGAAAATAGCAATGTATTAATTCTTTATAGAATCATCCTTATATCCGACTGTTAATAATTGTTTATTAATTTAGAGGTGTATTGATGGCATTTTTAAGCTAAACTATTATAATTTTTCTCAACATTCCTAATAGATTAATTATTGCAAAATATATTGTTATTGAGTGTGCTAATCTATGCATATTTTGTTCTAAAATTTTGAAAGTTGTATAAGAATGTCCAGAATATGTGTTTGTATTGGCATAATGATTTGATTGTTAGAGATATTTTAAGTTGATTTTTGAGTTAAAGAACTAAAAAAAAGAAGATATATATATATATATATTTCGCTGCCGTATTATATTAAGAAAATTATGTTTTATTTAGAGTTTCACTGTGATATTCAAATGCTTATACATGTACATATGTTATATTCGTACCTATGTGAAAATGTGTATATAAAAAGGATTTGTATGCCCTTCTTTAACTTGTAACTGGATTTTTTTTTTCTTTCTACTAAAGTTTAGTTGCAATAATCAATTAACATGCTATGATGTATCACAATTGAACATATATTTTGTGTTGAGATAACTTCTTTATTTTAGCTAAATTATAAATCAAAGGTGTGTGAGGCATACTTTATATTTGTACATGCTCTATTTGTCACTTTAAATATGGGTTGGCTAATTAAACGTAAACTTTGACTTTAGTCATAGATTTATTGGTCATATTTTAAATTAACAAGGATTTGAAAAAAAGAAAAGAAAAAGGGGGTGGTGTTGACAAGTCTCTATTCATTAGTGTATTCTTTGATTATGTAGAATGGACTGCATTCTTTAACATGTAAGTTGCTAATAAACTTCTTGTATATAAACTAGTGCTATCGATTGATCGTATATATTATATATCGTTATATATATGTTATATTCCTTCATTGCTATTATTTCTTTGTCTCTTAAATTTTTAGTTGTCTATATTGAATAGGCTAAATTTTGATAAGATATATATATATATATATTTCTAAAAGTGCATGTAATACTTGTATAGTTTATATATAATTGGAGTTTTCATTATTAGTTCAAAGTAAGTGCCAAGAAGAAGCGACATGCCAGAGGATTAATAAGGTGTTAGTTAGTATTTTAAAGTATATGGTATTAACGAGATTCATGAAAAGTTTGATCTAAATTTGTAAGAACTACTTAATTAGTTGATAATTGACTAGTAGTTTTAGTAGTATGTGACAACAGTTATAAATTATGAACTTGATTTATGCATTTCATATATTTATTTATAAAATGTTTTATATATTCCTTTTAAGTGTGAGTATTTATATACAAATAAATTAAATTTTCATGCAAGTACATGTGTGTATATATATGTATTATTTTTATACATATATAAAAGTTTTAAGTTGTGTAACATATACTTGTTCATATGTCTATATACTTTTGTTTTCGTTAACGTGTAAATCATTTGATTTGTATTTCATACACTACTTTATCTGCTTATATCTGTATATGTATCTATATATAATTGTTTTCATACATATGTAAAACTTTTGCATTGTGTATCACACACCACTTTATAAGTTTATGTATTTGGTTCAAATTATACACATTTCAAATAAGTTGTTATTATTATCTAAATTTTGTTCTATTTATTTCTAATTGATATGTAGTAAAAGATTATGTATCAATTGCTAAATTTTTTGACATTGTTGCTAAATTTATGATATTATGTATGCATTACATCTAAATTTGTTATGATGAGATGTACCCTGAGTTTTTGAAATGTGTTAATTTAATGACCGCAATTTTTAAGTTATATTTTCCTTCTTACCGAATATCGGGATAAGATTCCTTTGAGTTGTGTATGATGTAATGACCTCATTTATTTTTAAACTGTTTCTGCTTTTTCAGTCCGAATCTCGGGACGCGATTCCTTTGAGTTGTGTATAATGTGATGACCTCAATTTTAAACTAGCTTTTAACTAATATTTTTTTTTATTTTATAACCATAATATTTATTATGATTTTCTTTGTCTCATAATTTAATATTCATTACTAGCAATTAGTATAACATTTGTATGAAAAATTATAATTGATTGTGTGGTAAGATCAATGAATTGATTGATTTAGTTATTATTAAAAAAAATAAATTATGATCACGTTATGTTTTGGTGTGATGAAGTGTTATCTTATAGTTATGACAATAATATAATTCAGATAATTGATTTATTTATATGTACATTATATCTATATTTTGATGAATTTTGGTAATGTGTGAGTAACTTTATTATTCATTTATGTGTATTAGAATGTATATGTAGCTATAAATAACAGTTGGTTAATTTTTTACAAAAATTGTATACATAATATCATTGATTGGATAAATACTCCAAAAAATTATACGCATGATTTCCATAATTTGTGATTTCTATTTGTTTGTGATACTTGAGTAAAGATCAAATATCTAATATATGTAGTAGTATAAGCGATTTTATAGGTAATGTTTGATTAAGTATCCCTCTATCTAAAATCATAAAGACCTAACTTATAATTCTTAATATACTATTTGAGTAAGTGCTAATTTGGTTACATACTCATGTCAGATTCTTCTTATTTTATAGTTTCTCAATATATATATGTACAATATGTTAGATTTTCCTTATATATTATTAATGAACCAAAATCATTATACTTGTTATCTAGATTGCCAATTATTTGAGTAAGATTTGACGATGAAAAACATTACGTTTAATTTGGGATTATTTGAATAATATCTGATGATGGAATACCGTACATCTATGATATGGGCTATCTGAGTTACATGAATTATATTATCTTTGATAATTGTTATCTTTATTATTTGAGTAAAAGTACATTAGTTTGGTTACATACAAAAGTAATAATTTAAAGTTGGAATACAATATGTTTGATTCGTTTATTTAGTTTTCAAACATTGGTTTTGACATATGTGCCCAATGTATTCAAGTATAAGAGAATTGAGAAGGGTTAAGAACTCTATTTATATGGTTGAAGATTTATATATCTGATTATGTGTACAACTATGTGCCTTACACTTAGATGCCTATGATTGTTATTCCTTAGCAAAGTGCTTGTAGAGAATGTGATTATATTATAATTGTATGGTCTGGAAGAGAAAATGAGAAAGACGCACCCCTGAACTTTTCTTACGTCATTTGTCTAAGCCAAAATCTCGGGACGAGATTTCTTTAAGGTGTGTATAACTGTAAGACTCCTAAATTTCAAGTTTTTACTTTTATATATAATACATGGGTATTATGGGAATATTACATTAAGTGTTTATATAATTATAACTACGATTTATTTATTTATTTTCTACATTCATGAGTTAGATGGGTTCTAGATAACATTATTTTTGTAGACTACTATAATAAATTAGTGAGTCTTATATTTTAGTTTAATTGGTTTTCCTAATCCAACATGTATTAGGAAGTGGGCCAGGTCTAATATATAATTAGTATTTATAAGCCCTAAACTTATAAGATTTAAGTTAAAGCCTTAAACCCATTATCTATTTAATAGTAATATATTTAGTTATATTGGGAGAAGGAGAAGAAAAATAAAACAACGTACGTAGAAGGAGATACGATTGCGAACAATTATTCTTGTTCCATAGTTTCAAGATATCTTTATCCATTTATCGATAATTTAGGTGAGTGATTCTCACCCTTTCTAGTTATTTCTATTCATACATGTTTTGATTTTCTTTTGACCTAATTTTTGTGAATGAGGGTTATTGTGTTTTTTTTCTATTAATTGTAAGTTTCTTGATAAAGAATTTCAGTCATATGCTTTTATTAAAAATCTGAGAAAAATACATAGATTAATATTATGAGTTAGAAGTAATTTGGCTTTGGAATTGAATTAGTAGGGTTTTTTAATTTGGGAGATATAAATTTTACAAAACAAGTGTATTAAGATACCTAGTGTTAATCAGATTTTTGTCTTACATGTGTATATACGAATTCGTTTAGGTTACTCATATTTCGTGTAAAAATATGGAAAAATTATAGAAGTTAATATCATGTGTTAAGAGTATCTAGGATTTGGAATTGATTGAATATGAATTTTATGTTGAGAGATATAGAATTTACGAAAACAGTGCACTGCAGAATCTGATGCTAGACAGATTGTATATCTGTCACCAAAACGTTTATAACTCCTAAAGTATAAATGATTTTTAGTTGAATCCAATTGGATATGACTCCAGACACATTAGGATATATTGTGTAAGTTTTATGGAATTTTTGGATTGTTGAATAATTCCCATAATTTATGTGAATTTGGTGGTTGTGTCGATTATAAGCCCGGTTTATGTTCTTGTTTTGTTTGTGTGTAATTTAACTTATGATTTTGGTGTAGTTTGAATAGGATTCTTAAATATTGACTAGAGTCATAGGAAAATTCATTAATTACGCCACTGCTCCCTTGTTATGATTTGATCTTGGATTTGATTCAATACATGTGTAGATTTCCCATGATTTTTGTGAAAAGAAAATTTTGGTGAAAGCCAATGGAATTTTCTGATTTTGACCGTAAGCCAGATGGGGGACTTGTGATTGTTGTTGTACTCGTTCTATTGTTGAATAGACGAGTGGATTATATGTGATTTTACTCGCGGAAGGGCGAGTGTTTTGGCGCGCAAACGTATAACTAGCATTCCGAAGAAGATCGGAACTTTAGACGATATGCCCGTGCGGGTTTCGGTTTGGAGTGGCTGCTAGTTATATGGGGAGACACAGGGCAAGATGATCTGTGTAGGCCATGAGAGAGTATGGCGAGGTGGCATGTAATTAAGGTGCACACACTACCCAAAGAGTCTAGTGGATTAGGAATGTATGATTGTTCTCTTTGTTTAATTTGTATAAAATTATTAGATCTCTAAATGAAAATTTTAGGACATGAACCTGGAAGGAAATTTTTTTATGCTCATTTTTCATGTTTTGAGTTTCTTTAATTCTTTGTCGTTTAGAAGTTTTGGTTGAATCTCGTTTGTGAAAAGTGTCTGCATTTAATCACTGGTTTGGAGTATTAAATGGTCAATTTTTGCGATCTTTCGCAAGTATTTGTACAAATCATCATTATGGAAATTTTTCGTGTTTTAAGTTTTCCCAAATTCTATACGGTTTAGGTAGAAACGAACATTTTTACTACATAAGTTTATTTTGTGATGTAGATACTATCCTTGTCACTAACTTCTTATGTGCAGGAAGGTAGGCCTTTTTAACATTTGTGCAGGGATGGCCTACCTTAGTGTTCTTATAACTATTAATTTAAAGTTTTATGAATGAATGTGACAAGAAACTAACCGCCACCTTTTTATCGGGAAACTACAATTTTGTCTCGATAAGTATGTGGAACTACATGTCTTATCTCATGGTTATTTCAGTTGAAATTTTTTATTTATAATAATTGCATCATGAACATAGTTGGGTGAACGAATCAACTCAAACCCGTATTTTATACTGACCCAAGTTGTCTTTGTGCTTCTTGGGTACGTTCTCTTTATGAGCGTAGTTAAAGGGTTTGCAGGAATTTGCGTGCTTCTTGATCGTGCCAAGACATGTACTTGAAGTATGCTTATTTTGTACATTTCTTTTTGTTTGATGTACTCAGGAAGTGGGGGCGATTTAGATGTACTCTGGCCAAATAGTTTTTGTAAAGCAAATGTAATTGGACTTTTGTATATATAAGGTTGGACATTTTAATTTTATTTATTTCGCAAAATATTTATTTTAAAAAAAGTTTTTGTTTTATTAAGTTTATATTTTGGTTTTTGAGAATTAGTTTAAAGGTAAATATGGTTTTTAAAATTTTCACACTCGGTAGTTGGACGGCTGAGTACGTGTGGATTAATGGGTACTCGAGGTCCAAAAATCGGGGTGTGACAGTTCGCAAGTAATATTTTAATAGTTTCAATTTAGAAAAATTCCTTTCTGCAGATGCCACAGTTATTGGTAAATGTTTATAAGCAAGCATTACATAAGGAAATATATCAATATCTTTTGCAAACTCCATTAACGTCAGAAACATCAACAACTTTTAAAGCATTTTCAAGATTTATGCAAGATTTTCTCAATTTATCATTATCCAATAAAACAAACCTTGCTGCATCAAATAAGAATCCAAACATATATTGAAAGAATTACAAAAATTTTTTTGGGTAAGATACCTTATTAATTAATTTTTTTATATATTTACATATCAAAAAATTGGTACCCCTTCTCACTTTTGGATCCTAGGCGATCGTCCTGCCTGCCCAGGGCCAGCTCTGGGTCTTTCTCTACCTTTGTCACACTGTCTTCATGGCCATTATCCTTGCAGTGGCGATTGGTTATTTTAACTCATCATTTAAGTATTTTATGTGGCACTTCAATTCTTTACATTTCATGATTTAATTTGACATTCTCTAACTCAACATGGTAATAAAATTGTGAGCACGAAATTATAATTACTTATGCTTGTAAAATGCTTGCTAGCTAGATGACACAAATATAATGTTTCTTGTCTTTCAAAAAAGAAGAGAAATACATATTTTATATTTTTATTATATGTATTCTCTAATCTAACGATTATATATGCAATATGTTATATATAATATGAGAATAAGTTTAAGAATAAATTTATTAAGATTTTAGAGTAAACTAAAATGTGTAATGAAAGTAACTATTTTTCTTGATTTGTCTAACCACATGTCATATATTGAGATTGAAGTAAATCGTCCCTAATCTTTATAGTTTAGTTTACGTATTGGCGATAAAATGCTGAATTAATTTAAGTTATAGTTAGTTTGTTTCTAACGAAGTAATTCGCTACAATTAGTTATATAGTTTCTATCTATAGAAGTAATAAGCTACAATGTTTAGTTAAGTTTAAGATTGTTCTCTTCCTATTAAATTAATTGACTACAATGTTTGTTTATCGAACTAAGTTGCTACAATTACATAGTTTTTTCTATCGAAGTAATAAGCTACAATGTTTAGTTTTAATTATTGTCTTCCTATCCAATTAATTAACTACAGGGTTTGTTGTCTGAGTATGGCATTAAGCAGTCTATCATTTAACAACTAAAAAAACGTTTATTGTCTGTGTTATGGACTAAAGTTTCTCTTGTTAGAACTAAAAACAATTATAATTATATTGACAGCATAAGTCAGCTAAAATAAGATGAGTGAAATATTTAAAAATTAAGTTAAATATATATATATATATATATTTATCAGTGTAAGTTTTTAATATTTTACAACTATGAAATTCCATATTCAAAATTAAATTTATGAAATCTCAAATTCAAAATTTTAAAAATAGATGAGTGAGATGTTTGAAAAATGAAAAACAAAAAACACATTGTTTTTAATCAATTTAAGTTATTAAACTTCCAAAGAATAAAATCCGAAAATCAAAATTTATAAACCCACTATAAATAGATTTTTGGCATATAATTTTAAGTTATATTTGCAATAAAAGCAGTTCCAAGAGTAAAATAATATAATGCTAAATTACAAATAATTTGAAATTAACTAGAGCAAAAATTTCCTAAGTTCATTGAAGATTCTTGAAGACAAAATTTATGGAAATTTACATATCATTGTATCTTATTACAAAAATAAAAAAAAAATCGTACAGTTGAAAGAAAATTCAAAGATTTCTCATACACCCTCTGCTATCTTTCATGTTCTAGATCTGCCTGTGTTGTTTCTTTATGTTTTAAAAGTGCATGTGTGCCCTTTGTAATTTTATAAAAGAAATGAAAAAAAAAATTGTTAGATGTAGGTAAAGCTGTTTATAATGTACAAACAACACAAAGTTTTAATTTAGATTGATATGTTAATCAAAAAGATCGATGCCGATTTTCACTATATACCTTTTGCAACATTTTCAGAAAAATCTAATATTTTTTGACAAATCTCCCACAATATTACTTTTTAATTAAACTAGCTAATAATTGTTAGATGTAGGTAAAGCTGTTTCTTATGTACAAAGTATATACCAAAAACACATTTCAAATTAGTAGATTTAAAAAAACAAATATCAACAAAAATTGAAATATAACACTATAAATGATGGATCAAACATGCTTATGGAGCAATTGCATTCTTCTACTGCAAGTTTGGAGCTCAAGCCAGAAAGTCGCAGTCTTTATTTGCATCATAAATATTTTTACATTTTCTGCATAATATTTCGATTTCATACCTGACTAATTCCAAATAGTACAAAGTAGCAAGAGATTAATGATTGTTGATCTACTTAGATTTATAGCAATCTCTTTGATCCAACTGTGAGGAGCTATGGTTAGCGAGGATTGCAATTAAGATTAATTAGGGAAGAAAAAATACGTATTTTATTTTGTGAACTACCTCTTTTAAATGCTCTATGTATGTATATTCATAATATATAATCCATTAGACAAACACAAATTAAATGTAAATTGTGAGGAAGAGAAAATGTGACTAATCATTCAGCTTATATGCTTCCCGAATCACATAAATGTGATGTTTATTTACTACAAAAGGTATGAAAGAAACACATTATATATATAGTACCAAACAAACTATAATCAATATTTTGTAGGGTAATATAATCAATATTTTATAGGATAAAAGAGTTAATTTTCTTCTTTTAATGAGAAGACAAAATTTCAGTTTATTAAAATATTGGAGGAAATTAAATTGTATGCGGAGAATAAATATGCTTTTACCGAAATTTGTAATATCATTTTTCCTATGAGTTCTACTAATTTATAATTCAAAATGATTTAATCCAAAAGTCAAAAGAGAAGGGTTGATTGAAGCGTGGAGCATGTAAATGAAATAAATACTCTTTTACCGAAATTTGTAACATCATTTTTCCTATGACTTCTTCTAATTTATAATTCAAAATGATTTAATCCAAAAGTAAAAAAGAGAAGGGTTGATTGAAGCGTGGAGCACGTGAATGAAATAAAATGTGAGCCACACAGTCCGTAAGTTTTATTGAAACTTACGGACAAATTTGAGCCACACATCTATTTTAAGTCTATTTCATACCAGCACGACGTGTTTGCTAGAGAAACCTTTGATAATTATCAAGTTACACCTTATGTTTATACTATCAAGAATTTAACCCATGAAAGAATTAATTAGTCTTCACTTTTGAAAATATCTTTACTATCTTCTATTCTTTCTTGTACCAGTAAAATTAATTTTCTTTCTTAAAAGTTTTGGACAACTCACGGCCTCTACTTTTAAATGAGTAAAATCGGCTACCAGTTGGGCTTCTTATTATGGCAAGATTATTAGACTAGATAAAATAGTGTTTTAAATTTTTATTAAAAAAAAAAAAAGGTCCAAGTCTTTCTTCTACTACAAATAATAAAGAACTCTCTCTGTTTTGAATGAGACTCGAACCTGTGCAATATTCATTTTTCACAAATTATAGAAGAAATAAAGACAAATTAGTTACTTGTAGGAAAATCAAAATTGAAGATACCTAAAAAAAGGTTCTGGTTTCATTTTAATATTACTCTAATAAAACCCGAAAATACCGATCCATCATATTGAAAATATCAAAAAGTGTAATATTGAAAATATCAATCAATAATGATGAAAACAACGATTCTAGAATTATTGAAAAAAATATAATATCAACATTATCAAATAACTATATACAAAAATTACAAAATATAACTACCGTAAGTACTGAGAGTCCATAGGATAGTTTTATTTTATTATTGTAGTTAAAAATGAAGATACTTTGACTTTTCTTTTATAAAAAACCAAAAACCAAGAATTTAAACTCTTTTTGATAGCATCATGAAAAATGGTAAGAAAAAAATTGATTTTGTGAGAACTTTGAAAATAAATTAAGGCATGTGGTGACATAAACTCTTAAATTTTGGTTTTTTTCATGGAAAATTTTTATTTAGGTGGTGATGAAAAAAAATTTCACAAAAAATAAAAAATAATGATGGACAAATACTTACAAAAATAAGTATATGATGGATTAATCTCACCGCATATATCAACTTATTTTTCAACTTCTTACACAAATCAGTCTTTTTTTCTATCATTTTTCATGTTACTATCAAATGGAGCTTTAAACACTTATAAATTGAGCGGTTTGGTATTAATTTTTAATTTCAAATTCTAATAAATAAAATTTGTTAATTTGATATCGAACATTTATTTCAATTTTGGTTTTAGTGAAAACGAACAAATTTGTTGAAATAACACCCCGAGTTTCCAATACATCCCAACATAATTAACAAAATAGTGAGTAAACTAAGATCGTCTAGAGGAAAAATCTTGTTTACTTTGGACCCTTAATAAAATTAACTAGAAATTAGGTAGAAGGTCTTATTACACATTGATTTTTACAAAAAATCCAATGAATAATATTTTTTTGAATGAAGGGCTTATTTTTAATTGGTAATTAGTGTAAGAGGCCTATTTGATTTTATATTTTAAATTAAGGTATTTGAATAAATTTAAATATCATTTAACTAATAAAAACATGTTATACATTACCTAAATTACCACTCTTTATGAAATTTGTACAAAAAATATGGACTACAAAGTTCATATTGCAGTAAAATATGGACTGCAAAGTTCATAATGCAGTAAAATATGGACTGCAAAGTTCATATTGCATTGAAATATGTACTGCAATATGAACTTTATACTAGAAATATGGACTGCAATATGAACTTTGCACCAAAAATAAGGACTGCAAAGTTCATATTGCAGTAAAATGTGGACTGCAAAGTTCATATTGCAGTGAAATATAGACTGCAAAGTTCATATTGCAGTCCATATTTTAATGCATATTGGTATTTTTTTAGTTTATTTTAAGGGTTGGGATGTCATTTTACAATGAAAAAAAAACACATGTCATATTATCAATAAAATAAAAAATAAGCCCTTTATTTACAAAAATATTATTCCTTAGCTTTAGTGTGAAAATCTTTCTCTAATAAGACCTTTTTTTTAATTGTCCCTAAAATTAAGTTGATACCAAGTACTCTTTTGCTATTCTAAGAAACTCCTTGCCTTGCTAAGATTTTTAATAAAACTAAGTTCGACTACTGTCGAAAACCGGCTGTAAGTCTACAAAAAATTACCGTCCGTGATGGTAGCAATGTCCAATGTGAAATTGTATAAATGGTATATCGTATGTATATAGTTCATAAAAAATAATGATATATATATATATATCTTGTAACGATTAACGTTTTTAGATAAAACCAAACTCATATTAGGATAAAGATAAATGTTTTGAATTGCTAAAATAGCAATTAACCAAAAAAAAGTGTATTTTTGTTACAATAATTTCAAAAAAAAAATTAGTAGTTGACAGAAAACATTTTAAAAATTTTAAGTTAAACTCTTTGAATTTCACGATAATTTTTTTAGCAAAAGAGAAAGATCGGTTACTCTTTTTTTAGCAAAAGAGAAATTGTACATATCTTCACGATAATTTTAAGCTTCTGTATGCCAGTGACTAGATCCTCACTGACAACCCTAGACCCACCACTGCGTCAAGATCAATTTCAATTGTTACTTTGATCAATTTCAATTGTTACTTTGCTACACTGGATATGAATATATTTTTTAATTCAAAAAGAATATTTAGAATAGTTGAAATCGGTGTTGGCTTTATATATATAGATATTTAATAAATAAGAAAATTTTCTAATCAAATCTTTGTTAAATGCAATTTTTTAAGAGAAATAATGCTGTAAATTATGACATAATTCTATACGAATTGAAATACGCTTAATTATACATGATAAAAAAAATATTTATTTGGACTTTTTTTGAATTATTATTGTGTTTATCTTTTTGTTTGAATTTTTTGTTATATGTGTTTGAAAGGGTTTGAATTTGTTACCATCGATTTAATTCTGAATTTAATTGGATATTTATTTTCTTGTATTTACCTTTAAGAATGATACTTTTGAAATTCAACATAATTAATTGGAAAATTAAAATAATTAGTATTTTGTTCTTAACTAAAAAATTTGTCCTCTGCTAAAAAATTTGTCCTCTAAACTAAATAATTCAAATGAGCATTTTTTATTAAAAAAAGAGCGTGACATTTGTCCTTCAAAAAAAGTCCTTGTTTGAAAAACATATTTTATTGTGTGGGCTTTCTCTTTTGTATGAAATATCTATATCTATATAATATATTAAGTGAATTTTATTGTGTGGGCTTTCTCTTTTGTATGATATATATATATATATATATATACTAGGGTATACCCGTGCCATTCGGCACGGTAAAATAAAAAAAAATATAATAATAGGATAAAAAAATTAACGTGTGATGAATTTAAATTTACAAAATCAATCAGTCTATTTTGAACCCATTGCCTAGTGTAATCTAACGTTGCGAACAATTGAAACGTAAGTTCAATATATTTGCATACTCAAAAAACTAAAAGTATATCAGATTGGATCAACTTGTTTTAAATTTTTTAAAGAGTATTTTAATCATAATCCAACCGCATAACGTTAAAAAAATTAACGTGTGACGAATTTAAATTAACAAAATCAATTAATCTATTTTGAACTCATTGTCTAGTCTAAAAGAGGGAAGAAGGAAAATTGGGAAGGTAAGCTACAAAAAAAATGCGGTTCACTTGATCAACATTGTAGGACAGTGCTGATTGTCATTGTCCTCATTTATAACAAATTTTCTAGCGAGGAGTGTAATTGTTTCCTGATATCTCTGCCTACCTTTAAAGAATATGTTTTACTATGTATAAACTTTAAATACTGAAGCTTGTGCTGCTTTTAATCATATTTTTTGATCTCGACAAAATAAGTTTTTAACAAATTAAACTCAATGCCATATGTGAAAATGATTCAATCACGTCTGTTGTAATGATTTGAAAATAATTCAAAAATTTGACTGATATATTATGAATACTCCTAAAAACGACATACTGAGATGATCAATAATATACGAACATATAAATCACGTCTTTAAATGAATAATTAATTTTTTTAACAAAATTCTATAGTCGTGATGGATCTCATTTAATTGATCTTGATTTGTAAATTTTAAATTTTAAATATTAAATTTTGAATTTTTTTATTAAGTTATGACATTTTTAATGTTGAAAAAATGATTGGTATGTGAGAGTTTATTGTGTGTATATTATTGGTGTTAAATGTTACACAATAATTTTTCTTAATTTTTTTTTACATAATTTTATAATCATGATGGATCATGTTTAATTGATCTTGATTAGTAGATTTTAAATATTAAATTTTGAAAATTTTATTTTAAGTTATGGCATTTTTAATATATAAAAAATTATTGATGTGTGAGAATTTATTGTGTGTATATTATTTTTTATATATATAATTTTACTGTTATGACAGATCATTGTATCTTCTTAGGAAAATTACAATTTTTTTGTAAATTTGAAAGAAAATTCAAAGATTTCTCATACACCCCCTCGATCAGCATCTTTCATGTTCTAAATATGTGTTATTTCTTTATGTTTTAAACGTATGTGCCCTTTGCAATTTATATATATATATAATAAAAAAATTAAAAAAAATCATAATAAAAAACTTAGAAAAATTTAATTGCATTCACTGGATTGAAATTTATTCTAAAAAACACAAAGTTTCAATTTAAATTAATATTTTAATCAAGAAGATGGATGCCAATTTTTACTATTTACTTTTTTGCAACTTTTTCAGAAAAATCTAATAGTTTTAGACATATCTCCCACAATATTAGTTTCTACTTAACCTAACTAGTAATTGTTAGACGTACGGAAAAAAAATTAGCCAAATATTGGATCAATGATTGCGATTAAACTGTTATAATTTTGCATCCGAAAGTAGATTTGTTTTGAACATAAAAATTAGTAGATTTAAAAAATATATATATATATATATCATTGACAAAAATTGAAATTTAACACTATAAATGATGAATCAAACATGCATATAAAGCGATTGCACCCTTCTGCTGCGAGTTTGGACCTCAAACCATAAATAATTAAAATGCAATCTTTATTTGCATCATAATTATTTTTACATTTTCTGCATAATATTTCGATTTTATATCTCACTAATTTCATATAGTACTAACTATCAAGAGATTAGTGATTGTCGATCTACTTAAAACCATTTATTGGGCCTTTAGATTTCCGTAGCAATCTCTTTGATCGAATTGTGAGGAGCTATGGCTAGCTATTATTACAATTTAGATAAATTAGGAAAGAAAAAAAAATGAGTATTTTATTGTGCGATCTATCTGTTTTAATTGATGCATATATATTCATAATAATCCATTAGACAAACACAAATTAAATGTAAAATTTTAAGGAAGCGAAAATGTGACTAATTATTCAGCTTAGATGCTTACCGAATCACATAAATGTGATGTTTATTTACTACAAAGGTATGGAAAAATTAAAATAAATTTTATATGTATTACCTCAAAACAAGCTATAATATTTTATACGATAACAGTTAATTTTATTTTTTTAATGATAAGAGAAAATTTTAATTTTTTAAAATATTGGAAGAAATTAAACTGAGTGTGGAGAATAAATATAATATTACTAAAATTTATAACTTCATTCACCCTATAGCTTTTACTAATTTAAAATTCAAAATGCTTTAATTCAAAGTTCAAAATAGATAGGTTGATGTTATGGTGGTGAATTAGAGTATTGTATGTATATAGTTAACAAAAAATAAAGATGTTTATGACACCAAGAAGTTCTGGGTACAAAATAAATTTTGTAGTTGAATACAAACGTTTGTTTTCTCCCCACATACATACATAGACGGAGATAAACTAGAATGAGATAAAACTCCTAGTGTGGAGCAAAAAATCATCCTATTTAACCGTTGTACATTGTTAACATCAGGAAATAAAATAATTAAGAATCTCGAGTAACTTGCCGAGTTACTAAAATAGCTAAATTAATAATGAATCATTTGGGTGCATGTAAAACCTCAAATCCATATTATCCCAATAATAAATATTTTAAAATTAAATTCCTAAAATATTTTGGGTAATATGTATTTTGTTACAATAATTAAAAATAAATAAATTAGTAGTTCACAGAAAACAATTTAAAAGTTCTTGACTTATATTTACACTCAATAGAAGTTCTCACCCTTCTATCATTTATTTCATATTGTTTATGTTAATTTTTTTTGTAATGTATTTTTTTAAGTTATGATCATTTATTTCATATTGTTTATGTTAATCTTTTTTGTTATGTATTTTTTTAAGTTAGTTTTTGTATATCTTATCAATATTTTATAAGTAAAATTTTATTAAAAATAAGTAGCTAGTGAGCTACAGAAGTGGAGGACATGGAGGTTAACAATATCTTAAAAAGATATTTGAATCTCTCGAATTCTCGCAAAAAAATAATAATTTAAATCCGCAAACTTTTATTTTCTAAGTTAAACTTGTGTCAATAGTTTCAAACTCGCAATGTCTCACTTATATGTATACTGACGCAATTCAAATAACGCGCTTCGATGTGTTATAGCCCAAGTACAGGCACGTCAAGTTGTAATATAGTCTCGGAAGTCCGAGTGTCGAACCACAGGGATAAGTGAAAAGGGATGGAATGGATTACGGATTAAAGTGTTTTCTGATTCTTGTAAATTGAAATGGTTGTAGAACAACGGAAATATAAAACAGTTGTGAAAATTAATAAGAAAGCACTAAGGTAGGTGGAGGTTAGTTACGATTTAAGAGACGGTGATCACTAGCTCATACAAAGATTACAACACAAGATTTCTCGATATATGGGGAATGTTGGTGTATCTCTCAATAGCAAAGGGTGCGACGCTAGGCGACTCATTCCCGAGTTGAAGTTATATCGAGAAAGAGACAAACGACATTCCACCAAAGACGGGGTTATCATTCCTACCTCTTAGCTACGGGTGTGAAGCAAGGCAACCCATTCCCGATGAAGCTAATCCGAGATAGATATGACAAACTCATCATTAAAAGATTTAACATAAAGCAAGTGTATGTAATCTCATGGTTTAAAAAAAATGAAAATTAGAAAGCGAATCCTAACAATGAAACGGAATGAAATTTATGGGATAAATTTGTCATCTCATTATTTATAACTTATGGTAGAAAACAAAGAGTCTAAGTATCACATAAAGTGTAAGAAGCACTCAATGTATCGATAAATGAATAAAAAAATGAGATTAACAAATTTATAATCCATCCATGAAATTTTGAGAACCATTCATAATTTCTACGAAGAGGAAAAAGTTCCATGGATGGGGGAAAAAGACTACAAGCTTTCTAGAACCATATAACTATGTTGTATGTTCATAAACAACCAAGCACTAAATATACAAGGCATATAAAGTCTTAATTTAATATGAGTATACCTAGAAAGCTTGTAACAATGGAGGAAATGAAGAAGAAAAGGATCTACAATTATTTTTCAAACTTTAAACATGGATTGAGCCATAAATCACCAAATATTATATCGCGATTCACCTCCGTAACCTTAGTAAAAGACTACTCCATAATACTTAAAGCAAGAATTATAGAAGAAGTATTCATTTCTTAAAATCAAAGTAAACTTACAAGAAGAAGAAGAAAATACAAGGTGTTAGCTCTCCCTTCTCTCTTAAACTTGTACAAAAAACTAGATATCTCTTTGCCTAGAAGCTAAGAATTATATAAATATTACAAGGTTGCAAAATATCTAACTAAATATCTAAAATAGCTTGAACCACTAAAATAGCCCATTTTGGGTGTGAAATGGCCAAGTTGCCAGGGCCATGATCGATCATGGGCAAAGCCATGATCGATCATGGAAGTGCTCTGCCAGAAAATTTTGCAACCATGATCGATCATGGTTTTGCCCATGATCGATCATGGTTCTGGAACTTGTTCACTCAGCACTTTGCAAGCCTCCGAGCTTACTCTTGATCAACCTATGCAACACCATTGTACTCCAATCCTACAAACACATGGAATACTACAAAATACACACCAACTTGGGCCATGTTAGATACAAAACTTGCTAAGGCATTAATCTCGAGATAAGTGGATAATTAGGCAAAATTAAAGCGACAAACGCGTCAAGCGACTCCGGGAAGGAGCTTAAATATGACAATATTATGCGTTTATCATATACATATTTAATTTTTAATATATTTAATTTTTTAAGTATATTTACCTTTTGTTATATTACCTTTCTGAGTTGGTTGATTTTAACAATGCATTGAGCCATTTCTATTGTTGTTAATTTGTTGTTGCTATAAATTATGGTCCAAGTCTTATATATTCTTCTGAAACAAATAATTTAACTGAATTTTTTTTTTACAAGTAGTAGTTAGGAGTGTTTTTGGTCAGACTAGAAATTAGGAGATCCAAACCAAATTTAAAAGTTCCACTTCGATCGGTTAAGTTCGATTTTGGTTTCTAAATTTTTCAAAACCAAAGCCGAACCAAACATTTGGAATCATTTCGGTTCAGTTTTTTTGATTTTCATATATGTTTTTTTTAGAAAAAAAATTAAATCGTGATCCAATACTTTTTTATAGAACTGAAAAAACTATAATATGTTATACAATACGTATTTTTGGTCAATGTAGAAATTATGAGACTTCAATGCTTATTGTCTGCGAATGGGGACCAAGGAGTCTGTTATTTATAGAACTTAAAAAATGTTTATTTTTTGTGTCATGGAATCTCATGTCTAAACTAAAAAAAATAATTATAGTTATGGTGACGTATAAGTCGGCCAAGATAAGATAAGTAAAATATTTAATTGACTAAAAAAACACATATTTTTTTTATCAGTCAAGTTTTTAATCTTTCAAAACTATAAAATTCCATATTCAAAATTTATGAAATTTGAAATTCAAAATTTTAAAAAGCGATGAGTGAGATATCTAAAAAATGAAAACAAAAAAAAAACAGTTTGATTTTATAGATAATGGGTTATAAGGGCTCGCTCCGTAATATTTTATAATACTAAGGACGAACTCATGTTTAATAAAGAGAAGTAGTGCTAATTTCATAATTTGGTTTTGCAATAGGGACACTTTTCATAATATTAATTTATTTTAAGGAAAATGATAAATGTTGATGGACAAAAATACCCCTAATATAAACATCTCTTAGCCCCTCCTCCCCCACCTAAACTTTCAATACCTCATCTCTCTCTCTAGATTCCATTCAACCATTAAATACTCCCATATGTCTCACTAACGAGCTCACCTCCTCCACCACCACCACAACTTGATTCTCCGATTGTATTGCCGGGAGGAGCGCTGTTCTCATCATCATCTTCTTCTTCTTTTTCCTATAGGGTCATAATAAAATAGATATAGCTTTTAATTGAACCATTGGATTTAGCTGATTTTCGAATATGTTATTCGGAAGACAAAGTTACCATATCATCACAAAAATTAAAACGATCAGAGGTCATTTTGCTATCGAAATTGACCAATTTCGACAGTCCAGCAGGATTTTGAAAAAAAATCTGATCGTTCCTTTTTTTTTCTTTTTTACGAACCCTACGTCGATCCATATATATATATATATATACATATATATAAATAGAGTGGATTTTGATCTCATTAATTTTTTTATTTTATGTTTTGTAATGGTGCTAAAATCATTTTAGCACCTTTTGATTGTTGTGCAAGTGGTCCTACCTTCTGGTTATTGTCCAAGTGGTGCTAAGTGCATTTAGCACATTCTGATTGTTATTCAGGTGGTGTTAAATGCATTTAGCACCTTCTGGTTGTAATGCTAAATTTAGCACATTCTAGTTGTTGTTCAGAATGTGCTAAATGCATTTAGCACCTTCTGGTTGTTGCTAAATGCATTTAGCACCTTCCGGTTGTGGTTTAGCACCTTCTGGTTGGTGCTAAATGCATTTATCACCTTCTAGTTGTAGTTTAGTACCTTCTGGTTTGTGCTAAATACATTTAACACCTTCTGATTGCTGTCCAGGTGGTGCTAAATACATTTAGCACCTTCTAGTTGCTGTTAGTGTCATAATGAGACGTGATATGTTATAAGGAATGAGTATTAGTGTTTTTTTTTGTACAGTGTTCTTAATTTACACGTCTAACTTTTAAGTGTCCTTTATAATTATGTTATTATTAGAATGAGCCCTTATGCCTAATTGCCCCTTGATTTTAATCAATTTAAGTTTTCAAACTTCCAAAAGTATGAAATCTTGAATTCTAAATTTAAAAACCATATAAATAGATTTTTTGGCATATAATTGCCAGTTATTTTATAAAAAAGAACGAAAAAAAAAACCTTAGAAAACTTTAATTGCACTCACCGGATTGAAATTTAGTGTAAACAACACAAAGTTTCAATTTAAATTAATATGTTAATCAAGAGGATCAATGCCAATTTTCACTATATACTTTTTGCAACTTTTTCAGAAAAATTCAACAATTTAGACGTATCTCCCACAATATTACTTTCTATATAGTTAAACTAGCTAATAATTGTTAGATGTAGGTAAAGTTGTTTTTTATATACAAAGTAAATATCAAAATAATAATAATATTAACTACAAAATAGCCAAATATTGGATCAATGATTGCGATTAAACTATTATAATTTTGCATTCCAAAGTAGATTTGTTTTGAAGATAAAAATTAGTAGATTTAAACAAATTTAATTTTATTGACGTGAATCGAAATTTAATACTATAAATGATGGATCCACATGCATATGGAGCGATTGCATCCTTCAACGGCGAGTTTAATTGGACCTCAAGCCAGAAATAATTAGGACGCAATCTTTATTTTCATCATAACTATTTTTACATTTTTTGCATAATATTTCGATTCCATATCTCACTTATTCCATATAGTACTAACTATCAAGAGATTAGTGATTGTCGATCTACTTAAAAAAACTAATTGGGGTCTTGAAATTTTTGTAGCAATCTCTTTGATCGATTTGTGTGGAGTTATTGCTAGAGAATATTGCAATTAAGATTAATTAGGAAAGAAAAAAAAAGTATTTAATTATGTGAACTATCTCCTTTAAATGATATCTCCTTTAAATAATCCGTTACACACACAAATTAAATTTAAATTGTGAGGAAGAGAAAATGCATGTGACTTATCTTTCAGCTTTGATGCTTGCTGAATCACATAAATGTAATGTTATTTACTACAAAAGGTATGGAAAAAACACAGTTTATATATATATATATTACCTCAAACAAATTATAATACTTTATACGATAAGAGTTAATTTTTATTTTATTTTTAATGATAAGACAGAATTTCAGTTTATTAAAATGTTGGAGGAAATTAAATTGAGTTTGGAGAATAAATATATTATTACTCAAATTTGTAACATCATTCTTCCTATAGGTTCAAATAACTTAAAATTCAGGATGCAATAGTCCAAAATTCAAAATCGATTAGTTGATGTAACCGTAACGCCGCCCTTATTATACATACAACTTAGGCAAATGGCTAGTCCCTGTCATAGATAAGGTCCGATATATCATAACCACACCCCTTCTCATACCTAGTATTGTAAAAAGTGAGCTGAACCAATTCGCGTTTAGACTAACCACTTTGAATTGTGAATTTTCGTACTCAGAAGTATAAAACTTATATTTAAACTTAATACAAGTTCTGCCCTTCTATTATTTATTTCATATTGTTTATGTTAATTTTTTTTGTTATGTATTTTTTTAAGATAGTTTTTGTATATCTGTTAGTATTTTTGTAACTTTTTAGTGAAATAGGTAGTGAGCTACAAAAGTGGAGGTTAATAGATTGTTAACCTCTCGAATTCTTATTGAAAGCTTATTTTCGCTTTGAATTCGCAAATTTTTATTTTCTAAGTTAAATTTGTGTCAACAGTTTCAAACCCAGAATATCTTACTTATATATATATACATATTTAATTTTTAATATATTAACTTTTTTGAGTATATTTACTCTTTGTTATATTACCTTTCTGAGTTCGTTGATTTTAACAATTCATCGCAGCTATTTCTATTGTTGTTTAATTTGTTCTTCTTGTAAATTAAGTCCAGGCCTTATATATTCTTCTAAAACAAATAATTCAACTGATTTTTTTTTAATAAGTAGTATTTAGGCATGCTTTCAGCCGACGTAGAAATTAAGAGACCCAAACCCCAATTGAAAAGTTCAATTTCAATTTTTAAATCTTTCAAAACCAAAGCCGAACCAAGCTTTTCGATTCAGTTTCAGTTCAGTTTTATTTGGTTTTCATACATGCTTTTTTAAAACAAAAATTAAATCGTGAGGCAATACTTTTTTTTAAGAAAAATATTAATTTTATGCTTGATCCAACTTATTTAGATAGAAAAAAACATTTACTTTTATATTTATAATATGCCTTTAATATTCATGATAGTTTAAACAGTTAAGTTCTTACTAGAGCTTATGAATATAATTTTAGATAATAACATAATATTATTTTCGAGTCATATATGCAATGATTCGGTTGGATTAGGTTCGATTTTGCACTAACACACCCCAAACCCGAGCCAGACATATTGGGTTTTGGTTTGGTTTTTCTTGTTTCAATTTCGGTTTTTCTTCGGTTCAGTTTTTAACCGATTGATTCAATTCAATACGGTCTTATCTTTCAATTTTTAAATGTACCACAACACTCTTAATAATATTAGTCCAATTAATCGGATAAAAAGAGCGTACGCAAACATTTTTGCTTAGGCCCCGAGTCAACTTGGCCCTCCCCTGCATGCAAATCAACTCCAATGTTATTGTATGTGTATAATTAATAAAAAGTAATGATATTTATGATAAATATATAGCGTGTAAAACCTCAAACCCATACTATGCTAATCAAAAATATTTCAAAAGTTGGATCCTTAATATATTATATTTTGTTTAATAATTTTCCCGAAAAAGTATATTTTATTACTATTGAAACTATCAATCCCATATCGGAAAAGTAAATACTCATAAAACAGTATATAAGATCTAGGGGCTATTCCACCGATCGCCAATTGGTTTTGGGTTGAATGTTCCAAAATCTAAAAATTACGATAATTAAAACATTAAGAAAACTCAATGAATGTTTTCATTCCTAAGGCAATTAAGTTAGAGTCAAGTGAGTTTAGATTCTTCGAAAATTATAGGCGTTTTAGAATTTTGATGTGAGGAAGTATGATCTATGTCTTGCATTTTGTTTTGATCAATTTTCATTAGATATGCCTTTTTTTGCTCCTTAGGTTTATAAAGCTAATTATAAAATGCTAAAATCTATTATCAAAGATAAATAAATTTAAACAATTTTACTCTCATATTACGCAAAAAACAAAATCTCATGGGGCTATAGAGAGTTAGAGGAGAGAGAAAGAGTTGTGTTTGTCGCTTTGTTACGTCGCTTAAGTCACGTAACAAAATCTCATTTTGTTACGTCACTTAAGTCACGTAACAAAATACATTAGGCGACGGACAAATAAAGGCACGTCACCTAAATGATTCTTAGGTGACGTACACAGTGTACATCACCTAAGTGATTCTTAGGCCTCGTACGTATAACCTGTCGCTTAAGGTTCACTTGTTCGTCGCATAAGTTTTACACTTAGGCGACGTATAGTTTGTGTTCGTCGCCTAAAGTTACATTTAAGGTGACGCACCTTTTTGTGTGTTCGTCTCTTATAAATATTTTCTATGCGACGTACTCTTTTATGTTCGTGGCATAATGATAAGCGCATAATATTGTCATTCGTTCACTCCTTTACGGAGTGACTTGATGCGTTTATTTGCATTAATTCTGCCTAATTATCCGCTTATCTCGAGATTAGTGTCTTAGCGAGTTTGTTTCTAATATCGCCGCGCTAGGTGTGTTTTTGTGTGTTCATAGGCATAGGATTTAATGGCCATCAAAGAAGTGATCAAGCGCTAGTCAAAAGCTCACAAAAGTGCTGATTTGGAGAATTTCCAGAAGCATGATCGATCATGGAATTCCATGATCAATCAATATGGTGCAAATCATCAGCAGGCAGAATGACCCATGATCGATTATGGCCTGGCGGGGACAGCCACCAACTTCTACTTTTAGCCCCTTTTTGGGAGTTAATGTTCCTAAATATTTTCTCTTGCTTTGTTAATTAATTAAAGTACATCTTTAGCTAGTTTTTACTCTAGGGGGTTAAATAAAAAAAGGATTATTAATCTTGGACACAAGAGAGTTCTAGAGAGAAGGGAGAGCTAAAGTGTATCTTTTCTTCATTTTTCTCTTGTAAGTTCTTGATTTGTAAGGATGATTTCTTCATATATAATATTTGTTCTTGCATTTATTATGGAGTAGTCTATTACTAAGGTTACAAAGGTTGATTGCAATATTATTTTCGGTGATTATTAACTCAATCCTTGTTTAAAGTTGTTAAATATTTGTGAATCCTATTATTCTTCTATATCATCATTCTGTAAGCTTTCTAGGTATTTTCATATGAAGTCAAGCCTTGATATGCATTGTATATTTAGTTCTTGTTTGTTAATGAATATACTACATACTCGTATGGTTCTAGAAAGCTTGTATTCTCCCTCCCCCCCACCATGGAGCTTTTACTTTTTGTAGAGATTATGAATAGTTCTAAAAACCCCATGGATGGGTTGTAAATTTGTTTGGCTTATCTTTGATTCATTTGTTGATATATTGAGTGCTTCTTACACCTTATGTGATATTTAGACTCTCTATTTTCTTTCTCAAATGATAAACGACGAGTTGACAAATTTAGCCCATAAACTTTGTTCTGTTTCATTGTTAGGATTCACTTTCTAATTTTCATTCTTTAAATCATGAGGTTTCATATACTTGCTTTATGTTAAATCTTTTTACGATGAATGTGTCATTTCTATCTCAGATTAGCTTCGTCGGGAATGAGTTGTCTTGCTTCACACCTATAGCTAAGAGGTAGGAATGATAGCTTCGTCTTTGGTGGAATGTTGTTGGTCTCTTTCTTAATATAGCTTCAATCCGGAAATGAGTCGCTTAGCGTCGCACCCCTTGCTATTGAGAGATGCACCAACATTCCTCAGATCTCGAGAAACCTTGTGTCGAAGTCTTTGTATGAGTTAATAAATACCGGTTCTTAAATCGCACTTAGCTTCCTGTTACCTTAGTGTGTTCTTATTAAATTTTAAACCAATTTTCATTTCCGTTGTTTCACAACAAATCCAACTTACAAAACCATTTAATCTATAATCCATTCCATTCCTTTTCGACTATCCCTGTGGTTTGACACTCGGACTTCCGAGACTATATTACTACTTGATGTGCCTGCACTTGGGCTAACACAACGCGATATTCCTTTGGCGTCAAGTTTTTGGCGCCGTTGCCGGGAATAAGGCAAAAGGTGGATTCCGGGTTTTGTATAAAACCATTCTTTGTAAGTATCTCTCCATTTAATTAATTTATTTTCTTTCTTATTATTGTTTGATTTTGTAGAGTTTTCGAGGAACTATTCGAATAGTTTTCCAAGCCTATGCAAGGGTAATTGTTTGTGGACATTCGAATTAGCCCTCCCCATTCACCAAGAATGGAAAATCAAGGTAGAGCAGCGGATCACGAGAGCGATAACGAAGGGGAAGGTGCCAACAATGTTCCTCCGGTTAGGACCATAAGGGACAATCTTCAACCACCTCGGGCAACTTCCAACTCATGCATCGTACTTTTCACCGGTCAAGCGGGAGCTTTCTCTTTCAAATTGGGTATGCTTCAACATATCCCTTCTTTTCATGGTATAGAGTTGGAAAACCCATACTTGCATTTGAAAGACTTTAAAAAAGTCTGCTCCACATTTCATGTGGCAAATATTGATGAGGATGTCATGCGATTAAAACACTTTCCTTTCTCCCTAACAAATAAAGGAAAATTTTGGCTAAACGCTCAAAGACTGCAATCGATTCGGTCTTGGCAAGAGCTTCAAGCGGAGTTTCTAAAAAATTTCTTTTCTATTCATAGAACCAATGCCTTAAGAAGGGTGATATCCAATTTTTCGCCAAAAGATAATGAAACTTTTATAAGTGTTGGGAAATATACAAAGAGCTTTTAAATGCATGCCCTCACCATGGTCACGAAACTTGGAGCATTGTTAGTTTTTTCTATGAATCCCTCACCCCTGATATGCGTACTTTTTTTGAGACCATGTGTAATGGTCAATTCTTAAGCAAGAATCCCGATAAGGCTTTGTTATATTTTGATGAACTAGCAGAAAGTGCTCAAAATTGGAACACATATACCGAAGAGCCTAAAGTCAAAACTCAAGGAAAGGGTGGGTTGTACCAAGTATCCAATGAGGATGACATGGGTGAAAGATTCTTCCAATTGTCTAAGAAAGTAGAGACAATGGAGGCAAGTAAGCTTAGAGAGGTCAATGTAGTATCCTCGGGTCAGTTATGTGTCATTTGTGAAAATTTGAGACATATTACCGAGGATTGCCCTATTATTCTTGCTTTCTGGGAAGTCCTCAAAAATCCCGCTCAAGTCAATGCTTTGAATCAGTACAACCAAAACGACCCTTATTCTCAAAGGTACAACGAGGGATGAAAGAATCACCCCAATTTCAGTTGGGGAGGAAATCAAAGTCAGAATCATAACCAATATCATCAAAACCAAAGGCAACAACAACCTCAAAACTCTTTTGCTCCACCTCAGAATCAAAATCCCAACCAAAACCTAGAAGCTTAGTTGAGATCATTTATGGACAAGACGGATCGTGATGTGGGTGAGTTAAAAACTCAAATGTCTAAGCTCGCCACCGCCCTAGCTACCCAAGAGAAGGGAAAATTCCCGTATCAACCTTTAGTTAATCCTAGAGGCCAAGTTCAAGTCATAAAGGGAGGAAAGTTTAGCACAAGTTAGAAGAACTCAAATCCACCACAATCCTACGGAATGGGAAGGAGGTAGACAAAACTATTATTTCTAAAACTCCCAAGGTAGTGGACATAGTTAAGCCTACTACTGTTGAGAAAACGAAAGTTGAGGAGGTTGTGAGTGAAGAGAAGAGGAAAGAGGAAGAAAAACAAGGAAAGGAGGATCTCGAAAAAAAATAGGATCAAGGTCCCTTTCCCGGAGAGATTGAACCAACCATCCAAATCTAATACCGAGATTTTGGATGTCTTTAGGCAAGTGAAAATCAACATTCCGTTGCTTGATGCGGTCAAGCAAATATATTCGTATGCTAAGTTCCTCAAGGACTTATGTACTACCAAACGAAGGTTGAATGTCAAGAAAAAGGCTTTTATGGAGGAGCAAGTGAGCTCCATCATGCAAGGCACGAGGGGCCCCAATTTCAAAGACCCCAGTTGTCCCACAATTTCGTGTGTCATAGAAAATTGTAGGATAAAAAATGCATTGCTAGACTTAGAAGCCAGTGTGAATATGCTCCTTTATTCTGTATACCAATAATTGGGGTTGGGTGAGTTGAAACCCACGAGAGTTACAATCCAATTAGAGGACCGATCTGTTAAAATCCCAATAGGGATAGTTGAGGATGTGCTTGTCTAAATTGACAAGTTTTATTTTTCGGTTGATTTTATCATCCTCGAAATACAACCCGTGTCGAATCCCGCTAACGAGATTCCGGTTATCCTCGGATGACCATTTATTGCTACTTCTAATGCTATAATAAATTGCAAGAATGGAATAATGAAGTTAGCTTTTGGAAACATGACTTTGGAGCTAAACGCGTTCTCTTTAAGCAATCAAAGAAATGATGGTGATGAAGATGAAAGTGAACACGTGAACATGATAGAGTCATGTATCCAGGACCACTTTATGACAAATTTCGAATCAGAGTCAACGGAAGGTTATCTAACCACTTCCGATGAACCCGAGAATTGTATGCAAGTATTTTCTTTATTTAACAAACAGGTTGAAATCTCAGAGAAAGAGGAAAACACACCAACTTCCACCAAAAAGCTTGAAGGGCAAATGGAACTCAAGCCATTGCCTAGCAACTTGAAGTATGCCTTTTTGGGAGCTTCAGACACTTACCCCGTCATCATTTCGTCCGAACTTTCAGATGACCAAGAGATAAGGTTAGTCCAATTGCTTGGTAAATACAAAAAAGCTTTTGGCTGGACTCTTGTTGACCTCCAAGGAATAAGCCCATTAATTTGTATACATAAAATTCACTTGGAGGACGGGGCAAAAACATCAAGGCAATTTCAACGCTGGTTGAATCCTAACATGCAAGAAGTGGTTAGGAACGAGGTGTTAAAATTGTTAGATGAAAAGATCATCTATCCAATCTCGAATAGTAAATGGGTTAGTCCAACCCAAGTGGTACCGAAAAAATCGGGTCTTAAGGTAGTCAAGAACGAATCAAACGAGTTGATTCCACAAAGAGTCACCACCGGGTGACGAATGTGTATTGACTACCGTAAACTCAATGAGACATCTCTAAAGATTATTTCCCACTCCCCTTCTTGGATCAAACTCTAGAGAGGGTAGCGGGCCATGAATATTATTCGTTCCTCGATGCTTTTTTCGGGTACAATCAAATTGAAATTGACCTAGATGATCAAGAAAAGACCACCTTTACATGTCCTTTTGGCACATTCTCTTATCGAAGAATGTCTTTTGGTCTATGTAATGCACCGGCCACTTTCCAACGGTGTATGCTAAGTATTTTTAGCGATATGGTAGAAAGAACTTTAGAAGTTTTTATGGATGACTTTACCGTCTATGGTAAGTCATTCGACAATTGCTTGACTAACCTGGAACATGTCTTGGAAAGATGCATGAAAAAATAATTAGTGTTAAATTGGGAGAAGTGCCACTTTATGGTTACCAAGGGTATCGTATTGGGGCACATCATTTCGTCTGAAGGAATTGAAGTTGACAAAGCAAAGATCAAATTGATTGCCAAGCTTCTTATGCCCAAGAATGTGAAAGATGTCCGATCTTTTCTGGGACATGCCAAGTTCTATCGGAGGTTTATCAAGAACTTCAGTTCCATTTCCAAGTCAATGTGCAATCTACTCCTTAAGGATGCGCTATTTGAATGGGATGCCAAGTGCGAAGAAGCATTTATCTCTCTAAAGCATATGCTCACCACCTCACCAATTATGTAAACATTGGACTGGAGTTTGCCATTCGAGCTTATGTGTGACACAAGCGACTACGCGATTGGAGCAGTTCTTGGTCAACGGAAAGACAAGAAATCGGGTGTAATATATTATGCAAGCAGGACTTTGAATGATGCACAAATGAATTACACTATGACAGAAAAAGAGCTTTTGGCAATTATCTTCGCCTTGGACAAGTTTCGATCCTATTTGATGGGATCACCCATTGTTATTTTCACAGATCACGCTGCTTTAAAGTACTTGTTCATAAAGAAGGATGTCAAGTCGCGGCTTCTGAGGTGGATATTCCTATTGCAAGAATTCCAATTAAGCATCAAGGACAAAAAGAGAGTCGAGAACGTGGTGGCCGATCATCTGTCTCGACTCATTTTTACGAAAAACATCAAAAATAGCCCGATCCAAGACTCATTTCCAGATGAGCAACTGTTGGCAATCTTGACACTCCCATGGTATGCAGACATTGTAAACTATTTTGTAACCGACAAGATACCAAAGTCATGGGGCGCATAAGACAGAAAAAGGTTCTTGAGCGAAGTGGGTCGATTCTACTGGGATGAACTACATCTGTTTAAATATTGTGTGGATCAGATTATCTGCTGGTGCATTCCAGATGAAGAAGTGGAGAGAGTTTTGTCCTCCTGCCATTCTGAAGCTTGGGAGACACTTCTCGGCAAAGAAGACTACCGCTAAGATTTTGTAAAGCGGATTGTACTGGCCGTCGCTCTTTAAGGACACGCAACGTTTTTGCAAGGCATGTCAAAGATGCCAAATGCTTGGAGGGATCTCCAAGAGGAATATGATGCCACTCAACCCAATCCCGATGATTAAAATCTTTGATTGCTGGGGCATCGACTTTATGGGACCATTCTCATCCTCCTACGATAATCTTTACATTCTAGTTACCGTAAACTATGTTTCAAAATGGGTGGAAGCCCAAGCGTGCAAGAAAAACGATCACAAAGTGGTGATCCAATTTTTGAAAGAACACATTCTTACACATTTTAGCACCCCCAAGGCAATAATAAGCAATGGCGGTACTCACTTTTGCAATAGACCATTTCAATCATTAATGCAAAAGTATGGTGTAAACCACAAAGTATCGCTCGCTTATCACCCTCAAATTAACGGTTAAGTCGAGTTGGTAAATAGAGAAATCAAACAGATTCTAGAGAAAACGGTAAACCCGAACCGCAAGGATTGGTAGTTAAGACTGACCGACGCGTACAAAATAATTCTAGATATGTCTCCCTATAGAATTATCTGTGGAAAACCATATCATTTGCCAATGGAGTTAGAACACAAATCATACTGGGCAACTAAGATGGTTAACTTTGATTTAGAAAGAGCTAGGCTTGACCGTAAGTTTCAAATTGATGAAATTGAGAAATTGAGAAGAGATGCATATGATAACACAAAGATAAGCAAGGAACGTGCCAAACTTTTTCATGATAAATCCATTTTGAAAAAAGAATTTAAACTTGGACACAAAGTTCTTATTTATGACACTCGTCTGCATCTCTTCCTGGAAAAGTTGAAGTCTCGTTGGACCGGTCCATACATTGTCCGACATGTATTTTCCTTTGGGCTGTGAATGTTAAGGATCCTAAAACCGGCTTCGTGTTTAAAGTGAACGGACAATGCCTTAAGCCGTTTTTGGAATTCCCACCTCGAGAGGAGTCCACCCCTCTTGAAGACCCAACTTATGCCTAACAAGCATGGGTCGATTTTGTAAATAATATTTTTGTTAGTATTTTTGAGTTTCGGGAATTTGTATCGGAGATTTGGGTGTAATTGCGAATGAACGGACCAAGTTGGGGGGAGCCATAAGGTGTCATAGAGCAAAGAGTGGAAGAAAATTTTTCTTGTAGATTGGACCATGATTGATCATGGAGGAAAAAATTTCTGGCAGAGTGAAGCATGATCGATCATGGAAGACACAAAGAGCTGGGCAGTGGGCAGCATGATCGATCATTGTACAAATTTTGGCTAGGCAGATTCCACCATGATCGATCATGGTCCCGATTTAAAATAGGGGAACCGTATACAAAGCCCCAATTTATCATTTCCCCCTTGCAAAATCCTCTAAACCCTAGCTCGTTCTCCCTCATTCTTCCCAAATCCTCCCCAAACACTATTTACATCTTTCCTCACCTACAATCACCCATCAAATCTCTCAATTTCGAACCCCAATCGTCGAACCCATCACAAACTCCATTTGTCCCTCTCTTCTCACCAATTTCGAGCCCTAGCCACTCGACTCTCAAAATTTCTCATCTTTTCCTCCTCTAAAGCATGACAATACTCTTTTATGGCTTCCTTTAACCCTCCCACCAAGCCGGTAGGCCTATGGAATGGATTGGGACCCAATTTGATAGGAGCAACCTACATGATAGCCTTAGGACACTGTGGCTAATAATTACTAATGCTTTGGACCCGACCTCCCATATCCATCACCTTTACCCATCTCAAGCGTACGTATTATATGCTATAGCAACGAACAAACGCTGTTGCTTATTACGACACATCATTGAGCGAATCGCGAGAATCATATATTTGGTTGCCCACAATGAGATAATTAAGTTCGGGTCTTTGATTACTCGTATATGTTTGCGAGTGGGTGTAAATGAGAGAGATGAGGATGAGAAGAAAATACCTCGAGCGCCACTTAATAGGTCTACCCAAACTCGAGCTGTTGGTCAATTGAGGAACCGACCGAGTTCTTTCACAACTGCACCACCACCGGGTGATGATGAAAAAAAGGGGGAAGAAGAAGTAGGAGCGATTGTTCTGAGTCCTTCGAGGCGTAGAAGAAGAGCAAGCTCTGGGCCGATAGACGACAATAGGGAGTTCATGAGAGAGCAGTTCGAGCAGATGAATGCTTTGATGCAAACCAGGTTCGCTAGCATAAATGAGAAGGTTGAGATTATGGTGTTGCATCAGGATTGTTTGGAGGCGGACATAGCAGCTCAGGTCGAGACTTAAGTTGAGGCACAGATGGCGACTCAGCAGGAGTTCATACGCCAGTAATTTGAGGCGTTGTATTGTCGTTTTCCCCCGCCCCCACCTCCCGACATGTGATGATATTGCTGAACCTGAGAACTCCTTATTAATTATATTTATGCTTAGTTTTAATTTGTTTTCTTTTGGGTTGTATTATAATTTAGACATGACGTTAACGTTAGAACTTTGTTTTAATGGTTTAATATTATGGGTTTTGCTAATGCTAATTCTAACCCGTTTTTGTATAGTTTTTGTTTTTGTCTCTTCTTTTGTCTCATGGAAAGTATAGCCAAAGAAATCTCTACCAGCATTTTGTGTTCTCTTTCCATTGAGGACAATGATTCATTCAAGTTGGGGGGTATGCGTTCCATTATTTTTACGTTTGGCTTTCTTTTGTTATTTCCATGAATATTGAGGCATGTTCAAATTTTTTTTGGGAAGTATGAAAATTGATGAATGATTGATATTTTGGTTAATGAAGATGATTGTTTCATTAGCTTTTGGCATGAATTTCTTTGATCTAGATAAGAATTTGAATGATAATCTAAATTGCCTTACTTCACTTCGTCTCATATCCGGTTATATTCCCTGTTCCATATTCTATATTGCTGTAGGTGTTTCTAATTCGGTAATAACACCTAGATTTATTTTCATTGAGAGAAGAGAAATTTTTGTCCAGAGACGATAGAAGCTCTATCGAAAAAATCCTCCAATAAGAGGACAAATGCATAGCACTTTGATAACTTGGATGACTTTTATCCTAATATTGACTTAAAGCTTCACTTAACTAAATTTTAAGTCCTTTTTTTTATATTATGGATGGGTAAAGGTTATCATATGGGAAAAGTTGAATAGCTTCCTTTGAGCTCCAATGAATGAGCAAGTTATGTAAATTTCATAAGTGAGACCGTTACCCCCCATAAAGATGAAAACCGCCCTAATCTAATTTAGCAAAAAATTTCAAGAAAAAAGATAAAGAAAGTGCTTAGAATCGACAAATCTTGGATCTTTTGTTTTTGAAAAAGTTCTCTCTTTCTTCTCGAATGATTATAATTCTTTGTGTTTATATGGAATTGATTGATCCAAAGTCTAGCATGTGAGATATGGGGAACATGGGATTGTGTTTTAAAGGAAATAGGCGAATTAGATGATCATTCAAAAGTCCGTCATTCTGGAAAGTTAATAGTAATGCCTCAGCTTTGCAAATTGAAATATGAAATCTTCATTCCCGTCGTTCATCATGATCAAACTTCTAATGTTTGTAGGTATCATTCCTGAAAACCTTCACGAGATGCAACTCGTCTTCTTTGGGAACTTAGAAGTTAACAACTTTTTGTATAGCGTATTATTTTTGTAATTATATATATTTTTGTCTTGCTAAGGGACTAGCAAAAGATAAGTTGAGGGGAGTTGATAAGCGCACAATATTGTCATTCGTTCACTCCTTTACGGAGTGACTTAATGCGTTTATTTGCATTAATTATGCCTAATTATCTGCTTATCTCGATATTAGTGTCTTAGCGAGTTTGTTTCTAATATCTCCCCGCTAGGTGTGTTTTTGTGTGTTCATAGGCATAGGATTCAATGGCCATCAAAGAAGTGATCAAGCGCTAGTCAAAAGCTCGTAAAAGTGCTGATTTGGAGAATTTCCAGAAGCGTGATCGATCACGGAATTTCATGATCAATCATGGTGCAAATCATCAGCAGGCAGAATGACCCATGATCGATTATGGCCTGGCGGGGACAGCCACCAACTTCTACTTTTAGCCCCTTTTTGGGAGTTAATGTTCCTAGATATTTTCTCTTACTTTGTTAATTAATTAAAGTACATCTTTAGCTAGTTTTTAGTCTAGGGGGTCAAAGGAAAAAAAAGATTATTGATCTTGGACACAAGAGAGTTCTAGAGAGAAGGGAGAGCTAAAGTGTATATTTTCTTCATTTTTCTCTTGTAAGTTCTTGATTTATAAGGATAATTTCTTCATATATAATATTTGTTCTTTCATTTATTATGGAGTAGTCTATTACTAAAGTTACGGAGGTTGATTGCGATATTGTTTTTGGTGATTATTAACTCAATCCATGTCTAAAATTGTTAAATATTTGTGAATCCTATTTTTCTTCTATATCATCATTCTATAAGCTTTCTAGGTATTTTCATATTAAGTCAAGCCTTGATATGCATTGTATATTTAGTTCTTGTTTGTTAATGAATATACTACATACTCGTAAGGTTCTAGAAAGCTTGTATTCTCCCTCCTCCATCCATGGAACTTTTACTTTTTGTAGAGATTATGAATAGTTCTTAAAACCCCATGGATGGGTTTTAAATTTGTTTGGCTTATCTTTGATTCATTTGTTGATATATTGAGTGTTTCTTACACCTTATGTGATATTTAGACTCTCTATTTTCTTTCTCAAATGATAAACAATGAGTTGACGAATTTAGCCCATAACCTTTGTTTCGTTTCATTGTTAGGATTCATTTTCTAATTTTCATTCTTTAAATCACGAGGTTTCATACACTTGCTTTATGTTAAATCTTTTTACGATGAATGTGTCATTTCTATCTCGGATTAGCTTCGTCGGGAATGAGTTGCCTTGCTTTACACCCATAGCTAAGAGGTAGGAATGATGGCTTCATCTTTGGTGGAATGTTGTTTGTCTCTTTCTTAATATAACTTCAATCCGAGAATGAGTCGCCTAGCGTCGCACCCCTTTCTATTGAGAGATGCACCATCATTCCACATATCTCGAGAAACCTTGTGCTGAAGTCTTTGTATGAGTTAGTAAATACCGGTTCTTAAATCACACTTAGCTTCCTGTTACCTTTGTGTTTTCTTATTAATTTTTAAACCAATTTTCATTTCCGTTGTTTCACAATAAATCCAACTTGCAAAACCTACAAAACCATTTAATCTGTAATCCATTCCATTTCTTTTTGACTATCCCTGTGGTTCGACACTCGGACTTCCGAGACTATATTACTACTTGTCGTGCCTGCACTTGGGCTAACACAACGCGATATTCCTTTGGCATCACATAAGTTTTACACTTAGGCAACGTATAGTTTGTGTTCGTCGCCTAAAGGTACATTTAAGGCGACGCACCTTTTTTGTGTTCGTCGCCTATAAATATTTTCTATGCAACATACTCTTTTATGTTTGTCATTTAGGATGTAAAAATAGCGACGCACTCTTTTTTTGTTTGTTGCCTAAGTGGGAGAACTAGGTAACGTACCTAAACTATGTACGTCGCGTAAGTGAAAAACCATAATTAACATAATTGCTGGAATTACAGCAATCCTTGCAGTCAAAACTATATTTTAAACACAAAAACCTGCACTTTATATATCACAAGCTGTAATTCCAAACAAATAATTCTAATACACGTTAGTTCACAAACATATAATTTTAGTCTTGTCAATTATAGCAGTGCAAACATTGTAATCTCATAAATTTTACATATATATATATATATATAGTTATGGGATACTAATTATGTAATCTCAATTTATGTTCGAACATGAGAGTCCATAAACATATAATTATTTTTGTTCGAGTGTCCATAAATTGTAATCTCAATTTATGTTCGAAAATAATCTCAATTTATGGGATACTAGTCTTATCATAAATAATTATATGTTTGTGAAATAAATGATCACTTTTTTTTTATGGACTCTCATGTTTGAGATTACATAAATTTTACATATATATATATGTTCGAACTAAAAAACATTGTAATCTCATAAATTGTAATCTCACTTTAAAAAATAGTTAGTTCGAACATGGGATACTAATTATAGCAGTGCAAACATTGTAATCTCATAATTTCTACACTGACCAAAAATACTTATCGTATAACATATTATAGTTTTTTTAATTCAATAAAAAAGTATTGGATCACGATTTATTTATTTTTCTATATATATATATATATATGAAAATTAATAAAACTGAACTGAAATGATTCCAAATGTTTGGTTCGGCTTTGGTTTTGAAAAATTTAGAAACCGAAATCGAACTTAACGGGTCGGAATGGAACTTTTAAATTTGGTTTGGTTTGGATCTCCTAATTTCTAGTCTGACCAAAAACACTCCTAAATGCTCCTTGTAAAAAAAAATTCAGTTAAATAATTTGTTTCAGCAGAATATATAAGACTTGGACCATAATTTATAGCAACAACAAATTAACAACAATAAAAATGGCTGCAATGCATTTTAAAATCAACCAACTCAGAAAGGTAATATAACAAAAAGTAAATATACTTAAAAAATTAAATATGTATGTATATAAGTGAGACGCTGTGAGTTTGAAACTGTTGACACAAGTCTAACTTAGAAAATAAAAGTTTGCTGATTTAAAGCTTTTTTTTTTGTGAGAATTCAAGAGATTAAAATATCTTTTAAGATTTTGTTAACCTCCATATCCTCCACTTCTGTAGCTCACTAGCTACTTATTTTGAATAAAATTTTACTAAAATGTTATAAAATACTAATAAGATATACAAAAATTAACTTAAAAAAATACATAGCAAAAAAGATTAACATAAACAAAATGAAATAAATGATCACAACTTAAAAAAGTACATTACAAAAAAGATTAACATAAATTAATAATAGGAAATAAATGATAGAAGGGTGAGAACTTCTATTGAGTGTAAATATAAGTCAAGAACTTTTAAAATGTTTTCTGTGAATTACTAATTTATTTATTTTTAATTATTGTAACAAAATACATATACCCAAAATATTTTAGGAATTTAATTTAAAAATATTTATCAGTGGGATAATATGGGTTTGAGGTTTTACATGCACCCAAACCATTCATTACTAATTTAGCCATTTTAGCAACTCAGCGAGTAACTCGAGATTCTTGATTATTTTATTTCCTGATGTTAACAATGTACAACGGTTAAATAGGATGATTTTTTGCTCCACAGTGGGCTTTTCATCTCATTCTCGTTTATCTCCTTCTATGTACGAGGGGAGAAAACAAACGTTTGTATTCAACTATAAAATTTATTTTGTACGCAGAACTTCTCGTTGTCATAAAATATCTTTACTTTTTATTAACTATATACATACAATACACTAATTCACCACCGTAACATCAACCTATCTATTTTGAATCTTGAATTAAAGCATTTTGAATTTTAAATTAGTAAAAGCTCTATGATGAATGAAATTATAAATTTTAGTAATATTATATTTATTCTCCACACTTGGTTTAATTTCCTCCAATATTTTAATAAATTAAAATTTTGTTTTATCATTTAAAAAATAAAATTAACTGTTATCGTATAAAATATTATAACTTGTTTTGAGATAATACATATAAAATTTATTTTAATTTTTCCATACCTTTTGTAGTAAATAAACATCACATTTATGTGATTCGGTAAGCATCTAAGTTGAATGATTAGTCACATTTTCTCTTCCTCACAATTTATAATTAATTTGTGTTTGTCTAATGGATTATTATGAATATATATGCATCAATTAAAACAGATAGATCGCACAATAAAATACTTATTTTTTTCTTTCCTAATTTATCTTAATTGTAATAATCGCTAGCCATAGCTCCTCATAGTTCGATCAAAGGATTGCCACGGAAATCTAAAGGCGCCAACTAATGGTTTTAAGCAGATCGACTATCATTAATTTCTTGGTAGTTAGTATTATATGGAATTAGTGAGATATGAAATCAAAATATTATGCAGAAAATGTAAAAATAGTTATGATGCAAATAAAGATTGCGTTTTAATTATTTCTGGCTTGAGGTCCAAACTCGCAGCAGAAGGATGCAAACGCTCCATATGTTTGATACGTCATTTATAGTTCTAAACTTCAATTTTCATTGATAAAATTAAATTTGTTTAAATCTACTAATTTTTATCTTCAAAACAAGTCTACTTTGGAATGCAAAATTATAACAGTTTAACCCCAATCATTGATCAAATATTTGGCTATTTTGTAGTTTTGTTTTTTTGGTTATATATTTTTTTATATAAAAATTAACTTTACGTACGTCTAACATTATTAGTTAGTTTAACTAGAAAGTAATATCGTGGGAGATATGTCTAAAACTATTAGATTTTTTTGAAAAAGTTGCAAAAAAAAGTAAATAGTTTCAATGAGATTGGGAAATTTTTGCTATAGTTTCAAATTATTTGTAATTTAGCATTGTATTATTTTATTCTTGGAACTAGTTTTGATTTATTGAAAATATAACTTGCTATTATATGCCAAAAATCTATTTATAGTGGTTTTTAGAATTTTGAAATTGGGATTGCATACTTTTGGAAGTTTAAAAACTTGAATCGATTGAAAATGTATATATTTTTTCATTTTTCTGATATCTCAGTCAATGGTTTTTAAAATTTTGATTTTCAGATTTCATAAATTTTGTTTATGGAATTTCATAGCGGTGAAAGATTAAAAACTTGATTGATAAAAAAAAAATATGTATTTTTTTTTTAAAATTAATTTTTAAATATTTCACTCATCTCATCTTAGCTGACTTATGCGGTCAGCATAACTATAATTTTTTTCAGTTCCAGTTTGAGAAACCTTAGTCCATAATAATGAGAATAAAAACTTTTTTAATTCCATAAATAACACTGCAGTCCCATATCCTCTCATATCCAGACAACAGACAACAAACATCATAATCAATTACCTTGGATAGGAAGAAACTAAACTATATAGGTAACGAAATATTTACTTGAATCTCAATATATGCCTTAATGAAGAAATATGGTTGGTTTCATTATACGTTTTAGTTTACTCCAAAATCTTAATAAACTTACTCTTGGTTTTATTATTAAAAGAGTACTTATTCTCATCTTATAACATATTACATATATAATCGTTAGATTAGAGGCTAGAATATATATAATAAAAATATTAAATGTATATTTCTCTACTTTTTTTTTTAAAGAAAAGAAACATTATATTTGTGTGATCTAGAAGGATTTTAGAATCATTAGTCATTATAATTTCGCTCACAATTTTACTACCATGTTTAGTTAGAGAATCTCCAATTCAATCATGAATTGTAAATAATTGAAATGCCACATAAAATACTTAAATGTTGAGTTAAAATAACTAATCTCTATCGCAAAGATAATGGCCATAAAGACGGTGTGACAAATGTAGAGGAAGACCAAGTAAGGATAAGAGGGTTTTTACAATCTCTAATTAAGTGTCGCATCATCTTTATTTTTTTCCCATAGTTCGCTTTTTAAACTTACAAAAAAATTAACTATTATTTTATTATTTCAATTTCAATAAAAATTTATGTTTTAACAAAAAAATATTCATCAAAATTTATCAAACAGATTCATATTACTTAAAAATATTATCAAAACATAAGCGAAGCAACGATTGTTTTTTCTCTTTCCTAAGGTTAGGTGTAATATTTTCTAAATAATAGATCAGCACTCGACATTTGATAGTTTTTAAATTTTACATAAAATTAAAAGAAATTTAAATTTATTCATCGAGAGTACAATTTAAATGTAAAATTGTAATGATTTCTAATTAATAATATAATTTCTCTCTTATATAACTATATATGATCAAAATTGAAGAATTACATTGGAAAGTTACCTTTTAAACAATTTAAATTTAATTAGTAAATGTACTTAATTTGTTCTCCAAACACAGTTCACCTTTCAAAAAAATTTAATTTAATGCGTAAATGTATAGTAGTTGTTCTCTACAAACTTTTAGTTTCCTCCAAAATATATATTAATAAATTGAATGTTAAAATTAAAGAAATTAGTCGTAATCAATGTGATAATATGTATAAAATCAACATTTCCAAAACCTTTTATAGCAAATAAACATTACACTTATACGATCTCAAAAGCATTTGATACACATAATTAATCATATATAGTTCTTACAGACAATTTAAATTTTTTTTTGCCTTTTTGGAATAAACTCAGAAATATGATCGAATAAATATCATCCAAAAGAGAAAGGGAACACAATAAAATATATATATATATGGCTTTTCCTAATTTAATTTTTAATATTTGGGTAAAATATAATTTTGACTAACAGATCACGTTTGACTAGCTGATCTGTCCATTTTAAACCTTAAAGTTTAACTTAAGAAATACAAATTTTGAATCACAAACATCCTTATTTTCTCGAAAGAAGCATTGCAAAGAATTTAGTGTTCAATGTATATATTGTGAAGTCTCCCAAATTCTTTTGGTCCGCCTTTTCCTCAAAAGCCACCGAATTTGTATAGGGTCAAAACCACTTTTGTATTATAGCTCCGTTTTATCAAACAACCACGTTAGAGAAATATTGAAATTAATATGGTGTAAATTCATCTGAGGTCATACAATCACCAATTTTTTTTATTGTTTTAATAATAAAATACATACAATTACCGATTTTCTTATTATTTTAATAATTAAATATAAATATATGGATTTTTGGTAAAAATACTCAAAAAAAAATTGCAATTAAGGCTCCGTTTGATTGCAAATATGGAAAAGGAAAATAAATTTAGTTAGTTTGTGTGAAAAGATAGAAAATAAGGTGATAGATGTTACTCATTTTATGAGTATATATCTTCCATCTTTCAATATTTTTTGTGGAAAATTTTTACTCACCACCAAGTAAAAAAAAATTCTTCATGGAAAAACTTAAAAATCAAGAGGATATCACCTCTATCACTCAACTTATTTTCCATCTTTTTACCAAAACTAACTCAATTTATTTTCCTTTTCCACCTTGCAATCAAACAGAGCCTAAGTTTTAGAATTTTTGTTTAACAATAATTTATTATAGTATACTTCCTGTACATCAATAATGATGAACTGTCGTAAATTCAGCTGAGATAGCAAATTTCTTTAAATTTCAACAGTTGACATTTTGAAAAAGTTAACCTTTGTAAGTGTGTTTTGTCAAATATACAGACTCATAAAAATTTAGTTATCGAATATTCTATTTCACTTTCACCTTAAATTTAGATTTTGGAATTAGGGAAAGTAATATAATAAATAAAATTTAAAATTTAATGTGGAGTTATAGTATTATTCTTCGCATACATTTTAGTTTCTTCTAAAATTTTAATAAATTAAACTCTCGTTTATCATTAAAAAAAATACCTCTTCATCTTATAAAATACTTACCATATCTTTTGTAATAAATAAACATCACAATACCTCTTTATCTTATAAAATACTTTCCATATCTTTTGTAATAAATAAACATCACATTTATATATGTGATCTAGCAACAATAAAAAAATGTAGGGTCATTTGTACTTTGGCACCCAAAGTTTATATCGGAACTGAGTTTGACACCCACAATTTTATTTTATTGTACTTTGACACCCATTTCTAACAGTTCCGTTAGGTCAACAAGTTTGATTGTTAGGTTAATGTTTTAATGAGCTAAACTGTTCAAACTACCCCCGAATGCACACCAACAATTACAATCCCCCTCCTTTCACCTTTCCCATTCAAACCCTAACTCATTTCTCACTTTATTTTCTTTCTTCAAATTTTTCTCGCCACCAATGAATTGAAAGCTATAATTAGCAGCTGAGTCTTCAATCCATCGTAATCGGAGAGCAGATCCTAATAATCTCTGAGCAACGGCGGCACACCGCCCTTGTAACTTGTTTCATCTGGTGGCGTTTTGGAGTGAGATTTTGATGCCGACGGTGAAGGCATCTTTGATATGCACAGCGAGATGAAGTGGAATATCGTGGTAATTGTTATCCCAACAGTCGAGTAAGGCAGAGATTTGATCAGCGAGTTTTTCCAAAGAGTGAGTCGAACTCAGTGTGGATTTGGATCCTTCGGCCGCGTCCCTCCACCTTCGTGTGCCGGTTCTTGCAAGCCGTTCATCGGGAACTCGCCGGTACCGGAGCTTGCCTTTGCATCTGCATCAACTGTACCATCCCCATCGCCGATGGTTGATCTTTAAACCCATTGTTTTGTTGATTGCATGGGTTTTGGGTCCAGATCCAAATTCATCGTTTCTTATTTAAAACGGGTCAAAAATTCGCTGTCGAATAGCCTATAGTACAAACTCCAGTGCAGTTGGCGGTGAGTTTGCGGGCGCCGGACCTGTGATCGGAGGTTTCTCAATTACGTCGTTAACTTCCGACATATTTGATCAAGAAAGTTGTCTGTTTGGATAAAAGAAAAATTGGCCATAAAATTTTGAAGAAGGAAAATTAAGTGATAAATTAATTAGGGTTTGAATGGGAAAGGTGATGAGAGGGGGATTGTAATTGTTCGTGTGCATTAGGGGTAGTTTGGACAGTTTGGCTCATTAAAACATTGACCTAACAGTCAAACTTATTGACCAGGCAGAACTGTTAGAAATGGGTGCCAAAGTACAATAAAATAAAATTGTAGGTGTCAAACTCAGTTTCGATATAAACTTTGGGTGCCAAAGTACAAATGACCCATTTTATGATTAGTCAAATTTTCTTGTTCACAATTTACGTTCATTTTCGGTCTATGGAATATCTAATAATGATAAATGAATATACATCATTCAAAAAACAGCCCACACTGGCACACAATAAAATATTTTTTTTTCTTTTCCTAATCTTAATTGCAACTTAATTAGTTTTAAACGGAATCAAAATATTTAGTAAAAAATGTAAAAAGATTAAGAGGCGAATGAAGAGCATTAGCATTTCTTGTCTCAATTGTTTCTAGTCCAAAAAAACATAATGAAAGGATATAGTCATTCGATAGGCATATTAATTAGATGACATAATTTCAACGTCTCCCATAAAATTAAAACTTTAGGGATCTATTCATCAATATCTTTTGTGGGAGCATAATTTTAGAATCATTACTTCGGCCAAATGGTCGAAGAAGAGCCCATGAAGTTAACCCAGGAAATGGGAAATATACCATGGAAGACAAAATAGTCACAACGACCAGCCGATTATAGTGTCGAGATCGGGGAGGACCAAGATGCCGAGATGGGTGTATCAGCCAATACGATAGGAATACCTGTAACCACAAACACGATCGGTAATGGCAACCGAGGTGGGCGCCCTGACGAATGACGGTGAGACACCTGTACTAGAAGGCACAACCAGTGTTCGTTGCCGATATGGGCATCCGGAAACTTGTAAAGTGTAGAGTTTCTTATAGTTAAGGACATGTCTCACACGTGAAAATGATATAATTGTTGAGCAAGTAATACCCTTTATAATCATTTTACCTTTCACCTAGCAAACATTGTAACCCTTATTCTATACGTATAAATAGAAAGGGATAGCTCACAAATAAGAGGTTTTTTTGGAAGAGAAAAACACTCACTCCCATACACGAATGTTCTACTTGAGAATAACCATCACCATGGTAAAAGGCTATTAGAGCTTAGTGAAGAACACCAACACACACTCAGGGAGGACGTACTGCCGAATTGAGTATAAAAGCCACCGGAGGAACCTAACTCTCATCAACAAAAATCTCATTCTCATTACCATTATTTTACTATTCATTATCACCACCCTCACTAAGTTTGATTGCCGACTCTACCGATTTGGGTCGATTATGTCTTCTTTGGGCTTGGTCAGATTTACACCAACCCACATCTTTAAAACGAGTCTATTTTGAGATACAAAATTGTAATAATTTAATTACATAACAATACTTACTAACCACAATGATAATAAAAGAAATATCATTATCGACCGTAAAACATTTTTGGATGTTCTAAACCTAACTACAATATTTGGGTGGATATTAGTCAAAGAGCCACGGTGATTTAAGGGCACCAATTGATGGGAATCGTTGATTTCTTTTTTTACTTTAATAATTAATTAAACATTTTTTTGTAGTATTAATGAAACATTTGTATGCTAATCACTCCGAATTAACAAAAACAACAATTAAAAAAAAAGTTTAAATGCAAATTTTTTATTATGTATAAGCCTATTTCAAAGAAATTATGTCAGCATTATTTCTTTTAAAAAAATTGCATTTAACAAGGGTTCACTACACCAAAAATCATCTTAAGAGACTGACTTTTTTCGGCCAGTCGCTTAAGTACTTCTTAGGCGACTAACATTATTGTCCGTCACTTAAGCATGCTTAAGCGACTATACTTAAGCGACTAGAATTAATTAGTCGCCTAGGAGGCTCTTAGGCGACTACACTTCATCGACCATCCTTTGTTAGTCGCCTAAGAAACCTTATGCGACTACACTTAAGAGACTGACCTATGTTCGTCACTTAAGAGATCTTAAGCGACTACACTTAAGCGACTAGAGTTAATTAGTAACCTAGGAGGCTCTTATACGACTACACTTAAGAGACTGACAAATGCGATGTAAGTCGCTTAAGCTGGCTAGATTAAAAGATTGACAATTGCTATGTTAGTCGCTTAAGTGACCAACTTAAGAGACTGACAAATACATTGCCAGTCGCTTAAGTGACATAGTTTAAGAGACTGAGAAATATATTGTCAGTCGCTTAATCTGGGTTTCTTAAGCGACTAATATTTCCTTTAGTCACCTAAGCCTTAAGCGACGGAGTTTGAGTCCGTGGCTTAAGAGTTTCTTAAGCGACGGACTCATATTTCTCAGTCACTTAAGAACTAAAGCCACTCAGCTTATGCGACTATACTTAAGCGACTGACAATTAGTCGCTTAAGACTTAAGAGACTGAGAAGAGGTTTTAAGCGACTATGAGAATCAGTCTCTTAAAACCTTTTATCAAGTAGTGGTTTGATTTGAAAATTTCCTTTTTGTATTAGAATTTTTATATATAAAGCCAACACCAATTTCGAATACTTTCATTCTTCTTTTTTCTATTCAACAAAATATTTATACCCATGTAACAAAGTAACAATTGAAATTGATCTTAATTAACGCAGTGCTGGGTTCTCATGAGGATGGTCAATGGCGTATCATTTTTTTTTGGATACTAAACAAGTTTTAATAAGGAATATTTTAGTGGATATTATATATATTTTTTAATCAAATAAATTTAGATCATCGTCGTGGTCAAAGTTTGTAACCGTGGTCACCGTATGAAATTGAGACTATAATAGTCGAAACAAAAACCAGCACAATTTTACTTTTTTTTTAACAATAGAATTTGAACATTAAAACGTAAATAAAGAAATGTTTCAAAGAATCTATGAAGGTCGTAAAAATATAAACAACATCAATATATCAAACCTTTTACAAATTCCTGCAGTATAATCGTCCTATTGATGGTGGGGCATAAAATAGATGCGTTTGCATAGCAATCTTATAATGACATGTTTGGCATTGTTGCCGAAATTATGTGCATAGAGTCCGAATGACATTTTGGCATTGATGCCAAAATTATATCCATAGAATCTAGATGAGATGCTTGGCATTGATTCCAAATTCATGTCCATAGACTCCGTATTGATCCAAGCTCCTTATCATTAAGAAAAAAAATATGCTGTTATCTCATACAATGCTTTTCATATTTTTTGTAGTAAATAAAGATCACATTCGCGTGATCAAGCAAGCACCTAAGACCTATGATTAGTCAGATTACTGATACAAATATTTTATATACCATAGCGAAGGGGTTGTGTGTGTGCAATATAATATTTATTAATTGTTCAAATTAAAAATATACAATTACATTTGGTCTACGGTTAATTAAATGTGTTAATATCAAAGGTCATGAGTTCAAATCCTATATTTAACATTATTTTATATTGATTTCCAGTCTAAGAAGGGCAATTTAGAAATTTTATATACATACCAAAAATTCCATACTCACACTTAATATATTATATAGATATAGATATATCATGCAAAAGAGAAAGCCCACAATCACATACTCCCACTTAATATATATATATATATATATATCGTATAAAAGAGAAAGCCCACACAATAAAATAATTTATTTTTTCCTTTCCTAATCTTAATTGTAATATTTGCCAGCCATAGGGCATAGCTTCTCATTGTATTGATCAAAGAAATTGCTACGGAAATTTAAAGGTTCAAATTAATTAAAGGTTTAATTAGAGAAAGACTAATCTCTTGTTACTTAGCGTAATTGGATTTAAAATAGGGACTTTTTTTTAAAGGATAAATGCCACACTCTCTTTGTAATATAGGACACTCATTTGAATTATTTAATTTAGAGGACAACTTTTTAACTAAGAACAAAATACTAATTATTTTACTTTTTCAATTAATTAAGTTGAATTCCAAAACTATCATTCTTAAAGGAAAATACAAGAAAATAAATATACAATTAAATTCATAATTAAATCAATGATAATAAATTCAAACCATTTCAAACACATATAACAAAAAATTCAAAGAAGAAGATAAACACAGTAATTATTCAAAAAACAAGTCCAAATAACTCTTTTTTATAATGTATAATAATCAAGCGTATTTCAACTTGTATGATATTTTGTCATAATTTGCAGCATTGCTCTTAAAAAAATTGCATTTAACAAGGATATGATTTGAAAATTTTCAGGATTTGATTTGAATTTTTTTTTATTTATTTGAATATCTATATATAAAGCCAACACCGATTTTAACTACTTTAAGTATTCTTTTTTGAATGAAAAAAAAATATTCATACCCATGTAGCAAACTAACAATTGAAATTGATCGGATAGTCGATCACTGGCGTACAAAAAATTATTTTTAATATATTATTTATATTTTTAAATCTAATAAATTTAAATAATCGTCATGGTCAAAGTTTGTAACCGTATTTGTTAGAGAAAATAATCATGACCATTTTTGTTGATTTTGACGATCAAACTATATATTTTTATTTCCTCCAATATCTTTATAAATTCAAACTCCTCTTATCATTAAAAAAATGAAATAAGTTGTTACTTCATAAAATGCTTTTCATATATTTTGTAGTAAATAAAGATCATATTCATGTGATCCAGCAAGCACCTAAGACCCATGATTAGTCGATACAGATAGTTTATATACCGAAGCTTAGGGTTGTGTGTGTAATATAAAATTTATTAATTCTTTAAATTAAAAATATGCAATTGCATTTGGTTTTTTGGTAATTAAATGTGTTAATATTAAAGATCGCGAGTTCAAATCTCATATTTAATGTTATTTTATAATAATTTTCAGCCTAAAAAAATGTAATTTAGTAATTTTTAAACACATACCAAATACCCTATATTCACGCTTAAAATATTGTATATAAAGACATAGTGACGGGAATCAAGGAATGAATGGCCGGGGATCCCTATCAATGTCAAAATGAAGAACTTGTTATGTCATAATCTATTCTATTTCTTTTGGCTCTGCCAAGCATTTGGTACTGATTTTCCTCCTACGTTTTTAGTAACAAAATGAACCATGATCTCATTTCCTATCCATATTGAATGAAGGATTGCCGAGTTTTTTGCTGCATGTCCTGGGTGCTTTTGGATTCAATAACACCTTCCAAAACTGGGTCACTGCTTTACTAATGAGTGCTCATCTATATGTGCTTATTAATGGGTTCCCATTTGGCTACTTTTCTTGTAAAAGAGGAGTTAGACATGATTTCGGTTACAACGACAAGGCTCTGTTCGAGAAGACCTACTGCTACTCCGCATACAAGGCATAGCCTAGGGCTGTGTCTTGATCTCCTATGTGCGAAATTTAAGGGACCAGTTCCTATGGAGATCCCCCTTAGTCTAATGGGATTAATCGAGAAAGATCTCTTGTTTTTATTATAAGATCGTGTTTGGGTCCGCATATGTTTGGTAAAGAGAAGAATCTTCTCTTTTGAGAATAATCAAAAATGGAAAGTGTTAAACTGGAACATGAAAACATGACGAAATTGAAGCCATCCAAGGCTTTCCACAAATTGAGATTTGGCAGTAGAAGGATCGAATTGTATCCGAAGAACAGGGGGGTAATAAAAAGTAATAAGAGATGAGCAGAGACCAATCAATCATATCGGTCATATTCTTGAATCTTTTCCAGAGGAAGGAAAATGAAAGCCCCTACCCGTCGGCGATCACCATTGCTAAGAATAGCATAGTCGCAAAGCTTCGTCTTGCCATACACCCACTCACCTGGCTAGAAGTAGGTATAAAAAGAATAGTTCATATTAAGTTTCTAGCTAATTTGAATTTACCTTGACACCAAACAAGAGTTCGCCCCAATGCTTTATTTTTTTCCTAGTTAATCCTGATTCAACATTAGAATTATAGTGATTTTTTGGCAATAACCAAATACTTTTGTCTTGAATACTGCATATTTGATTCCATCCATTATTCTATTTTCTTCCGATCCAGATGATAGGGGATACAGCTTGATAAGCCCGACTGCTTCATCGGAGGAAGGTGAAGAAAGCTTGTTTTGTTGGTGAATCACCCTTTCCCCTTGGCTTCTCCAATAATGCCAGTTTTGCTCATCAAAAAAGGGGACTTTGACATTTAGGCTGAAGCCTAGGAAGTCTAGAAGAAGATAGGAAAGACTGGAATAGATTCACCCTAAAAATAATTTTGTATCGCAAAAACCAATTCTCAAAATTTGTGAAGTATAGTCGAATATTCCGGTGTTATGATTTAATATAAACACAATGGTGGTGCGCCGAAAATACTTCCATGCTTGGTAACCCAAATGTAGGTTGTCAAGTTATGATACTTGGTAAGTCCATGTATCAATTGATAAGAAAAGGCTAAAGCATTATAGAATTCATTTGCTTTGCAATGTTATGTAAAATCAATCTCATTCAAAAATTCTCAATGCAATTCCTAAATGTTGAGTACCTTACACTTTTCTAAGCAAAAGGGTGTGAAGAAAAAGCAACCCATTTTCATATAAATGCCATATAAAGAAATGGTGTAAGTAAGCTCAACACAAATGCATCTCTTATTTTTATCTTGTAACAAAGGGTGTGAAGCAAGTGCAACCCATTCCCATATAATGTTCAATCGAGATGTAAACTTGAGATACACCAAAAGAAAAGACATAAAATTAAACTAGGCATTGAGAATTCATTATTAGTTTCTCCTAGGTAATTGACTTGATTATGAAAATGGCCAACTAAGAAGTTTAGCTCAATAAATCATAACATTTCATTTGTCTAAGATTGGGAAATCTAGGTGGAGATTAAATCATCCGGTTTAGACACATTTGATAAGTGCAAATTGAATCCTTAAAATGATTAGTGAAGTTGATTATGGTATAAACTTAAGAGATCCTCATTGGCAACACTTTAACTAAGAAAATATTGAGTCTCAAAATCACATAAAGTGTAGAAAGCACTCAATATATCATTAAAGCATTCCAAGATTAGAATCTCAAATTTATGGTACTTCTATGAATATTCAAAGACTAAACATGCTTGGCAATGAAAAGTATCTCATTCATAGAAGGAATGGATATAGGCTAATAAGAAATACACAAGTGTATCATCTTCTCATTAATGCTTGAGATCTATGTATACAAGACATACAAAGTCAAATCACCTTATGAAGATTATCTTACTAGCTTATCAATGGTTGATTGAATGTAGAAGGAGAAGGATTCAACAAGTATTTAACAATACTAACAATGGAATGAGAATCAGACTTACATAATTAATGCAATGCAAACTTCATCTTTTAGCCTTAGCAATGAAACTACTCCATGATAGTTGTATGAACAAATACCATTAAAGTGATCTCCATTTCTCTCAAAAGTTTCTCTAGCTAGATTTCTTAGAAGTGATAAAAAGAGAAAGTGCAGGAAAAATCACTTATATTCCTTGAATCTAGGTCTAGAAAATTACATCCTTTACATAAGGGACAAAGAGCAATTAAATAAGGGGAAAGCAATGCCCAAAAATGGCTATTCTAGTACACTTTTCTAAAGATCCCAATGGATAAGCACCTAATCCTATTTAGAAATGGAAACTCCAGCACTTTTGGTGAGTTTCAGTGCATCAAAAGGTGAGAAAAGTAGCTTTTCAGGGCTGTACTATGTGATCTGGGAGGCCTCTGATCGATCAGAGGGTAGGTTTTGCTCTGCTGGGTGGGCTCTGATCGATCAGAGGTTCTTCTGATTGATCAGAAAGTAGATTCTGCACTAAAAGGTGGCCTCTGATTGATCAGAGGACTGCTTTAGGAAACTTTATTCTTCTATTTTGACTTCTATCTTCCTTAAACACTTCCCAAAGCTCCCCAACTTGCTTCCAAAATTTATGGGCACAATCAAGTCGCTAGAAAATGTTACTTTGAGCCATGTTAAAGCAACTCTTTATATTTTTAGTGTGTATACAAAAAGTGAGTTAATTAATTAATTTAGGCTAAGATAAACGCGACAATCACAATCAAAATGGCGTTAGCGATTACAAAATTATGCATTTATCAAACGAGTCCTGATACCTTTTTCTTGCTTTGCTACCCAAGCCCTTCTTGTTTTTCTCCTTTGAGTCCTTCGCTTTGCACCCAAAGGATTTCAGTCCGGAGAAGCGAAAAGGGGATCATCAACTGCTTGCCCATCAGTAGTGCACCGTGCTTTTCGAGGGGGGTAACTTCTCATTTTTTCATATATGTATCCGCTTAGCAGACTTAAACTAAGGAGCATAGGAAGACAATCATAAAAAAGAGATCGTCTGTGGAAAGAAAACAACTAGTATGAAAGGGAAGCATTCTTTCTAAACTTCTTACATGAAGTAGTCACTCTACTAAGGATAGTTAAACTCGAGTTGAAATAAGAAATATCGAGGACCGGTATAGGGGCGAGGCTTTCTCTGCTTAGTGATCCCCTTTGAGCACGATATTAAAGCCTTATTCTATTATATAGTTTAGAAGTTAAATAATTGTTTCTCGGGAAAGAACCCCGTTTTTCAAAAAGAGATAATCATGTATTCCCCAAATTCACATGGATTTCGCTCATTCAAAAAATGCTTAATATGTTATGACTCTGGCATACATCTAACTAATATGTGATGGCATTTTGGGCATCCTAGTGACTGGAACAGTTGCAATCCAGCAGGGAGGCCTCACCTGAGGCCAATTCCAGTGGATCATTCCTCAGCAATAGGTAAAGAGTAGATTCATCAAGATCGGAAAGCAAGATCGCAGTACTCTTGTGGTGAAACTGCAGGATAAAGATAGGAAAAGTGGTGCTTTTAAAGAAACAAATAAGATAGCAGATTAGGCGAAAAGGGAGGAAGCAAGGATGGCACCGGCTCTTTCTATCTTAAGGCGATAAGGGCATAAGTGTAACACTCTGTGTTTATTTTAATGTTAATTATGTGTACTATATTTATTTTGGGTGGAATTTATAATTTTAGAAAATTATCTGTCCATAATTTGGAGAAAAGTTCCTCCGTAAACTGTAGATCTCTGAATTACCTTTCCGTGGACATAAAAATTATCTAAATCGGAGTTTCGAGCGAAGTTATGGCTAAAATAAAAACACGGTAGTAGGGCAGGAATTTTGCTTGCGGACCGGTATGGGGAATTTGGCATACCAGTCCGGCGTATGGGATTTTGGGAAAATTTTGGCTGTGGACAGGTATGCAGTTTTTTGCATACTGGTCCAGCGTGTAAAAATTGGGGGAAATTCTGGCTGCGGACCGGTACTCACTTTTCAGCATACCGGTCCATCATACGGAACAGTGCACCGACTTAACCCATTTAAAGTCAATTATATCCTCTTCTTTCACTCATTTTCGACCAAATAACACCCACCCATCACCTTAGAGAGTTCTAGAGAGAGAAAGCAAGAAATCTCATCCATTTTTCATCTTTAATCCGAGGTTTAAGTTCCGAATCACTCCAAAACTTTATCTTATACACTACTCATCGTCTTCTTCATGCGGATTACTTGGGTAGAGGCTGAAATTTTCATCTTTCCTTCTTCTTCTTAGCTAATAAGTTGAGGTAGGGCTTTCTTTGTTTATAAAACTTAATAAAATGGTTTTATTACTCGATAAGTTTTGTATTAGATTTACGTTTGATTGGGAACTTGAGTATAAGAAAGTTCCATGTTGATTTATGATTTGTGAATCTATGAATGCTCTATTTGAGACAAGATATGCCATATGTACTTGATACAAAGTGTTGTTTGAACCAAACGAAATATCTCTTGGTGGTGTGTATGATAATTATTGATGAAAGTGGCTTGTTGATGAATTGTGCCTACCAAGGGATATGTGGTGAAACTTTTAGAGTATATGTGGGACATACTTTTTCATATGTACATTAATATCATGCTATGCACGATACATATTATTACTGTGTCAATCGACAGCTCGAAGATTCTTATGGCAAATTCCTGGATGGACTTGTGATTTCTAGTTTGACAAGCTATCTCATGAAAGACTTACATCATATCGTATTGATTTGGAGAGCTTGTGTCTCTTGGGAAATAATTTCTAGTACGAATGTATAATGCTTGTCGGGATGGAAAAATTGGCAGGGCCCGGTGCCCTTGAGTTGAAAAGCCTTAAACCCCTGGGGGAGCAACGTTTGGCCTCCTATAAGTCACCGGTGTGGAGCCCGGGAACCTAGGAAAAATTGGCAAGGCACTATGGCTATTGTTGTTATTCATGTTATTTGTTATTCATGTTATATGGGATCGAGATGATTGATGCATCAGAATGATGGTCTTATATTTCGGGCAGCAATATTCACAGCTCAGGCTCTTTATTATACGGTAAACGATTGACACGGGAGGTAACCTGCATTAGCACGTTCATGCATTGTTACTTGATAATAATGATTCTTGTTGATTTTATCTAAGCAAACATGGTTTAAAAGATATAATTATAAACTTGTTTTTGAACATATGCCCTACACTTCCCCCCCCCCCCCCCCCCTTACTGAGCAAATGGCTCACCCCGATTTTGTTTAAAACATTTCAGGTACTCACGAGTCCCATGAGGACAAGAGACGACGAAATCAGGGAAGGTATAGAGGCTCTGATACACCAAGTATTTTGTTTTTGTGACGTATATTTTTTTTCTAGGAAGCCACGGCTAGCCCGAGGATTGTAAATACTTTGGGAACTCATGCGGTTTGGCTTATATATATATATATATAAATGTGATGCATGCTTGAATGTTATAACATGTTTTGATACCTCATGCATATTAATGCTGGATATAAGTGTTGTTGTTCAATTATTTTCTTCTTATACACCTATCTTAGTCCTACTAAGATGGGTTAGTAATGCTCCATGCCTTAATTACAGGTATTACCCTGTAAATTAAGGCGGGGGTGTTACAATAAGGCACAACGATCTTATCATTTTCAAGATCCCCGGCTCTATCTGGTTCGTGTTCAGTAAGACAGGAGTTCGGAACTAGACCACACCACTCCATTTCGGCCGTAATCGCCGTTTCTGGTGTTTTAGTCACCTTTCAACGGCTCCCTCAATTATGTGCGAGGAATTTCCCTACTGAGTAATGGGAAGCGGGCTAGTCCCCGAAAATGCCCTGCCCATAGGTTCATTTGTTGTTGGGGCTCAAAAGAAACATTTCAAAAAATGGGATTCATTAGCTCGTTATTTAGTACGAATCAGTGAAATGAAAGAATCCATAAAAATGATTCAACAGGCTTTAGAAGGAATCCGGAATTTAAGGATTTTGATTTTGTTCTCTTATGATGCATTTGTTTATCCTCTTGTCTTGGTTGGGAGTTTCCCCTGTAACGAGACAACGTAATCATGCAAAAGAGAAAGCCCACACAATAAAATAATTTTTTCGGGATTGATCAAAGAGATTGCTATAGAAATTTAAAGGTTAAGTAGAGAATGACAAATCTCTTGTTATTTTTTTTTTCAAGGCAAAGGAGGCATAGCCCCCTAAAATTTTATTAATAAAAAGAGAATTACAAGAAAGTCATTCTAATGTCAAATTTTATTAATCTCTTGTTACTTAGTGTCATTGGATTTTACGCAAAAAAAAATGTAAAAAAGTTCAAATACGCCTTCCGCCACTGCCCCAAATGGATCGAGCCACTTCCGGGTTTGTAATTAAGAGATAATTTGGAGAGCTACGTATTGTTAGCGTGGTCTTGCTTCTTATTTGAAGGATTCTTCTGTTCGCAGTGCGCAGTGGGTTCAAGAAAATTAAGATGGAGTGGAAATTCATTAGACTATCAATTTGAAGGATTCTTCTATTCTCAATTATTATGGTACATATCTTCATGATATTTTGGATTTATGCCAAGCTTTTGTCGTTAGTTGATTTGCATTGTTTTCTTGAATTTAGAGTAACCGATCTTTCTCTTTTACTGAAAAAATTGTCCTGAATTTTAAAGAGTTTAATTTTCGTTTAACTGAAAAATAAATTTTTAAAACGTTTTCTGTCAACTACTAATTTTATTTTATTTTTTAATTATTATAATAAAATACACTTTTTCAGTTAAATTATTACACAAAATATTTTAACGATCCAACTTTTGAAATATTTATCATTAGGATAATATGAGCTAGTATGAGGTTTTACTTGTTATATATTTATCTTCTAGCTAAAGAAGTTAAATGTAACAAGCTAAATATCATCATTTTTTATAAACTATATAGAGATGTAGACTATTAAAAGGGAATCCCATACGTTAACAAAAAGAAGAAATACTCATTTGGAGGGATAAATGAATGAACTTTGTTATGAAAATTTGTAGGGATGAACTATATAATGAGTAGATCTCCTCTACTAAATTTTATTGAAAAATTCAATATAGAACTAATTGTAATGAAAAATTGATATATATGTGCAATTTTGGCCGTTGAAATTTTTGTTGATCATCTCACCAACTTTTGAATTAAAATTTTTGATGAAATTTAATAGAGGTCATATATTCATGATATAGATTATTTATACAAATTTACGTAAAAAAATTCATCCATTTACCCTTCAAACTTAGCATCCCTTCTTTTTATTAAAGAGGATTCCCTCTTTATAGCCTTTCTAATTATATACATACAATACACCATTTGATATTGGAGTTGATTTGCATGTAGAGGAGGGCCTAGGCCCAAGGTTGCTCGCTGCCCTAAGCAAGAATATTTACGTGGGCCATTTTTATCAATTAATTGGACTAATACTACTAGAGGTGTTATGGTGCACCGAAAAATCAAAGGATCGAATAATATTGAGCCGAACCGATCCATTAAAAATTGAAACCAAAACAAAGAAAACAAAACCAAAACCCAATATGTCTAGTTGGGGTCTGGAGTGTGCTAGTGTAAAACCCAACTGAACCCAACTGAATCATTGCATATATGACTCGAAAATAATAATACTATATTATCTAAAATTATATTCATAAGCTCTAGTGAGTACATGACTGTTGGAGCTATCATGAATATGAAAGTCATATTATAAATATAAGAGTAAATTTTTTTTTTCTATCTAAATAAGTTAGATCAAGCATGAAATTAATATTTTTCAGAACAAAAAAGTATTGCCGCACGATTTAATTTTTGTTTAAGAAAAACTTATATGAAAACCAAATAAAACTGAATCGAAAAGTTTGGTTCGGCTTTGGTTTTGAAAGATTTAGAAACTGAAATCGAACTGAAACGATCGAAATTCAACTTTCAAATTTGGGTTTGGGTCTCTTAATTTCTACCCCGGCCGAAAACACGCCTAAATACTACTTATTAAAAAAATCAGTTGAATTATTTGTTTCAGAAGAATATATAAAACTTGTACCTTAATTTACAAGAACAAATTAAACAACAATAGAAATAGCTGCGATGAATTGTTAAAATCAACCAACTCAGAAAGGTAATATAAAAAGGAGTAAATATACTTAAAAAAGTTAATTTATTAAAATTAAATATGTATATATATAAATGAGACATTCTGGGTTTGAAAAAGTTGACACAAATTTAACTTAGAAAATAAAAGTTTGCGAATTCAAAGCGAAAATAAACTTTCAATAAGAATTCGAGAAGTTAACAATCTATTGACCTCCACTTTTGTAGCTCACTACCTATTTTAAATAAAATTTCATTAAAAAGTTACAAAAATGCTGATAGATATACAAAAACTATCTTAAAAAAAAATAGATAACAAAAAAGATTAACATAAACAATATAAAATAAATGATAGAAGGGCAGAACTTGTATTGAGTTTAAATGAGTTTTATACTGTTGAGTACAAAAACTCACAATTCAAAGTGGTTAGTCTAAAGCGGCTCTCTTCACATGCATCACGGTTACATCAACCCATAGCTTTTGAATTTTGGATTATTGCACGTTGAATTTTAAATTATTTGAACCTATTGGAATAATGATGTTACAACTCTGAGTACTAGTATATTTATTCTCCAAACTTAATTTAATTTCTTCCAACATTTTAATAAACTGAAATTTTGTCTTATCATTAAACATAAAATAAAAATTAACTCTTATCGTATAAAATATTATAATTTGTAATATATATAAAATGTTTTCTCCATACCTTTTGAAGTGAATAACATTACATTTATGTGATTCGACAAGCATGAAAACTGAATGATTAGTCACATTTTTTCTTCCTTACCATTTACATTCAATTTGTGTTTGTCTAATGGATTATTATGAATACACAAGTATCATTTAATGAAGATAGTTCACATAATTAAATACTTATTTGTTTCTTTCCTAATTATTCTTAATTGCCATATTCTCTAGCAATAACTCCTCACAGTTTGATCAAAGAGATTGCTACGAAAATTTCAAGACCCCAATTAATGGTTTTAAGTAGATCGACAATCCTTAGTGTTAAATTTCAATTCTCGTCAATAAAAGTAAATTTGTTTAAATCTACTAATTTGCATCTTCAAAACAAGTCTACTTTGGAATGCAAAATTAATCGCAATCATTGATCCAATATCAATATTTGGCTATTTTGTAGTTAATATTATTATTATTTTGGTATATATATATTTTGTATATAAAAAACAACTTTACCTACATCTAACAATTATTAGCTAGTTTAACTAGAAAGTAATATTGTGGAAGATATGTCTAAATTATTGAATTTTTCTGAAAAAGTTGCAAAAAGTATACGAGGGAGCATAAAATTTAGCTAAGGTAAACTGGGCAAGTCTAATCTACTAGGAGGCCCATACCTCAAGTCTAGCAAGCGGGTCGTCCCCAAACAGAAAGGAATAACAAGAAGTTATGTAGAAGAAAAGACGCCAAGGGACGCCGAGATGGAAGACCGGTGCCGAGACCCCAGAAAGGGGAGTACGTGCCATAGCTCGTGAGGAACACGTGGGGAACACGTGTAGAGTACCATACCAAATCATACGGATCTGTACAGAATCGTGCGGATCCCCACTACTCCACCACTAACGTACTAATTCAGAAGTTGTTAGTAGTGGATAAGGGGATGAAAGCTGGAGTATTATCCAAGTCTTAGACTCTTTAGTCATTTTACTATCAACCCTAATGAGTAAGCGTAACCCTAATTCTATACATATAAATAGGATATGGGAGACTCGAGAAGAGGGTTGGTTGCTGGGTATTTGGGCAGAAAGAGTGGCTAGTTTTACTTAATCTGTTTTAGAGAGAGAAAGCTTGTAACACTAATAACATTGCCTTAAGAGCTCAATACAGCAATCACACACACACAGACGGAGGACGTACTGCCGGATCAGCATAAGCGCTGCCAGGGGAACCTACCGTGCCCAAAAAATCCTCTTGTCACATTTTACCTGTTTTATCCATTCTCCCTGATTCGTTTCTCGAACTATATTTACAGTGGGTCAGGTCGTAAAATTTTGACCACCTACAGTTTGGCGCTTATCTGTGGGAAACGAGAGAAGCGGTCTTTTTCATTCTAAAAAACTGGTGAGTGTGATTTTAACCAACCGAAAAAGATAATACCTATCATCATGCCTCAAACAAGAGTAACTACCTCTCGGATTTCGCAAGCCCAACCCACTGGGGGAGATGGCGGATTGCCACCCCTGCAACAATAACAGAATGATTCTTAGAATTTGTCGGTCACCACGAATCGGAGGACGGTCAATAGCAACTATGATGATCCTGACATTATTGGTGGGTGTGCTGCCAATAATGTTGTTGCACTAAGATTGGAGAACCAAACCTTGCATGAACTTTTGAGAAAGTATGACAAAATTCGCCTCCAAAAACGCAAAGGAGGAAGACACAGTAACCTCGATTGTTAGGCGACTGCACAATGACAACGTCGCCACTTAAAATCTAGTGCCCGCTCAGACGCGCGCTCAGGGCCGAGATGATAAACAGCCGCATGGTGCACACATCTCCACTTCGGAAGTTCTAGTGGCGGAACCTAGACATAGTGTATTTAACAGACTGGTCAAGAAAGATTCTGAGCCCAGAGCATGGACGGAAAACGATCTGAGGAGACTGAATGACTTGACAGTGGCCCGAAAGTCTGTGGCCTATACCCCTAGAGACTTAGCGTGAAAATCGTTGGGAGAATAGAACGGCTCTCCATTCATAAGGTGCATAGCCGAGGCCCCACTGTCGAAAAAGCTACCATAGCCGAAGTTCAGCATATATAATGGCAAGACAGATCCAGCCAACCATGTTAGATACTATCAATAGGTCATGGCTTACTGGATTTCAAATAATGCTGTGATGTGCCGAATGTTCCCAGCGCGCCTAGGCAAAGTTGCCCTCAGATGGTTTACTCGTTTGCCAGCTGGTCAGATTGATAGTTTCAGAGAATTAGTAGAGCAGTTTACCTCCAGATTCATAACCAACAGTTGGGTGGTCAAGGGCCCAGAGGCTTTAGCAAATGTGAGAAAGATAAGAAACGAAACTCTGAGGGAGTACTCATTAAGATACTGTGAGATATTCCAAGAGGCAGAAGGCTGTGATTTACAGTTTGCTCGATCTGAACACCTTCAGGTACGGCTTACCCAAGGACGATAACGGTATGTACAATTTCTTGACCCGCGAACCTCCTCAGACCTTTGATGAATTACTCTTAAGAATAAGACAGTATGCCCGTGTTGAGGACAACGAATTGATGATTGGAAATTAGAGAAAAAACATGAATGTCGACAGAAGGGAAGGACGGGGCCGGCAGGGGTTATGATAGCTCCAAAAAGCAGAAAAAATAGGATTTATCCCACGTCGGCGATGAGGGTTATAAGGGGGTCAACACAGTTTTCACCAAGCCGATCGACCAAATCAATGTATCAAATAAAAAATGAACCATATTTCGAGTGGCAGAGACCTCCGGGCGGAGATCCAGAACGAAGAAATAAGAAAGTGAGATGTTCGTATCACAGGGATCACAGTCATAAGACAAAAGAGTGCATAACCCTCAAGCAGTTTCTGGAGGGTCTGGTAACAAAGGGGCATTTGGCCGAGTTTGTCAAATTCATCGAGAAAGCGGAGTAAAAGAAAGCAAAAAAGGATAGCGATGATGAGCGGGTTGACAAGGAAGTCCCAAAAACTTTCGGTGGGATAATAGACGTGATTCACGACTATACCAACTAGGATTATATTACTAAGAATGTAATGAGAGCTTATGTGAAAAGAGCACAATGCATCAAGAAAGCATTAAGGGCCAAGGTAATGTCTGTCACGGCCTACAAGAAGGAAAGGTGAGATAGGCAGTCATATGAAATCAAGTTTATTGATGAGGATATTGGAGGGGCAGAAACCCCACATAACGATGCACTTGTTTTGACTGTTAATATAAACACTTTTGATGTTAAAATGGTGCTTATTGACCCAGGAAGTTTGTCTGAGATAATGTATCATAGCATGTTTAAAAAGCAGAGCCTCATACCTTCTCAAGTCAAAAGTATTGATTCGCTCGTGTTCAGTTTTAGCGGGGAGGCAGTTTGGCTTATCGCTATAGCCGAGGTACGGGTTCGCTTAGGGCCGAAAAAGAAAATTGTGGAGTTTATTATCATGGACATAGGTTCTCCTTATAACACATTCCTTGGCAGAGGGTGGTTGATGTGAGAATCCAGACCCGCGACCCGAAAGGAAGAGTCTGCGTTCTCGGTTTTCTTTGAAAACGTACTTTATAGAGTCGCCAGTTTGTTTTACGAGAAAACAAACAAAAGATCGTACAAAGGACAATTCGAAAACGAATTATCTTTCATATGTTTGAAACTAGAGAATTATTTTAAAAATTGACTTTGCTAGGGTTCGGGAACTACGTTACGAATTGGGAAGGTGTTAGGCACCCAATTCGCCCTTTCGGTCTCTTAATGGATCATGCATCTAATTCCTATTTTAGATATCTTGCAAGTAGTTCGAATGGTTTTCAGAATAGTCATTTCCAGATAAATTTAGTTTAAAACAATATTTTGAAATCAGACTCGAGCTTTACGAGTGCCTACATATTCATTCATAGAATAAAATCAGAGTCTCGTAGTTCCTTTCTTTTGGAAACTGTTTTTGTATTTTTGTTTGTTTTGAAAACTTGTCAAAACAGGTTTTAGTTTTCTTGTAAAATTTAGAAAGAACTTGTTTTGAAAGCAGTGAACTTTTTTGCAAGTTATCTAACTTTCTGTATTAAAACGAATTTAAATGCAGTATTGAAATTAGTAGAATGGAAGAAAGACGTACCTGATGCGCCTGAAGAAGAAATAAAAACCTTGTCTTGATTGCCTTGCTTGCCTCCTTCTCTCTCTAGAACTTTCTCTCTCTAAAGCTTTATCTCACTAACTTTCTCCCACTAGCCTTCTCTCTCACTAACTTTATCTCACTAGAAATTCTCTAAGAAAAGACTCTCTAATGATTTTTACAGAACTTCACCTTACTAAAAACACTAGTGAGTGTTGATGATCCCAAATGAGAGCCCAAGTGTCCTATTTATAGGGAAATTTTCGCCAGAAACGCTCCAAAAGAGGCCAACCGCAGGGGGTAGCCGCAGGGGGTGCGGCTGGTGGCGTGCAGTTGGGGGTAGCCGCAGGGCATGCGGCTAGGGCGAGCGGTTAGGTCGTGCAGTTGGTGGTTGCGGCTGGGGCATGCGGCTAGTTGACAACCGCACAGCTGGCAGGTAACCGTACAGTTGGTGCGTGCGGTTGGGGGCTACGACTGGCTCACAAAAATGCATAGAAACCCTCGAAAAAAACTCAAGAATACTGGGACGATCCCCATCCTTGTAAGCGAAAAGGCAACAAAGGTTATCTCAGACTCCTAACGCGTCCGAAAATTAGAGTCTTTCCTAACGGTCTTCTATATACAGGATGACTCATGATCAAATGCAATATGCTTGTTTTAAGAAAAGCCGTATTCATATGAGAGTCGTGGATTTGGGTGTTCACAGACCCTCTCGTCCCAGGATTCTTGCTCGCAAGAATACTGGGACGATAAGAAGACACCGATTCACGACCCTCGGGTGAATCTTAATGTGTTGATACTTGAATCAGAATATACCCTTTCTGGCACGTGGATTTCATCGTACTTTAGGCAATGCAACCCACGATCGCCCTTTTCCTTTCGGCCAAGCGACACGATACATCAATCTTTTCTTCTGCATACCCTCAGTGATACATTACCCTCAGCGGCGCACCACCCTCAGTGTATGGGACTTTGCGTGGGGGGTTTTGGCATTTCGCCGAGTACACATGACCTTTTGTGGAGAAGCGTTCTAAAAGGTTTCCCATTTCTTAGGGAGAAGTGAGAGAATGTTCTTGGTCTTGTGGTGTATCCCTTCGTGGGGATTTAATGTTAAAAGAGACTTCCTTCTTTGGAAAATGTGAACCAAATTCCCTTCGTGGGGAATGTGTGAAGAATTCTTATCTTGGAAAAAAGATTCCCATCGTGGGGAATGTGTGGATAAAGTTATTCCCTTCATGGGGAATGTGCGGTAAAGGTTATTTCCCTTCGTGGGGAAAGGGGATCGGAGAAAATTTCCATCGTGGAGAATGCGAAGAATTCTTAATTCTGAGGAATTCGGAAAAAATTCCCTTCATGGAGAACACGTGGAGTCGTTATTTTCCTTCGTGGGGAAAGGGGTTTCGGAGAAATTCCCATCATGAGGAATGCGAAAAATTCCTAACTCTGAGGAATCCGAAAAAATTCCCATCGTGGAGAACACGTGGAGTCGTTATTTTCCTTCGTGGGGAAAGGGGTTTCGAAGAAATTCCCATCATGGGGAATGCGAAGAATTCCTAACTCTGAGGAATTCGAAAAAAATTCCCTTCGTGGGAAACACGTGGAGTCGTTATTTCCCTTCATGGGGAAAGGAGTTTTGGAGAAATTCCCATCATGGGGAATGCGAAGAATTCCTAACTCTGAGGAATCCGAAAAAATTCCGTTGTGGGGAACACGTGGAGTCGTTATTTCCCTTCGTGGGGAAAGGGGTTTCGGAGAAATTCCTATCATGGGGAATGCGAAGAATTCCTAATTCTGAGGAATCCGAAAAATTTCTTTCGTGGGGAATACGTGGAGTCGTTATTTTCCTTCGTGGGGAAAGGGATTTCGGAGAAATTCCCATCGTGGGGAATGCGGAGAATTCCTAACTCTAAGGAATTCGGAAAAAATTCCCTTCGTACTGTCTTGTTGCCACGGTTTCATTATTCAGACCCTGCTTTGTTGATTTTCAAAGATAATATGCTAGAGAGAACTGTTTGCAAGTAGAAGTGCTTTTTCTTTTCCATTCCTTTCACCCTCAGTTTTGACCTTTGGCACTTATTGGGGAATCAGACTTCTGAATTAACTTTTCCTAAGAACTTTCGGAGCGCTGTGCATGGATTTTAGGGATTTGGCATCTCTCTACCCTCAGTTTTCCTCCCTTCGGTCATGGGTATGGAATTTCGCTTCGATTTCTCAAATATCCTCAAGCTACCCTCTGATTTTTCTACAGGGAAGATGCTGGTCCTGCATCACTTTCTGTTTTTTGATACCCTTATTGCTCCCTCTTTTGTTTATCCGGCCTTTTATTTTGGGCTTTTGGACTTTTCTTGCTTTTTTCTTTCTTTGCTTTTTCCGAAACAGGAGCCTTACTCACCTAAGATGTAGCCCTCGGCCTTTTTGGCACAGCTGTCACTCTTTGTGTGGCTCTCCTTATCGATTTTCTTTATTTCTGTTTTTCTCACTTTTTCCTCTCTTGGACCAACGAGATTTTTCCCTTTTCTACTCTTTCTATTTTTTCTGGTACCCGATTCCTCTTTTACACCTTCCTTGTTTATCAATCAGATTCGAGCCTTTCAGAAAATAGATCCATCCTTTAGAATTTTGGTTCCTACACAGACTTTTAGAGTGTCAAACTTTTGGGTTTTGATCTGCCATTTCGTGCGTGTGTGTGAGTCTTGGTCCTTTTGTATCCCGGGAGAAGTTGATTCATGGTCTGTCAATTCCCATTTCTCTCTCTCTTTCTCTCTTTTTTTTTGGGGCTCAGGTCCTCGTAGTTCATGAATACAACTTTTACTGATAATACTTCTTCAACCGATCGAGGTTGACTAGTGAGTTTAACTCTTGGCCATCAATGTCGGGAGAACGGAACCCTCGGATAGTATTTTAGTAACAATGTAAGGGCCTATCCATTTTGGCAAAAAAATTTCTCGTGGGCCTCGAGCCGGTTCACGAATCTCTTTGAGTATTAAGTCCTCAATCATGATGCATCTTTCTCGAATTTTCTTATTAAAGGCTTTTGCAACACGCTTTTGGTACCCTTGATATTGATATGAAGCTTTCAATCGTTTTTCATCAATCATTGCCAATTCTTCATACCGAGCCTTTATCCAATCACTTTCGGTGACTTGATTTTCCATGACAACCTGTAAAGAGGGTATTTCCATTTCCATTGGCAGAACCGCTTCCATTCCGTACGTGAGGGAGAAAGGTGTTGACCCCATAGAGACTCTTTTAGTACGTAGTTCGATACCCCCAAAGTGCATACGGGAGTTTTTCAGGCCAATCTTTGCCGGATTTTACCATCTTACTAATGATATTCTTTAGATTCTTGTTGGCAACCTTAACAGCCCCGTTAGTTTGCGAACGTATGGGGAGGATTTGTGACATTTGATTCCATATTCTTCCACGAGCTCATTGGCTTCACCTTCAAAATGTGTTCCATTATCAGATATTATCTCATGTGGTACCCCGTATCGACATATGATGTTGTATTTGATGAATCGGGCTACCTTATTGGCATTTAAATCTTTGTAAGATTCGGCTACAACCCATTTGGTGAAGTAGTCGATAGCAACCAGAATGTATTCATGCCCATTGCTTCCTTTTGGTGAGATCTTACCGATCATGTCAATACCCCAGATGGAAAACGGCCAAGGAGATGTCATGGGATACAATTCTTTTGGTGGGAGCTTTTGTGCTTTGGCGTATATTTGGCATTGATGACATCCTTTGACATATTCAAAACAATCTTTCTGCATTGTTAACTAATAATACCCTTGACGAACTATATTTCGTGCCAATGTATGACCGCTCATATGTGGACCGCACTCTCCACTGTGGATTTGTTCCATCATTGCTCGGGATTGTTCCTCGTCGAGGCATTCAAGATGTATACCATTGTCATTTCTTCGGTATAATTTCTCCGCACAAATGATAAATCGTGATGCAAGTCGGCGAAGTGTGACCCGAGTGGTTTTATCCGTATTTGGTGGGTATTCATTGTACTTGAGTAATTTCTAGATATCATAATACCAAACACTCTTGTCAACCCTGCTTCCACTTTCAACATCGAGTGATAGGCAAAATACTAGATTTGCCCGTTTTTGAATTTGGATCTGGATCTCTTCTTTCTCTCTTGGAATTTCGACCATCGAGGCTAGAGTGGTCAATGCATCGGCAAAAAATTTTTGTGTTCTTGGGATATAGAAGAATTCAATACAATCAAATTTCTCGGCAGTTTCTTCGAGTTGGGCTAAAAAGGGTACAAGTTTTTCTTCTTTGATTTTCCACTTTTTCAGGATCTGATGAATAATGAGGGCGGAGTCCCCAAATACCTGGATCTTACGAACCCCTTTCTGCAAAGCGATTTTTAACCTTACAATACATGCCTCGTATTCCGTGATGTTGTTAGTACAGGGAAATTCTAAGCGGAAAGACATAGGAGCGTGTGTCTGATCCGGTGAAATCAATAAGATCCCGATTCCATTTCTATTTCGATTGCAAGCACCATCGAAGTACATTTTCCATTCCTCATCTTTCGTAATTTCCATGATACCCTCATCAGGAAATTCGAATTCTTCTAACTCGGTATCGATGATAAGGTTTCCAGCCAGGTGATCCGCTATGACTTGCCCTTTAACATCTTTTTGGGTTATGTATGAGATATCGAATTCTAATAGCAAAAACACCCATTTAGCCATTCTGTTAGTCAGTAGTGGTTTCTCGAACACGTATCGCAAGGGATCCAGTCGCGAGATCAAGATTACAGAGAAAACCAACAAGTAATGCCGCAGCTTTTGGGTGGCCCAAACCAAGGAAGCACATGATTTCTCTAACGGTGTGTAATTTCGTTCCCCCGAAGAGAGCTTTTTGCTAAGATAATATATTGCCTGTTCGGTTCTGGTTTTCAACAAATGTTGAGCTAACATTGCCCCTACCGACGAATTGTTGACTGACATGTACAATATCAACGGAATGCCCACTTGAGGAGGTGCTAGGACTGGTGGGTTAGACAAATATTGTTTGATCTTATCAAACGCTTCTTGGCATTGCTCATTCCATTGTCCGTCTGAATTCTTTTGAAGTAGCTTGAAAATTGGTTTACATGTTTGAGTCAGTTGTGAAATAAATCTGCTTAAGAACTACAATTTTCCCAAGAAACCCCGAATTTCCTTCTCCGTTTTAGGAACTGGCATTTCTTGAATGGCCTTTATTTTTGCCAGATCGACTTCGATTCCCTTTTTACTGACGATATATCCCAGTATTTTTCCTTTAGTGACCCCGAATACGCATTTATGAGGATTCAACCGCATTTAGAACCGTATTAACCTCTCAAAGAATGTACGAAGAGTTGGGACGTGGCTTTCTCGATTTAAGGATTTGATGATCATGTCGTCAACGTATACTTCTACTTCCTTATGGATCATGTCGTGAAACAAAGTAGTTGCCGCTCGTTAATATGTAGCCCCAGCATTTTTCAACCCAAACGGCATGACGGTGTAACAATAAGTACCCCATGGTGTGATGAAGGCTGTCTTTTCCTGATGATCAGGGTGCATTTTGATCTGATTATCCCAGCAAACCCATCGACGAATGACTTTAGGGCATGATTAGCAGTGTTGTCGACAATAAGGTCGATATTTGGCAGTGGAAAATCATCCTTTAGGCAAGCGGAGTTAAGATTGCAATAGTCAAAACAAACCCTTACTTTTCCGTTGGCCTTTGGTACCGGCACTATATTGGCCAACCAAGTAGGGTATTCAACGACTCGTATGAATCTCATGTCTAATTGTTTCGTCACTTCTTCCTTTACTTTTAGTGACCATTCGGGTATCAACTTCCTTAACTTTTGCTTGACAGGTTTGCATTCGGGTTTCGTGTGTATTTCGTGCATCACAATGTTGGCATCTAAACCCGGCATATGAGCGTATGTCCAAGCAAAAACATTAACGAATTCTTTCAACAAATTTTCCAATTCTGTCTTTTCGTCATGACTTAACTCAGCCCCAATTTTTATTTCTTTTTTATCGTCTGTTGTTCCCAAATTTATTGTGACCATGTCCCCTTTAATGGGTTGTATTCTTTGTTCATCATTCATATTCTCATTCATGACTTCAACATTATAAGAATCAAAGTAAGGGGAAAGATTGGCAATTTTATTGATGGAAATATCACTTTGTACAGATAACAAATATTCTAAATTTCGTACATTTCTATCAATATTCCTCTCTCTCTCTGCTTCTTCTTCTTTTCTTCGATGGGGCGTATGAGATGCAGAAGGTCCCCGAGGTAATCTTCCTCAATTGCCATTACCTCAAACATATTACCCAGCATATCTTCCTCTTCTAGTGGCTCGACAGGTGGCCGGGTGATCTTCAATCGAGATGAGAAGGTATGGGTAAATCCTTCACTGATATACAAATCTTTTTCAAAGAAAATTTCTAACCCCGGTTGTCTTTTCCCTTCTTCATTTACCCATGGTTCTTGAAACCCGCAGTAAGGAAAGTCTTCACCCTCTTTTATAAACCATCAATTTAACGAACTATCGGTGGATACGGCACTTTTCATTCGGCTAACATCTCCCATATATCCCAACCCAGCAAGGGGACTCGGTTGTTGGTATGGTTCAACCATTTGTGCAATGCCGGCCTGATAGTTTCCCAAATCAATTCCCTGTAAAAATTTCATTTTCCTCATCATCTTTATCACTTGCGTATTCATGGTTGACATATCGTCAGGAGGCAGATACTTCACAGTCTGAGTGGTGAGGGTTTGCACCTTAGGTTCATATGAAAATCCCCCAAGTTGGACGTCTTGGCTTCCAATTCCCAATACCGGCGAGTTTTTTTGGCACTATTGCTCTTTCAGGATCTCCCTTAATGACGATGATATCCCCGTTGAAAGGTATCTTTATTTTTTAATGAAGGGAAGAAGGAAGTGCACCCACCTCATGCAACCAAACTCGTCCCAATAATAAATTGAAGCTCGACGGGATATCGATGACTTGAAATTCGGTGGTAAATGCAGCCGGTCCCATTCTCATATCGATCATGACGGAACCCAATACCTCTCGCTTGGTATTGTCGTATGCTCGGACTGTAACCGGTGATTCTTCCAGTGTAGCCAAATCGATACCCAAACGAACAACAGTCTTTAATGGGAACACGTTGATCGTGGAACCGTTATCCACGAGAACATATGGTATAGACATCCCACAGGCCACAACGGTAATATGCAGGGCTTGATTATGATCCCGGCCCAGTGGTGACAAATCTTCGTCAGAGAAACCGAGCATCTGTTTTTGTACTCCCATCGAGGCGATCATTGCTGTCAATTCGCCCAGGGTGGCTTCAAGAGGGACGACTGATTCGTCTAGCATTTTCATCAGTGCCGTGCGATGTGGCTTGGATGCCACCAAGAGTCCCCAGATTGAAATTTGGGCATGTGTTTTCTTTAATTGTTCCACAACACGACCTTCTTCTGGGTCCTTTGCTGATTCTTTGGAAGGAGTAGTGATAGTGGGTTGCTTGTTACCCGGTGGTTGGTAGACTCTCCCAGAGCGAGTCAATTTTGGACCCATGTTGCCACTGGATCACTTATTTCTTCAGATGTTTCAACCAGTGGTGGAGGCGCCTTCTTTTCGACTTGCGAGACTTTGTTCCAATCGAAGGCTATCATATTTATTCGTGATGGATACTTGCTTTGATGAGTGCCCCTCTTTATTGCTTTTCCTCGGCTATACCCGAGTCCCTGTCGCCTTGGGTTGTCTTTGATTTGTGGGAAGTGAGCGATTCCCTGGTTCTGCTTTCCGAGCCCGAGACCTGGTATAAACTGCATTTGCTCCATCCAGCCCATAACTTTTGGGTTGATTATCTCTTGCGATTAAAGGGTAGAGGTCTCATCGACGCGGAATCCCAATAAGGTTTCATCTTCGGTCTCCTCAACAATTTTTTGGGATCTTGTAGGAGTGTGTTGGATAACCGCAAGTGAAGGCTTTGGACAGCCAAATTTCAACACTTTAACATTTTCTGCATCTATGGCAGGTTTAATAAAAAACACAGGATCTTGGAAATCCAAATCTTCCTCGATGGCATTAATTCGATGATTAGGAAGGGGATTTCTTGCAACATTTGGGGCTGATGGATCCATAATTCTTTTGCTATCAATTAGATTTTGAATAGCATGTCGCAGGGCCATACAACTATCGGTGGTGTGCCCGAACCCCTGGTGATACTCACAATGTTCATTCATATTCCAATGAGGTGGTATTTGTTGGGGTAACGACCTCGGGTTCATAGGATACATAATTCCGGCTTCTTTCAATTGTTCAAAAACCTTTCCCAAAGGTCCCAGTAGTTACAAAAAGTGTCTATCTGGTGAGCGATTTTGATCGAACGCCCTGGGTTGTTGCTGTTGTTACGATACCCCGGTGCAGAATAGTTCCCAATATTCTTCGCAGAGTTTTGATCATAGGGATTGTTAGAATATCCCCTACCATAGGACCCATAAGAGGTGACTTGGTTGATGGCTGAAGTAGAAGTCTTTTTATATTGTGAGGCGGACTTCTTGGTTTCAGCCTGCTTGGCTAGCTCTTCCTCAATTTCATTACTGACGTGGAGCAAAGCCTTGAACCTACCGAAGAACTGGTGCCCCATTTGAGCCCGAATTTCTGGCTTTAGGTTTTTAACAATCATTCCTAATTGTTCCTCTTCATCAATACGTTCCACCATTTGGGCCGCTAATTCCCTCCATCTTGTCACGAATTCACTAAAGCTTTCATTTTCCTTTTGCTTGGCTATCTCCAGGTGTTTTCTCGTAACCTTAAGCTCTTCGTTAGTCTTATATTGCGATACGAATTCTTGAACAATGGCGGACCATGATTTGACGCGATGCTTTTCAAGATTCAAAAACCAACTCTGGGCCGGTCCTGCCAGAGTGAGATGAAAGGAATTGGCCAATTCAGCCTTGCTGATATCGTAAATCCTCATTGATCGGACATAAGATTTCAGATGGAGTTCCGGTGGTGTGGTCCCTGTGAATTTTGGAATATAAGGTATTTTGAAACCCACCGAATAACGAGCCTCGGGGTATAAATTGTAGCTTTGCATCTAGGTTAAGTCCTTTGTACTTTCAGCCATCTTTTGGGTGAGTGCCTTCACTTGTTCCTTAAGCTCAGACAGATCTGTATTTCCCCGGGAGATCTCCATTGGTGATGGGCCTTCCCCTTGAATACTCATGGGCCTTCTTATCGGTTCGTAATATGGATCCTGGTATGGTTCATGGATCGGTTGCATCTGCGGAGGGGCTTGATTGATAGGGTCTTGTTGTAGCCAATTACTGACTGGATCATGTATGGCCTTTGGTGGGTTCAGTTGTTCAAATTGTGATGGTGCTTCGGTATGAACTGAGAGTGGTGGAGGTGGTGGAATAGTCGGGGCTTCCCTTGGTGGTTCTGTCATGCGCGCTTTGGACAATTCGTCCAGTTTGGCACGCGTATTCTGATTGTCAGCTGGGAGCATGGCCATACTCTGACTCAGGTTCATCAGCATTCTGCACATATCTTCGGGGTTAAGCGACGGAACGTTTCCATTTCCACTCGAACTGGCTAGGTTCGGATCAATATTCGGAGGCGGAGTGTGATGAAGCGGCTGACCCCCCATAGAATTATTCTAAGTTATCCCCTGGTTTGGGTAAAAAGGACCGGGCTGCGGATCCGTTGCGTTATTGAATTGGTTGTTGATATTCCGGTTTGGCGTGTTCTGATCCATGTTTTCGAAAGAATCTAGTCTAACGAGTCGTCCGGTACTGTCTCTTCCCGCCCACGCAGAGGCCAGGATGGAATGAATAGCTGATGCCGAAAAAAAGGATAGATTCGATGGCGTGCATTCCCCCCGAAAAATAACAACAATATATCATTTAGAAATCGCCGAACCTTATCCAGAAACACATCGATCGGGACGACGCTAAACACACAAAGAGCTTTCTTTTAGGTGAGATCAAAAGCAGACCAACAGCGACAACTTGAGAGCCCCGTATAAAGGTAGGGTAAGAATAAAATTCCATGGGTTCCCTCACCATCTATAGTTTTGGAAAACTATTTTGAAAAGAGTTTTCTGGAAAATCATTTGAAAACACGGGAAGTTCTCTCCTCATGAGTTGCTTTGTTCATGGAATCAGAGCTTTCGCTCACTAGATTCTCACGACTGTTGGTCATTAAAATAATGTATAAAATCTTGTGTTCTAAGCTGACTCCCTTATATGCAAGTGTGGTTGAAGAGGGTAAGGCTTAAGGCTCCCTCCTATTTGGCAGGTCTTACGATATACCTCAAGAGCGCAGGTACGTGTAAGGACCTTTTGATATTCATCCCGGTACGTGAGTGTTCTCGTCACTTTATATACCTCGGTAAGTACTTGGCCAAGGAGAGTGGTCCCAGGCGCTTTTGGCTAGTGCAGACCCGCAAGTCCATGGCCTAGTCACGACTCTGGTCCCGAGGTTGATAGGATAAATTCACACTCACGAAAATGCATGATAAGACGTGAGTGCGTACAAAATAACAATCTGGCGGTTCATTATTTGATCAATGCTTTAGGGTTTGTTATAGTATTTTACAGAATTTTAATTATGAAAAAGATTTTCCTCACATAATTAGCAAATAAAAGCATCAGGGTATCCACCTAGATTGCTTCTATGTTATCCTAGAACTAAGGCTTACAAGACCTATACCTAATAAATAATATAAATTAAATATATGATCCATTATATAAGAGCTTAGTTCTCGATGTCCCCAGCAGAGTTGCCACTGTGAGAATCCAAACCCGCGACCCGAGAGGAAGAGTCCGCGTTCTCGGTTTTCTTTAAAAACGTGCTTTATAGAGTCGCCAGTTTGTTTTACGAGAAAACAAACAAAAGATCGTATGAAGGACAATTCGAAAACAAATTATCTTTCATGCGTTTGAAACCAGAGATTTATTTTGAAAATTGACTTTGCTAGGGTTCGGGAACTACGTTACGAATTGGGAAGGTGTAAGGCACCCAATTCGCCCTTTCGGTCTCTTAATGGATCATGCATCTAATACCTATTTTAGATATCTTGCAAGTAGTTCGAATGGTTTTCAGAATAGTCCTTTCCGGATAAATTTAGTTCAAAACAATATTTTGAAATCAGACTCGAGGTTTACGAGCGCCTACGTATTCATTCATAGAATGAAATCAGAGTCTCGTAGTTCCTTTCTTTTGGAAACTGTTTTTGTATTTTTGTTTGTTTTGAAAACGTGTCAAAACAGGTTTTAGTTTTCTTGTAAAATTTAGAAAGAACTTGTTTTGAAAGCAGTGAACTTTTTTGCAAGTTATCTAACTTTCTGTATTAAAACGAATTTAAATGCAGTATTGAAATTAGTAGAGTGGAAGAAAGACGTACCTGATGCGCTTGAAGAAGAAATAAAAACTTTGTGTTGATTGCCTTGCTTGCCTCCTTCTCTCTCTAGAACTTTCTTTCTTTCTCTAAAGCTTTCTCTCACTAACTTTCTCCCACTAGCCTTCTCTCTCACTAGAAATTCTCTAAGAAAAGACTCTCTAATGATTTTGACAGAACTTCACCTTACTAAAAACACTAGTGAGGATTAATGATCCCAAATGAGGGCCCAAGGGTCCTATTTATAGGGAAATTTCCGCCATAAACACTCCAAAAGAGGCAAACCGCAGGGGGTAGCCGCAGGGGGTGCGGCTGGTGGCGTGCGGCTGGGGTGTGCGGCTAGTTGCCAACCGCACGGCTGGCAGGTAGCCGTACGGTTGGTGCGTGCGGTTGGGGGCTGCGGCTGGCTCACAAAAATGCATAGAAATCCTCAGAAAAAACTCAAGAATACTGGGACGATCCCTGTCCTAGTAAGCGAAGAGGCAACAAATGTTATCTCAGACTCCTAACGCGTCCGAAAATTGGAGTCTTTCCTAACGGTCTTCTATATGCAGGATGACTCATGATCAAATGCAAGATGCTTGTTTTAAGAAAAGCCGTATTCATACAAGAGTCGTGGATTGGGGTGTTCACAGTTGACCCAGATAAAATCGTGGTCGTTGTTTGGGGAAAACAGAAGGATGCACGTTTATGTTTCGGTTTGGTGGTGCAGGGAGCCACTAACGTTAAGCGCCCATTTGAGATCACTGATAATATCCAAACTGGGGGTAGAATAGCCGCAATACTGAAGGCTATGGAAGCCGAAACGACTGATAAAATCCAAGGGAAGAGAAAGAAGACAGAGTTGACCAAAGCCTCCACCAAAAGGGACAAGGTCCCTAAGAATTGCTAGCAATTACAGTCGGGGCAGGCCTTTGAAGGTGGGACACGGGGGCTGCCAGCAGTGAAATTACTTGAAAATGTAATTCAAGTCCCAGCGGTCGAGGCTTCGAGTGCCGATCAAAGGTTTTTTCTAATTGGTAATTGACGTCAAAGGAAAATCACGTTGTGGTACCACAAGTGCAGGCGCGTCAAGTTGTAATATAGTCTCGGAAGTCCGAGTGTTGAACCATAGGGATAATTGAAAAGGAATGGAATGGATTACAGATGTAATGGTTTTCTAATTTTGTAAGTTGGATTGGTTATCGAACAACATAAATGTAAATCGGTTGTGGAAATTAATAAGATAGCATTAAGGTATTAGGAAGTTAGTTGCGATTTAAGAAACGGTGATCACTCAGACAAAGACTTCAACACAAGGTTTCTCGAGATATGGGGAATGTTAGTGTATCTCTGAATAGCGGAGGGTGGGACGCTATGCGACTCATTCCCGGATCAAAGCTATATCAAGAAAGAGACAAACAACATTCCACCAAAGATGAAGCCATCATTCCTACCTCTTAGCTGCGGGTGTGAAACAAAGCAACCCATTCCCGATGAAGCTAATCCGAGATAGATATGACAAACTTATCGTAAAAAGATTTAACATAAAGCAAGTGTATGAAATCTCATGATTTAAAGAATGAAAATTAGAAAGTGAATCATAACAATGAAACGGAATAAAGTTTATCGGACAAATTTGTCAACTCATCGTTTATCACTTAGGGTAGAAGATAAAGTGTCTAAGTATCACATATAGTGCAAGAAGCACTCAATATATCAATAAATGAATCAAAGATAAGCTCAATAAATTTATAACCCATTTATAGAGTTTTAAGAACTATTCATAATTTCTACAAAGAGGAAAAAGTTTCATGGATGAAAGGGGGGGAGACCACAAGCTTTCTAGAATCATATAACTATGTTATATGTTCATTAACAACCAAGAACTAAGTATACAAGGCATATAAAGTCTTGACTTAATATGAAAATACCTAGAAAGCTTGATAGAATGGAAGATATGATGAAGAAAATGATTCACAAATATTTATCAAACTTTAAACATGGATTGAGTTAATAATCACCAAAAATCATGTCGCAATCAACTTCCGTAACCTTAGTAAAACGACTACTCCATAATAAATGCAAGAACAAATATTATAGATGAAGAAATCATTCTTACAAAACAAGAATTTACAAGAGACAATGAAGAAAAGATACAACTTGAGCTCTCCCTTCTCTCTAGAACATCTTTATGTAAAAACAAGATAATAATATCTACCTCCTTCTCTTGGACTCAAAACTAGCAAAAGATGTACAAGAACTAATAAAATAAACAAGAAAAAATATCTCTAGATAAAAATCCCCAAAAAAAGGCTAAAAGTAGTAGTTGGTGGCTGTCCTAGCCAGGCCATGATCGATCATAGCCAACCCATGATCGATCATGGGGTGATCTGCCTGATGATGATTTGTACCATGATCGATCATGCTTCTGGAAATTCTTCAAATCGGCACTTTTGCAAGCTTCTGACTAGCACTTGATCAATTCCTTGAGGGCCATTGAATCTTATGCCTATAAACACAACAAAAACACACCTAGCGGGATGATACTAGATACAAATTTGCTAAGACACTAATCTCGAGATAAGCGGATAATTAGGCAGAATAATGCAATAAACGCGTCAAGCGGCTCCGGGAAAGAGCTTATGCATGACAATATTATGCGTTTATCAACTCCCCTCAACTTATCTCTTGCTAGTCCCTTAGTAAGACAAAAATATATATAATTACAAAAAAATACTAAGTTATACAAAAAGTTGTTAACTTCTAAGTTCCCAAAGAAGACGAGTTGCATCTCGTGAAGGCTTTCAGAAATGATACCTACAAACATTAGAAGTTTAATCACGATGAATGATCAGAATGAAGATTTCAAGTTTCAATTTGCAAAGCACAAGGCATTACTATCGAAACTCTAGAATGATGGATTTTTGAATGATCATCTAATTCACCTATCTCCTTTAGAACACAATCCCATATTCCCCAATGCTTACATACTAGACTTTGGATCAATCAATTCAATATAAGCACAAAGAATTTTATTCATTCGAGAAGGAAAAGAAAACTTTTTCAAAAACAAAGCTCCAAAAAAATGTCAATTCTAAGCACTTTCTTTATCTTTTACTTGAAATTTTTGCTAAATTAGATCAAGGAAGTTTTCATCTCTATGGGGGGCAGCGGTCTCACTTAATAATATTTTTACATATACTGCTCAATCATTGGAGCTTAAAGGAAGCTATTCACCCTTTCCCATATGGTAACCTTTACCCATCCATAATATTAGACAAAGAGACTTAAGATTTAGTCAAGTGCAGCTTTAAGTCAATATTAGGATAAAAGTCATCCAAGTTATCAAAGTGCTATGCTTTTGTCCTATCATTGGAGGATCTTTTCGAAAGAGCTTCCATCATTTTTGGACAAAAATTTCTCTTCTCTCAATGAAAATAAATCTAAGTGTTATTACTGAATTAGAAACAACCAAAGCAATCTAGCATATGCAACAGGGAATATAACCTGATATGAGACTAAGTGAAGTAAGGCAATTTAGATTATCATTCAAATTCCTACATAGATCAAAGAATTCATGCCAAAAGCTAATGAAACAATAGTCTTCATTAAACAAAATATCAATCATTCATCATTTTTCAAACTTTAAACAAAAAATTAAAACAAAATTTCTAATCCCATGGAATTTTTACAAGCATAAATAGAAAAGCCAACCAAACAAAAAATGAAAATCGTGTTGGAACACGCATACCCCCCAACATGAAGAAGACATTATCCTCAATGTGAAGAGATTGGTGAAAAATGGAGGAATCCACTTTGGCTTTTTTAAATCCATTTAAATAACGAGCTTGAAAAGTTCCTACGAAGGCATGCTTTAAATTGCTCGGTAATGGCTTTAGCTCGATTTGGCCTTCAAGCTTCTTGGTGGACGTGGGTGTGCTTTCTTCTTGATTATCAGATGAATTAACCTGTTTATCCAACAAAGAAAACACTTGCATACATTCCTCGGGTTCCTCGAAAATGGTTAGATAACCTTCTGTATAATTCCAATTCTATAGTGGCAACAAAGTCGTCTTGGACCAAAGATTCTATCATGTTGACGTGTTCACTTTCTTCATCATAATCATCTTTTTACTTATTTAAAGAGAATACATTAAGGTCTAGAGTCATGTTACCAAAAGCTAATTTAATGATTCCATTCTTGCAATTGATAATGGCATTAGACAAGGCAAGAAATGGTCGTCCAAGAATGACCGGAATTTCGTTAGATGGGTTCGACATGGGTTGCATGTCGAGGATGATGAAATCAACCGAAAAATAAAACTTGTTAATTTGAACAAGAACATCCTCGACTACCCCTCTTGGGATCTTAATGGATCGATCTGCCAATTGGATCGTAACCCTTGTGAGTTTTAATTCCCCCAACCCCAATTGTTGGTAGACAGAATATGGGAGCACATTTACACTTGCTCCCAAATCTAGTAACGCATTTTTTATCCTACAATTTCCTATAACACACGAAATTGTGGGAGAACCGGGGTCTTTGAACTTGGGGGCTCTCGTGCCTTGCATGATGGAGCTAACTTGCTCTGCCATGAAGGCTTTCTTCTTAACATTCAACCTTCATTTTGTCGTGCATAAGTCCTTGAGGAACTTAGCATACGAAGGTATTTCCTTGATTGCGTCAAGCAAAGGAATGTTGATTTTCACTTGCTGAAATACATCCAAAATCTCGATATTGGATTTGGATGGTTGGTTCAATCTCTCCGGGAAAGGGACTTTGATTCCATTTTTGATTTTTTCAAGATCGTCCTTTCCTTGCTTCTCTTCCTTTTTATCCTTCTCTCTACTCATAACCTTCTCAACCTCCGACTCCTCAACACTCGTAGGCTTAACTATGTCCGCCACCTTGGGGGTTTTAGGAACAATAGTTTTGTCTATCTCTTTCCCACTCAGTAGGATCGTAATGGATTTAAGTTCCTCTAAATTAGTACTAGACTCCCCTCCCTCCATAACCAAGGCTTGGAATCTAGGATTAACTAAAGGTTGATATGGGAATTTTCCTTTCTCTTGGGTTGCTAAAGCTGTGGTGAGCTTAAATATTTAGGTTTTTAACTCACCCACATCACGGTCTGTCTTGTCCACAAAAGATCTCAACAAAGCTTCTAGGTTTTGGTTTGGATTTTGACTTTGAGGTGGAGCAAATGAGTTTTGAGGTTGTTGTTATATTTGGTTTTGATGGTATTGGTTTTGGTTCTGAACTTGATTTCCTCCCCAACTGAAATTGGGGTGATTCTTCCATCCCTCGTTGTACCTTTGCAAAAAAGGATCATTTTGGTTTCGGTTGTATTGATTCATGGCGTTGACTTGGGAAGGGTTTTTGATGACTTCTCCAAACGCATGAATAGTAGGGCAATCCTCGGTGGCGTGACCCGTGTTTTCACAAATTACGCATAATTGACTCGACACCACCACGTTGACTTCTCTATGCTTACTTACCTCAATTGCCTCCACTTTCTTAGACAATTGAAGCAACCTTGCCCCCATGTCATTCTCATTAGAAATTTGGTACAACCCACCCTTTCCCATATTTTTGGCCTTAGGTTCATCGTTATAAGTGTTTCAATTTTGGGCACCTTCCGCTAGTTCATTAAAATACAGCAAAGCCTCATCGGGATTCTTGCTCAAAAATTGACCATGACACATGGTCTCAATGAACGTACGCATTTCAGGGGTGAGAGATTCATAGAAAAAACTAACAAGGCTCCAAGTTTCGTGATCATGGTGAGGGCATGCGTTTAAAAGCTCTTTGTATCTTTCCTAACACTTGTAAAAAGTTTCGTTATCTTTTGGCAAAAAATTGGATATCGCCCTTCTTAAAGCATTGGTTCTGTGGACGGGAAAGAATTTTTTTAAAAACTCCGCTTGAAGCTCTTGCCAAGATCGAATTGATTGCGGTCTTTGAGTGTTTAGCCAAATTTTTCCTTTATCTTTAAGGGAGAAAGGAAATAGTTTTAATTGCATAACATTCTCATCAATGTTTGCCTCATAAAATTGTGAGAACCCGGGCTTTTGACCCGCCTTTCTCGGTTTTTCTTTTTTTGGAAAATGTGTTTTATAAGGTCGCTAGTTTGTTTTACAAAAAAACAAACAAAAGATTGTACAAAAGATAATTCAAAAGTGAATTATCTTTCATACGTTTGAAACCAGAGATTGATTGAAAACTTGTTTTGCTAAGGTTCGGGAACTACGTTACGAATTGGGAAGGTGTTAGGCACCCAATTCGCCCTTTCGGTCTCTTAATGGATCATGTATTTAATTCTTATTTTAGACATCTTGCAAGTAGTTCGAATAGTTTTCAGAATAGTCCTTTCCGGATAAATTCAGTTTAAAATTGTATTTTAAAATCAGACTCGAGCTTTGCGAGCGCCTACGTATTCATTCGTAGAATGGAATCAAAGTCCCGTAGTTCCGTATGTTTGGAAATTGTTTTTGTATTTTTTTTTTGTTTTGAAAACGTGTCAAAACATATTTTAGTTTTCTTGTAAAATTTAGAAAGGACTTGTTTTAAAAGCAGTGGACTTATTTGCAAGTTATCTAACTTTCTGTATTAGAACTCATATTTAAATGCAGAATTAAAATTCAGGAGAGTTATAGAGAAATGTACCTGATGCGCTTGAAGAAGAACGAAGATCGCTTGCTTGCTCCCTTCTCTCTCTAGAACTTTCTCTCTATAGGATTTTCTCTCTCTAAAACTCTCTCTCTCTCTAGAAACTGTTTCTAAAACTCTATAGTGACCTTGATAGAGTCTCTACTCTTTAAAAACACTATTCAGTGTTGATCCCTTCAGATGAGGCCCTAAGGGGGCCCTTTTTATAGCAAAATTTTAGCTAAAAATACTTCAAAAGGGGCCAGCCGCAGGGGGTGCGGCTAGGGTGTGCGGCTCGAAGCCAACCGTGCAACTAGGAGAAAGGGCGTGCGGCGGCAGGTAGATCCCCGTCCTAGTAAGCGAAGTGGCGACATTGGTTGTGGTAGATTCCTGATGCGCTTAAAAGTCAAGATTTTTCCTAATGGTCTCATATATGCATGATGACTCAAGACTTGATGAGGAATGCTTGTTTTGTATGAAAATCAGGTTCACAAAAGAGTTGTGGATTGGGGTGTTCACAAAAATGTGGAGTAGACTTCTTCAAAGTCTTTCAAGTGCAAATATGGGTTTTTAAACTCCATACCATGAAAAAAGAGGATATGTTGAAGCATACCCGGTTTGAAAGAGAAAGCGCCTGCTTGACCGGTGGGAAGCACGACGCATGAGTTGGAAGTCACCCGAGGGGTTTAAGATAATCCCTCATGGTCCTAACTAGAGGAACGTTGTTTTCACCTTCCCCTTCGTTATCGCTCTCGTCGTCTACCGCTCTACCTTGATTTGCCATTCTTCGTGACTAGGGAGAGATAATTCGAATTTTCACAAATAAATGCCCTTGCATGGGCTTGGAAAACTTGTTCGAATTTCTCCTCAAAAACTCGACAAAATAAAACAAGAATAAGAGAGAAAAATAAATTAAATAAATGGAGAGATACTTACAAAATGGTTTTATACAAAACTCGGAATCCTCCTTTTACCTTATCCCCGGCGACGGCGCCAAAAACTTGACGTCGAAAGAATATCTCGTTGTGGTAGCCCAAGTGCAGGGACCTCAGATTGTAATATAGTCTCGGAAGTCCGAGTGTCGAACCACAGGGATAGTTAAAAAGAAATGGAATGGATTACAGATTTAACGGAAAATGTAAATTATTTGTGAAAATTTAGAAGATAGCACTAAGGTATTAGGAAGTTAGTTGCGATTTAAGAAACGGTGATCACTGGCTCATACAAAGACTTCAACACAAGGTTTCTCGAGATATGGGAAATGTTGGTGTATCTCTCAATAGCACAGGGTGCGACGGTAGGCGACTCATTCCCAGATCAAAGCTATATCAAGAAAGAGATAAATAACATTCCACCTAAGATGAAGCCATCATTCTTACATCTTAGCTACGGGTGTGAAGCAAAGCAATTCATTCCCAATGAAGCTAATCCGAGATAGATATGACAAACTCATAGTAAAAAGATTTAACATAAAACAAGTGTATGAAATCTTTTGATTTAAAGAATGAAAATTAGAAAGTGAATCCTAACAATGAAACAGATGAAAGTTCATAGGACAAATTTGTCAACTCATCGTTTATCACTTATGGTAAAAAATAAAGAGTCTAAGTATCACATATATTGTAAGAAGGACTCAATATATTAATAAATGAATCAAAGATAAGCTAAACAAATTTATAACCCATCTATGGAGTTTTAAGAACTATTCATAATTTCTACAAATAGGAAAAAGTTCCATGGATGGGGGCGGGAGAGACCACAAGCTTTCTAGAACCATATAACTATGTTGTATGTTCATTAACAACCAAGAACTAAATATACAAGGCATATAAAGTCTTGACTTAATATGAAAATACCTAGAAAGCTTGATAGAATGGAAGATATGATGAAGAAAAGGATTCACAAATATTTATCAAACTTTAAACATGGATTGAGTTAATAATCACCAAAAATCATGTCGCAATCAACTTCCGTAACCTTAGTAAAAGACTACTCCATAATAAATGCAAGAACAAATATTATAGATGAAGAAATCATTCTTACAAAACAAGAACTTACAAGAGATAATGAAGAAAAGATACAACTTGAGCTCTCCCTTCTCTCTAGAACATCTCTATGTAAAAACAAGATAATAATATCTACATCCTTCTCTTGGACTCAAAACTAGCCAAAGATGTACAAGAACTAATAAAATAAACAAGAAAAAATATCTCTAGACAAAAATTCCACAAAAAAGGCTAAAAGTAGTAGCTGGTGGGTGTCCCCCCTACGCCATGATCAATCATATCTAACCCATGATCGATCATGGGGTGATCTTCCTAATGATGATTTGTACCATGATCAATCATGGAATTCCATGATCGATCATGCTTTTGAAAATTCTTCAAATCAGCACTTTTGCAAGCTTTTGACTAGCATTTGATCAATTCCTTGAGGGCCATTGAGTCATATGCCTATAAACACAACAAAAACACACCTAGCGGGATGATATTATATATAAACTCACTAAGACACTAAGAGCTTATGCATGACAATATTACGCATTTATCAATAGTTCATTGATGGAAGGAGAGAGAAACCAAATGGCCGAGTTCTTAAAGGCCAATATAGATGCATTTACTTGGCAACCCTCAGAAATGAAAGGAATTGATGCCGAGGTAATGTGCCATAAATTGCACATTGACAAGAATCATAAGCTGGTGAAATACAAACCCAGAAGGGTGGCACTAAAAAAGCTATGGCTGTAGAAGACGAGGTGCAGAAACTACTGGATGTTGGAACGATAAGGGATGCTAAATTCCCTGAATGGATCTCGAACCCTGTTGCTGTCAAGAAACAAAATGGAAAGTGGTGCGTTAGCTTTGATTTTATAAATCTTAACAAGGCTATGTCCCAAATATAGTTTTTCGTTACCAAAGATTGACCAGCTGGTGGATTCGGCAGCTGGACACGAAAGGATGAGTTTCCTGGATTCCTGGTTATCATCAGATACCTTTGTTTGGTCGCAACCAGGAAGCCACGTCATTTATCACAACGATGGGCCTGTATTGCTATAAGGCTATGCCTTTTGGCCTTAAAGAACGCAGGTGCAACATATCAGAGGCTTGTCACTAAAATGTTCAGAGAAGATATCAAAAAATCCATGGAGGTATACGTTGATGATAGGTTGGTAAAGAGTAAAAAGGCAATCGATCACATCCCTGATTTAGAGAAAACCTTTAAGATACTGAAACACTACAAAATAAAGCTGAATGCGGCAAAATGTACATTTGGGGTCAGTTTTGAAAAGTTTATGGGTTTTCTAATGAACACCAGGGGCATCGAAGCGAACCCAGAGAAAATACAGGCACTGCAGAATGTTAAGGCACCGAGAAACCTTAAAGAAATGTAAATTTTGGCTGGTATGATTACTTCCCTAAATCACTTTATTTCAAAATGTTCAGATAGATGTCAACCCTTTTTTAAAGTGCTTAAAAGAGCAAAGAATTTCATGTGGGATGAGGAATGTGATAAAGCATTGGCCGACCTGAAGGCGTATCTGAGCAACCCGCCTCTCACATCCATCCTAATGCCCAATGAACAACTGTTTGTGTATCTCTCGTCATCTTCGAAGATTGTCAGTGCTACCCTGATTAGGGAGCACGAAGGAATTTAAAAACCTGTGTACTATGTTAGCAAGAGTTTGGTAGTGGCAGAAATAAATTATTTATCGATGGATAAGCTTGTGCTCGCCCTCATTACGGCATCTTGGTGGCTTTACTATTACTTTGATGCGCACCCAATCAAGGTTCTTACTTCTACGTTGATGAAGGCGTCCCTGCACCGAGATGATTTATATGGACGCATGGAACGTTGGTCTGTAGAATTGGGCCAATTTCACATTGAGTATGAACCACGAACAGCTATAAAGGGGCAAGTGCTGACTGATTTCATTGCCGAATTCACTTATTGCCCTACTGCGCCGATCAATCAGCAATTGGACTTAGTAGTTGCAACAGATAATGCATCATCTATTCCAACTGGGGGTAAAACGCACCAGATGTAATGGATCTTTATCCTTCACAAATTCACACCCTATAACAAGTGGCAATTGGGGGGCAGAACGCACTAGACGTAATGGATGTTGATCCTTTACGAATCAACACCCCAGAACAAGTGGCCGACTTGGCCAACCAAACCACTACCCAGAGAGTTGAGACTTGGACTTTGTTCATTGATGGTCTTCAACCAGAGAAGGGTCAAGCGTTGGAATTGTACTAAAGTCCCCTGATAACACAATTATAGAACAGGTCGTCCGATTGGGTTTTTCTGCATCAAATAATGAAGCCGAATACGAAGGTTTGATTATGGGATTAAAAAGGGCTATGACATTGGGTGTCAGGAATCTCAATATACATTGTGACTCCTAATTGGTGGAAAATCAATTAACGGGAGAATATGCTGCTATGAACCAAAGGATGGAGGCATACATGAAACTGGCCGGAAAGTTGTTTAAAGAGTTTGACTCAGCGTATATCGAAAGGTTCTCCAGAACAAACAACAGTCATGCCGACGGCCTAGCCACCCTCACTTCAACAATCAATTCAGATATGAAAAAGGTAATCAAGGTAGAATTCTTGCCAAGATGGAGCACAGAAACTAATAAAACACACAATATGGTCTTTATGATAGACTCCGACTTGAGAGTCTCATGGATGGATCCTATTGTTCGGTACCTAAAAGTTGGAGAATTACCCAGTGACAGCTCAGAGGCTTATCGAATTAGGGTTCAGGCCAACCGGTATTGGTTATCTCCAGACGACAAGTTATATAGAAGATTGTTTTTCGGTCCCTATTTAAAGTGTGTACATCCGAAATAGGTTCAGCAAAAAGATGGACTGGCTTACATGAATAAGTGTGATAAATGTCAGAAGCATGCACGATTATCCTTATCCCCGGAACCGAGCTTTGTCCCATCACGAGTCCTTGGCTTTTTGCCCAGTGGGGGTTGGATATACTTGGCCCTTTTCCAACAGCACTTGGGTCCAATAGATTCTTAATAGTCGCCACGGATTATTTCACCAAATGGGTGGAAGCGAAACCCCTCATTAATATCGCTGATTCCAATGTGAAGACTTTCCTATGGAAAAATATTGTTACCCATTTCGGCATTCCAAAAATCATCATTGCCGATAACGGTACCCAGTTTAAAAGCAAGAAGATTTACAGATTTTATGAAGATCTGGGAATTCAGCAGAGTTTTTCCAGTGTAGCTCACCCTTAGACAAACGGCGAGGCTGAATCGTCAAATAAGGTCATTTTTGAAAGACTGAAGAAAAGGTTAAACGATGCAAAGAAAAATTGGGTAAAGGAATTACCGTCGGTACTTTGGGCATTCAGAACAACGCCAAGACAATCCACAGAAGAAACTCCATTTTTTTGACTTACGGCACAGAAGTCGTGATCCCTATGGAAGTCGACCTCCCAACTCTAAAAACTATGATGGTAGAGTCAGGGAAAAATGACGCCGCGATGGGAGAAGCCTTAGATTTTTCTGATGAAAAAAGAGAAGCCACCCTTATTCGATTGGCCAATTATCAACAAAGGTTAACGAGACAGAGGGATAACAAGGTGAACCACAGAAAATTCCAGATTGGTGAACTTGTCCTGCCAAAAAATTTGGGTTCGATGGTTGATCCGATTCACTGGAAATTGGTTGCCAATTGGGAAGGTCCGTACGAGGTAACCGGCATGACCGAGACCGGTGCATACTATTTAAAAGATCAAGATGGGAGGTAGATCCAAAATCCATGGAACATCTCAATCTAAGAACGTACTGTCATTAGTTCTTTTGTTTTATCAAAGAAGGCCACGACAAAGGGCCATTGTCTATGCCGATTTTACTATTTAAACGTAATGAGAGTTTTATTTAATTTATCATTATGCGTGTCAAGGACCTACAAACGGGGCATATGCTGTAACTGCCAATTTGGCCGAAATCAATACGCCGAGAAGGTGAGGCTGTTTGTGCCAAACACATGAGTTGATACCTTCACTAAAACTGAATCGGTGTCACTCCCTCAAAAGAAAAATTATCGTTTGGTAACCTGGCTTTGCAGGTTTATTTAGGTTGGTGCAAGTGCCAAGTGCGATAAGAGCACTTCATAAATTTCATAGGCCTGTTGAGGTCATTGTGAATGTTAGTGCCTATGGGGAAAATCAAAGGCTGAAACATGCCGACTAAGATGAAGTTGATTTAACTGTTATACATTTTTAAAGAAAAAGTGAAAATCATGATTTATGAGCACTTGAACAAAACTTAGAGTTCCTGTAATTTGGCAAGACCAATAGAAACGTCTTAAAATTGTTTTGCATGAGTGTGAAAGTTGCTACGATTTGTAATTTGTTTATAACACAACAATGCCACAAAACCAGAATTAATCACATTTATATATAGAAATATATATCGATTGACAAAGATGTGTACAAAAGAAGACTTTGAAGTCACAAAAAGAAAAAAAAATATGTAAGGGCGAGCGAGTTCAACCCCGTCGCTTCAGCCTCACCCAGAGGGCGTTCCTTTATGTAACAACGGAATTGTACCACCCTATCATGGTACCATAGGCCTTCTCTTGGCGCTCTTGGAGCTGGTACACCAAGTCCAGAGTAGCCCGTAGACCAGCAATCTCTGTGGAAGCATGTGCCCCAATGACAAGGGCTATGTCCAACTTCTGCCGAGCACCCTCTAGTTCGAAGGTGCGCTCAGCCAACTCTGCCTCAAGTCGGTGGATCTTTTTGGAAACCTCGATGGACGTAACAGAATAAGGAGGAATAGGATACGTGGCATTATAGCCACTGGGATTATTTGAATAGGCGCCGCTATGTTGATCGACCATAAAGTTCAGAATTGTAAAAATATATTCCTCTAGGACAAAATTGTGAGCACAGAGAAATTGAAAGGGGTTATGGAAGGAGTAAAGGAACGAGAACTCGTATAAATAAAAGTAAAAGGTGGTTTAGAGAGACGAAAGGCCACGATTCATTTATGACAAGCGGAGACAGCGTTTCACTGGAAAAGTCACATTGGAAAAGCGTATACCACAACACTTAAAATTGCACATACAACTTCAAGCTTGCCCATAACAAGCTAATCAGGACCTAACACGTGGATTATATGGGTGACAATCTCTCTCTATAAGAAGTTCGATAAGCCAAAACCCTCTTTTATTTCTTAATAGATTATGGATTAAAACAATAACTGTGAACCTAGGTCAGTTGCACTTAAATAAACCTGCTTGGGTATTCTAGATAGAAGCAATTGAGTTCACTGGGATCATGATTCCGTCAAAACACCGATAAAATAGCAGTAAATGATTTATAAAATTTGCGGTATAGTTGAGATTGGAAGACCCTAGTTCGAGGTTGTTTGAACCATAACTTATTATAATTGTTTCGTTAACGTTTCGGCCGGGATGCATCGAAAACTTTACATAAATTGGTTTAGATTCGTTTAGAGTGAAATGGCTCAGAGTCCATGTTGTTTGAACCTTGACCGGTATATACGCCATTCAAATTTTGGTTTTTAGAATTCATTGCAATCTCATCAATACAAAGAAGTGCTATAGTTAAAATCCATTCACAAAAGATGTGAGATAATGATAACAATTCAATTACGAGTTATTAAGACAACTACAGAGAAGATAAAAAACAGCAAACAAAACTATATGGGGCAAGACAGTACTTTTTCATTTATATGAAAGATTACAAAGTTAGGACTTCGAGGTCCAATTGATCGCATACTACAAATTAGAAATAACATAGTAAAGGAGATTTTCCTTAAAGTATCCCACTACTTTACAAACAGTCGTGACGCTAAGCACAACTTGTCATAAAATTCAATAACTACCTCTAGCTCCATAAGAACCCTAGATCGACCAGATAAGGCCAACCCAAGAAGAACTCAAAGAGGAGGAAGAAAATGAAACTCGACGTATTCAGAGAGGGGTGAGGTAAGAACAAATGGAACTGTTGAAGAACAAAAGAGAGAGAAAATCGCTCGTTTAGAGGCAGTGAACTTTCAACCATCAGAAATACATGAGTAAACATGTATTTCTAATAAGGTCAAGGTACGTATTCCCTTCTCTTATTCTTCTTCTTCCTACCTAAGCCTCTCCCGCAGTTTGTCCCTTTCTGCGGTCACGGCGGCCAAACGTCTCTCCAAATCCTGGATGATTCTGACCATCTAAGGGACATTTCTCTCTAGTCACCGGACCTCTTGTTCAAGAACTTCCACCTTATGAGAAAGGGTATCTGCGATATTGCGACTCAACGGTGGCTGGTAGGAATTGCTCGCATCTCGCATCATCTAGATTTCTCTCCATTCTTTAGTATATGGTATAAGTTAAAAAAACAGAGAAAATTGAAGAATGATAACTGATGGGATAGAGGGGGCTATTTATAAATGAAGCAGATGACGGTTTACGAGGGATGTAATTAATTTAAAATGGACACGTGCTTCAGAAAACTACACCTGCCTTCCTTAGTTTGCCACGTGGCAAAACGTATAACCCCCCATTTAACACGCTAAGCAATTCGCGTAAAGGATAAGCACGCCGAGATGAACACTTGTGCCCAAAGGGCATTATTTAAAAACCTTTGGCTGTTTAAGCCATAAGTGTCATCTGCCATAAGCCGTGATGAACACTTGTGCCAAAGGGGCACTATTTAAAAACCTTTGGATGTTTAAGCCACAAGTGTCATCTGTCATAAACCGAGATGAATGCTTGTGCCCAATGGGCATTATTTAAAAACTTTTGGCTGTTTAAGCCACAAGTGTCATCTGCCATATGCCAAGATGAACTCTTGTGCTCTAGCAACATTTGTTCCACCTTATGACAACTTCTTGACATTACTTTATAGATTGAATATAAAGCTATACAGGATATCAACACATGAGGTGTTACCTGCCCCACGTTGCAACATGCACTTCGTGTCTTGAGGGGCAACACCATAATAACATTGATTTGGAAATCAGCAAAAATCATAGAACGTAACAAAATTCAAGGCCAAGTCAAAATTGTATTATAGCAAAAGAATACAGAAAGAGAGAATCTAAGATCGAAAAAAATACATATATATATGCTCTTATCACACATTTATTAAACTTTGGTAGGGGGACTAGAAGGAGATGTATCCTCATCCTTTTCAGAATTAAAAACAACTTTGGCATTATAAAGATCTGGTGGGTATAACGCAGGCCAACCATATAGTTCATGATCGAATATGAGACCGGCCCGCTCGAGACCGAGTTTGTATCTGCCTTAGAATATAAGATCTTTAAGTTTAGACATCTCGAACGCACAGTCACCCAACACCTCGTTATAGCCATTGTTCCTCTCTTCAACCAAAGTAAATCCATGACGAAGATCCAATTGGGATATTTCAAAGGGATGCTCTTCTTTCAATTAAGCCACGTTCAAGCGTGCTCCTCCCTGACTCGATTTAGTTCTGCAACAGTACCCTTGGCCATTAGCTTCGCACGCACTCTAGCCAGTTTTTTAGCCCCTAAAGCATTCTTGACTTCATCAAGGCTGGAGGCCTGTTTTTGATAGGAAGCCTTGAGAGCAGCGAGTTCATTGCCTTGGGCTAGTTGAGCCTCTAACAGATGGCGATCAAAGGCGCGCTGTTTATTGAGCTCGGTCTTTCGCTCCTTCTTAACGGCCTTGGCTCTCCTCAACTCTTGCATACGCTTCAGCCTAAGTTCAAAGAAGCATGTATCGATCAACAAGCATGACGATTATTACATAAATGTTGAAAAAAATCATAACCGATAAGAAAAGATAAAGATGATGGGGGTGTTTTACCTCAGTAAGACATCAAAAAACTCATATTCCCAGGTCAGTTAGGCTTTCTTGTTGTAGCGATTCTTGATCCTTAGGGAGGGACATGTATGTAATCATGGCGCGGCCAACTTTGGGATCATGGATAGCCGAATCTTCAACAGTCACCAGCCTACCAGGGAAGCATAATCTCGACTCCACCATGAAAACTTTCGCTTTGCCCTTATCCACAGATGGGCCAGGACCAATATCGCTCTCAATGGCCGAAGAGGAAACACGAACCCCCTCATCAGTAACCGCCAAGCTGGCATAAGAGCCACCCTCAACAGAGGTCAATGCCTAAGAAACGATGGGAGCAGCAACATCAACACTCAGAGCAGCACCTGATGATGGGGCCCGATGATCGACTCAGAGAGTGTCAGATGGAGCTGTCTCTGCATTGCCTTTGCAAGGCACACCCTTTTTCTTAACCCTTTTTAAAGGAGTAGCGAGTTTGGCAATTTCAAAATACGGCATTGCCTTATTCTCTTTCATCAGGAGGACTTGCTGAAAATTCAATCTTTTTGTCCTAGAAGGAACCGCCGTCTCTATGGCTTGGATAGAGGAAAAGGGAAAAGAGGTCTCGGAAGTGCCTATTTCATGCAAAAAATGACTAGGTTTAGCACCAACTCAATACGATACTGTCTTATCAGACGCCTCCTAACATTGGTAGGCCACAAGAAGAAATCCTCGAAGAAAATAACACTGGAAGAAGGAGAAAAAAATAGAAAAAGCACCTTCGTTTACTGCAACCTCTTCGTTTGGAAGAGGGTTGTTTGGCTTAGTTATGGTAGGCTCGGAGATGAGATTTTTGATTGCGGCGTCCAAGCCGACTTGGCCCCCCACGACGGTAGTTGCTTGAAGACCCTTTAACTCAACTGAAGTTAGTGTACCGGAGGGACCAACCTAGTTGGCAAACCCAGCATCATAAAAAAATTGTTCGATTTCTGGGTCCACTCCCTCATTGTAAACGTTAGGGACGTCTAGACCCTCAACTGGAACTGCGACCCCTCGGTTTGACTTCGGATGAGGAGTCGCGGTTGGGACATCGTCCTCAACGGTAACCTAACGAGACGCCGAATCAGTACGTCAATTATAATAGGAGCAGCTGAACCTTCATCGATAGTGAAAACTGCCAAAATGTTCACTCTGGGCAACTTGTGGGCCTTACTCTTCTGGCAGTTTCTTTGCGACTGGTCCAAAGTTGCTTCAGCCGAGCCTCCAGCCGCTTTGCGAGCAGTTCTCTCTGTGTCGGCCCGGACCTCTCGGTTAGAATATGATACCGAGCGAACAATTGATATTGTGCAGGAGGTTCTAGTTGATATCCTATCCAGTCGCCTGGAGAAGTCCTATCAAGAAAGGACATACAGTTAGGGCGATAACCCAGAAGGTTATGGGCCGCCCTAGGATGATTCATTATTGAGCCATCACCGTTACCGGTATGACGAGCGATGGCGTTTAATTGCTCGTAGTGAACAATACCCCAGGCGAGGCTAAGATTACAGCAAAAAAAGGATGTTATTCAATGCTACACAGGGTTCAACAGTGACTTACCAGGTCGGCCGCGCTGCCTGGGAACTGAGAATCCATTGGGATCAAGCTCCACATCCCCTTTCAAGACTACCGCATCGTTATAAATGTACTTGCCAAAATCCTATAAACCAAGGATTAGGGCCTGGGCCGGCCTTCCTTTCAAACTCCACCCACCCTTAGAGCTGGAAAAATTGTAAGAGTAACAATATGCAATATCCCAAAAGTCGAGCTGCATGTTAAACCTCCTATTCACCTCGGCCAGACCCAATATGACCCTAACCATGTTGGGAGCCACTTGACTCAAATGGAGCCAAATCCGATAAAGAAAATCGACTAACAGTGAGTCAAAGGGAACTCGTAATCCGGCTTACCCAAAGTAGGCTGCATAAACAAGATACGTGCCATCATCAAACGCGATTTTCTCAAAAATCACGTCTCCCTCGCTTTCGATCTTTTCCCATTGGAGTTGTTCGGGGAGGAAATTACGGTGAAATTCGTTTCTTCTCTCTTCAGTTCCCAATCGATAACGACCCATCGCCTTCTAGAGTTTTGAAAGGGTTAATAGCAAGAATAGTGGTGGGACTTGTGAGGAGTAAGAACACGAAGAAGAATAAAGTAGCAAATAACCGATTTGGTAGAGCCCTAGAACGGATGTAGGGAATGAACAAGCAAAAATTTTTCTTTGAAAGTATGAACACACAATGACGACAGTGCGATATTCAAAGGGTAATTATACCTTAAGAAGCGCGCAATAAAGAAAGGGAGTCACAAATTCGAAAGAAATGGGTTAAGCCTCAAGTCGTAGGATAATCAGATCGATGATCGACATGTGGAATCGGGTTAGGTCATTCGGGGAAGCTTCCAACCGAAGATTGGACTCAAGCACGTGATCCACATCTTGTTTGATGAGATCGCATAGTTGAAGGGGAAATTGAGGGAGCATAAAATTTGGCTAACGTAAATTGGGCCAGTCTAATCTACTTGAAGGCCCATACCACAAGTCTAGCAAGCGGGCCGTCCCCAGACGGAAAGGAATAACAAGAAGTTATGTTGAAGAAAAGGTGCTAAGGCACGCCGAGATGGAAAGCCGGTGCCGAGACCCCACAAAGGGGAGTATGTGCCATAGCTAGTGAGAAACACGTGTAGAGGATCATACCAAATCATACGAATCTGTACAGAATCGTGAGGATCCCCACTACTCCACCACCAACATATGAATTCAGAACTTGTTAGTAGTGGATAAGGGAATGAAAGCTGGAGTATTATCCAAGTCTTACCCTCTTTAGTCATTTTACTATCAACCCTCATGAGCAAATGTAACCCTAATTCTATACATATAAATAGGATATGGGAGGCTCGAGAAGAGGGTTGGTTGCTAGGTATTTGGGCAGAAAGAGTGGCTAGTTTTACTTAATCTGTTTTAGAAAGAAAAAGCTTGTTATACCATTAACATTGCCTTAAGAGCTCAATACAGCAATCACACACACACAGACGGAGGACGTACTGCCGGATCAGCATAAGCGCTGTCGAGGGAACTTACCGTGCCCAAAAAATCCTCTTGCCACACTTTACATGTTTTATCTATTCTCTCCGACTCATTTCTCGAACTATTTTTACAATGGGTCGGGTCATAAAATTTTGACCACCTACAGTATATAATGAAAATTGGCATCGATCATCTTGATTAACATATTAATTAATTTAAATTGAAACTTTGTGTTGTTTAGACTAAATTTCAATCCAGTGAGTGCAATTAAAGTTTTCTAAGGTTTTTTTTTTTTTTCGTTCAAGGGCACATAGATTTAAAACATAAAGAAATGACACATATCTAGAACACGAAAGATAGCGCGCAGAGGGGGTGTATGAGAAATCTCAAGTATTGAAATTAATAAATTATAATTTTCTTTGAACTGTACGAAATTTTTTATAATTTCCCTACGAAGACACAATTATATGTAATTTTCCATAAATTTACTCTTAAGAATTTTCAATAAACTTTGGAAATTTTTGCTATAGTTTCAAATTATTTGCAATTTAGCATGATATTATTTTATTCTTAGAACTGCTTTTGATTTATTACAAATATAACTCGCAATTATATGCCAAAAATCTATTTATAGTGGTTTTTAAATCTTAAATTTAAGATTTCATACTTTTGGATGTTTGAAAACCTAAATTGATTAAAATCAAAGTGTTTTTTTTTTGTTTGGTTTTCATTTTTCAGATATCTCACTCATCGCTTTTTTAAATTTTGAATTTTAGATTTCATAAATTTTGAATATGGAATTTTATAGTTTTGAAAAATTAAATACTTGACTGATAAAAAATTATGTGTTTTTTTAATCAATTAAATATTTTACTCATCTTATCTTGGCCGACTTATCATCACCATAACTAAATTTTTTTTAGTTTTAACATAAGTGTCCATAACATAGACAATAAACATTTTTTAAGTTCTATAACTAACAGACTCCTTGGTCCCATACGCAGACAATAAACATTGTAATCTTTTAATTTCTATGCTAACCAAAAATACTTATCATATCATATATATTATAGTTTTTTTACTTCTATAAAAAAGTATTGCATCACAATTTAATTTTTTTACTAAAAAAACATATATGAAAATCAAATAAAACTGAATCGAAATTGTGAGAATCCGCAAATACGACCCCCCGGGTCTCGTCCCTGTTCGGTTGGGCATCTGAAACGTCGGAACGGATTCCGTCGTTCCATTTGTTGGAGCGTCTTTTGTTGATGGTTCATATCGGGTATCCCTATGTCTATTCTAGATGCAAAGGGGTTCGTTCAGAGTCGCCGGTACGTTTTACGAGAAAACGTACAAAACAGTTCTGTAAGAGGAAAGGCTACAGATAAGCCTTTATTTACACGTTTGTCTACGAAACCAGGATTCTATAAGGCTCGGAAACTATATTACGGCTTGGGAAGGTGTTAAGCACCCATTCCGCCCTTTCGGTCTCTAGTGTTCTTTTATATGTTTATTCTATGTTGAAAAACGTGGATGCTTTTACCGACAGTCTACTACTTTCTAAGTAAAAAACCCTAATTTTTGGGGAAAACGGGAAAAGTGATGAAAACCTTTGTGTTCCGAGATCCAATGTTGAGTTTTGAGAAATGCAAATACAAGTGATAAAGGTTATTTTCTTTAGAGAGAGAGTTTCCCATATTATTTCTCGGATAAAGATGGTTTTCCCGGGTGTTGACTTGTATTGGAAAAGTTCGGATCTTTTAGTGGAACTAATTCAATATGGAATTGGAACTCTTGAGAGGGGTTCTCCCAGATGTATCACAATCTATGAAACAAATAGGATATACTGGGTTTTTAATTCCTAAGTGAGTTTTACCGGTCCGAGTTTCGAAGACAGGGTTTTATCCGGATGGTAATGTACTTACTCTTCTGGTTTTACAAATGGTTTTATCAGGGTCTTTTGTTTTGAAAACGATAGACTATTTATAACTTGGCAATAAGTTTATTCAAATAAAACGTGGACAGAATAACAGAAATGAAACAAATACACAGATATTTAATGTTTAAATACTAGAAGAGACTTTCTTTACCTTCCCGACGAGAATAATAATAAGAAAGAAAATATAATACGGCAGAGAGATCTCTGGCGATAATGATCTTTTCCTTCTTCAGATATTCCTGAGATTTCGATTCCAGAGACGGGACACGTCGAGTGTCGAGAATAGACTCGATAATTCTTCAGAAATCAAATAATAATAGAGAATGCTTGATTAAATACTAGAAGATCAGATTTAAAGCTTAAAATTCTACAATCCCAAGTTGCTGCCTTGAACCCTTGGGGGGTGTTGGCCTATTTATACTGCTCGGGAGAGTATGTCGCGCGACATTTCCCCAAAAAGGGCATATGTCGCGCGACAATGTGTCTTATGTCGTGCGACAAACGGCTGAAGTGATGTTTCTGACAGACTGATGTGTCAGGGAGTGGATGGTCTGGTGTCAGGAGCATTTGTCGCGCGACATAGTGTGATTTTCGCACGACAATGTGATATGTCGTGCGACAATCTCTCTTAAAAATGGGTTTATTGGCCAATAAACCCTTTCGGGGTAGTTTTGGGTGCTCGGATGGGTTCCGGACCCAAGAACAGTAGTTCTTGAAGGTCGTTAGAGTTCTTGTGGGGGTCACGGATCGGGGTGTCTACAGACCCTCTCGACTCAAGCTCCTTGCTTGCAAGGAATTGAGGCGACTGGAAGAGATCATGATCCATGGCTCCCGCATGAACTCTAAAGGAGTGTGTGTATGCAAAAAGTGTTCGTGAACGCCTCCGGAGAGGGCTTCGAGTTTGTCTTTGCCTCCGGAGAGGGCTTCTATTACCTCATTGCCTCTTTCGAGGGCTTTCATTTGCTCTACTTGCCTCAGATGGGAGGACTACCATTGCGCCTCAGGTGGGAGGACTACCGTGTGCCTCTCTGGGAGGGCTTCGCCTCAGGTGGGAGGACTACCATTGCTACACTGTGCCTCTCTGGGAGGGCTTTTGATCTTCTCGCCTCAGGTGGGAGGACTACCGTATGCCTCTCCGGGAGGGCTTCGCCTCAGGTGGGAGGACTACCGTGTGCCTCTCTGGGAGGGCTTCGCCTCAGGTGGGAGGACTACCATTGCTACATTGTGCCTTTCTGTGAGGGCTTTTGATCTTCTCGCCTCAGGTGGGAGGACTACCGTATGCCTCTCCGGGAGGGCTTCGCCTCAGGTGGGAGGATTACCGTGTGCCTCTCTGGGAGGGCTTCGCCTCAAGTGGGAGGACTACCATTGCGCCTCAGGTGGGAGGACTACCATCGCTACACTGTGCCTTTCTGGGAGGGCTTTTGATCTTCTCGCCTCAGGTGGGAGGACTATCATTGCGCCTCAGGTGGGAGGACTACCATTGCTACACTGTGCCTTTCTGGGAGGGCTTTTGATCTTCTCACCTCAGGTGGGAGGACTATCATTGCGCCTCAGGTGGGAGGACTACCATGTGCCTCTCTGGGAGGGCTTCGCCTCAGGTGGGAGGACTACCGTGTGCCTCTCTGGAAGAGCCTTTTGATCTGAAAAAATAAGAAAGAAAATTTGCCTCTGGGAAGGCTTTGTGAGTATCTCGCCTCTGGCGAGGGCTTGTGTTTGTGATTTGCCTCCGAAAAGGGCTTGTGTTTGTGTTTCTTTTTAATCGCTATCTCTCTTAGACTGCTAGAGTGAGCGAGAGAAATCTCAGTGAGGGTGAGAAGAGCTTCTCGGGGTCTAATCCGGGTGTCTGTTTCCCTGTATCTTTCTTGAACTTTATTCTTATGTTTTTCTCGAGTGAGGATACTTCTCTCAGAAGGCAGCTTTCGGATTTCCCTTGCTCTCTGCAGAGTGATGGTCCGAGGATTTCCCAAACCATCTCTTCGGTATCGTGCTGAAAAGAAAATTTGTTTGAAAGTCCAATCTCTGATTTCTGTTCTCTTCTTAGTTTTCTCTATTGGTGGGCCCATATCGTATTCTGTTTTTCGATGCCCTTATTTCTCCCTCTTTTGGGAAAGACTTTTCCTGGCCTTCTCTATTTTTGACCAAGAGTCTTTTCATCCCTTATTTGTGATCAGGAGCCTTACCCACCCAAAACGAAGCCCTGAGCCGGTTTTGGCCTAGCTGTCACTTTTGGTGTGGCTCTCCCTGTCACTCTGTACTTCTATTTCTCTTGCTTGCTTTGGGCGCTTATGCGGGTTCTTTCTCTTTTCTACTCTTTCAATTTTTTCTATTCCCGTCTTATTTTGATATCCTGCTTTTTCTCATTGATGGTCTCGGTCCTTTTTGGGAGATCAGAGACTACTTTATCCGTTTGTATTTTGTTTTCGCACTTTCGGAGAGATGATTTGGAAGTCCTCCTTGATTTTTTGTCCTCTGTGTGCGGTATTTAGCAATTTTCTTGAAAAACTGCTTATCTGGAGTACCCCTGCAAGAGATAAAATGAGACAAAGGTAAAAAAATCAGGGGTGGGATGGGTTTGTCGAGCGACACTTCGGTGTCTGGCTCTTTGTCGCGCGACAATGTGGCCATTTGTCGCGCGACAAACTGCCCCACTATATAAGCCCCTTGCTGAGCTCATTCCACCTCATTCTCTCATTTCTCTTTCTCTCTCTAGCTTTCTTTCTCTCTTCTCTCAAGCGCGGAAGCTCTGCCGCTTTTTCGACTTTTTCGATTTCTCTCATATATTCCATATACACGGATGGACCCTGAACATCCCGATAGACTGGAGGGTGACCAGGAGGAGGTCACTTTTACAGACGCTCAGGGCGTTCTTCGCTGCAGCCCTCACCACGACGACTGGGCCGACCTTGATTGGTACGGTGAGGATGGGGTAGACCGCGGTGGGGCGGTGGTCTACCGCGACGTCACCTGGGCTGCTCCGGTCCCGGACATTCCGTGGCTCTTGATGGAGCCCGTTTCACACGAGATCCGTCGTCGATCTCTAGTATGTCTTCTTTTATTCGCTTGTTTATTTCTGTCGTTTCCTGTATGTTATTTAAATTAACGCTAATATGCATGTCTGTTTAGAGATAACATCCGATTTAGTGAACACATTCTTTTACTTGCGATATCTTTTAGGTTTAGAAAATCACATAATGTACCCCCATAACTCTATAACTCTCATAATTACAACAAAATACCCTTAGGTTTAGAAAATTACATAATTTTACTCTATAACCCTATGACTCTCATAATTAAACCAAAGTACCCTCGGGTTTGGAAAATTACATAATTTACCCCTATAACCCTATATCTCTCATAATTACACCAAAGTACCCTCAGGTTTGGAAAATTACATAATTTACCCCAATAACCCTATATCTCTCATAATTTACACCAAAGTACCCTCAAGTTTGGAAAATTACATTATTTTACCCCTATAACCCTATATCTCTCATAATTACACCAAAGTACCCTCAGGTTTGGAAAATTACATAATTTACCCTTATAACTCTATATCTCTCATAATTACACCAAAGTACCCTCAGGTTTGGAATATTACATAATTTACCCTTATAACCCTATATCTCTCATAATTACACCAAAGTACTCTCAGGTTTGGAAAATTACATAATTTTACCCCTATAACCCTATATCTCTCATAATTACACCAAAGTACCCTCAGGTTTGGAAAATTATATAGTTTTACCCTTATAACCCTATATCTCTCATAATTACACCAAAGTACCCTCAGGTTTGGAAAATTACATAATTTTACCATTATAACCCTATATCTCTCATAATTACACCAAAGTACTCTCAGATTTTGGAAAATTACATAATTTACCCCTATAACCCTATATCTCTCATAATTACACCAAAGTACCCTCAAGTTTGGAAAATTACATAATTTACCCTTATAACCCTATATCTCTCATAATTACACCAAAGTACCCTCAAGTTTGGAAAATTACATAATTTACCCTTATAACCCTATATCTCTCATAATTACACCAAAGTACCCTCATGATCATGTACTCGTTCTTTTTGTCTACAGTGGGTTGGCCGTGGTTGGGGTTCTCCCAACACCATTTTTTTAGAATGGCGATAGGCACCGGCCCCTGTCCAGGAGTTGCTTCTCGCAACTCCTTTTGGTTCTCTCTTTGATGCCCTCCCGGAGCGGGTATCTAGGGTAGCTGTGTTGGTGTCAGCTCTGGCCTGTCACTGGTGGGACACCACTCACACTTTTCATTGGAGCTGGGGGGAGATGACGATGACCCCTCTCGATTTGTTTGCTCTGACCGGGATTCCTTCAGGGGGTTCCCATACAGATAGATGTCCCCTTGCGTCTGACAGTAGAGGGCATCGTTGGTGCATTAGGATGGTTTCCGGAGCGACGGAGTTCCGGTGATACGATTCCTCGGGCCGTCTTGGTTACTCGGCTAGCCACAGAGAGAGCCCGATTAGTTGCCTCAGGGGCGCCGATGACCAGTCAGGAGGCGCGCCAGTATGCCCGCGTCCTTCTTCTACTGACGCTCCACGATCTGTTCGAGGCCCGTGGGGGGGACACGGTCCATCTCTGGTGGCTGCCCTATCTCCAAAATTTCAGCATCATGTTCGATTATGACTGGGGAGGCTTCATCCTTGCAGTCCTATATGATGCTATGGACCAGGTTTCTCACCATTTAGCCCTGAACCTCAAGGGCTTCTCATTGTTGTGGGAGGTACATACTTTTATCCTTTTACTTCTACTTCAGTTCTTTACGTCTTTCCTGTTTGATTATTGCTGATATCCTTTATGTTTTTTCTTCAGAGTTGGTTTGTGGCGTATACCCGTTTGGGGCGCGCCCAGGTGGATCTTCTCGTCGAGAATGAGGATCAGTTTTCCTTTCTCCGCCGATTCATCGCGGGGAACTACAGGGCTCCTTATGTATACCGGACTCGAGAGATCGGTGCTGCTGCCGTCCATGACCTGCTGGAGGAGCAGGTAAACATTTACAACCAATAACCTTCTTCCCAGATAGGAGATCAACTAACTTCAAAGTTTGAGCTTTCTCTAATACCTGCAATTCTTCGGACATAGCTTGTTGCCAAAGTGGGTTAAAACTAGCTTATTTCTATGAAAAACGCTCATGATGTACGAATATGGTAGAATGATAGTGATAATCACAAAGATGATAAGGAAGCTCTCTTACTCTAGTGAACTGCCATGTAGGAGGTGGAGTGGTTGATTGACTGATAGGATCAACAGACGTGGCATTTTCAGTGAAATCAGCCATTGTTGGAAACTCATTTGATGGTGATGATTAGGATTGTCAACGGATCGGATATGGACTGGATCATACTATATCCAAATCCGATCCGAAAACTAATACACTAAATTCGATCCGATCCATTAATCCGATGGATATCTAAATCACTATCCATATCTGATTTGTTATCAAACGGATATCCGATCCATATATCCGATCCGATCCGAAATTCAAAGAATTATTCTTCTCAACAAAAAAAATTAAAAAATTAAGACAAATAAAAATACTTATAATATAAAATGAAGACATTTAAATTCATATATTCATATGATTTTGGAAAATAACCACACATAAATTGTTGAAGGAAATAGGTTGCTTGGAATAATTGATTTGTTATGGTCTACGAAGTGGAACATTGTACATAAATATAAATATAAATATATATATATATCTTTATGTATATGTTGGATCGGGTTGTAAACGGATCGGATTGGGATATATCCATATCCGATTTGTTAAGCAAAGGCTAAACGGATTCGGGTTGGATTTAGATAATCGAATCAAAAATTCCTTATCATATCCGAATAAATGGATCGGATTCAGATCGGATTCGGATAGAGATCCGATCCATTGACAGACCTAATGATGATACATATGGTAAAGTATAATCAAAGGTGGATGGATCAGAGTCAGTATGATCAGAGTCACTGGTCGATATATCAGGATGAGCAGTAATTAAGTTGTCTGGTTCCATGAAGACAAGTAATCACTTATAGACGAGGAAAAGTCAGTGATGGAAGTGGTGAAGAAAGAAAGCGGAGAATCCTCAGAGACACAAAATTTGGAGATAGAACAGAACATTTTATGTTCCCAAAAAATGACATGACAAGAGATACGAAGTCGTTTAGAGATAGGATCCCAACATCTATATCATTTGTGTTCAATTCCATACTCCATAAAACATTAAAGACGAGACCGTGGTTGAAGTTTGGAGTGTTCATGGGGTTAAAGTAACACAAAACAAGCACAACCAAACACCTTTAATGTTCACGAAAAAATTTTAGAAAATTTGTGTCTTTGTACTTCATAGCATTATCAGCACGAAAAACTTTGATAGGACGAGAAAAATGAGTATGAACCATTCGTGCAAAATTGTAGTAACTTTTAAGCAATTATGAACAATTTTTCATGAGATATATCCAAGTAAAACGTGTGTAATCATTGAGAAAAATAACAAAATATTTAGAATCACCCATAGTATTGTGAGGAAAAGGACCCCAAACATAAGAATGTATAAGATCAAAAAGAGCAAAAGAAATAGAATCATTTTTATTAAAAAGTAACGCTGGCTGTTTTCCAAGTTAACAAGATAAACATAAAACCTTTTCAGACTTTATTAAACCTTACTAACTAGATGAAATAAGAGATCGAAGTTGATCAAACGACACATTACCTAATGGAGAATGCCATAAACTAAGAGGAGAAGCAGAGGATGTTGATGCAACGATGGATGTTAGAGGAGTACGGAGATGGATGAATTCAAACAGGCATCCAACTTTACGGCCTATCCCAATAATCCGCCTCATCTGTGGATCCTACACATGACAACCAAAAGAGAAAATATGACATTTAGTCAAAGTTCATATAATTGACCAATAAATATAAGATTGATAATCAATTTTGAAATATAGAAGGTAGCTGGTAAAGAGAGATTAGAGGTGGCTACTGTTCCTGTGAGATTAACGTGTAGTTGAGAACCATTTGCAGTATTAATGGAAGATGTGTGTGAAACAGGACTCTTGGAGGCAAATATAATAGAATCAACAGTTATATGATTACAGTAATTAGAATCAAAGAACCAAGATGTAGCTAAAGTGGCAGACAGAGTAGTACCATTAGGAGATATAACCTATTTGAGAAGATAGGTAATGTCATCGATGGTGACTGATGATGAAGAATTGTCTGAATGGTGGGTTTCAGTCATAGCAACAGTGACATGGCTAGTGGTAGAGTGCCTAGAAGGATTTTTATAGCACTCAAACTAATAATATCTTGGGCTTGTCTTCTTACAGTGGTAACATGTTTGTTTAGGACAATTCAATAACAAATGATTAATAGCATGACAATAGGTACACCCATGTGAAGAGGACTTCTTGGAGAACTTTTGGTTGTGAACAGTAAGAACTGTATTGGTATTTAGAGGTTTAGCTCCAAGTCGTGTTTCTTCTGAAAGGAGTTCTGTAATAGCATTGACGCGCCGAAAATACTTCCGTGCTTAGGTACCCAAGTGCAGGTTGTCAAGTTATAATACTTGGTAAGTCCAAGTGTCGAACCACAAGGATAGTCGGAAAGACGATGTGGTGATTACGAGTCCAAGGCTTTTTGAAGAGAATTTAATTGGTTGATTTTTATGATTGATTTTAAAGTCTTGCAATAAAAATTAAAATGATGTAACAATAGATGAGAAAAGGCTAAGGCATTATAGAATTCATTTGTTTTGCAAAGTTAAGTAAAATCAATCTCATTCAAAGTTCTCAATGCAATTCCTAAGTGTTGAATATTTTACCCATTTCTAAGCAAAAGGGTGTGGAGCAAAAGCAACCCATTCCCATATAAATGCCATATAAAGAAAGGATGTAAGCAAATATCAACACAAGTGTATCTCTCATTTTTATCTTGTGACAAAGGGTGTGAAGCAAGTGCAACCCATTCCCACATAATATCAACCAAGATTCAAACTTAAAATACACAAAAATAAAAGGCATAAATTTAAACTAGGCATTTAAGAACTCATTGTTAGTTTCCCCTAGGCAAATGACTTGATTATGAAAATGGCCAACTACAAGGAGTTTAGCTCGATAAATCATAACATTTCATTTGTCTAAGATTGGGAGGTCTAGGTGGAGGTCAAACCGTCCTATATAGACTTATTTGATAAATACAAATTGAATCCTTAAAATGATTAATGAAGTTGTTTATGACATAAATTTAAAAGATCCTCTTTGGCAATACTTTAACTAAGAAAATGATGAGTCTAAAAATCACATAAAGTGTAGAAAGCACTCAACATATCATTAAAGTATTTAAAGATTAAAATCTCAAATTTATGGTGTTTCCATGAATATCAAAGACTAATCATGCTTGGCAATGAAAAGTATCTCATTCAAAGAAAGAATGGACATAGGCTAGTAAGAAATACACAAGTGTATCATCTCCTCATTAATGCTTGAGATCTATGTATACAAGGCATACAAAGTCAAATCATCATATGGAAATTATCTTACTAGCTTATGAATGGTTGAAAAAATAGAGAAGATGAAGGATTCAAAAAGTATTTAACAATACTAACAATGGAATGAGAATTGAACTTACATAATTAATGCATTACAAACTTCATCTTTTAGCCTTAGCAAAGAAATTTACTCCATAATAAATGTAGAGACAAGAATTATAAAAGTGAACTCCATTTCTCTCTCTAGAAAATAAAACTATTACAAGCTCTCTATAAATTGAGAAATGAGAAGTAAAAAAAGTGTCCTCTCCAACACAACAATGAAGACTATAAATAGGAGAGTTGTGTTGGATGCTAAAATAATAAACAATGCTTTTTAATTTTATTTTTTTAATTTTTATTTTTATTGTTTATTTTTGGTGGAGAATTCCACTATCTTGGATACTCTTTAATCACATGGACAATTCCACTTTCTCTCTTGGATGCTCTTTAATCACATGGACATGGAGACTTTCTTTCTTGGATGCTCTTTAATCACATGGACATGGAGACTTTCTTGAATTATTTTTGTCCATGGAAAATTCCACTATCTTGAATTCTTTTTGTCCATGGAAAATTCCACTATTGTATTAAATACAATATTTCTTGAAATCTAAAGACACCAAAATAAACACAAAAATATGCCTTTCCAAGCATTGTTAAATACAAAAGTGCTACGAGACTAATCGCGAAATAAGTTGGCAAACCGAGTAGTTTTAGAGAAATAAACGCGTCAAACAACTCCGAAAATGAGCATATGAATGACAATATTAAGCGTTTATCAACTCCCCCCGACTTATCTCTTGCTAGTCCCTTAGCAAACAAAATAAAAATAGCTATATATAATATCCGAAAATGCATTGATAAAATGCACTAAGCCATTTTAAAAACTCCCAAGTTCCCTTAGAAGACGAGGTTTGTCTCGTGAGGGTTTACAGTGATGATACCCACAAACATCCGAAGTTTGAAATCTAAGTAGTAGAATTGAAGCATTTTCACGAATTGATTTAAGTGTTTGGCATTACTATTACAATTTTCGGAATGTTGGCATTTGAATAACGATCTCCATTGCTTACAATCTCCTTTAGAAACTAGTTCCACATTCCCATTTGAACACACTATGTATATGGATCTTTGACACAATCATTCTTAATCACAAATAGTTCTATTCATCAATAGTGGAAGAGAGAAATATTTCAAAAACAAAAGCTCAAGAACTTTGTCAATTTTAAGCACTTTTTTTTTTATCTTTTACTTGGACTTTTTGCTAAATTAGCTCAAGGTGGTTTGCATCTCTATGGAGGGCAGCGGTCTCACTTTGTAATTTTGCATTCATAACTTCTTCTTCTTTTTTTTTTTTTTTTTTTTTTTTTTAAATGCATAAAGGAAGCTATTCACCCCTTTTCCATATGGTAACCTTTGCCTATCCTTAATATTAGACAAAATGACTTATGAATTTAGTCAAGTGAAGCTTAAAGTCAATATTAAGTTTAAAAGTCATCCAAGTTTTTAAAATTTTTTAAGTGCCATGCATGTGTCCCCTCTAAGGAGGATCTTTTCGAAAGAGCTTTTATTGCATTTGAACATTATTTCTCTCTACACAAGATGAAAATCACTCTATGTGATACCAAAGACTAAATCAAACCACAACATTATGCATATTCACAGGAAACTACAAGGCTCAAGAATCTAAATGAAGCAATGCCATGGAGATTATCACTCAACTACCTATCCGAATTAAGAATTTCATGTCAAAAACCATCAATTCAAAGACAATTCTAAAAAAAAAATGATCATCGTATTTCAAACTTTCAATTTTTTTAATTTTTTTTTTTTGAAGCTCTACACGCATGAAAAATTCAGAAATTGAAAAGCCGTTAAAGTTTAAGTACATTACCCCCCAACTTGAAGAACGCATTGTCCTCAATGTGAAGAGAACGAGAAATTGGCATTCTCCCATTTGGCTTTTCGATTTTCATGAGGAAAAGAGAGCTATTTTTTTAAAAGCAAAATTACTATATGTACACACTAACAAAAACAAACGGGTTAGAATTAGATAAAACATAACATGCATGCATTACAACCACATTTCAATCCTCATATCATGTTTATCAAACCAAACCCAAAAAGGAAGGAAAGAAAATAAAGCAATTTTTTTTTTTTTTTTTCTCTTTTTTTTTTTTTCTCTTTTTTTTTTTTATAAAAGTATATACAACATCACCTATACTTGTTAGGTATAGGTCGGATCTTCAAGAGTGGTGGACTCCTCTTGAGGTGGGAATTCCAAAAATGGCTTAAGGCGTTGTCCGTTCACTTTGAACACAAAGCCGGTTTTGGGATCCTCAACATTCACGGCCCTAAAAGGGAATACATGTCGAATAATGTATGGGCCGGTCCAACGAGATTTCAGCTTTCCCGGAAAAAGATGCAAACGCGTGTCATAAACTAGAACTTTGTGCCCGAGTTTAAATTCTTTTCTTAGAATAGATTTATCATGAAAAAATTTTGCACGTTCTTTGCTTATCTTAGCATTTTGGTATGCATCCCTCCTTAATTCCTCCAACTCCTCAAGTTGCAACTTTCGGTTGCTTTCGGCTTTTTTCAAATCAAAGTTCATCATTTTAATTGCCCAAAATGCTCTATGTTCCAATTCAACGGGAAGATGGCAAGGCTTGCCATATACTATCCGATAGGGAGACATTCCTAAAATTGTTTTAAAAGCTGTACGGTAAGCCCAAAGTGCATCGTTAAGACGCAATGACCAATCCTTGCGATTTGGATTTACCGTTTTTTCAAGAATTTGCTTTATCTCCCTATTGGCAAGTTCGGCTTGGCCATTGGTTTGCGGATGATAAGCGAGTGATACTTTGTGATTTACCCCATATTTTTGCATTAAAGATTCAAAAGGTTTATTGCAAAAATGAGTACCACCATCGCTTATAATCGCTTTGGGAGTGCCAAACCTTGCAAGAATATTTTCTTTTAAAAATCGGATCACCACTTTGTGATCATTTTTCTTGCAAGCTTGGGCCTCTACCCACTTGGAAACATAATCAACCGCAAGAAGAATATAGAGATTACCAAAAGAGGATGGGAAAGGTCCCATGAAATCAATGCCCCAACAATCAAAAATTTCAACTACGAGGATCGGGTTGAGAGGCATCATGCTTTTTCTTGTGATTCCTCCTAACATTTGGCATCTCGGGCAAGCTTTGAAAAAGGCGTAGGCGTCTTTGAACATTGTTGGCCAATAAAAGCCACATTGTAGAATCTTGGCGGCCGTCTTCTTAGCTGAGAAATGCCCACCGCAGGCTTCATTGTGGCAAGAGCTTAAAACCCTTTCGAACTCATTATTGGGAATGCATCGTCGAATGATTTGATCCGCCCCATACTTAAACAAGTATGGATCATCCCAATAAAAACGGTTGACCTCGGACAAGAATTTTCTTCGGTCTTGGGCATTCCAATGGCTTGGCATCTTTTCGGTGACAAGATAGTTCATGATATCGGCATACCATGGTGAGGAAGAGATTGTGAATAGTTGCTCATCCGGAAAAGAGTCTTTAATAGCACTCTCCTCAATGTGGTCGGTGAATGAAAGGCGAGATAAATGGTCCGCCACCACATTTTCGACACCCTTCTTATCATTTATGAAAAGATTGAATTCTTGTAGGAGAAGAATCCATCTTAGAAGCCTTGGCTTTGCATCTTTCTTTGTGAAAAGATACTTGAGGGCCGCATGATCGGTGAAAATGACAATAGGTGACCCAATGAGGTAAGACCGAAATTTGTCGAGGGCAAAGACAATAGCCAAGAGTTCTTTCTCAGTGGTGGTGTAGTTCATTTGAGCCTCATTGAGAGTTCGGCTCGCATAGTAAATGACCCCGGGCTTTTTGTCCTTTCTTTGGCCGAGGACCGCCCCCACGGCGTAGTCGCTTGCATCGCACATGAGTTCGAATGGCAAACTCCAATCGGGGGTTTGCATGATGGGTGCGGTAGTGAGCATGTGCTTGAGTTTTACAAAGGCTTCTTCACATTCCTTGGTCCATTCAAAAGGGGCATCTTTCAAGAGCAACTTGCACATAGGTTTAGCAATGGTGCTAAAATTTTGAATGAACCTTCGGTAGAATCCGGCATGCCCCAAGAATGAGCGAACATCCTTGATTGACTTGGGGGTGGGGAGCTTTGAGATAAGCTCGATCTTTGCCTTGTCTACTTCAATGCCTTTCCCCGATATAACATGGCCCAATACAATGCCCTTTGTCACCATGAAGTGGCATTTCTCCCAATTGAGGATGAGTTGCTTCTCGATACACCTTGCTAACACATGTTCAACATTGAGCAAACAATTATCGAACGATTTACCGTAAACGGTAAAATCGTCCATAAAAACCTCTAGAGTTTTCTCTACCATATCGCTAAAAATGCTCAACATACATCTCTGAAAAGTGGCCGGTGCATTGCACAAACCAAAAGGCATTTTTCGATAAGCAAAAGTACCAAACGGACATGTGAAGGTTGTTTTTTCTTGGTCCTCAAGATCAATTTCGATTTGGTTATACCCAGAAAATCCGTCTAAAAAAGAATAGAACTCATGACCCGCCATTCTTTCAAGTGTTTGATCTAAAAATGGAAGAGGAAAATGGTCCTTTCTAGTGACTTCATTTAACTTACGGTAGTCTATGCACATTCGCCACCCGGTGGTGACTCTTTGGGGTATCAACTCATTATTTTCATTCTTTACTACTGTAAGCCCGGATTTTTTAGGTACAACTTGGGTTGGACTTACCCATTTGCTATCCGAAATTGGATAGATGATCTTGGCATCAAGAAATTTCAACACCTCGGTTCTTACTACTTCTTGCATGTGAGGATTTAACCGGCGTTGAAATTGTCTTGATGGCTTTGCACCTTCCTCCAAGTGAATTTTGTGTGTGCAAATCAATGGACTAATTCCTTGGAGGTCGGCCAATTTCCACCCAAAAGCTTTTCGATACTTACTTAGCATACTTACCAACCGTTCTTCTTGATCATTTGGGAGTTCGGAAGAAATTACCACGGGGTAAGTTTCAAAAGCACCTAGAAAAGCGTACTTCAAATTGTTAGGAAGAGGCTTGAGCTCCATCTTTCCTTCAAGATTTGGTGGTTCCATTTTTGCATTTTCTTCATTCTTCAAGAGTTCTTCCTTGTTCCTATCATCCAAAGAAAACACATGCACACATTCCTCGGATCATTGGGAGTGGTTAGCAAATCTTCCAATGATTCCGATTCATAAGTGAAAGAAAAATGGTCTTGTACTAGTGACTCTATCATGTTTACATGTTCAATTTCATCATCAAAATCATCTTGTTTGTTACTTATTGAAAACACGTTGAGCTCAAGAGTCATATTTCCAAAGGCCAATTTTACAATCCCATTCTTGCAATTGATGATAGCATTTGATGTTGCAAGAAAGGGTCTTCCCAAAATTACGGGAATCTCATTTCCGGGATTGGATACCGGTTGCATGTCAAGAACTATGAAATCCACGGGAAAATAGAATTTATCAATTTGAATTAGCACATCCTCAACAATTCCCCTTGGAATCTTGACCGATCGATCCGCCAATTGGATCGTGACTTTCGTGGGTTTCAACTCTCCTAAACCCAATTGTTGGTAGACCGAAAATGGCAAAACATTAACACTCGCCCCCAGATCAAGCAATGCATTTTTGATTCTAAAGTTTCCAATCAAACAAGAAATGGTGGGGCAACCGGGATCTTTGAATTTTGGGATTCGAGTGCCTTGCATTATTGAACTCACTTGTTCCGCCATAAATGCCTTTTTTTAACATTCAATCGCCTCTTAGTGGTGCACAAATCTTTTAAAAATTTTGCATAAGAAGGAATTTGTTTCACCGCATCAAGCAATGGAATGTTAATTTTCACTTGTTTGAACACATCAAGAACTTCGGCATTTCGGGTCTCCTTCAAAGGTTGAGATAACCTTTCCGGAAAAGGGATTTTGACACTACTCTTGATTTTTTCCAAATCCTCTTTTTCAACTCTCTCTTCTTCCCTCATTCTCTCTTCAATGGTGACCTTCTCAACTTGGTTTGACTCACCTATGTCCACCGGCTTTTTGGCCTTAGGAACTATAGTTTTGTCAATCTCTTTCCCACTCCTAAGGATAGTGATGGATTTCAACTCCTCTACATTCCCACTCGACTCCCCCTCAACTATCATGGCTTGCCCTCTAGGATTAGCTATTGGTTGGGCCGGAAACTTTCCTTTTTCTTGGGTTGCTAAAGCGGTGGTGAGTTTGGACATTTGAGTTTTCAAATCACTAACATCTCTATTGGTTTTGTCTACAAACTGCCGCAAAAGAGTCTCCAAATTTGAATTTGGGTTTGGGTTTGCTTGACCAAAAGAGCTGTTTTGGGGTGGAGGTGGTCTTGGTTGGTAGGAATTTGCATTCGAATTTTGATGAGTATTTTGATTTCCCCCCCAACTAAAATTAGGATGGTTCCTCCACCCTTCATTGTACCTTTGAGAAAATGGATCATTGTGTGGTCTAGGATACGAGTTCAAGGCATTGACTTGTGAGGGACTTTGAAGGACCTCTTTGAAGGCCGGAATTGTGTGACACTCCTCCGTGGAATGTCCCACCTTCTCACAAATGACACAAACGGTGCTAGTACCTACACTACTTTCCCTCATTTTACAAGACTCCATGGCTTCGACTTTCTTTTACAAACCCCCCCTCTCGGAAACTTTACCCTTAACCTCGTTCGTGTAGGTGTTCCAATTTTGGGCACCTTCGGCTATTTCATCAAAGTACAACAAAGCTTCCTCCGGACTTTTACTCAAAAAATTTCCATTACACATCGTTTCCACAAACGTGCGCATGGCGGGAGTGAGTGATTCATAAAAATAGCTTACAAGGCTCCATGTTTCGTGGCCATGGTGAGGACATGCGTTTAAAAGTTCCTTGTATCTTTCCCAACATTTGTAAAAACTTTCATTTTCTTTTGGCGAAAAATTGGATATCGCCCTTCTCAAAGCGTTGGTCCGATGGACGGGAAAGAATTTTTTTAAAAACTCCGATTGAAGTACTTGCCAAGACCGAATAGATTGCGGTCTTAGAGCATTCAACCATAATTTTCCTTTATCTTTTAAGGAGAAAGGAAAAAGTTTTAAACGCATTACTTCCTCATTGGTGTTTGCCTCACGAAACGTGGAGCAAACTTCCTCAAAATCTTTCAAATGTAAGTACGGATTTTCGGATTCCATACCATGAAAAGAGGGGATATGTTGAAGCATACCTGGCTTAAAGGAGAATGTTCCCGCTTGTCCGGTGGGGAGAATGATGCAAGAATTAGACGTCGCCCGAGGTGGTTGAAGATAATCCCTCATTGTTCGAACAGGAGGATGGTGATTATTGTTTTCTCCGGTATTTGACTCATTATCCTCGTCAGCCATTTCGGAGGGAGTAGGTGAAGGACTAGGATGCCTTGGTAGTGGTTGGCCTCTTGGTGGACTTATGCGAAGATCAATGTACAAATTTCCGCGCATAAGCCCGGAAGGGTGATCTCGAATAAAATTTTCCACCTAAAAAAAAATAATAATAAGTAGGAAAAGTAATTTACAAAGGGAGAGAATACTTACAAAGTGATTTTTTTTTTTTTTTTTTTTTACAAAACCCGTAATCTGTCTTTCGCCGTATCCCCGGCAACGGCGCCAAAAACTTGACGCGCCGAAAATACTTCCGTGCTTAGGTACCCAAGTGCAGGTTGTCAAGTTATAATACTTGGTAAGTCCAAGTGTCGAACCACAAGGATAGTCGGAAAGACGATGTGGTGATTACGAGTCCAAGGCTTTTTGAAGAGAATTTAATTGGTTGATTTTTATGATTGATTTTAAAGTCTTGCAATAAAAATTAAAATGATGTAACAATAGATGAGAAAAGGCTAAGGCATTATAGAATTCATTTGTTTTGCAAAGTTAAGTAAAATCAATCTCATTCAAAGTTCTCAATGCAATTCCTAAGTGTTGAATATTTTACCCATTTCTAAGCAAAAGGGTGTGGAGCAAAAGCAACCCATTCCCATATAAATGCCATATAAAGAAAGGATGTAAGCAAATATCAACACAAGTGTATCTCTCATTTTTATCTTGTGACAAAGGGTGTGAAGCAAGTGCAACCCATTCCCACATAATATCAACCAAGATTCAAACTTAAAATACACAAAAATAAAAGGCATAAATTTAAACTAGGCATTTAAGAACTCATTGTTAGTTTCCCCTAGGCAAATGACTTGATTATGAAAATGGCCAACTACAAGGAGTTTAGCTCGATAAATCATAACATTTCATTTGTCTAAGATTGGGAGGTCTAGGTGGAGGTCAAACCGTCCTATATAGACTTATTTGATAAATACAAATTGAATCCTTAAAATGATTAATGAAGTTGTTTATGACATAAATTTAAAAGATCCTCTTTGGCAATACTTTAACTAAGAAAATGATGAGTCTAAAAATCACATAAAGTGTAGAAAGCACTCAACATATCATTAAAGTATTTAAAGATTAAAATCTCAAATTTATGGTGTTTCCATGAATATCAAAGACTAATCATGCTTGGCAATGAAAAGTATCTCATTCAAAGAAAGAATGGACATAGGCTAGTAAGAAATACACAAGTGTATCATCTCCTCATTAATGCTTGAGATCTATGTATACAAGGCATACAAAGTCAAATCATCATATGGAAATTATCTTACTAGCTTATGAATGGTTGAAAAAATAGAGAAGATGAAGGATTCAAAAAGTATTTAACAATACTAACAATGGAATGAGAATTGAACTTACATAATTAATGCATTACAAACTTCATCTTTTAGCCTTAGCAAAGAAATTTACTCCATAATAAATGTAGAGACAAGAATTATAAAAGTGAACTCCATTTCTCTCTCTAGAAAATAAAACTATTACAAGCTCTCTATAAATTGAGAAATGAGAAGTAAAAAAAGTGTCCTCTCCAACACAACAATGAAGACTATAAATAGGAGAGTTGTGTTGGATGCTAAAATAATAAACAATGCTTTTTAATTTTATTTTTTTAATTTTTATTTTTATTGTTTATTTTTGGTGGAGAATTCCACTATCTTGGATACTCTTTAATCACATGGACAATTCCACTTTCTCTCTTGGATGCTCTTTAATCACATGGACATGGAGACTTTCTTTCTTGGATGCTCTTTAATCACATGGACATGGAGACTTTCTTGAATTATTTTTGTCCATGGAAAATTCCACTATCTTGAATTCTTTTTGTCCATGGAAAATTCCACTATTGTATTAAATACAATATTTCTTGAAATCTAAAGACACCAAAATAAACACAAAAATATGCCTTTCCAAGCATTGTTAAATACAAAAGTGCTACGAGACTAATCGCGAAATAAGTTGGCAAACCGAGTAGTTTTAGAGAAATAAACGCGTCAAACAACTCCGAAAATGAGCATATGAATGACAATATTAAGCGTTTATCAAGCATCATCAAGAGATATCAGAGGATTACGATGGAGAAGAGTGGCCTTGACTGATTCAAAACGATTATGAAAGCCCATATGGAGAGTGATCACATGTTGATGATCCCCGATATGTTTCAAATTTACCAGCATCACTAGGACAAGTCCAAGCAGGTTCAGAAAAAGCCAATTGATCATATATAACCTGGAGTTCTGATAAGTAATCATCAATAGATTAATCTAATTGCAGAGTCTTGACATGCAATAAGGTGAGAAGTTGATATTGATAAGCCAGATCCTTTGCAATATATCGAGATTTGAGAAAATCCCATACTTCTTTAGTAGTTCTAAAACGCCCACACTGTTGATTTATGCGGTTTATAGAGGTATTTCGAATCCATGTGATTATACCACCATTTTTTCCATCCCAATCCTCTTTGAGCTCATCAAACTTTTCTTGGGCTTCTCCTTCCTTACGAACAGGAGCAATAACCTCTCCAATGATAATTCGCCACACAAGTCGGGCTTTAAGAAAATCAATCATAGCCTGAGCCCAATGCATATAATTGGGTCCATTAAGAGTGATATAAATAGAACGGAAAATTTCATTTGTTACCTCCATTAAAAAACAGCGGGACGAGAGCACAGACACGCGTCAGGAGAGTGGCAAAAGATGGGTGCTTGGGCAAGGGTCAGCAGGCGCATTGAAAAATCGTGGCGGATAGAGGACACACTTAGTGCGCGTGGAGGTTTTTTTTTAATGGGTTTGGAATTGGGAAATGGGTGAGATTTGTGAGGTTTGGTCAGTGGTATGATTTGGTTGGAGGGGTATGGTAGTGGGTTATAGCAGTAAGGTGATCGTAGGTATAGGTAATGGTGTATGGTTTGGTTATTTTGTTGATGGCATTGGGTATAGAAATGGTTTAAGGTGACCATGGGTATAGGTATGTATAGGTAATGGTGTATGGGTTGTGGGATATGGCAGTGGGTATTAGGCTATTTGGTTATTTTAAGATGACAATGGTGTAGGATATGGCAGTGGGTACTTGGCTGTGGTTGGTTATTTGAGTGGGGTGGTGATATATATATATATATATGTAAGGTGAGATGTGCTTAGAGGATGATGACGAGAGGCAGTGGGCTATGTAAGTTTGGTTAGGATTTCGAGGTAACGAATATAGAAGCAGCCGGTAGAAAACGAGAATGAAAAAAAAATTAAGCTTGAGAATTAATTCCCTCTGATATCATGTTAAGAAATAGAAAAGAGAGAGAACTTTAGAGATGGAGAAACTTATATTTTATTGAATTGAGTAAAATGATACATGAGCTCTCTATTTATAGGAGAGTTTGAGTTAGGGTTTACATGAGGATAAATGAGAAATAACTAAAGACAAATACAATATATAAACCTAAACTAATAAATAAATACAATGAGGATAAATACAATATATATTGATGATCAATACAAAATATTCTAACATCTCTAACCAAATGAGCCATTAAATTATTAAGTGTATATATATTATAAAACGATCCCCTTCACTTATTTATACTTGTGGAACTAACAAACAACCCACTATGAGTGGATGTCTAGAATGCTACCGTGTGTCTAGAATCTCCTCAAAAGCTACCGAATTGTTGTATACATGTGCTAGCTAGGCTCGAAAAGGCCTTTGCATTATTGAATGTTCTATTAATTTGCATCAAACAACTTGGAATATTGGATTAATATGTTGACACCTGAGTATTGGATTAATATGGCGTATTATTGCTCCATTGCATCAAACAACCCAAGAATATTGATATTGGATTAATTATATGGCGATTAATATAGTGTAAATTGCTCAGAGGCAATACAACTACCGATTTTTTTATAGTAACAAAATAATATATAAATTTTTGGTAAAAATAGAGCTTTCAACAAAGTTTTGAAATCTTTGGTAACAATAATTTACACAATCTACAATAAGAAAGTGTTGTAAATCTAGATGAAATGAGTAATATTCCTTCTCGCGAATCTAGTTTATATTCTAGCTGTAGACATTTCAAAACTCTCAACCCCATTATAAATGTCTTATCTTAAATATGCAGGATTATAAAATTTTGTTATCTAATATTCTATTTAGTTTTTACCTTTAAATTTATAATTTTAAATTAGAGCAATATAATAAAATAACGTTTAAAATTTGAATTTTAATGAGGGGTTATAGTATTATTTTCCCCACATATTTTAGTTTCTTCCAAAATCTTAATAAATTCAACACTTGTCTTACCATTAAAGAAAAAGAACTCTTTATCTCATAAAATGTTTTTTCATGACTTTAATTTGTAGTAAATAAACATTACATTTATGTGATGTAGCAATAATAACAAATGCGTGATTAGTCAAATTTTATTTTTCACAATAAACATTTATGTTTGGCCTACGGAATCAGTAACAAAGATATATAAATGAATATACATCATTCAAAAGAGAAAGCCCACATTGGCGCACAATTTTTTTTCTTTTCCTAATTATATTTGTAATATTTGGAAGCCATAGCTCATAACTGTTCACCGAATTGATCAAAGAGATTGCTATGGAAATTTAAGGGTTTCTAGTTACATGTTTAAGTAGAGAATCATTAATATCATGTTATTAATTAGTCTTAAATGGAAAATGTTAAAAGATTAAGAGGCAAATAAAACAATCGAATGCCTATCGAATAACTGAATCTGTTGTCTCAATTGTGATCGATCAATATACATGGAGAGAATACATAAAAAAATATATGGTTATATACATTTCCTTACTATTTTATAGTGAATAAACATAAAAATTGTGTTGCCTAGCGGGCATTAAGATTCATAAATAAATAATTACAATTTCTTGCTCAAAAGTGTTTCCTTTATGATTATCGATTTAGGCGTTGTTTAGTGTGACGGAAAAAAGTACCAGATATGATATAAACACCGGAATTTGTGATTATTTAGTCTGGTGTTTTGAGGGGACAAAGTCATCAAGTCAAGTTAATTTATTTAATTATTTTTTTCTTATTCAGAGTTGTTACAAACATAGGATATAAATATTTAGTCCTATCCAACCTCATAACCCGACCTAACATGCCAAACATAGCCTTAAATGTCCATATTTATTTTCCGTTCAAATCTTATAGGAGGGCCCTGATATGTATCATATATAATAAAATGATGGGGCAACATATTTATTTAATTATCTATGTTTTATTTTATTAATGCCAGGTCAATTCCCACAAAAAGATTAAGAAAAAAAATATATATGAAATAAAAATATTACTATTAGTTACTTTAAAATGGGATAACTTACACTTAGAAATCAATTTTAAGATGCATTTACTACCCTCTTAAAAATTGCGACTACTCAAATTTTTTTTGGGTAAAACTAATTATACTCCACATAAACTTTATACCTCTAACGAAAATTCTATTAAATAGAAGTAACATCAACCGTTTAGCCATCAGATCTTAGGTTTACCTCGAGTTAGATCACACTAATGGATAATTACTTATATATCTATACTATCTTCTATACTATAATAATAAAATGGAGGAAGTACCTTCATTAATGACAATATTTATTATCTATTGTATACTTACTACTACTCCATTAATAACATCATTTATTATTATAATATTAAAATAAAGAAATTGTAATAATTATAGTAATAAATGTTTTTTATTGTCAAGCCTTTATATACTTCTTTTTAACTCTTTCATTTTCATATTTACATCTATACTTAATATATATATATATATATATTAGTATCATGAAAGAAGGAACAAGAAGTTGCCCTATTTATTGGACTCTGTAATGTTTATTTTTTATTTTTATTTTATTTTTTCAAATAATTTTTTTAAGCACAGACTACATCATTTTTTTTAACAAAAATGTATCAGTTGATAAGAGTCATTTTGGGTATTCAATGTTTTTATTATTTAGATTAATTAATTGTGTGTTTCATTGTATAATTAGGGCTATTTTACATGGCTTTGTATTAATATTATATTATTTAATATGTGTTTTCTGTTATTAATTTTTTTAATAACAATTTGAATATCGTCCCGTGCATTGCACGGGTTTGTAACTAGTTATAATAGTAATATAGAGGAAGTTCTTCTATTAGTTCTCCATTAATAACTTATTTACAAAATAATAATAATAATAATAATAATAATAATAATAATAATAATAATAATAATAATAATAATAATAATAATAATAATAATAATAATAATAATAATAATAATATCCCGATAATCTTTTTCCACATCTCACATCAACTCTCATTTTTAGTCATAGATGAAAATGCATATTCTACCATACATGTATTTGTTTTAATTGTTCATAATAAACATATCCCATTAATTTTTTTCCCACATCCCATCAACTCTCATTTTTATGCGTAGATGAAAGTATTTAACTATATGATATGTGTATCTGTAATAATTATTCATATTAAACATATAGTAATTACAAACGATTCCATTTGTAATTTCAATTCATCCTTTAGTTACAAGTTTAATCCTATGATCCCTATTTAATCTTTAATCCCTCATTTTTTTTAACCATGCCTTCACCTCTCTCCCCTCTACAATTAAGCACATCCCTTTGTCTTTATCTATAGATGCACAAAAGCAACAATAAAATTTTACAGTGCAAATATATTCTTTGAGGAAGGCATTTGAAAATTGTTTTTATTTAATAGAGAGTTGAATATAATTCTAATGGCACAAATTAGTGGTTATTCACCTAAATATCATTCATTTATTTCAAGTTTTTAATATATAAGTGACTAAATTTCTGTGTGATCTTTTTTATTGTACATGAATTCATGTTTTCCATTCTTTTCTCATGAACATCTATCTTTATGGTGTATCAAGGCAAAGATAAGGAAGGAACACAAACGCCAACTTTTGGATTTCAATTTACCAACTAATGTAATTATTATCTTTTATTTAATGTAAGTTCATTATATAATTAACTTATTTTTGAAAGTTTTGAAAATAATATTTGAGTCCAATACTTTATACAAATTCGAAAGGAAATGTAAAATAATGTAGGAAAAAAAAGATCAATTGTCATCTTTTAAGCCAGTTGGCGGTGAAAGAGGGAGTTGAAAATATTGAGTACTTATTTACTGTGAATGGGATTTTAAATTTGGGGAGGTGGATTTTCAAAATATTTCTTTTACTGTTAGACCAAGAGATAAGAAATGGAAAGTTCGGCACAATTTTTAGAAATCTTAATTTTTTTTGTTCATCGTTTAAGAATATATTCATCGTTTTATTACGTTGATAATTAATATACAAATGATACGTAATTGCGGTCTCAAAGTATGTCAGCAGAATCTATAATTATTAAGAAGCAAGTAGCTCAAAGCTTGCCTTCAAATTATTACTCAAAAATTATTGTAATTGAAAAGTACCTATAACTAAGGAAAAAACATAACATTAATAAGGACAATGTATATATGCTTACCAAAAAATTAAGCAAACCAAAATGTGTATTTGTATATGTAGATAAAATAATTATAAAATGTTTGTGCATCACACGGGTAATAAGTTAGTGGATAATTATTAATCTAATTTATTAAATTAAATAATAGTATTATGGAAGAAGTTCCTCCATTTAATATGTCGTTAATATGTATTAAATATACATATTTCATTAATTGTATATATTTGATTAACATATATATTACATGTGTTTCTCCAAGAAGAATATAATTTCAGTTTGCTAAATTTGCACTACATGATGCACACTATTTACATAATGATGTATTATATGCACTATCATCAATTGTTTCCTTAGATGCTAAGGTTTGTGATGCTTTTTTTTTTAAATACGACCAATCAATATTCTTATATTTCACTGCTATTGCGTTTTTGGTATTATTATTATTATTATTATTATTATTATTATTATTATTATTATTATTATTATTATTATTATTATTATTATTATTATCCACAAAGAAGAATCCAAACAGAAAGTTGATAATAATGTTAGCAAATACAGACAGGCAAAGATGATAACAAAATGTGATATAAAATTTTATACCTAGCTAAAAATTTTAGATTAATTCCTCGATTATATTGGACATTAGAGTTTCTAGATCAACGATTGTATTGGTTATACCAATCTTTGGTCCCACACTTAATTACACACCAAATTGAAAGTTTTAATGTAATTCATTTATCATTGAAGGTGTCATATAATTATCTCTATGCACGCTAAATCTAGCAATCAAAGAATATAAAATATGTTTGCATAAATAATTCATAGTAACAAATGTGTATTTCATTTCTTTCATTCTTTTTTCTTTATTGCATCGTTTGCATTCTTTACCAAGTGTTCACACCGATCAAATTAGACAATTGAAGTGGATTATTATTTTCTATACTATAAATAAATTCTTAAAATGTAAATTGCCCGCATCATCCATAGCACGGGTTAGAATCTAGTAAAAATATTGAATTTTGTACGTTTATATTTATTTGTTATATAATGGTACATTTGGTGTACAATAATTGCATGATAGTTGATTTAGAATTTCAGTTTTTTAACATATCACAAGAATTTATAAAATTTTAAATAATTATGTAATGTTGTAATAAGCAGATATATTGGGTCATACTGTACCAAAAAAATAGACATATTACAAGTTACACAAAATTATGTTATGTTGTAATGCAAATTTACTTCACAATATGCTTTGTTGCATATGTTATGAGATATATTATAACTTTGATAAGATAACAAAAGTTACAAATAGAGTTATCAACACTTTGAATTTTGGATTAAAGCATTTGGAATTTTAAATTTGTAAAAGCAATAGGATGAATGAGGTTATAAAATTTAGTAATATTATATTTATCCTCCACACTCGGTTTAATTTCCTCCTATATTTTAGTAAATTAAATTTTTATCTTATCATTAAAAAAAATAAAATTAACTGTTACTGTATAAAATATTATAGCTAGTTTGAGGTAATACATCTCAAATGTGTTTTAATTTTTCCATACCTTTTGTAGTAAATAAACATCACATTTATGTGATTCGGCAAGCATCTAAGCTGAATGATTAGTCACATTTTCTCTTCCTCACAATTTACATTTAATTTGTGTTTCTCTAAAGGATTATTATGAAAATATGTGCATCAATTAAAAGAGAGATCACACAATAAAATATTTATTTTTTTCTTTCCTAATTTATCTTAATTGCAATATTCGCTAGCCATGGCTCCTGGATCACAGTTCGATCAAAGAGATTGCTACGAAAATCTAAAGGCCCCAGTTAATGGTTTTAAGTAGATCGACAATCACTAATTTTTAAAGCTACGGAAATCATTTATAGTGTTAAATTCCAATTTTCGTGGATAAAATTAAATTTGTATAAATCTACTAATTTTTATCTTCAAAATAAGTTTACTTTGGAATGCAAAATTATAACTGTTTAATCGCAATCATTGACCCAATATCTGGCTATTTTGTATATTTTTTTTGTGATATATACTTTTGTAAATAAAAAACAGAGTTTTCGACACTTTAGTCCCTTGAAGTTTGACCCGATTGTCACTTTAGTCCCTAAACTTCATTTTTCGATTTTTCGCACCCCAATGTTTTCACATCCCGTCAATATAGTCCTTCGCTCCACTTTCCGTCCATCAAGTGGACGGAGCACGTTATGTTAGAAGGGTATTTTAGTCAATCAAATATACTTTTTCCCTCCAAAATTAATGTCTGCTCTGTATATTCCCTCCAAACATTTCTTTCTACAAAAAAACATAGCAAGAGAGAGAGACTATTTACAAAAACAGAGCAAGAGAGAGAGAGAGCAAGAGATCAACAAGAGAGAGACGGATCAACAAGAGAGACATAAATGTATTGCTATTGCCGTATACCAACTATCGTGAGGACATCATGGACAGACAACAACCCAGGAAGGAGATTTCGAGCTTGTGAGGTAAGTTAGTTTCATGTACATTAGTTTTATAAATTTCTTATTTTTATTCGTTTGTTTTGGGTTTGAACCTCATTATTTTAATTAATTACAGCAAGGAGTTTGTGGATACTTTAGTTGGGTTGATCCACCAATGTGTAAGAGATCAAAAGAAATCATACCTGTATTGTTGAGGAAGAAAAACCAGCTCGAAGATGAAGTGATGAAGTACAAAGCAAGGGATAGATTCTTGATTGTTTTACTATTAATCTCATGGTTTTGTATAGCACTGTTGTTCATTTCTTACCCCGAAAATGTTTGAATCAAATGTAATGAACAATTTCACTTTAGTAATGAAAGTTGTTGGCTTTGGTTATATTATTTCTTAGTTCTTTACTACCAATTTGTCTCATATGTAGTACAATATTACAAGACTAAAAACAGAGAAAACAAAAGCTTAAAATTGACCAAATCATTGACATTTTTCATTAATAATTTAGCAAAAAAGGTTCATAATTGACCATAAAGTTTCAAAAGTGATTAAATCACAACAAAAAAAGGTCTATCCTTTAAAAGTGATGAAATCACAATAAAAAAGAAAACAAAGACATCATTCACAAGTGATCGAATCACACCACCAAAAAGGTTTAGAGAAAATAAAGTTCTTTATGTCTTCTTTTGCTTAGTTAAAGTTGCAAGTGAAACAAACCTTTTGCTTCCATGTAGTATTGGTGGTGCCTCCCTTGTGCTTTTGGTCATAGCAGATGGACCAGACATGAATAATGCTGGTTTGATGATATTTACTCCTTGTTGACTCATGAACTGAGGTTCTGTCCTCGTAGCACTGTCACATTGACTGACTTTTCTTTTACCCTACAAGTAAATAAAACACATGAAGTAAATGCACTTACAACTACTTATTCTATCTGAAGTAGATTTGAGTAATTAACATGAAAGCACTTACAGATGCTTTTTTGTTTAACTGTTGTGGTGGTTGACTAGTTGATCCACTAGCTCCAGTCATTTCTCCATCATTTACTGCACTTGGTTCACCATTCTTCTTACATTTCCTTTTATTATGGCCTACATTTCCACACTTGCTGCACCTTAAACTGCCCTGATTCCTCTTGCCCAGCTTCTGAACATTGCCTTCATTTGGTGCCTTTTTCTCATGTGCCCCCTGTTTCCTTTTAGTTTTTTTCCTCCCAGGCAGTTCATGGATAATGGGAGGTAAGACTGGAGTGCACGCACTTTTAGGCCACATACTGCATCCATTCATTGGATGTATAATTGGACTATAGATTTTTTTGTATGTCTCCACCTTATAGCAATCATGTACATAGTCCTCCGGCTCCTCATTTTTGAAGTACATAGCAGAGATCGCATGTGGACAAGGTATTCCACTCAAGTCCCATTTCCCACAACTGCAAGTTTATTTATGAAGGTCCGTGCTATACTGCTCTCCTTGCATACATTTCACTTCAAACTTCTTCTCACCTGCAAAAGTTGCTATACAATTTCCAGCCTCAACCTTGTACTTCTCAATTACTTTCTGAATTTTTGGGCAAATAGGTCCAATCCAATGACTTGATTTCTCTCTGCATTGTTGCATCCTCAACATCATATATACCCTGACACTCTCCAGCAAACCCAAGATTGGTTTTTCCCTTGCATCAAGTATGCATTTATTAAAATTTTCACAAATATTATTTAATAGCATATCACATTTAGGAAATGAACTAAAATATGACCTTGACCAGTGTTGTGGAGGCTTATCCTTGAACCAATCAAATGCTTCTTTGCTAGTGTCATTCATCTTCTTCATTGCAGCCTCGAATTGGGGTTTATTTGATGCACATGCTGCATTCCACAACAGCTCCTTATAGGTTTTAGTCCTATAGCCAGCAGTTTTAAAATTGGCATGCAAGTGCATTACACAAAACCTGAAATGAGGAACCACAATGGTAAATATACATGAAATGAGGAACCATAGTGGTAAATATACATGAAATGAGGAACTAGTTTTAAAATTAGAGATCTACCTGTGATGAACCAAAGGCATGACTTCTTCAAATGCAGGAATTAAGCCTTTCTGCTTATCAGACATGAAGGTCCAACCATGTTGATTAATAACACCCACATCTTCTTTCAATAACTCCAAAAACCATGACCAAGAAGACTTTGTTTCCCCCTCCACTACTGCCACTGCAATGGGGAACATGCAATTATTTGCATCCACACCTATGGCAGCTAACAATATTCCTTTATGATGGCTTTTCAAATGGCATCCATCAACCCCAATAAAGGGCCTACATCCTGCTAGAAATCCTTGCTTACAAGTTGCAAAACACATGTACAATCTCAAAAATCTAGGTTGGGCTTCTGATAGGGATTGTTCATCAACTTTCATCACAATTGTGCTTCCGAGATTGGTTCTTCTAACCTCCTCCATGTACTCCCACAATTTTGCATATTGCTCTGCATATGTCCCTTGAATCCTCCTCATTGCTTTTTTCCTTGTTCTATATGCTTGGGAAACTGACACATTCACCACATGATCTCTCATAACTGTCTCTCTAAAGTATTTCATTGGAATTTTGGGATTTGCTCTAAATGTATCCATATATTGTTCAGAAAGCCATCTTGAGTTCACATGGGTGTTTTTAAATTGTCTATTGCATTTGTGCTCTTCATTTAAAGTTTTGATTTGCATGTTTCCTGACTCACTTATTTTAGAAGCAAAAAGAAGCCATGGACAACCATCCCTACAAACTGCTCTAATCCTACTAGACTAATTCTTCTTGAACTTAATTTCCTTACCATGTTTAATAGAATATACCTTTATAGCCTCCTTCACCTCCTTGTGATCTTTAAAAATCATCCCCAATTTAAAAACTGGATCAGACATCATTTTTGGTATTAAAAACAGGGTAAGTTGGGTTCTCACCACCTTCATCATCTGAATCACACAAACTTCTTAATTCATCACTATTATTCTCACTATTTTCTTCTCTATCCCCCCCAACAGTAGTATATATTCCCTCATCATTTTTTTCCCTCCTAATAGCATCATCAACACTCTCATCATTTTTTTCCCTCCTAATAGCATCATCAACACTCTCATCATTTTCTTCCCTCCTAACAGCATCATCAACACCCTCATCATTTTCTTCCCTCCTAACAGCATCATCAACACCCTCATCATTTTCTTCCCTAACCCCAGATTTCTCTGCATCATGATCAACATTGGCATCAAACAACAAATCATCAATGTCATGATCACTATCAAACTCACTATCGTACATGCTTTCACAACCAGAGGATGATCCACTGTCAGTTTCAATTTCGAACCCCCTATTTTCATTTCCAGTATCAAACCCCCTATTTTCATTTCCAGTTTCACACCCCCTATTTTCATTTCCAGATTCAATAAGCAGATATGAAGTAGATTCCTCTAGGCTACTGCAGATATGCTGTATACATTCCAAGTAGAGGTTTACTTCTTTTTCTTCATTTAAAAGGTGTTTAAGTAAAAGCACTGTCTCATCATTCTCAATCAAGACAAACCTCCCAATATCAGTAATAAAATAGTGATTCAAGGCCCCACAATACCCTAATTCTCCAGCCATACTATTTAACTCTAACAGAGAAATCTTATCAAAGTCACAATAATCAAAAAATGCAACTTTCTCCGAGGTGTATTTTGCAAAAAGAAACCTTTTCATAAACTCACCACCATGGTGCATTTTTATCGTAAAGAAATCTGAGTTTGGACCTATATATATGCAAATAAACATTATATTAGTATGGGACCACACAATACACATGCATTCAAACACAAGAATCCAAAGAAAAAGTCATTCATCTTATAATATATATATATATAATTCTTATCCCAAACCCCATAAAGGTAAAGAAAACATCAATGCACGCAAGAATCCAAAGAAAAAGCATTAATCTTATAATATATAATATATAATATTATTATCCCAAACCCTATAAAGAAGAAAACATCAATACACAACAATTTAAAAAGAAAAATAGTTAACTTATTACCATAAAGTGGAGTTCCATAATCTTCTGCTCCTTCACCCCTCAAAACCCAACTCATTGTCTCAATCAAATGTAGAATCCCACTTTAAATTCTTCAAAAGCTCGAATCTCACTATAGAATCTCGTGCATTTTTTTGCTTTTTGATCGTTGCACTAATTTGGGGATTATTCAGTTCTTTGCAAACATATCCCTAAATTCATTTGATTGACTAAAATACCCTTCTAACATAACGTGCTTCGTCCACTTGATGGACGGAAAGTGGAGCGAAGGACTATATTGACGGGATGTGAAAACATTAGGGTGCGAAAAATCGAAAAATGAAGTTTAGGGACTAAAGTGACAATCGGGTCAAACTTCAAGGGACTAAAGTGTCGAAAACTCTAAAAAACAGCTTCACCTACCTCTAACCATTATTAGTTAGTTTAACTAGAAAGTAATATTGAGGGAGATATGTCTAAAACTATTAGATTTTTTTGAAAAAGTTGCAAAAAGAAAATAGTTAAAATTGGCATAGATCTTCTTGATTAACATATTAATTTAAATTGAAACTTTGTGTTTTTTAGAGTAAATTTCAATCCAGTGAATGCAATTAAATTTTTCTAGGTTTTTTTTAATGATTTTATTTTTTATTTTATTATATATATACAATTACAAAGGGCACATACATTTAAAACATAAAGAAATAATTAACACAGATTTAGAACATAAAAGATGCTGATCGAGGGGGTGTATGAGAAATCTTTGAATTTTCTTTCAACTTTACAAAAATTTTGTAATTTTCCTAAGAAGACACAATGATATGTAATTTTCCATAAATTTACACTTCAAGAATCCTCAATGAAATTGGGAAATTTTTGCTATAGTTTTAAATTATTTGTAATTTAGCATTATATTATTTTATTCTTGGAGCTTGTTTTGATTTACTGCAAATATAACTTGCTATTATATGCCAAAAATCAATTTATAGTAGTTTTTAAATTTTGGATTTGGGATTTTATACTTGGAAGTTTAATAACTTATGACTCGTTTGGTTCGAGCTTTAGGAATGGAATTGGCATTCTATATGCCAGGAAACCTTTATTCTTGGCATCCTTATTACAATCAATTAAATACTCGTTTGGTTGGAGCTTTAGGAATGAAATCGGCAAAAAATATATATTTTTTTCATTTTTTGGAAAAAAAAATATTTTCGTTTTCTAGAAAAAAATATATTTGTTTTCAATTTCTGGGAAAAAAATATATATTTTCATTTTATGGATTTTTTTTTCATTTTTTGGAAAAAATTAATGTTTTCGTTTTCTAGGAAAAAAATATAATTTTTTTCATTTTCTGGGAAAAAAATATTTTCTTTTTTTGGAAAAACTAATATTTTCGTTTTCTGAAAAAAAATATAATTTTTTTCATTTTTTGGGAAAAAATAATATTTTCGTTTTCTAGAAAAAAAAATTTCATTTTCTGGGAATTTTTTTTTTCATTTTCTGGAAAAAAAAAAAAGAAGGATTCCCGTGGAATCCTAACCTTTCCTCCCAAATTTGGAGGGAATAAAAATGAATGAAATGGAGGAATCTAGCTTTCCTATGAAAGCTCCTTTCCTTTCAAAAACTCCAATCAAACACCGGAATCCTATCTGAAATGGAATCTAGGATTCCAGGAATCATCAAAAACTCGAACCAAACGGACCCTGATTTTTTTTGTTTTTCATTTCTGGATATTTCATTCATCGGTTTTTTAAATTTTGAATTTGAGATTTCTCAAATTTTGAATATGGAATTTCATAGTTTGTAAAGATTAAAAACGTGAGGGATAAAAAAAATGTTTTTTTTTGTAAGTTTTAAATACTTCACTCATCTTATCTTGGCTGACACCATAACTATAAAAAAAAAATTGTTTCAACATGACAGACCCTTAGTAAGTGTATATATATAACACAGTGAATATTTTTTTAGTTTCATAAATCACAGAATCCTTATTATATTCCCATACCCAGACAACAAACATTGTAGTTAATTACTTAGATACTTAGATAGGAAGAAAACAAAAACAATATTAAACTGTATTAAACATTGTAGTTTATTACTTCAATAAAAAGAAACTAACTAATTAATCGGAACGAGTTACTTTGATAAAAAAGAAACTAACTACAACCTAACGTAATTCAGCCTTTTATGACTAATACAAAAACTAAACTACAAACATTAGGGAAGATTTAAATCAACATCATTACAAGTTTTAGTTTACTCGAACATCTTAATAGATTTACTCTTTCTTTTTCATTAAAAGAAAATTTGATCTCATCTTATAACGTTTTACATATATAATCATTAGATTAGAGAATATATATAATAAAAATATAAAATGTACATTTCTCTACTTTTTTTAAAGAGAAGAAACGTTCTATTTGTGTGATCTAGCAAGCATTTTAGAAGCACAAATCATTATAATTTCTTGCTCACAATTTTACAACCATGTTTAGTTAGAGAATCTCTAATTATAAAGAATTGAAGTGCCACATAAAATACTTAATTGATGAGTTCCCCATTGCAAGGATAATGGCCATAAAGACGGCGTGACAAATGTACAAAAAGATCATGTAATGTGAGAATATATAAGAAGGTCTTTTGTCTAAATGCAGCATCATCTTTAATTTTTTCCCAAAGTTCACTTTTTAAACTTACAAAAAAAAATTATCTATTATTTTATTATTCCAATTTCAATAAAATTTATATTGTAACAAAAAATTATTCATCAAAATTTATCAAAACAGATTCATATTTCTTAAAAATATTATCAAAATAGAAACAAAGCGACGATTATTTTTTCTCTTTCCTAAGGTTTGGTGTAATATTTTCTAAATATAATTGTTTGAAGCAAGTTCCTCATTATAAAATAATAGAGCGAGTCACTCGACATTCACACTATATGACATCATTAATAGTTTTTAAATTTTACATAAAATTAAAAGAAATTTAAATTTATTCATCGAGAGCCCAATTTAAATGCAAAATTGTAATGATTTTAAGGTAAAATTGAAATGATTTATAGTTAATCATATAATATGCACACAATTTCTCTCTTATATAACTATATATGAGTAGAATTAAACAATTACATTGAAAAGTTCACCTTTCAAAAATTTTAAATTTAATAAGTAAAGTACCTTGTTCTCCACAGTTCATCTTCCAAAAAAATTTAATCTATTACATGGAGTCAGACATAGAATTTTGTTGCCATAGCTACATAATTCGCTGACCAAAGAGATAAATAAGCAAGCTTTGCTTCGCGTCACCCTCATGAGAGTCTTCCAACCGAGCCGAGCCGAGCCGAGAGAGCAGCTTTAGCTTCCTTCTGCGTCACCAACCACACGAACATGAACCTTCACGAACAATACCAACAACCACCCATATAAGAGGTGAACATATCACCAACCACCCACGTAAGAGGTGGACATATCATCAACCACCACCCACAAAGGGTGGACAAACCACTTTTTTTATTAAGTTCGAATACCACGTCCATGGGTTTCGAACCTGTGACATTTCCAATACAAGATCAGAGAAGATACCACTAGACTACAAGGCTATTGGCAATAAATGGAATAGTTGTCCTGTCATTAAAAAGAAATTAGTTATAATCAATGGGGTATTGTGTATAAAATCAACATTTCCACAACCTTTTATAGCAAATAAACATTACAATTATGCGATCTCAAAAACATTTGATACGCATGATTAATCATATATAGTTCTTACTCACAATTTAATTTTTTATTTGCTTATGGAATAAACTAAGAAAGATGAATAAATATCATCCAAAAGAGAAATGGAATACCATAAAATAGTTTTTTTTTCTTTTTCTAATTTGATTTATAATATTTGGATAAAATATGATGTTGACTAACGTAAAAATATCAAATTTGTGTTGTCTAGCAGGCATTAAGACGCATGAATAATTAATTACAATTTCTTGCTCAAAAGTGTTTCATTTATGACAATTTCTTTATAATGTTTTCTTAGTTTTTAGTTACTTTGTTATTGTTTATTTATTTTTTGTTCAACCTGTTTTTGGGTGTGAGATAGGTTGGCTTGCACGCATGGGACTAAGTTTCCAAACAGTGTAGTCAAAAGTCATATTATTCATGTCGGAACTACATGGTTCACAAGAAATTGTTTGTAGCATAAACCCACAATCCAGAAATCGAATAATTTTGTGAAAAACATAATTTACCTGCTAAAACGCTACTACACTAGTACTACATAAAATAAATTAAAGCAACAAAATAATTCTCCAAATTAATTGTACGCTGGCTAAAATCGGAATATTAATACGAATAACATATGTCATAAGAAAAATAATTTGTTTATATCTAATTGCCTTTTGTGTTATCACTAATTTATAAACGGTGTGGGCTTAAGTAGAGAGAGTGAAGATTTTGTACTGATCGAAGAACAAAAGGCTTGCAGAAAATAAATCAATATTCTCTTATAAATATAGGATATTAGAAAAAGTGAATAAATTAAGAGTCCAATATATATATATATATATATATTAAACAATCATATGATAAATACTAGATGTGAAGAATAATTGAATGGGTGCTCGTAAAAGCACCCTTAATAATTAATATTGACACCCATTATTTAAGCACCCATATCTAAATTTTAAAATTAGAAGATCACCCTAAATTGTTAAAGCACCGTAATAAAAATATGTCTACAAAAAAAAATATACATGTTGCGACAATTCTCTTCATCACAAAAAAATAGTGTCTTGGGTACAAAATTATTTCATATGTAGAAGTGGACATTTTTTAAGAATTTATATTAGTAGTTTTCACTTTATCTATTATAAAAGGTAAAGTTAAATCGGCATTAATAGTTCGTGTTTTATTCTGTCATATGATTTTCATGTCTTGAATTAGAATGGGACAAGTCCTTATTACAATAAGTTGATTTTTTTTATAAAATCCATATTCATAAATTAAATAAGTGATATGAAAAAGAATAATCATGAAAATTAAATCATTATTAATCCTGCTGTGCTTTTGTATTGTAAGTTATGTTTTTCTTTTCTTTTTTTTCTTTTTCTTTTTTTCATTTTTCTTTCTAGTTTTTCTTTTGGGTTCATAGCATTCCTTTGGGAGTGCATTCTGAACCTTTACTTGGGGTATTTATTTTTATAGGTGTTTGTCCTATGAATTTTATTTATTTATGTACATATGTCCAATCATTAGACAATTATATGTGAAAAAAAATGTTTATTAAAGCATCAACAGTTTAGGATATGAATTTTTATTTTACTTATATTTTAATGGTTTTATTAGTTTATAATTGTTTAGAGGAGATATGAATGACATATGCAATTTGAAATTACTAGAAGATTTTATAGGAGTAATTCCCTATTTAATTTAGACCATAAAATTGGCTTCATGAACCTGAAAGAGAAGTAGACAATGAACAATGGTCTGAAGAAGTTGCCAACGGTGAACAAGGAGACCATTTGAGTTTAAAGTATATGGGTGCCTTCAAAATAGATGATCTAACTATTGTGGATACATTTTTTTTAAACAAGATTGTTAAAATTAGTTTTTTAGGGTGTTTTTATCAGCATCCTAATTGAATAACACAAAACCCACAAAAAAATATAAGGTTTTATTTTATTCAAGAAATATAGGATATTAGAAAGTAGAATTGTGGATTAAGTGGCTAAGGCTTTAAAGCCATTCATATATTTAAAATATAAAATGTATTTTATATATGATTTTTAATTTCTTAGACAATTTTAATTATTATCATAAGATAAATTTATTAATAGATCAACAAAGTATAATATTAGTTATAACTACCTAATACATTGACAAATAAATATAAAATATGCAATTCCTGACATACATGTGAATATTAAGGCCGTAATTAAAAGATTGTAATTGCATATAGGGCTTTTATTTTGGTATTTTCGTTCCCTCTCTTATTCTGTATACATATGATATCAACCCTCTTTAAAATGATACACTGAACGAGTATAATTTGGGAGCCGAATTTTAAATTACCAAAAATTTGGTTCGGAATCGGTTTGTGCTTTGGTAAAACCGAAATTGTAAAATCAAATAATTACCTATCTAAAATCATACAATAACTCCCGATCGTATGATTGTAGATCCAAAATCAAACATATAAACAAATAAAATAATTAAGTTCCAAACACATAAATGACATAATTATAAATTCTGATATATATTCAAATTTTATAAACAAAAACAACTAAATCACTGATTAAATGAGGTATCTACACAAATAATAGAAAAAATGAAGAAGATTAAAAGAATTCTTGGCAAAAATTGGATTTGAATCGAGTGAATTTTTTTTTTTTTTTTGGAGGGTCAGGTTTTGTTAGGGCTACGACGATGTTGAGCGACGAGTGAGGAGCAAGGTTGAGGTGGACGGATTTTTCGAAGGGAGATGCGGAGGCCACTCGTGTTTTTTTTTTGAGAGAAAGAGAGCTGTCAGACTCTCTCAAACTCAAAATTTAGGGTTGAGTCAACTAAAGGGTTGTGTATTCAATTCAGATTTTAAAAAATTTTATTTATTTAGTTTTTTTCTCTCAAATTTTAAAAACTCAACTCAAAATCAACTCTACTTTCACACTTTTCAAAATTTATTTCACTTTATTTTCTCTCTCTAAAAAAACTTTTAAAACACTATAACTTTAAATTCAAAAATCAAAATTAAATAAAAAATATATATTTAAAACATACTCGTCGAGATCTATAAAATAAGATCCATTGTGGCTAATTTTTGAAATTTTTTTATGAAAATTTTAGTTGGTTGAAAAAAACTCAAACAAAAATTAAATTCACTTTTCAACATACTTCTAAATTCTACCAAACACCATATTTTAAAAACTCAACTTAAAAATTCAACTCAAAACATCCACCAAACAAACCCTAACCCTAAGTATTTTGAGAGAAATAGAGCTTTCAGACTCTCTCAAACTCAAAATTTAGGGCTGAGTGAACTAAGTATGAGATTAGATATAAATTTGTAATATATTATTTAAAAAAAAACAAAAATTAGTTCGGTTAGGTAAAACCGAACGTTACAAAATTGGAACCATAAACTTTCGCTTACCAGTCTTAACCGGTTTGATTTTTTTTTCTATTCGGTTCGGGTTTTCTAATTCAATTTTTTATATAAAATACCAGCCCTAAGTCATATCTTATCATCTAGAAGGAGACTGGCTTCATAGTCTAATGATTGTATATTCATATTGGTTGCAAACAAACTTATCAACAGAATTGAGAGAATGTCATCCTCCCTCTTTTCAAAATACTAAAACGCTTTTTCAGTTTTTAATTTCCTCCAAAATCTTAATTATTATAATAAAAAAGTTTAACAACAGATCGAAACAATACAATGTTAGTTATAACTAATAAATCATGCGTCTCTGCACCATTGCTTTTATAGTAAACTAGCATTACAATTATGTGATGTTGCAGCTATATTTTATTATTTTTGGTCTACATGTTACAGCTATTTAATTCGCATGATACATAATTACAATTTACTTTTCTTTTTTTTTTGTTTTTTGACTTGTAATTATAATATTTGCTACCCACATTGCCTCTTCCGGTTGGTTTACATTTGCTGTTCACTTATGTACTTTATATTATAATTTATTATAATTATAATAACATACTAACTTAGTAAGCTAGTGTTCTGGTTTTTACTTTAAGCTCAAAATCACATGTTCATTTTATTATATTTTTTACAAAATATCTTTTATTAAAAAATAATTAGTGATCACATCTATGTAATAATACATCAAATCATCTCACATACGCGAGACGAGATATAAGAGTCATAATGTATAGCAGGTATTGCTCACCCCGTGGGTTTACTGGTTGGATTGTTGCATAGGGCCCAATGCATGTTAAAAAAAGCCCAGCCATATTAATTGAGTGCCATTTGCAGTTTACAAAATATTTGATAATACTTCACTTTTTACTCGCCTAATGATAAGAGAATTAGTGCATGTTATTCGTCCGATAACAAGCGAGTAAAAATTTCAATACCTTCTCGCTTGTCATCGAGAGGGTAACATATAATTACATGTTATCAGGCAAATGAAATATGGAGTAAAACCAAGTATCCGATGATGTACAAATAAAAGCCACCTTAATTTAGGGGTCCAGCATTGAAGGTTTGCAGTGTGTTTTTTAAAAACAAAGGGCCTTAAATACAAATAAATGATCTTTTAAACTTGAGGACCCATGTTAATTTCTTTCTCTCTTTTAATTTTTTCTCATCAAAATTTCCGCACAAAGTCTTTCAAACCATCGGAGGGGGGCCTGATATGAATGATAATGAAATGGCGGGGCAACATATTTATTTTATTGTCTGTGTTTTCTTTTATTTTATTAGTGCCACGTTGATTGGCCTAAAAAAATTTAAACAAAAAAAAATGAAATAAAAATATTACTACCTAGAACTTTAAAATGGGAGAAATCCCTTTTGTGATGCATTTATAACCCTCTTAAAAATTGCCAATACTCGAAAAAATATTTTGGGTAAAACTAATTATACTCTACATAAACTTTATACCACTTGCGAAAATTCTATTAAATAGAAGTAATATCAACTGTTTAGCGTTCAGATTTTAGGTTTACCTCGAGTTAGATCAACTAATGGATAATTACTAATCTAATAAAAATATTGAATTTCGTATGTTTATATTTATATATTACATAATGATACATTGGTGTACAATAATTGCATGATAATTGATTTAGAATTTCAATTTCTTAACATATCACTAGAACTCATAAAATTTTAAGTAAATACGTAATGTTGTAATACACAGATATATTGGCTAACATTGTACCCAAAAAAAATAGATATATTTTGAGTGACACAAAATTATGTTATGTAGGTAATGCAAATGTACCTTACAATATAACTTGCAGCATACGTGATGAAATATATTATGACTTTGATATGTGAAGAGATATATTATGACTTTGATGAGACAACAAAAGTCACAAATAGGGTTTTTTGAACTACTCCCTATTAATAATGCATAATTGGAGCCCAAATTTAAATAATCCTTTTACTTAACCCCTTAATTTTAGATGGGCCTTGTAACGACCCTAATGTTGTCAGCAAGTTGTTGTATGCGCCTAGATTGGCTGCAATAGGTACTGGCAGGCTATTTACTATGGGTGTTCATCCCACATCACCCGAGTGAGGTGAATTGATGCACTATATATGAGTGATCACTAGTCCTTCTTAGTAAGAAGCCTTTGGGGAGAAAAGCAAAATCGTGTAGGCTTAGGACCAAAGTTGACAATATCTTACTAGGCCGGACTGGGAAATAATAGATCCTAGTGAAAGTAAACGTCCTAATGAAAATGGTTTATCCCGTAGTCCTAGTGAATGCAAACCCTGATAACCCATTTTGGAGGAACCTTAGATACTCGAAATCATATATCTGAATTTTGAAGCAAATCGTTGAAATCGAAGACCATGGGTGGTGGTGAAGCATCATTTGAGGAGGTATGTGCCATGATATAAACATAATAAGCCTCGAATCAACTGCATATACTGTATTTGGGAATTATGCACTCGCAGAGATGGCAATAGCGGATGAAAAGGGTAACTCTAATTTTATCATTAATAGTAAAGGGTAACACTACCTTAAACTTGCCTCTTGATGAACTGCTCCCCCTTCCACTGCCTTTTTTGTTCCATTCCATTGCCTCTTGGTGCTTAAGTTCCCCTTCCTCTCGTTGGACGTGATGAAGTGATTCCATTTTTAGGAGCACCTTTACATGTCCTTGTATTGTGGCCTGACAACCCATAATTATTGCACTTTCTTTGCTTTTGTCCGAACTCAGCCTCATTAAAGTCTTTTTTTCTTAGTCTTTGTTTGTCTTCCATGGTGGCATGTATTGGTGGGTGGTAGCATAATGATGGTAGGTTGTGTGCAAAACACAAACACTACAACAAAAATAAGTCAATTACTTGCAAACACAAGTTAAGACACAAAACAAGACATAATACAATTACCTCTGGCCATGTCTTATAATTTAGAAATGGATAAATAACCTTTTCATGTGTTTTTGCATATGTCTTCACAAGGTGGCACTTAGAAGCTGAAAAAAGTGAAAAACTAATAAAGTTCATCCCTAATTGCAAGAACAAACTGAAACATAAAACATGACATATTGGACTAGTTTCACTCATTCTACCCAGTTAGCCTTTTCCGATTGATGACATATACTGCATAAATGAATGGAATCACTATCTACCTAGGAGTTGGAAATTCGTGTCCAACCACCCTATTGATCAAATTCTTAGAGAGCCATCTAATAGGGTTATGACTAGATCATTTTTAAGAAATGTATGCAATAATGTGGCATTTGTTTCTCAATATGAGCCCAAAAACATAAATGAAGCCGAACAAGATGAATCTTGGATGATGGCTATGCAAAAAGAGTTCAATCAATTTGAGAGAAACAAAGTGTGGACACTTGTTTCCAAACCTAATGATCACACCATTATAGGTACTAAATGGGTCTTTCGTAACAAAAAGGATGAAAGTGGCATAATTGTTATAAATAAAACTAGACTTGTTGCCCAAGGATACAATCAAGAGGAGGGCATTGACTATGAGCAAACATATGCACCCGTTGCATGTCTAGAAGCAATTCGCATGCTGCTTGCTTATTCGTGTTTTTAAAACTTTAAATTGTATTAAATGGATGTGAAAAATGCTTTCTTGAATGGTTTTATTGAAGAGGAAGTTTATGTAAAACAACCTCCTAGTTTTGAAAATCATGTTTATCTGGAGTATGTGTTTAAATTATATAAGGCATTGTATGGCTTAAAGCAAGCACCTAGAGCATGGTATGATAGATTAAGTTCATTTTTGATTAATAATGATTTTATTAGAGGTAAAATTGACACTACTTTATTTATCAAAAATCATGATAATGATATGCTACTTATACAAATCTATGTTGATGACATTATCTTCGGTTCTACTAACGAGAGTCTTTGCAAGGAATTTTCCACATGTATGCAAAAAGAATTTCGAAATGAGCATTATGGGAGAGATAAATTACTTTCTTGGATTACAAGTGAAGCAATACAAAGAAGGCATTTTCATCAATTAAGAGAAGTACGTGAAGGAACTCTTGAAGAAGTTCGACATGGAAGGCGCAAAATCCATGAGCACTCCTATGAGTTCAACTTTGAAGCTCGACAAAGACGAGATAGGTAAAAGTGTGGACATCAAGAAATATCGAGGTATGATAGGAAGTTTATTGTATTTGACGGCCTCTAGGCCTGATATTATGTTTAGTGTATATCTTTGTGCACGATTCCAAGCGGATCCTAAAGAATCACACTTTCTTGCCGTTAAACGGATATTTCGTTATCTTTTCAATACTAGTTCCTTGGGTTTGTGGTACCCAAGAGAGAACACGTTTGACCTAATAAGTTATTTCGATGCGAATTTTGCCGGTTGCAAAATCGATAGGAAAAGCACTAGTGGCACTTGTCATTTTCTAGGACACGCACTAGTATCTTGGTCAAGCAAGAAACAAAATTCAGTGGCCCTCTCAATGGCCGAAGCCGAATATGTGGCAGCCGAAAGTTGTTGTGCACAAACTTTGTACATTAAACAACAACTAAAAGACTTTGGAATTAGTCTTAGCCACATTCCTATTAAATGTGATAACACAAGTGCTATTAGCTTGACCAAGAATCCCATACAACATTCACGTACTAAGCACATTGAGATAAGATATCATTTTATTCGTGATCATGTGCAAAAAGGTGATGTTAATATTGAATTCATTGGCACCGAATCGCAATTTGCGGACATTTTCACAAAACCACTTCCCGAAGATTGCTTTTGTACTATTCGACGTGAACTTAGTATGACTAGAGCATGTGATATATAGTTGACCAAAATATTCATGTATATTGATCAATTATGCTTGTTTCTAAAGCTTACAAAACTATGTCTTTAATTGATTAATTTTTGCTTAATAAGTATCCTAGTATCTTGCACTTCATTTACATGTCATATTGTGTACTAATATCTTTCTTGTAGTATATATTTCGCTCATAATTGCAAATTCTAGTTCCATATGGCCTAAAGAACAAAAATGAGCAAATCTGAGCAAAACTGGAAGATCAGTCGACTAAGGGACAATGGTCAGTCGACTAAGCCTTCATCAGTCGACTGAAGGGCCTTCATCAGTCGACTGATGCTTGGCTGAGAGCAGTTCACTTAACCCTTATTTTTCCCCTGTTTTTCCTCATTCCCTTCTCTATCTATTTTGAGCTCTCCTTCTCCAAAAACATTATAAACCTTCACAAATCAATCTAGACCTCTAAACTCTTCACCAAAACACCTTTTAAACTAAAAAGCTTCATCATCCTACACCTAATCAGCCACAAATCACACCTATTTCACCCCAAATCACTCAAACCAATCGCATTCTCTCTCTAACCCTAGCCCTAGCCTCCATTGTTGATCTTTCACCCAAAACTCTTTCTTACACCAAATTTCTTTACCAATTCATTTCACTTCATCCATATTACCAATCTCTTACCTTTTTCCTCCATCCAAAACAAATTTTTACCCCAAAAATTTCAATTTTTTCCTCAAACCCTAACTTTTCAAAACCTATATCCTTCACTCCATCTCTCTAGATATGTCTCAAGGACCTCGCTTACGTCGCCCTCGCAAAACTTTACCACAAGTAGGTACATCATCGACCATTCTGGCACAAGCTCCATTACCACCATTGTTCATCTCCGATGAAGTCTAAGCAAACTTCAACTCCGACTATGCAATTCGCACTATTGTTGAAGGTAAACAATTCAACATTGAATTATTCTCTTCATATGGACTTAATATTACTGCTCTTTTTCGTAGACAAAGCATCATAAATTTCTTAATTATCCATGAGAATGTCTATCCCCGTTTAGTTAGATTATTCTATGCTAACCTTCACCACCCCATACTTGATTCCGGTCGTCCCAACAACCTTCGTCTTAACACTCTCGTAAATGGACAGATTGATTAGTTTCACAAAAGCGAATCTTAGTGGAATTTTTGATTTTTCAACCGATAATGTGACGGACGTACTGTCAAATTTTGGTAATCTTCTTGGGTTCGAGAAATTCGCAGTTTTATCTACCATTCTTAAAAGACGCTTTAGGCACCACAACAGTGGTGCGGGACTCGAAATCAAGGCTTCTATGCTTACCTTGCAAAACTGACTCATCCACTCTATACTCGGGTATTCCATTGTTCCAAGACGAGGTAGTCAGGCTTCGGTAAATGCATTGGACACTTTTTTGGTATGGGCAATTTTAATGGGACACAAACTTGACTATGCTAATCTCATGTTCCATCATCTTCTTGAAATCACCAACCGCAAGAAACAAGATTTGGTATATGTTGTGGCACTCACACGACTATTTCAATTCTATGACATTCACCTTGAGGATGAGACTTAAATCATTATTCCTACGTCCGATGAAACTTATAGTGCCAAAACTATTCGTCAAATGGGATATCATATAAAAAACGGGGAATGGGTTTCGAATGATCATCTTAATGTTAATGAGGACGATGATAGTGATGATAATGTGGATTTGGCTCAAACTGAGCCCATGGAACAAGACATACCTCCTCAAGGAACTTCCTCACAAGCTCTTACTAGTTCCTACCAAGCTCCTCACTCGCCTAATCTATATGAATCCATTTTGCAAGCCATCCAAAATCTCTCCGTGACCATGGACAATCGATTCAACCGTATTGAGGAACGGCAAAGAGCACACAAAACCGCATTCCTCCACTACCACCCCGACTATGTCTTTCTACCATGGAATCCGTGGCATAGCAATCAAGGATAGGGTCAATGGCCACAAGAAGATCCGGACGTGTGATCTCTCTCTCCTTCTTTTTGATTGTGAGAAAGGGGGAGAAATAAATAAGTGTTTGGTACACATTTTGCCTATTATGCTTTTTTATGAACTTCTATCAACTTAAGTCTTATATTTTTATTATTGGTTTTTTATTTTTAGTTGAACATTAGTTAAAGTTTGAAGTTTTAATTATGATCTTGCTATGGTTTGAAGTCTTGTCTATGCATGCTTGTTATATTTTATATTATGCATAATTTGAGGGGGAGTTTTCCCTTTAGAAAACTCAACTTATGATCTTAATCGCAAATATACATTAATTTATCGTCATCATCAAAAAGGGAGAGATTATTGACCTCGAAATCACTAATCTTGTTTTGATAATAACAATAACGTTAATTATGTGTAATTTAACTAAGTTGATGTTTTAAGTTATAGCCACAATGAATTGATCACACGTGGAGCCAAGTTTATTCACCTACGAAGATTTGCACTATCAATGTCTCACACCTCACACAACTACTATGATCAATGCACTATCAATGGCCTTTCTATAAAGATCAATGACCTAAGGAAGAAAAGAAACGAAGATACAACAAAGCCCTCGAAGACTCATTATTTAATACTTAAGTGATTGCTTATGTTTTCTATGTAAAGATTCATGTTTAATTCTTAATATGACTCATAAACTTTGTTTTTACATAAATAGATTGATCAAAACAAAGTTTCTTCAAGATCTTCTCAAAACACCCCTTTTGGCAAAAATCGATTTTTGATTTAATTCATATTAATTTCTAAATGATTTTATTTAGAGCTTTAAGGAAAATAGGTGTCTTAGGAACTTATATTTTACCTTCCCCAAGCATTAAAATTGGTTTTAGAGCTTATTTGTAAAAGTGTTAAAATTACATTTTTGGACTGCCAGTCGTTGCTCATCAGTCGACTGATGAGCAATGCTCAGTCGACTGATGGTCTAAAAACTAGCCATTGGATTTCTGATTTTTTACTATTTTTGGCACCAAACTTCTACCAACTCCCTCCAAACGGACCATATGTTGTCCTATACTATATATACACTATCTAAGACATATTTAAACCTTCTTGAATCATTCCTACACTATTCTCTTCATCTACATTCAATATTCGAAGATTCAAGAACGTTGCTTTTGATTAATCATCATTATTTTGAGTTAAAAATTGTTGATCAATTTTGATATCTCTTAGTGTGAGCTTAAATTGTAATCTTCATACACTTGAGAGCTATTGTACATTGGTGTTAGTCACCAAATCATTTTCTTCAAATATTAAGAGAGGTCTATTTCTTAAAATAGCAAGAAGTAGTTCTTATGGTGAGTGTTGTGTGTAAGCAACATTTGTAGAGTGAAATCACTTGTAAAGGTTTGATCTTTACATGGAAGAAGATCGGTATTAGTGAAAATTCTCGAGGAACTAACCGAGCATAAAAGTAGGGGCTAACAAGCCGAACCGTGTGAACAAAAAGTCTTCGACTTCTATCGGTTTTATCTTTCTATCTCTTGTTCTATAATATATTGCTATATCTTCATTGTGATTGGAATTGCCTTTGTATCTTGCTTGATTGATTGATATAGACATTAAATATTTTTAAAACGATTTTAAAAATCCGATTAAGTTTTAAAAACCCTATTCACCCCTCCAAGGTATTTTCCAACCTACAATATCATTCAGCGCTTTCAAAATATGAAGTCTCGAAGGGGAATGTTGTAACTAAATATATGCCATTTTGATTTTTGATGTATAAGACATTAAGTATTTTAATATAATATTTTAATTTTGGCCTTATTATAATATATGCAAAAAATTCTTGTTGTGTTTTAGTTTGGCCCCACCTGAACCAGAATCCTAGCTCCGCCACTAGGGGTGGTTAACTCTAATTATACATTATTAATTGAGGGCAACTCAAAATAACCCTCACAAATATTCTATTCAGACATACTAAAATACTTAGGGCTAAATGCCTAATATGTCTGCATATGTAGTAATGTCCAATATGACTAAATGCCCTAGCACTTTTTTTGTAAACACCCTACAACAATATTAAGAAAAAATGGAAGTAACAATATATTTACTAAATTACTTTGACGTATTTACGCAAATAGAAAATGGCTATAGTGTAGATTAATGTACCTTTCAACTAAAAAAAAAAAAAGCTTCCTCACACTCCCCCTTTTCGTTACCCATCTTTTTCTGTATATTACCAACGCCAAAAACTACCGTTCCGCTGCTCTTTGGCGTTGATCATATGATCGCTAGCGGGAGGAATACGTGCTATCGCCGTCAAATCAACCAATTTCTTTGAAGAGAAAATGCAAAGTGCTTTCATAGTTTTCCATGCATATGCTTGGTATATATATATCTACTAGAAGGAAGTTTTCAAGATTCATGCTAACTTTTAAATTTTTAAAATTTAAAAAGGAATCTTGCCAAAGAGAGTTTTAGGATTTTGTTTTTTTTTTATATATAGATTATGTTAAGATAAATAAGTATTTTTTCAAGATTTAGAGTTCATCATAAGTATATATTATTAGAGGGGATAAATATCTATTATTAATTGTATTATGTTTTGCGCATAAATGAAGTTGCAACTCCTAAATCTAGGAAATGTAACTGACCATAACAAGGATGAGTGAAAAAGGGCAACAGGCTTATCATTTAATAATGGCAATTTGGTAAAAAAATTCCGTAAAAAGTCAGAAAATTAAAAGAAAATTATTTTCAAAGCTGAGCTAAAAAGAAAACACAAGGTTAAAACTAATTTCCAAAACGAACTGGGTCTGGGTAAAACTAACACCACAAAAATGGATTAAAAACTAATTTTCTATAAATCGTTCCGTGGGAAAAAAATGTAAGAGACTATATCACCACAACAGACATCTTATTTTTTTATTTCTATGAAAAATTAATTGTTTTTTACATTATTTTTCGTTGTGTTATCAAATAAAGACTCGGTGAAAAACTTTGGGAATTGAAAGATAAATTTCTTGTAGTGCTTTACCATTTCTCGTCCATATAATCATATATGAATAAAAATAAAGAAGATCTTGCATCAACCTTAACATCTTAAGCATCTAGTTCAAATCTCAACACTAACTTGAAGTAGACCCAGGATTTTTTGGTAAAGTGGGCTGAACTCGTCTCAATCTGAAAAAAAAAAAAAAACTTGCAATATTTAAACTTACATATTCGATAAATTTTTTAATTAGACTTAACTAAGTACTGAAATTAGGTCCAGGTACATCGTTTTATTTATTATTGAAATTTTAAAGAGAAAAGGCATACCTAATTGTACTTTTGACAATTGAAATAATTAGAGTAAACAGTCCAAATGACCATTAATTTTTTAATTTTGTACCACTTTGTTCATCAAATTTTAAAACGAACCATTTTGAAGCGAGTACCACTTTGGTCATTTCTTCCAAATTTGTCTGTTAAATTGAACGGAATGGAACCATGAGCAAAGCACATAACTTCATTTAAGCGTATTTTAATCATTTTTGTTATAAAATAGCCCAAATTGCATTGTTTGTTGAAAATATTGCTATATTTTATATATTATGTGTGTTTATTTTGGCAAAAATGATTAGTAGAAAAAGTAATTTTGTTGTAATATGACCAAAATTGACCTTCACGAAATTATGTGTCATGTAAATGTATTAAATTTAACAGCCAAATTAGATGGAATGGTCAAAGTGGTCTAATTCCAAAGTTGGATGACAAAAGAATTGGACGGAATGGTTAAAGTGGTACTCACTCCAAAGTTGGATGACCAATGGTAAGCTTTGAAGTTTGATAGTTAAAGTAGTACTACATCCAAACTTTAGTGGTCATTTGAGCTGTTTATTAAAATAACTAAGTTTAAACAATCTTCACTTTTTTTTATTAATTCTAGTGTTATGTCTTAATTTTATTTGATTATTATTAAAATTTTAAAGAGAAAATGGCGTACTTAAGCATACTTTCAACAATCAAAATAATTAAGTTTAAATAATATTTTTTGATTAATTCTAGAGTTATATTTTAGATTGATTCCATCATGTAATTAAAAATATATGGCATAAATTAATATTTAAAGTTGATTAAAAACTTACCTTTGATTAAATTTTAAAATAGACCATTAAATGAGAAAAACGTAATTTTAAAAATAACCATAGTAATTTAACCAGATAACACTGAAATTTCTATATTACAAACACGGCGCCTAATTTACTCGTTCCAAACTCTACCCCTAAAACTAGCATTTACTTCAATCTTAACCCAGTATGTCAATTTACAGATTGCAAGCGATAAACAAATAATATTGACATTTAAATATGCGCTAAGTAGTCATATATTTCTTGTCTGCAAACATTTTAGTTTCCTCCAAAATTTTAGACCTCATTTAGTTATCTTCTAATTTACGCATCACACTATTTATAAATTGGAACTAAATGATAAATTGAAATAATTTACACTACTAAATAAGCCCTTAATAAATTAAAATCTCAATCTTTTCATAAAAAAATAAATATAAATACTAAATAAATAAATAAATAAATAAAACTCATCAAAATCATCAAAATAAATAAAATAAACTCATCTAAATGATCAATTGAGAGTAGGTAGAAAATATGCATTTTGCATACTTTTTATATTTAAATAAACATCTAATTTGTGTGATCAGAGAAGCATCTATGATAACATGATTAGTCATTCTTTCTTTCTTGCAAAGATTATGAATATACATAATTTAAATTGAGATTTGCTAGCCACAGCTACTCAGGAATCGGGATTGATCAAAAAGATTGTTATGAATATTATGTGAAAAATGTAAAAAGTTAAGATGCAAATTAAACACATAAAAGTACGTGGAAGGATACCGCCCTTCGATATACAAATTAATTGCATGAAATATGTGTCAGTTTTATATTTCTATATCCGACTTCGATAAAATTAAACAAATTTAAAATCTATTCATCGATATTTTTAAATCGAGGCTAATTCAAAATACAAAACTATATAACATAATCCACTAATCACACGGGTAATAAAAAAAATCATTTAAGAGAGAAAATTGACAATAAAATATTTTTGCTTTTTCTAAACCAAATTGCAATATTTGGGTGGATATTAGTCAAAGAGATGACCATGGAGATTTCAGAGCTCCAACTAAAGAATTAAGTAAAGAATCACTAATTCTTTTTTCTTTTCTTTTTTTGAACAAGGAGAATCACTAATTCCGTTTTGACTTCTTAGCGAAACATTTGGGGACTAGTCACATTTTTTTATTTTTTATTTTTAACAGCAAAACTAAACTACAAAGCCAAAAGAGAAGCAAGGCGAGGAGAGGGACAACCAATCCAATACCCAGTCAAAAAACCCATTTGTGCTCTTGTAACAACAAAATGAGTAGCACGATTTTTGCATATCTTTGTTAGGAACCATCTCTCCCAAAAGTTTAAATTGTTAGGTAGTGGGCAAACAATGTATATCACGCTCTTCAATACTCCCCCTCATGTGCGACCCCCACTCGCAGGTGGAGAGGCAAACCAAACCAAAGGTGCACTTTGTGCACATAGGGGGAAACAAATGCAAGCGGGAGGATTCGAACCTAACACATAGCAAAACCTGAGCTCTAATATATACCATGTTAATAGTATTGAGAGAGATAAGAGAAAATTATATGTTGTATTGATAATCCTAAAGTAATATAGAGAAACCCTTTATAGCCTCTTTATTCTGATTATGACTGGGCTGGGTGGCACGTGGATCTGACGGAACAATGGTCCAAAAGGTTTGGGCAGCGCGTACGTGAGTGAGATTTTTGGGTTGGTTTTAATAACGTTTGGATTGTCTTCAGAAGACGATAAGGATAGTGGTGGTGGTGGTATATAGGATTTCAAAATACAAGATATTTAAATCTTTTTCAGTACAACCTCCTCTGATACCACTTGAAATTCCCACAATGTATAATCCAAAAAATTGATAAACTAGAAGTTTATTTTTCAAGAGTGTAGAAATTAAATTTTATGAAACACTTATTTAGTTTTTCAAGATTCTTGAAAACCTTTGTGATATTGATGCAATTAATGAACTAATACAGAAAATTAGCCAATCAATCACAACACAAGGATTTTTTACGTGGTAAACTCTCTAGTGAGAGAAACATCCACGGATGCACCCTACCTCAGAACAAATCAACTATTTAAAAAGTTTTTACAAGAGTTTCACACGGACAAAAGGAATTAAAAGGACCCTAATGCACACACCCGTACAATACCAAGGGTACACACTTCCCTCACCAAGCCGACTAGACAAAACTCACAAACCAAACCAATAATAGAAGACTATCCGAGATAACCTCAACAAGAATCAAGAACAACAATAAGCTTAATCAAATACATTTCATAAGTTCCAGATTTAAACAACTTTAGTTTTAAAAAAATTCATATAAAATGCATTCACAAAATTTGTCACAACCAGATTTTCACAAGTAAACAGTGTATATACGCAAGAATATCTAAACATATAGCAACCAGGCTTCAAACTGAATAAGTAAACAAAGCAGCCAAATAAACAGTATATCGCACAAACAGATTCTTCACAATCTTACTTAAACAGATTAGCTTCTAAAAACAGATTAATAGCAGCAAATTCGGATATATAATGTACCAAATTTCAAATATAAAATCAGCCAATTATTCACCAAAAACAATATTATTCAATCAAGATTAATGGCAGATTTCAATCAATTATATTCAGATTTTATAAACTCAGAACAACAACTAATTAATCAAATTTCGAGCACAAAAAAAAACATAACAGATCTTAAAAATTAAGAGCAATGAGATATGGATCTTAGAAAGATAGTACCTGATTTTAGAAGAGAAACAATGGCAAAATCAGATCTAGAAAATCAATATAGCAACCGAGCACACCACACCAAGTACACCACACGGCCTCAGTAGATTCAAATAGAGAAAAAACCATACAGCAGCGAAATCCCGCAACACCGAGTATACACAGATCAAAAAAATAGACAAGATAACCTTGAATCTTCAATATCAAAAACCCCCAAATTTGAACTTCCAAAAACCCGAAAATACGAATACAAATTAATCCAAAAATCTCTCTCACTATGAGAAAAAATATAGCAATTAATCTAAAATAATCTCTAGATTAATACAAGAAGAAAAACACTTAAACAAGAACTTGAGTTCTTTAATTTTTCTAGAGAGAGAAAGAGAAGAAGAAGAAGAAGAATAGGGCTCGGGGGGGTTGTGTAATTAAAGCTGCTGCTGCTCTTTTTATCTAGGGCTCGAAGAAAAGAAGGAAGAAAAACATGTAAAGCTACAGAACCCAAAAAAAGAATAAAATGTGTATTGTGTAGCTGCTCCTCGGGCTCAATAAAAGAAAGGAATATATATATATATATATATATGCTTTAAACAATCAAAGGCCAAGTTTCATTCAACCAACCAATTAATCCCACGGCAGAGAAAACAAGGATGTCTAAACCTATTTTTAAAAGAACATAACTAACCAATCAAATAAAAGAAATTTGGATCACATGGATCAAGTTTTAGAACCATTGATATAAAAACTAATCAAAAAAAAAAAATATTTTAAAAACCATTTTTAATATTCTGGAACTTATGAAAAAAAATATAAGCGGATAAAAAATATTATACCTGAATTTTTATCTGCGCAATTCTCGCTTCTCGGACACGGCTTCAACGCTCAAAAAATAATACCGAGACTCAGAAAAATAAGACCGAGGGGCGTGCAAATCTAGAAGCGAAAAGAGGACTTTTTTGACTCGAAATGCTCCAAAGATTGCAGCCAAGGAATGGCACTTACAGTTATTAGTTACCATAAACTCTAACGATTGTCATCGTTAACGCCGTTAACTGTTTCCATCAGATTAAACAAGTAAACTTCAATTGATCTGTTCTGACTCTTTTGAACCAATTCTCAAACAACCCAAACAAGTTCCCTAGGTTTTTAACTATTCCAGATACAACTGCAGTTTTTGTTTATCCAGATTCAATCTCTAAAGTGCACTATTCCTTACTCCGTTTGCTTATTTCTTAATTAGTTATATCTTCGTTATATACTATGACCACCTCTGAAATTTCCATCACCATTAAGCTTGATAAAAATAATTATAGTCATTGGTCTATTATATTTCAAAAAAATTGAAAGGAAAAGTACTTTGGAATGAATTAAATTAGTGGCAAAGAAATTAGTCCTAATGAAAATGATGTAAAATTTTTTGACTAGGATATCAACAACAATAACAACAAATCTCGGCATGGATTGCCAATACAGTCATCCCATCCATCAGTCTAAAGCTTGAGAAGTGCAATATAGCAAAGAAACTTGGAAATTTTTGGCAAACAGATATGTTCAAACCAATTTTGCCAAAAAGTACAAGCTATAACAAGATATACGTGCTCTACAATTGAAAATAGGCCCATTAATATTTGACATTCATTCTAACATGTGTGTTATCTTAGATGAAATTAAAATTGTGGAACAAAAATAGACAAAAGATCTAAGTCTGTGAAAAACCTTTCTTGAAGAAACACGACTTATAAAATTTCTCATGGCACTACGGGGTGAATTTGAATATTAGAGTATCTATTCTTCACTGCAAACCTCTCCCTTCGGTTAAAGCGGCCTGAACAAGATTGATCTAATTGCCAGACTTTAGTTTTCTTAAATCCACCCACCCAAACAATATTCAACCTATGATTAAATAGGCTGCCCCTATCAGTAACAATCCTATTTTTGCTTTTACATTTTTAGCCCCTTCTGTTATATCTTCCTCTCCCTAGTTTCTTTATTATGGAGCATCAAATCACATGATTTTTGATCCTACACGCTTTGAATCCTTTAGTCTTATGCATTCATCTCCAAAATATCATACAACTGATCGTTCCATTATTATTCCTAGTCATATTGGTTCTACCAAAGCCATTAGCAGCGTGTCTGTTCCCGAAGTTTTCATTGTTCCTCAACTTTCAATGCAACTTATGTATCTTGGGCATTTATATGATCTTAAGCTAATCATTCTATTTTATTCTTCTAGTTCTTTTGTATCGGACCACTCAACGGGCAAGCAAGTTGGGACAGGCCATAGAGATAGATGCCTATATGTTTCATACACACTTCATATTCCACTTCAAACCTACACATCTCTCACGGCATACACCTCAAATCCATCCTATTTTATATTCTCACATGCTAAATTAGGGCAAGTTTCATTTCCTTTTCTTCAATATATGGTTAATAAATAATTATTATGATTAATTACATTAGACAAAGAACCTTCTTGTGTTGCTTGTAAAATAGCTAAACAACATGCTCTTCCTTATAATAATAATACTTAGTTTCATTTTTTCCATTTGATCATGTGCATTATAATGTGTAGGATAAAGCTCATATTGCCTCTATGGGTGGAGATATGTATTATGCGGTTGTGAGAATCCGCAACTGCGACCCCTGGGTCTCGATCTCGCGTTTGGGCGTCTGAAACATCATAAGGGATTTTGTTATTCCATTTGCTTCTATGAGTGTTGATAATTTATATCGGGTATCCCTCTATCTTATTTCTAGATGCAAGAGGGCTCATTCAGAGTCGCCAATATATTTTACGAGAAAACGGACAAAAAAAGGGGTCGTGTAAGGGAAAAGGCTATAGACAAGCCTTTCTTTACATGTTTGTCTGCGAAACTAGGATTCTATAAGGTTCGGAAACTATGTTACGGATTGGGAAGCTGTTAAGCACCCGTTCCGCCCTTTTGGTCTCTAGTAGTCTTTTATATGTTTATTCTATATTGCAAAACTTGGACACTTTTATTGATAGTCTACTACTTTCCAAAAAAAATTCTAATTTTGGGAAAATGGGAAAAGGGATGAAAACTTTTGTGTTCCGAGATCCGATGTTTTGTTTTGAAAGATGTAAATACAAGTGACAAAAGCCTTTTATTTAAGAAAGAGTTTCCTCTATTATTTTCTCAAATAATGACGGTTTTCTCGTGTTTTGATTATTTGGGAAAATTTCGGATCTTTTATTGGGACTAATTCAATATGGAATTAGAACTCTTTGAGAGGAGTTTTATCAGGTACGTCGTAGTCTATGAAGAAGACGAGATATACCGAATTTTAATTCCTAAGTAAGTTTTATCGGTTCGGGTTTTGAAAACAGAATTTTATCCGGATGATAATGTACTTACTTTTCTGGTTTTACAAACGGTTTTATCAGGGTCTTTGTTTTGAAAATCAGTAGACTATTTTATAACTTGGCAATAAGTTTATTCAAATAAAACGTGGATAAAACAACAAAAGTAAAATAAGTACACATATATCTAATTTTAAATACTAGAATAGACTTTCTTTACCTTCTCGACGAGAATAATAAGAAAGAAAATATAATATAATAGAGAGTTCTCCGGCGATAATAATTTTTTCCTTCTTCAGATATTGCCGAGAATTCGATTCCAGAAGCGGAACACGTCGAGTGTCGAGAATAGATTCAATGATTCTTCAGAAATAAGACGATTGTGCAATATACTTGATAGAAGATCAAAAAATCAGATATAAAAACTCATAATTCCTAGATCCCAAGTTGCTGTCCTTTAACCCTTGGGAGTGTTGGTCTATTTATAGTGCTCGGGAGATAATGTCGCGCGACATTTCCCAGAAAGGGCAAGTGTCGAGCGACATGTTGATCAATGTCGCGCGACAAACGGCTGAAGTGATGTTTCTGACAGACTGATGTGTCAGAGAGTGGATAGTCTGGGTCAGAGGAGTTTGTCGTGCGACACAAGGGAGATTGTCGCGCGACATACTCTTCTGTCGCGCGATAATCCCTCTTAAAAACAGGTTTGTTGGCCAATAAAAACCTTTCGGGGAAGTTTTCGGGTGCTCAGGTAGGTCCTAGACTCCAAAAACTATACTTCTTAATTGCCGTTAGGGTTCTTGCGGGGTTACGGATTGGGGTGTCTACAGTGGTGTTTGTTGATAATTCTTCTCGTTACTCTTGGAGTTATTTACTCCACTGTCGGTCAGACTTCCTTAAAGTTTACATTGAATTTGCCACTATAATTAAAACACGGTTTTTTAAAACCATAAAAAAATTACACTCTGATTCAGAAGGCGAATATGTGTCCCAATCTTTTATTGACTTCCTTAAATCCCAAGGTCTCTTCCTTAATTATCTTACCGTAACACCCCATAACAAAATGGAGTTATGGAACGTAATCCTCTTATCGAAACTGTCCCACACTTTTCTTATGTCATCCTCTGTCATTTTCGCCTTTTTGGGAGAATCCACTGATACCTTTGTTTTTGTTATAAACTGAATTCCTTCGTTTGTTACAAATAGAGTATCTCATGTTCAACGTCTCTGTGGGACTAGCCTTAATTATTTAGACGTTCGTGTTTTTGGATTTACATGTTTTGTCTTTCTTTTCAAAAGAGACCACCAAACTTACACCAAAAATAGCCACCCGTGTTTTCTTGGGGTACAGGGTTTCAATGTTATAATCCAATTGCCAAAAAACTTTGCATATCCAGGCACGTCACATTCTAGGAAAATACACCAAAAAACTCATTGTCAAAGAATTCCATTTTGTCCACTGAAACCCCTCCGTCTGTTGTCCCATTTCCTAAGCCTACACTAACAAAATCCTCCCATGTCCTATCCAACCTAATGCCCTTACACGACCCAATACCATCACCTGCTACTTCAATCGAAGAATCTGATTGTCCGAATGCTGGTAACTCTATGTCATGGCCTGACCTTTCATGTCCCTAATACTCAACCAACTTGGGATGACCGACCACCAGCTAAGCTATCAAATTATCATTATTTTTTTCCATCATTGCATATATATAAGCCATCTTTCTACTGAGAAGCTTCCTTAGATCCCCTGTGCCAAAAAACTCTGGCCCATGAACTTGTTATTTTAAAGCAAACCAACACATAGGACCTCATAACCCTACTTGTTGGCAAATCTGTTGTTATGTGGAAATGGGTGTATACGATTAAGGCTAAAACTGATGACTCTGTTGACCATTATAAAGCCCGTTTTTTTACGAAAAGGTTTACCCAAGAATATGGTATTGACACTTATTTCAGTTGCCTCTATTCGTCAGTGAGCAATTCGTTAAATGGATGTTAAAAATGATTTTCTTCATGAAGATATCACTGGACTACCTCATTCTCCTAGGCTACCTCATTCTCCTGAGGCAAGTCTGCAAACTTCGTCTTGCTCTCTATGGCCTTACAGAAGAACCCAAAGCCTGGATTGAAAATTTATCCACCGTCGTTCTTCAAGCCTCGTGACTCAGTAATGTTCGTATGTTCTTCTCAGTAAGGTATTGTTATTCTTCTCGTCTATGTCAATGATACGATTATCAATGGGGTGACCTAAATGGAATATGTAATGTAACACCCCCGCCTTAATACACATGATAATGCCTGTAAATAAGGCTTGGAGTGTTAATAAGCTATCTTAGTAAGACTAAGATAGGTATATAGAAAGAAATAAGTCAACAACAACAGATATAGCAAGTATCACAATGCATAGGGTATCAAACATATTATATATATTCCAGCACGTATCAAGTACACATAATCCAAACCATACGAATAACCAAAGTATATAAATTCCTCGGGCTGGCCGTGGCTTCCCGAAAAAATATACATACATCGCAGAAAACCAAAATATACACGTAGTATCAAAGCCTCTATATCGTCACTGACCCGGTCGTGTCCTTGTCCTCGTGGGACTCGTGAGTACCTGAAATATTTTAAAGAAAAATCGAGGTGAGCCATTTGCTCAGTAAGGGGGTGTACCAGGCATATGTTCAAAAACAAGTTTGTAAACATATCTTTTAGACCATAGTAATATCAATAATATCAACAGAAAAACAAAAATTCATCAAGTGATCATGCATGAACGTGCTAATGCAGGTTACCTCCCGTGTCAACCGATTACTGTATAATAGAAAGCCTGAGTGATGAATAGATTCCACTGCTACCAAGATATTATAACCTGGGATCAATTGTCCCGATCCCACACAAGTATAGAGAACAATAGCCCTGGGATCATTCACCCCGATCCCATATAAATACAGATAATCACAAAACCATAGTGCCTTGCCAATTTGCCTAGGTTCCCCGGGCTCCACACCGGTGGCTTATAGGCGGCCAAACGTAGCCTCCCCCAGGGGTTTAGGGATTTTCAACCCAATGGCACCAAGCTCTACTTATTTCCCATCCCGGCAAGCACTATACATTCAATTCTTTTTTTCGGTTTCCAAGAGCCACCAGCTCTTCAATACATAGATAAATGATATAAGCCTCTTGAACAAGAGTCATAAGCCATAACAGATACTTGAACAAGAGTCATAAGCCATAATAGAGCTTCCATGCCTTTGAAAATTGCCGAGCTTTCGGTTGACACCATAGTAACATACAATATGCATAACATGATACTAATTATCCACATGAAACAAATTATGCCATATATACTTTACCAAGTTCAACCACATATCCCTTGGCATCAAAAGTTCACAAATAAATCACTTTTATCAACCATGTCGTAGATATATCGCCAAGGGTATCTTATTTAGTTCAAACAACTCTTTATATCAAGTATACATGGCATATTGTGCCTCCAATCATATATCCAATACCACACATATCATGCAACATCATAAATATATGTATACATTCAACTTTCTAACTTTATATAAATCAAACGCATGAATTGTTAAGTAATAAACTCATTTTATCGGGTTTAGAAAGTAAGAAAACTCCTACCTCAGTTTATGAGTGAGAAAGAAGAAAGAAATTTGATGCTTCAATCCTTCCCCAAAGAATCCTCAAGGTAGAAGATGATAAATAGTAAGCTAGGAGGTGTTTTGGATGCTTTTCGATGTGTAATCCTTCGATCAGAAGTGAAAATAGGTAAGAGTCACTCAAAAACACCTATCTTTCTCTCTCTAGAACTCTCTAGAGTTTTGTGGAAGAGGATGGTTCGAAAATGGGTGAAAAATACCTTAAAACGAGCTTCAACCAACTTTAAGTCGGTTGCTACAGTAATCGCGCGCAAATTTTTGGTTCTGGAGCACTGTTTTTGTTTTGGCCATAACTTTTGACTCGAAACTCCGATTTAGGTATTCTTTATATGCATGGAAATTTAATTCAAGAAACTAAAACTTCCTAAGAGGAAGTTTTCCCAAATTATGGACTCATTTTTCCCAGAAATTCACCGAAGACAATGCTCTGCCGAACGCTATTAAACAACCAGAATTTAGCGATGGGCCTGTTTCGCGCCCTGTTTTGACCCACGAGGAGTGTGAATTGGACTTCGGAAAAAACACAAAAGTTATAGAATGATGTAAATACTAGACACGTACGCGAGCGAAACTGCAATCGGATAAGTAACGGAGGAATTATGATAGCCCAAAGTTAGCTCAAATTAACGAATCACAAAGAACCCAAAACTTTCTATTTACCAACCGAAATTGATTCGGACTACACGAATCATCAAACGATCATTCTCATATATATAAAAGAGTTAATAAGACATAATTAACATTAATTTAAATACAGGATGTTACATGCAAACTTAAACACTATATGTACTCATGTTTTAAAATGAAAAATTTTGGCACTCTTCGCTATTTTCTTGGCATTGAGGTTGCTCACTCATCCATGGGCTTCTTTTTCTCTCAAGCAAAATATGCCTTTGACATTTTTCAACGTGCATATTTATCTTATAACAAGATTGCCTACACTCCACTTAAAGTGAACGTCAAACTATGTGCCCCTGATAGTACTCTAATACCTAGTCCCACTTTATATCAATAACTTGTTGGCAGCCTCAACTAGCTCACCATCATTAGACTAGATATTAGTCATACGGTTCATATTATGAGCCAATTCATGTCTGCACCGCACTCAGTTCATTTTTCTGCTATTTTATATATCATTTACTACCTCAAAAGGACCCTATTTCAAGGATTCTAACTAGGCAAGTGATATTATTAATTGATGATCCATAACCGGCTTCTGTACTTTTCTTGGTGATTGTCTCATCTCGTGAAAAAGTAAGAAACAAACTGTACTTACTCGCTCTAGTGCTGAAGCAGAATATTGAACCCTAGACCATGCCACTTCATAAATGATTTGACTTTGTTGGCTGCTTCCAGATATGAGAAATGGCTTTCCTAATCCTACGCCTTTATTTTATGATAATCAAAGTGCATTCAGATAGCCTATAATAACATTTTTCATGAACTCACCAAGCATATCAAAGTTGAATGCATTTTATTTTATATAACTTCTCTCAAGGAACTATTTAGTTGCCGTTAGTCTCATCAGAGCTTCAAATTACTGATATATTCATTAAGCCACATGTGACTGCTCGTTTAATTTCACTTTCTGGTGTCCAAACCTAAACTCTTTTCCAAGCCTTCTTGAGTTTGAGTGGTGTTAAGTATTCTAATATATTATAGTATAATTGCTGTATAATTGCCTTATTATTTCTTTAGTTGCTGTATAGTTGTCTAGATTAGTTCCTCTCTTTTTTTTCATCTTGTACAAATCCTATAAATAGGGTCTCCCCTTTTATGTTTGATCGATATATTAATACAATGCACAATTTCTCTTAACTATATAGTTTATCACTTCTTACAAAGAGAAGGTTTGCTTAAATTACAAGTAGTAATCAACCCCTCAGCATATAGAATCTTGTTTGGCAAATCAAGAAATAAATTACCTTTCACATACATATATCATTATTCTTATTACACGTTTTACTTTACTCAAAAATCTTAACAAATTCACTCTGCATCTTTCATTTAAAAAAAATTATCTTATAAAATCTTATTGATATAACCAATATAGATTGAGAAATTATGCATATAAAATATGCATATTCATAAATTTTATAGTGAATTAACATTAAGACATATGAGTGATCATAATTTCTTGGTCACGATTTACATCCATGTTTACATCTCGAATGCAAATATGAATCAGATAGAAGCGAATGCTATATAGGAACTTAAACACTGATCGAATTACAAAAAAAAAAAATCAATAGATTGATAAGGAGCATGAATGTGATGCAGCAATAACAGAGGAAGACACTGAGGTTGACCCCTCTAAATTTGAAATATCTCTATAATGTTTAAGTGCCACGCTATTATTATTTTTTCATAATTAATTTTTCAAACTTCAAAGAAATTTAAAGATTTTCAATAAAATTAATATTGTTAAAAATATTCACTAAAATCTACCAAACAATATCCATATTCATTACCAGTATTTACCATAAAGTGATAATGAGCATGAATGTGATGCAACAATAATAGAGGAAGACATTGTGAGCCAACACCCTCTAAATCTGAAAGATCTCTATAATGTTTAAATGTCGCGCTATTATTATTTTTCATGATTCATTTTTCAAACTTCAAAGAAATTTAAAGATTTTCAATAAAATTAATATTGTTAAAAATATTCGCTAAAATCTACCAAACAATATCTATATTCATTACCAGTATTAGGATAAAGTAAAAGCCATCGATGAGCTTCTTCTTTTTTTCCCATAAGTTTAATTGTAATATTTGCTAAATATATTTCTTTGAGACAAAGCTCCTCACAATAAATAGTACGCAAGGAGAATAGAAAACGTCAAAGATGAAAATAATAAGTAATATCTTATCATCAGATCCAAACTTGTAAACTTGAAGAGTGAATTACTCGACATTAATTTTGAATGAAATCATAAATAGTTAAAATTTCAAGGCGTGCAAAAGCTAACCGAGCACTTCATGGTATTGAACAAAAAAAAATCATCTAGCTTTCGTTTCTAATAAAATTGAAATATATTTAAATTTATTTATCCAGAGCCCAATTTAAATACAAAATTATAATGGTTTACTAGACAGGCATATGGAGTTTGGGCCGAAGGCAAACTTCTAAAATGGGAAAATAATTAATTTTTTTTGCACTTCAAAACAAAACCGAGAGCATGGAGCATCTTCAAGTCAAATTTCTTGGATAGAGCTTCATGATTAATTTTTTTTGCACGTCTAATTACCAGCGTTTTGAGACCAATCAACATGTCAAGCTCGGATTCGGAGAGGGAACAAAGCCAACGAACATTTTCAATTCGATTATGCCCTATAATAGCTTCTTTACTCATTGCCAGTGAATGCTAATCTTTGATCACAACCCCAGTATCATGAATTCAAAAACTCAATGGCTGAATCTAGGTTGAAGATTATGCCTAGCTGTCGATTGCCGTCGTTCAAAGGGAATGAAATAGAAATTAGCACTACGGCGCGGGAGACTTGAGAGGGATAAGGATTCAGGTTCTAGGCGGTTTTGCCTTAAACTTTGATTTTGGAATCATCTGAAATTAAATTTAAAATTTGATATCTATACCTATATAAAAAAAGGGCTAGTCTATGGAGTTAATGCACTGCATGGGTAATTGTTATACTACTACGGGAATTTATATAATCATCCATAGAAAATCATCCATGGAATTAATGACTGCATGGATAATTGAAAAGTGCGTTTAACATTGTGATTGCCTATATAGTTGTTTCAAAAATGCATAATGAGGACACTTTTTCATTTTAGAAATTGTTCTTGTGCTCTATATTCTCTAGAAAGTAATGGTCTGCATGTACCTTTTTTGTCCACTTCAATCTTCTTATTCTTCTTCTTCTTCCAGGTAATGAAATGCTGTCCAGTATATAAAAAATAACCAATTTGCTCATATCCTTTGTATGTTGTCTCCTTCAGTTTGTATCCTTTGCAAAAACGATGGTGAATCTATTGATCATATCCTAGTGGATTGCTCGGTGGCCCGTTTCATGTGGTCAAAACTCTTTTCTTTGTTTGGCGTTAAGGGTGTTTTGCCAAAAAAGTGGGCAGATTGTGTTGTGATAAAATGGCTTGGAGGTTGTGGCTAGAAAGAAATAGCAGAATTTTTGATGATAAAGTCAGTGGAGCTGAGGAGATTTGGGATAATATTATTTTTTCGGCAGATTTGTGAGCTAGGGCATTTAATGTTATCGATTCGACTCAGAGTTTCCTTTTTAGATTAGATTGTTTCAGTTTCTTTGACCAATCTGCAAGCTTGTAATTCTTATTGTTCTCTTGTGCAGAGGATATCTTGCCCTCTATCTCTAGTGAATCTGTTTTCTCCTGATTTTGTTTTATAAGATTGGCTTTGTTTCTTATAAAAAAAAATAACCAATATTTAGCATCAAAACCTAGAAATGGGAATCATAGATATATATTTTGAAATGTTGTCCAGCTAATCTATGTAGATATAAAATTTGAAATTTAGTATAGTTAATCTATATAGATATAGAATTTGTATAATCATCCATGAAGTTAATGCAGTGCATGTGTAATTCAACCATGTGTTTAACTTTGTGATTGCCTATATAGTTGTTTAAGAAATACATAATGAGGATACTTTTTCATTTTAGAAATTGTTCTTGTGCTCTTTATTCTCCAGGAGGTAATGGTTTGCATGTACCTTTTTTGTTCACTTCAATAATCTTCTTATTCTTCGTCTTCTTCTGGGTAATGACATGTTGTCCAGTACACAAAAACATAACCAATATTTAGCATCAAAATCTTGAAATGGGAATCATAGATATAGATTTTGAAATGTTGTCGAGTTAATCTATATAGATATAAGCAGAGAACTGACTTTATAACTCAAGAAGACTGCATTACATGACTTTATAACTCAAGTCTCTTGGAAGTACATCGAAAGGGGTGTATCGTATGTCCATATGCAAGACAAATGTACCAAATCAATGATCACATAAAACCAAATTAGACATAATTTTAACCAAGTTGCACTCTTTAAGTCATAAATGGTTGTCAATTTCATCCACTCCATCAGCAGTGAATCTTAGTATTTTCTGGTTTTTCAAACCCAAAATTATGGAATTGAAGAGAGTAAGTGTTGCATTGACACTTAGACAGTGACTCTTAGAATGACAACATACCTTGCAAATCTACAATGGATTCTTCTAAGTTGTTCTTCTGACTTTTCAAATATTTGAGAAATAAACAATGGTTAGTAATCTATGTATCATGTTTTGTTCTTATGTATATATATCATGTTTTCTTTTTTCTCATTTTTTTTATTATCCTATGTTTAGGAGTGGCCTTACAAATACAACATCCCTCTCACCTGAGGGCCACTTGCATCTCTCTCACCATTAACTATGTCTTCTTCTCTTCTCCTCTCTTATCAATTGCAAGTGGGGATCTCCTGAAGAAAATATTGGATAGTTTTTATAGTACTATGTTTATTATATTTATTTTAATTGATAAATTTAAACAGATTTTTAGTTACTCATACATATTTTAACAAAATATCAAATATCTTTCTTGCATTTTTAATTATTAAAAATTAAGGTGTTCAGGTCCTACATATCTTCAAGTTCACATATTATTATAAGTTGCTCCTTCATTGTCTTGGAAATACTTGGTGACCACTAACTCCTCACCTCTTATACTTTTGTCTGACTAAGTAAGTTTAATAACTGGACCACCAAAAATGGGTTAAATAAATAAATTTTGTGTCCCAAATTAATTATTTAATACTATCTGAAATAAACAGGAATATAAACAAAATTGATAGCTAACCTTTTATAAAGTTTAACCAAAAAAATTCACCTTTGTAATGTGTCGTCTCTGTAATGCAAGTAATTAATTTTTGGTTTTATAGAAGAAATTGGTTTGGGGGAATAGGGTGGCAGTGATCAATTTTGTGAGAAAATAAATTTATCGAGAGAGAGTTAAATAAGAAATAAAATTTTAAAAAGTGACATGCATTAGTAGTGACACATAAATTTAGACCATATCTTGTGAATTAAATGATTTCATAAAATGGTTGTCATAAATATCAATGGATTATCAATGGATATATGTATATCTATATATATGCAACATTATTTATAACACAAGATTGAAATTATGGTCGATCAAAAAAATGTTAGTATTGATCAAAGATAGCATTCGCAATTTATTTCCTAGAAGACTATATAAAAAACACAGTAGACCATGAAAACCAACTATCTCAAGGAACTTGTCATGAATGTATATAATTTCAGCTTAAATCTTATACGAAGGGTAAAAAACATACAAATATTATTAACTCTCAGTCACTCCAATGTATTATTTTTACTACTTCGAAAACTCGGTACGTTTGGATTGAGGGAATGAGAAAGAAAAGAGAGGGAAGGATTACATTTTGCTTGTTTGGATAGATTTATAAGAGGGATTGGAGAGGAAACGGAGAGAATGCCAATCCCCTCTATTCCTTTATTTTGTTTCCTTCTAATATCAGGAGGATCGGGGGAAAGGAAATTTTTTTAATAAATTATTAGCATTATTCCAAATTTAACCCTAATTTGTTAACAATATATTAAATCACATTCCTTTCCTTTCTTTTCTACTTTCTACCCAAACAAGATTTACTTTCATTCCATTCTTTTCCATCCTTAGCTATCCAAACAACAATAAAATTAAACTCATTCCTTTCCCTCCTAATTAATCATTTCCTTTCCATCCCTCTCCTACAATCCAAACAAACTGATTCAAAATCCTTAATTACCACTAAATCAATATAATTATTAGTGATGAAAAATTTAGATCAATACATTTTTTAAGTTTTTTGAAGACAGAAAAATAGAAAGAGTCACATAGATAACTATATAGAGCATGTGCCACTAATCAAGACCCTAATTAAAGAAATTAGATTGCATCTTTCACATTTTAGTTGTCACGTATGTTTAAGGAGCCAGTAGATGAATGAAGAGACTGCGTAACCTTCGTTACTTAACACTCCTAAATCCAACCGAATCCAACTCCGTCCGCTCTGATTAATTTTCGCAATAAATCAATTTCGAAAATAATTAGATAAATTAAGCAGGCTCCATCGAAGACAGCTATTGTAAAATACAACAATCAGCTATGGTAAAACACATACATACATACATGTGTATATGTAAAAAAACGGAGATAGAGATAGATAGAGACAGTAGCGTACCTGTGAGAAGTCGTCGATGGATGAGATGGGAACTTGGGGTTGATAATTCGTCGATGGGTGAGAATTAGGGCTAGGGTTTTATTTTTATGGTGGCTGGGGGAATGGGGGCTAGGTTTTACGGGCAAAGAGAAATAGGAAGAGATATGTTTTATTATTAACTTGTATTATAATTTTTATTTTATATATTTTTTATTATTTTTAATTTGACCTCATTTTACGTTATTTCACGTGTTCAATTACAAAAAATTGAAAACAAAATATATGACTCTTTGACACGTATGTTGAGCACATATCCAAGCATGTCAGAGTGTGTCTACGTGTCCGACATATATCGGACAAGACACACATCTTCTGAGAGGTTACCCGTGCATCATAGTTATCAAGCAAAGCAAATATTAGGCCACAATATATATATATATATATATATATATATATATATTACATGATTAGGGCATGCACATATATGGTAATCAAAGCCCTTTCTATTAAATATATGAAACTGACTTTCATTGCATAATATAATTGTTATTCTGAAACCATGAAATTTAATTATAAATTATTTATTTAAAAAGTTAATAAGTTAAATCACAAACATAGATATCAGTTACCTGCATTTTCTGGGGATTTAACAATTTATGATGGTCATCCGTCCGAAATAATTAAAAAACAAGCAAAAGATGCCTTTTTTCAAATTTCTCAAACTTCAAAATAAAGAAAAAACATCCCCATCATGATGATTCACAATTCAACAATGATTGATAAAGATTGACGATCAGTAAATTCAACAACGAATATATTGTACAAGAATTTTTTCAAAATCAGTAATAATTTTATTATATGTCTATTTTTTCTTTTTCTTTATACATAAATTTTTTATTTACTTTCTACTTTATCATTACATTGTTCGTTTATTCGATTACTAATTCTTATTTTTTTTTGTTATAACGATATTCTTCATGTTGTGCTACACGTGCAATGTATGTGTGATATAGAATATTTATATAGTTGTTTATGTATATTTAATTTTCTCCAAAATCTAAATAAATCGGCTTTAATCTTATCATTAAAACAACTCTAATCTTATAAAACATTATACATATATATGAATAGAATAGGTCGAGAGAATATATATATATAATGTATATATTTCTATACTTTTTTTATTGTGAGTAAACATCAAATTTGCGTGATATAATAGGCATTTAAGACGCATGAATAATCACAATTTTTTTGCTCATAAGCGTTTCTTTAATTATGATTATCTACATAAATCTTTAATTGGGGCACCAAAATCTCAATGGCTAGCAAATATTACAACGAAGCTTAGGAAAGTAAACATATATTCTACGTAGTGTCAATCTCTTTCAGATGATATTTATTATTCATTATGTTTTCGATTATAAATATAAGAGCATCTTAATATGCAGTGGCGAAACCTAGAAATAGACCAATGGGGGGTGAAATTTGGTCGAAAATCAAAACACACTAAATTATATTTAAAACCATAAAATTTGAATACAAACATAATAGTATTAATAATAATAGTTCATACAACTCAAATAGAAAATGCGAATAATTACGATAAATTACAATAACATTCTACGGTTTATCATATTTTGGAAGTATTGCAATATTTCTTCCTTGTCAATGTTATTGAAAATTTCTTGCTCAATGTATGTCACCAAACAATCATTCATAAATTCAACTCCCATTCAATAGGATAAAATAAATTATTAAATAACTATAAGTATATATCTAATATTCAATAACTAGGAATTTAGACCTAAATCACAAAATATTCAATAATTAAAATTTAGAAAGGCGAGAATGAATAAATGGTGAAGGACTCCTTCAAGCGCCAAGAAGAGAGGAGAGAAATGAGAAATTTCATCTACTGGCAGCTGGGTTTAATTGGTTAAGTTTGTTGTTTACAAACTGTCCCCTGAGTTTTTGCCCCTTACAGTTAGGTCACCTCAAGTTTATTTTTATGCACATAAATTCCTAAATTTATTTATTTTTCAAAAAAAATGCCCCAAATCAAGGTGGAGCACCTGCCCCACACAAATTCGCCCCTATTAATATGTAAATATATCTAAAAACGTGATTCCTATGTGACACAAAATCATTTTTATATTCAAATCCAAAAAAATAATCAAATAATCTCCACCAAATTTTTCTATATATAAGAGTAGGTCATAAGTAATACCCATTCCAAAGGGGTACTATCCACCAAGGGCGGTGCAAAGAACTTTTCAGTGGGGCAGCTATAATACTAATGTCATTTTTTTGTAAATTAAATAAGAAAAATAAGTAACTAAAATTATTTTGTTCAAGACTTAAGGGTGGTAGTAGTAGTAGTAAATTATTTTGTGTAGTAGTAGTAGTAGTAGTAGTAGTAGTAGTAGTAGTAAATTATTTTGTGTAGTAGTGGTAGTAGTAGTAGTAGTAGTAAATTATTTTGTGTAGTAGTAGTAGTAGTAGTAGTAGTAGTAACAATAACAACAATAATAATAATAATAATAATAATGTGAGAGGATAAAAGTGGAGCCCCTATTTGGGCCACGTATCCGAGAGCAGGCCTCAAATTCACTGAACAATCTTAGAGTAAGCCCGAATGAGGAACAAGAACCTGCAATAGTTAGAAGAAGTTGCAAGTTTCCAGTCATGTAAAATAAGTAAGCTAAGTTTATCTGTTAGATCAGGGAAGATGAGAGTGCCGATATGGTCATTTCAACCAATGGGAAGGGGACATATGTACTCATGGACATGATTAGAGTTTATTGCCAATATGGGCGCCAAAGCAATGACAGATGGACAACTGTAAAGTGTAAAGTTAGTTATAGATAAAGATACACCTCACGTGAAAATGGGCAAATTTGGTGTACAAGTTATACCCTTTATAATATTTTTGCTGTTAACCTAATGAGTATTATGACACTAATTCTATACATATAAATAGAAAAAGAGAGCTCATTTAGAAGGGATTCCACTTGATTATACAACACTCACTCTCAAATTTTCTCTCTGAAGAAGATAACCACCAAGTGAAGAACACAATCACACACTATGGAGAACGTACTGCTAGATTTTATATAACAACCATCGAAGGAATATACCCCACAAACAAGAATCTCATCTCCATTACTGCAAATTTATTGTTCATCTTCATCACCTTTATTACATTTGGTTACTGATTCTACCGATTTAGGCCGGTTTTATCTCTATTGGAGTTGGTCAAATTTTTACCACCCACAAATAATAATAAGTAAAATAACAATTTCTAAAAACTTAAGAGGGGATTTCCTGCTTCGTTTCCCTTTTCCTCCGCGGCCCTGCTGTCCCATTTAAAAAGCATATTTAATCTCAACTACATAATTCATTATCTCTTATTCTCTTATACATTTTAAAATTCAAAAACTAGCACTAAAAACTTATATAGATTGTCTTTGACACTATTCCTCCGCGGCCCTGCTGTCCCATTTAAAAAGCATATTTAATCTCAACTACATAATTCATTATCTCTTATTCTCTTATACATTTTAAAATTCAAAAACTAGCACCTTGTTATATAGATTGTCTTTGACACTATTCATTTTATTATTTAAATGAAAAAATTATATAGAATATATACGGAACTTATATAGTATATCTTTGCAAATATATAAATAAAAACTAAAAAATAAATTAATGAAAGAAAAAAATGACGCAATACTTAGAAATTGTTTAAAAGACCCTTTAAATATATAGATTGGGCCCACATGTGCAATATCTTCTTTTGTGGTTGCTAGATCACTTTGATGGTCATTATTTATGGGAGGTAAAAATCATAAATGGACTTTTGGCCTAGCCCAATACTAGTGGTCCATGTTATGGTCGGCCTAACAACCATAGCATACAAGCCCACCATTTTGACTGCCTCAGATTCTCATCTCTACTTGAGAAGAACTTTGCTGGCCGACTAGAAGGATCATCCATATAAGCCAACTATTGATGAGACCAGAAAGATTATCCATCCATATGCATGGCCAAGCATAATATTACAAGAACAATACCAACCACCCATTTTGGTCTGCCTACAGACAGAGAGATGCCTTCCTCCAATTACTTAAGGAACAATATGAACTTGTAGACACCCTAATTCTTGACCCCCGCAAGAACCATAAAAGTCCTCGGAAGTTACTTTTGGAGTCTAGAACTCACTCATACACTAAAAATTGTTTTGGGAGAGTTTCACGCACGACAAACTATTTTGAATTAGGGTTTATCGCGCGACAAACCTAGTTTTATCGCACGACAAACTTCCCAAACACAAACCATCCACCCCTGACACATCAATATGTCAGAAGCTGTTCAGCAATTTGTCGCATGACATATGCTCGACAAACCCTTCCAGCACTATAAATATGCCTACACCCTTATGGGGCATCCCACATCGGAAAGTGGGGGATCCTTGGAAACCCATATAAGTAAGAAACGGTCGCTAATTAAGTACGAGACCTTTTGGGTAGCTCACTGGCTTCGGATCCCATAAGAACTCCGAAGTTAAGCGAGTAGGCGGCCAGAGCAATCCCAGGATGGGTGACCCCCTGGGAAGCTGGTCGTGAGCTCCCGAAAACAAATCCGTGCGGGTGAGTGGGACCATGTAGCCCAAAGCGGACAATGTCGTACTGAGGTGGGACCGGGTCGTTACAAATGAATGGTATCAGAGCGGACCCCGCAGAGTACGGTGTGTCGACGAGGACGTCGATTCCCTTGGGGGGAAGGATGTGACGCCCTGCGAGTGATGGAGTACTCCCTTAGGGGAGGAATTGTAGCTCAAAGGGGGCATCCCACATCGGAAAGTGGGGGGATCCTTGGAAACCCATATAAGTAAGATATGGTCGTTACAGATGGTATCAGAGCGGACCCCGCAGAGTACGGTGTGTCGACGAGGACGTCGATTCCCTTGGGGGGAAGGATGTGACGCCCTGCGAGTGATGGAGTACTCCCTTAGGGGAGGAATTGTAGCTCAAAGGGGGCATCCCACATCGGAAAGTGGGGGATCCTTGGAAACCCATATAAGTAAGAAACGGTCGCTAATTAAGTACGAGGCCTTTTGGGTAGCTCACTGGCTTCGGATCCCATAAGAACTCCGAAGTTAAGCGAGTAGCAGGCCAGAGCAATCCCAGGATGGGTGACTCCCTGGGAAGCTGGTCGTGAGCTCCCGAAAACAAATTCGTGCGGGTGAGTGGGACCATGTAGCCCAAAGCGGACAATATCGTACTGAGGTGGGACCGGGTCGTTACACTTAGGGAGTGAGTAAATAAAATGGAGTATTAGAAAGTGTTTTGGTGTATGTCAATAACGCCCACCTTTAATTTAAATACCCAATATTAAGGGTTTGTAGTGTCCTTTTAACAACAAAATGGCCAAATTGCCCAAAAGACAAAGAAATGCTCTTTTAAACAAGAGGACTGGGCCCATGTTTCTTTTTCTCTCTTCTTTTAAAGGGAACCCAACCTTTTTTTTCAACTTTTTTTTCCTTGAACAATTTTTTGCACAAAGATCCTCAAATCACAGGTCCCGGTATGTAACCAAATGAAATGGTGAGAAAACATATTTATTTTGTATTTTTTTCTTTGATTTCATTAGTGCCAAGTGAATTATAAAAACCAATGAAATAAGAGTGATTGAAATAAAAGGATTGCCAGTACTACTCAAAATGCATTTTGGGAAAACTAATTATACTCTAGAAAAATTGTGTACATCTTGCGAGAACTCTATTAAATAGAAACAACATTTTCAAATTAAAAATTGATGATTTTAATCATAAGTTTATCTTGGATCCGGGTAATTGATAGTTGGTAATGTGATATAAACATTGTTTTTCAGTGCATATATTATATTACATGACATTGTAGTTGGCATACACTAATTGCATGATAATTGATTAATGATAAAACTAATGGTTGAGGTATACAATTTATGACAATAATTTGTAGTTGCTTTTAACCGCATACCACCTTTTGCGACAGATTTATGGTGACAATCTTTGTAATGATGCAAAAGTTGTCACTATATACAATTAGTGGTAGTTTTTTTTATTAAAAAAAAGAAAAAAGAAAAAGAAATGTACAATTGTTGACAAACTTCTCCTCATTAGTGAGTTCACTATTCTTCTACCATATAACCGTACTAAAAATGAAGTTAACTTGCATTAAGTTTAAGTGTAACAACTTAAAATATCCCACATGGTCATATCAGTGTTGTAATGGGAATGTTCATAGTATATATGTGTGAACGATGAACCGAACTAACAACCTGGGCTAGCTATTTTAGGTGACAACCTGGATGATTATATATAGTATCAGAGCAAACCTAAGACCACTATAGAATAATCATTAATAGTTGTATATCAAAACCTAGGTCAAAGAAATGACCACAAAATTTTGGAGCTCCAAGTATAATGCAATTATAATGATATAAGTTGAGAATTCATTAACTTCTTGTGAGTTATGACTTATTAATAAACATATATAGCAAAGATATATGCAATTAGATATTTGATTTATAATGTTTTCGCATGTATAATTTATAATGCCTCCGACAATTTTTAATATTAATTTTGATAGTATAATTATCTATGCCATCAAATAACTCATAATCCCTGTACAAAATCATGTTATCATGTATCTGTTGATTGTTTATTTGATTGCATAACAAAGTTTTATAATACTTGTAAGATAAAATTTTCTCTCAATTTCTTTGTTTTAACTATTTTCCTTGCAAGAGTGTCCGATTCCTTTCGATGCTTTAAAGTACAAAGTAGAGCATAAAGAAGAAGAACATGAAGATCGATATAAGGTTAATATGGAGGCTGAAGTGTCATAGAAGATGGATCATCTTACAACCATATTTTTGGACTTTTTCCTTAATTGAGATGATAGAGTAGTTGTATTGATCCTTAAGAGTTACATAGTAAATTCATCCTTGAAAACTTTCTCACTTTACAGATAAAGATCAAAACTGCATCTTTAAAAAGGAGAAACTCAATTCACAACATAAACGTACACATATGTACTTGAAAAGGACACTCTCCAAAATAAATAAGCAACAGAAGGCTTCAAACAACTTCATCATGAAACTAAATATATGTTTACCATTGTAATAAGTTCATAAACTAAAAAGCAGCAGCAACATATGAATGGGGATCCTATTTGCAGTTTGTGTACTTTGTTATTGCAGTGCAGGCTTGCCATAACAATATAATGACCATTCATATTCACTAGCTGCAATACATTACCATGTTGGGAATAATATGAACTTTTATATATATTACTGAATTTCTGAATACAACTACTTACAAATCAAAAACTGAATAAGATGGATATATATAGGTACTTCCAGAAATATATCTAATCTAGGTGCATGCACTGTGAATTAAATATGATTCATGCCTTTTTACTCATACATTGTATCTAATAAATGAACTTACTTAAATTCATATGTCTAATTAAATGAGACTAAAAAATTTGGTTTAGTTTTCAATACCCCTCCTTAAACCAAATAATTTTCTTCCATCAACAACTCTAAGTAAATTCTTCATTTTGTTGAAAATGTCAAGCTTTAGGGCCTTCAGCGATCTGGTCTTATGTTTTGATAGAGACGAGTTCAACCTCTTTCATCTTCACCAATTCTCGAATATAGTGATATCGAGTATCGATGTGCTTACTCCTCTCATGAAACACCGAATTCTTTGCTAGGGCAATGGCAGACTTGTTGTCAATGTAGATTCGTGTAGGATCCTCCTATTTTAATTGAAGCTCCTGCAGAAGTTTTCTTAACCAAACAACATGACAAACAGCAGTTGATGCCGCAATATACTCAACTTCACAAGTAAATAAAGTGACAATGGGTTGCATTTTGGACATCGAAGTAAAAGTAAATTCTCTCATGTAGAAAACAAAACCAGTAGTACTTTTTCGATCATCACAATCCCCCACCCCAATCACTATCCGAATAGCCTTCTAGTTTATATGAATCTGATGAGAAATAAAACAAACCATGGCCTACAGTACCCTTGACGTATCGAAGGATTCTTTTTGCAGCGAGTATGTGCGAAGCCTTCAGATCTTCCATATATCGACTTATCAATCCAACCCCGTACAAAATATTGGGTCTTGTAAAAGTTAAATAATGGAGACTTCCGACCAAGCTTTTGAAAGCTATAGGGTCAACCTTTTCTTCTTCACCGTATTTCGACAATTTCAGACCACATTCCACGAGAGTCGAGACAAGATTACAATTCTCCATCTTGAAATGTTTGAGAACTGATTTCGCATAGCCTTCTTGAGTGACTAAAATTCCTTCTTCCATATGTTTTATCTTGATGCCAAGAAAATAGGACATAAGTCCTATATCCATCATTTCAAACTCATGAATCATGCTTTCCTTGAATTCTTTGAACAAGATTAGGCTATTACCTGTGAAAATTATATCAGCCACGTACAAACACACAAACAAGACTTCTCCATTTTCAACTTTCTTCAAATATAGAGCATGCTCATACAGACATTTAACGAAACTGTGATTTTTAAAGTGTTGGTTAATTCTGCTATTCCATGCCCTTGGTGCTTGTTTTAACCCGTATAAAGCTTTTGTCAATTTCAAGACTTTATCTTCATTCCCTTTTCGAGTAAAGCCAAGAGGTTGTTCAACATACACCTTTTCTTCAATATTGCCTTTCAAAAATGCCGATTTGACATCCATTTATGCAATTTTCCATTTGTTTTGAGCTCCTAGAGAGATCAATAGCCTCACTGTTTCCAGACGAGCCACTTGAGCAAAGACTTCATCATAATCAATTTTGTGCTTTTGGCTATAACCCTTTGCAACCAACCTTGCTTTGTATCTATCGATTTTTCTGTGGGCGTTTTTCTTTAACTTAGACACCCATTTAACCCCAACAACCTTTTTCCTTTTTGGGAGAGATGCTAACTCCTAGGTATTGTTCTTTTCAATTGCTTGAATCTCCTCTTTCATTGCTTCTACCCACTTTTTGTCATGCACAACATCTTCGAAATTTATCGGTTCACTATTGGCAAATAAACAAAACAAATTTAAGTCTTCTTGTTGTTTGGTTACATCGTATAATTTTTGTAAACTTCGTTTTCCTCGAGGCCCGACGCTTGAAATTGATTCTCCTTGAGATTATGAGTTTGGAGATTGCGAACCCCTTTGATTTGATGACACCGGAGAATTGATAAGAGGGGAATAAGGTGGATCTTGTGGCATGTGAGTAGCATGAGGATCTGGTAGCATATGAACTTCTTCATCTTTAAAAATTGGACAGTAATCATAATTTTCTTCTTGTGGAATACTCAAATCCCAAGCAACTTCTTCATCAAACTCCACATCTCTACTGATTATAACTTTCTTTTTTATTGGGTCGTAGAGTTTATAGCCTTTTGTGCGACTATCATAGCCGATAAAAACATGCTTCGCAGATTTGTCATCGAGCTTTGATCTCTTTTGGTCTAGTATATGCATGTAAGCAACACCCCCAAATACTCGTAAATGAGAGATCCCCGGTTTCTTTCCATTCCACACTTCTTGCGGAGTTTTGTTCCACACTTTTCTTATCAGACATCTATTCAACAAATAAACAGCGCATTCCACCGCTTCTACCCAGAATTCCTTCGGCATTCATTTTCTTTAACATACTTCTCGCCATATTCATAATGGTTCGATTTCTTCTCTCAGCAACACCGGTTTTTTTGGTGTGTATGAGGCAGTCAAGGGACGTCTAAACCCATTTTCATTACAAAATTTATCAAATTCGGTAGAGGTAAACTCTCCGCCCCTATCAGATCGTAAAGTCATGATTTTGAAATCACTTTCTTTTTCAACAAACAACTTGAACCTTTTAAATTGAGAAGAAACATATGATTTTTCTTTTAAGAAGTACACCGTTGTTTTTCGACTAAAGTCGTCCACAAAAATGAGGAAATACCTGTTTTGACCGAGCTAGGCAGGTTTGACTGGCCCACAAACATCAGTATGCACGAGTTCCAGCAGTTTAGTTGCTCTATATGCTGATTCATGGGGGGGAAACTTCTTCTTAAATGCTTCCCAAGTAAGCACCCTTCACATAACTGTTCCAGATGATTAATCGAAGGCAGCCCTCGCACCATTCCTTTGGATGAAAGCAATTCCAGTCCACCAAAATTTAAGTGGCCATATCTCATATGCCACAGCCATGAAGTATCCTTAACACATGCTTTTAAGCACTTCACAACGTCATTTTGAATTTCAAGCTGGAACATACGATTTTTCGATCAAATCATCTTTTTGATCCTTTATTAAGAGATTCGCATCCTTCATCAGAATTTCATAACCCTTTTCTAAGAGTTGTCCCAAACTCAAAATATCATACTGATAGAGATATGTCCTAGGACTATTCATAGATTATGATTTGTACTTGGATATTTTATGCTTATTGTTATTATTAAAGTTTATTTATTATACTTTATATTATCTTGTAAATAATATATATTAATACTAGTTCATCAAGTACGTGACTTGATTGTGGGATGCTAGTAATGTTATAATAATATTATTTAGATGTCCCTAATCATGTGTCAATAACCTAGGATCACATTGATATAATGATTAGAGTATGGGTCAGCTGATGATTATATTCCACAAGTCATGGATATGGAAATATCAAGCTGAACATACTGATACTTGTTAGGGAACAAAGTATTGGACTGACCCGCTTTGGGGACACTGCGAGGAGTGTTACATAATGTCATCAGTGATGTTCCCCATTGTTGATATCGTATTATCCTCAGACCTGAGATCGCCATGGTTACCAACATAGGGATTAGCATGTCAGGCATTATCAAACGTTGCTCTTGATCGAGTAATTATAAAGATGATGACCGAGCATACTTTGAACTATGTAGAGGTATGTGGTTGATCAAGATGGGATTTGTCACTCTCATGTATTGAGAGAGATATCGTTGGGCCCCTTGATAAGTGTAATTAATATTTGCATGGCCATGCACAAATGAGATGTCATTTGTTTTAGATTAATTATACTTAGAGATCAAGAAATAAAGATTGAACTATACAAGAATGACACTTGCCTAGTCATGTGTTCAATCTAGATATCGATTGACAAAAGGAGTTAATATGTGGAATATCAATTTAAGGTTGTGTCGTTTTTGACCTTTATACCCTTTGGATATTAGTAATGTTTTACTAGAGACCGCTTACTATTCGTATAATAAAACGGGCTTTTAATTATACTGCCAAAGAGTGTAAAACCTACAAGGTCGCACACCAAAACGAGTTGGATCAAAACGAATTAAAACGGGCCAAGTTGGACTTGGGCCCAGTTCGTTTGTTGCTTAGGGTTCTCACTAGGGTTCCCTTATAAAAGGGAACCTTTGTTCATCCTGGCCGTCATGGGAAATTATTGAGAGGCTAGAGAGTCGAAATAATTGTGAGAACCTTAGAAAGCGCTAGTACACCAAGCAAGGATCTCATCCTGTTCGTGTGTGCATACCGTAGAGGCGTCGTAATTTCTACGCTAAGGACAACAACAACAGAAGGATTCGATCCATCCGGTTCGTTTTAGTAACATCAAATCACACATAAGGTATGTCTTCTGTCGATTTTATTGAACAGCATAGATCCTAGGGTTTAAGATTAGTGCGTAAATTAGTGTATGCGATGCATGATTACTGCCCTAATTCCCTTCACATACTTCATCCCAGGAACATAGAATACATTAGAGATAAATTGGTGATCTACATTTTTCAATTGAATTAAAATAGTTCCCTTGCCTTTCACGGGGATTTTAGACCCATTTCCAAAAGTAACATTTCCATGTAGCGACTCATCAAGTTCAAAGAATGAATTCCTCTTTCCAGTCATGTGATTACTAGCCCCTGTATCGAGATACCAAAGGCTTTCCTTGTTGCAGCCTTCTTTGTTGTATGCTAGCAAAATAGTTGATTCCACAACGTCTCCAATCTGTTCAGCGACATTCCCCTCTTCTTCGATATGAGTTTTATTTCGACATTCATAGGATTAGTGTCCAAACTTGTGACAATGATGGCATTGAATATGGGATTTGCATTCCCATGAACCATGCCTAACTTAATTTGTTGCAAGCATAACATTGAATTGACGACTTCTCGTGATTTTTCGGTTTGAAAATTTTACCTCTTCCTCTGCCTCTTGAACTTTAAGCATGTTGGTTTCTATCTTCATAACCGGAGGAAGTAAAGCCTCTTCTTCTTCCTCTTCCATGGCCTCTGCCTCTTTCAGGACCACGATCGCGCCCTTGTTCTCTTTGATTTTGGCTGTTTTCAGTCCACTCCTTATTTGAAGAAACCCTTGTGTATAACACTTGATCTAGAGAAGCTTCTCGCTCCTTCTTCTTATTGAATCTTTCTTCATAAACTTTCAGAGAACCTATTAATCGATCAATTGTCATAGAATCCAAGTCTTTAGATTCTTCGATAGCCACAACAACATAATCAAATTTGGAATCAAGAGACAGAAGATTTTTCTCTACCACTTGAACATCTTCAATGGATTCACCGTTTCTCCAAAGCTAATTTACAGCAGCTTGAACTCTTGAAATATAATCAGAGATAGTCTCTGAACCTTTCATGTGGAGAGCTTCATACTCACTTCTTAAAGTTTGTAAACGAGCCTTCTTTACTTTTTCCACCCGTTTAAAAGAATTCTAAAGCGTGTCCCATGCTTTCTTTGAGGAGTTGGCATCTGAAATTTTTTTCAAAGCAAAATTCATCTATCGACTGATAGATTAGAAACAATGCTTAATTTCTTGTCCTTTTTTCTCGACTCCTTCAACAAATCCAATATAGTATCATCTCCAGGTTCAACATACCCTTTCTCGACAATTTCCTATACATCTTGTAAACCAAGGAGCGCCTTCATTTTAGTGCTCCAATTTTCATATTTTCTTTTGTAAGTTGAGGAATTTGAAATGGCATCATTCCATTAGACATCTTCTTTAATCACACTGCTCTAATACTACTTTGTTGGGAATAATATGAACTTTTATATATATTAATTGCTGAATTTCTGAATACAACTCCTTACAAATCAGAAACTGAATAAGACGGATATATATTGGTACTTCCAGAAATATATCTAATCTAGGTGCATGCACTGTGAATTAAATACGATTCATGCCTTTTTACTCATACATTGTATCTACCAAATGAACTTACTTAAATTCATTTGTCTAATTTAATGAACTAATAAATTTGGCTTAGTTTTCAACATACCGAACAGATATCAGCGAGAAAACAACAGTCAAGCCAAATGCATGGTCTTGTTAATACGCGCAGAGATTTAGCACGCACACCTGCAAACTATATTAGAGCATCTTGGTCCTTGCATCTTGCTCCAAATGATCATCTACAAACTATATGTAGCATTTATCAATGAGAAAATCTCTTCAGAAAGATTAAGGGGTGATCCCGAGGAGGATGATGACCGGAAAGTTTCAATGAGATGCTACACCACATCCTCACGAATAGAGCGAAATGAATGGGCTTGATTTCTTGGGGCTTAAGAATTCCAAGGAGAAAATTCTGCATATTTCTCTCCTCCAATAATGACCTTAGGCAGCAATTAGTGATGGGAATAAGATGAAATGATGACAAATATAATTTACGGTTTACAGAAAATTGAAAGGAATAAAGTAAATAAAATATTTAAAAAGAAAAATTAAACCTTACAAAATACCAAAATGGTTCTTTGATTTTATATGGTGGTTATGTTGTAAGTGACTTTTATTAAGCAATATTATTAGCAAATACAAAAATGCTCTCTTTTTTATACTTGGAGCTCTTGGTTGAATTGCCGAACATATTAAAATTGGACCTAGCATAAATTACATTAAAGGCCCGGGTAGATCTAGAATTTTTTTTTTTGAAGAAATGAGCTAATAACGATACTTAATTAAGCGATTTACTGAAAAATATACATATTACATCATTTGAAAAAAAAAAAAGAGTTGGGCCAAACTACGTACAGCCGTATTCGACCTGGTGCCTTGTTCAAAAATCATCATCGATTTTATTTGTCCGCCATATATAAATTATTATATTTTAAAGTTATTCTTTAAAAACTAAGTGGATAAAAAAAATCAAAAAATGTACTTTATTCTTTAAAGTTATTTAAATTCTAAACAAATAACTTCAAAACTTATCTTCACCGCATAGCATTAATTTATATTATAAGTTTTGCAAAGAATATATTATTTTTATTTTCTTATTTTTATAATTAATTAAATGTACTTTATATATTTTTAAAATGCTCTTAAAATAGCATCATAAAGGATATTTTAAAATAGAAATTCTACTAATGAAAAAGCAAACGCGCATTATCTTTAATCTCTATTTAAACCTCTCTTGATGTTCAACTCAATACACAAAATTATTTTATTTCTACTCATTTGGTTCTTTATACTTCAATTTAAAATTACTAAATATCATTTAATATAATATTCAAATTTTAGAATAGAATAACTAGTTCTATAGTTTTTCTCCACTCGCATATTAATTTTCTCCAAAATCTTAATAGATTTACTCTTATAATAAAAAAAAGAAAAAAACAAAGTAAGTCTCATTTAATAAATATTATATTTATAAAAGAATTAAATCAAATGTATATATTTTCATACTTTTTATAATAAATACACATTATATTTATATGATTCGAAGACAAGTAATTAATCACAGTTTTCTGATGAAACTTTAAAATATCCATGTTTGGCTTATTGAATCACCCTCACAAAGAGAGAATGAATGAATATCATCCGAAAGGAAAGGCCAACACAATAAAATAGAATAGTTATTTTTCTTCTCTTAATTGTAATATTTACTTGTTACTTAGTGCTATACATAATTAGTGAGATACAAAATCTAAATACATTATTATAATGTAAAATGGTTAAGATGCATGAAAGTGCGCGGACGAATAGTCCTTCCATATACACATTAAATTGAAAATATTACCATTAGTTTTAAAATTCAGTCTCCAATAAAATATTTTTCTTTATCACAGGACTGATCGAAGAGATTGCTATGGAAATTAGAATAATTAATTACTCGTTACAGAATTAGTGAGATACAAAATCTAAATATATTACACAAAAAATCTAAAAAGGTTAAGATGCAAATTAAAGTGCAACTCTCATCTCAGTTATTTCTATCTTGACGTCCAAATGCATAAAAATGGACGAATACAGTCCTTCCACATATACACATTAATTTGAAGATATTATCATTAGTTTTAAAATTCAGTCTGCAATAAAATATTTTTCTCTAAATTCTATTTATTGATATCTTTAACAAGAGATAAATTTAGAATACATATCCATAATTTATAAAATTATATCTACTAATCACCAAAATAATAAAAGAAATATGAAATATCGTTAAATTTAATTGAAATATTTGGGTGAATACGTTAATCCAATAGATTGCCGTTGAGATTTTAAAAACTTAACTTGATGAAACATTTGGTGGATACTAATCACATGGAACAAAAGTAATATGCGAATATATATATATATATATATATATGTAAAAGAATTCCAAACGTATAATGGTTGTATTATGAATTGAAAAAGCTCCAGATTCTTAACTTTAAACATTCTTTCTCATAAAATAAGTGCATTCAACAAAGGTTTGAAAGCATAAGAGTTTTAACTCAAGTGGTATTTACAAAGATATAGGAGGTTGTTGATTTCATTTCCCTCCTAATAAGATTTAGGGGATATTGAAAAATAGGGCTTTTATGAAAAAGTTTTCTGCAAAGAAATTAGCGAATAATATTTTTGTAAATTAATGACATATATTTGACCAAACTCCAAAAGGAGTGTAAAGTTAACTTTGCACGAAATTTTTAAATTGTATTTTTTATGGAATCATGCAAAATTAAGTCTGCACTACATGTTTTTTTAGCATATATTATAAATAAGTGTTTAATAGACAGTACTTTAGAATAATTTAACAAATTACATATTCAAAACCTATTTATTAATAAAATGCACATAATAATTTTTCCGGAGTTATGCAAAGTTAAGTTTGTACTCTTTATTTTTTAAAATATTACTATATGTTATTGTTTATTTGACGTTCTTTTAAAGTTTTATAAATGAATCATAAGAATATAATTGTTAAAAAATATAAACGCATCATGCAAAACAAATTTGCATTTTTTTATTGCAAAGTTAAGTTTGCACAAAACACAACTTTGTGCAAAGTTAAGTTTGCACTCGGTCAAAGCCCTTAGTTTAAAATACAATTGATAAACAAGCCCTAATTATCTCATAATACTAATGATATCTAGACCTTTATCTCTAAAAAATATTATTCATTGGTTTTTTTGCGAAAAAAATTATCATGCAAACCCTTTTACTTCATTTCCGGTAAGATTTATAGTATTTTCAAAGAAAAAGATTTTACACCTTTATTTCCCTCCTAAAATTAGACGTTGTGTGACATTATTAAAAAAATTCAATAACTAAAATGGCATAATTTTTTTTCAATAACTACAAGGGTGCCCATTAATTCTTTCATAATTAACCTTTCATTTTTCCGTCCTTTATTACATAATCTTCTATGAAAAAAAAGGTATTATGTTAGGTCTTCAAAAAAGAACCCCACAAAAAAAAAATTGTCTATTAAGAACAACGGAATTTCTTATAAACTATATAATGAATTTTTTTTATATAAATATTGGATACTAGGAAAATATGAACCATAGAATAAAACATTATATTTTTAAAGTTAATTATGAAAAAAAAATATTTGAGATTAGAGATATTATGAACCAGGAATAGAAACAATGTGTTTTAAAATACATTTATGTTTATGACATCTTCTGTATATTTCTATATGATTTGAGACAATAGATTAGACTACCCATTATAAAAAAATTTTAAAAACAATATTTGAGACAATAGATTAGATTACCCATTATAAAAAATAAAAAAATAATAATAATGTTTTGTGTTTACATTATTTAAAATGAAATTTTGTTTATACATTATCTAAAATATATGAAGTGAAATGCTAATAACAAGCTCTTATCCATTAGATTTAAGTTGAATTTAAGTATAAATGCAATATCATATTTTAGTTTTAGTTTACTCCAAAATATTAGTAAATTCACTCTACAGCTTATTGTTTTTTAAAAAAAAATGAACTTTCATCTTATGAAATATTATTGATATAACCGAAATAGATTGACAATTATGTATATAAAATATGTATATTCATAATTTTTGCAGGGAATTAACATCATATCTATGTGATTTAGTAAGCATTTAAGACATGAGTGATTATAATTTCTTGCTCAAAATTACATCCATGTTTGCATCTCGAATGCAAATATGAATCAAATAGAATTGAATGTCATATAGGATACTTAAAATAATGAGTTATAAAAAAAAACCAAAAACAATGCAAAGATAGATAATGAGTATGAAGGTGATGTGGAAATTATTACAAGGGTTACCATCTAAATCTAAACAGTCACTATAATATGTCTAAGTTCATGTTATATATATTTTTTCATAATTTATTTTTCAAACTTCAAAGAAATTTACATTTATTTTATAATTCAATTATGAATAAAATTAATATTGTTAAAAATTAATCACCAAAATCTAGCAAAAGATATCCTCATTCCTTACCGGTATTACAATAAAGAGAAAGCCATCAATGAGTTTTTTTTTTTCTTATTCTTAAGCTTAATTGTAATATTTCTAAATGTATTTCTTTGAAACAAGCTCCAAATGATAAAATAATATTAGGGGTGTAAACAGATGGAATATGGACCGGAAATCACACTCAACTATTCTTATTCTTATCCTATCGGATTCCTCGGATTTGGATAATTACCATATCCATTTTTTTATATAACTATAGATATTTTGTTAAATAATAGAATTCTAACTTTACCCTCACTCTTGCACGAGGGACAAAAGCAAACAAGGTAAATTTCAAATCGTTGGCCCGTTTTACATGAAATTATCTGCTATTCAAGATTGACTATCTCTTTATAGAGCGAAGAATCCACATGCAATATCAATAATTTGGAGAATAGGGTTAGGCATTAGGTAGACATGATATCAGATTAGTCAGCATGTCTTTCTTGAATAACTATACTATTTTTTTCCTCTCTTATTGTACTTCAACTCCTATATTTTGTTAGTGCAAAAATTTAAAACAATCTTAAAAATATATTTAACTACTTGATTTATTAATTAAAATGAAATCTTTTACAAGTTATAACTCAAGAAGTAAAAAGAAGCATTTTAAAACTTGTTAAAATAAAAGGTTACATTTTGTAGTAAATTTTGACATGATATCATCCAATAAGATTCGTATTATATTATAAGATAACCACCATATAAATGCAAATAATAAATTCAAATTGAAAATCATTATCATTTAAATTTGATATGGTCTTAAATCTTTCATTCTAAAAATCACATATATATGTTGTAAATACAACTTAGGTCTTTATTTTTCTTTTTTATTCTTTTCTAATTTTATTTTATTTTTATTTTAAAAGACTTTGTTAAATTTGGGCAGTTTATAAACACTAAACTAAACATGACCAATTTTTGTAAGGGCGAGAGAATATATATATATACATAACATATACTAAATTATAGTGGATACGGATATCCAATAAAACGAATATCTGCAAATATAGATAATCTATCTCGGATACAGATTATCCAGGTCGAAGACTATCGCTATCCATATCCTTATCCATTTCCTCGCATATTTTAAAACACTATCAAAATACTCTTTTTCAAAAATCCATTCGGATAAATATTCACAAAATTCAAGTTCAAATACGGATCAAATTCAGATTGTCGGACATCCATTTACACTCCTAAATAATATGCAAGAAGAGTTAAAAAAAAGGACACTACGACAAAAATAGTAAGTTAATGTCTTATCCTAAAGTCCTAACGCGTATAAAGAGTGAATCACTCGATATTCATTTTGGATAAATTAAAATTTCATGTAGCTTTTGGTTCTAATAAAATTAAAATATATTTATATTTATTTATCGAGCGTTCAATTTAAATACAAAATTGTAATGATTTACTGGGCTGGCATGGAGTTTGGGCCCAAGACAAACTTTTAAAATGGGTCTCCCTTAATAATTAAAAGTAAAAGAAAAAACCTTTTAACCATTTTTAATAGCTATCCGAAAATTAATTTATATATATTTCCGAACAGTGTCATACAAAGATAATTGAAGGAAAGGTGGAAAAAATGAGTGCATTTATTTTAAAGAGTGACTCAAATATACAAATAATTAGTATATATACAATGAAAATATGTATAAAAATTATTGAGAACAATATGGTTAAAAAGGTCGAGTAGGCAGGAGTTAATTGTTATAAATACATTTGGTTTCATAAACACAAATATATCACCTTAAATACAATTTGTACAAACCACAATATTTTTGACTTAGATTTCTCTTCTAATTCTTCGTACTAACTTTAATATTCATTAAACTTTGAAATTGGGAAAACAAGGAATTAGCAGCATAAATCACCTTACTAAATACTTCCTTTTCATCCCATCTCATCAGTTGGAGGTGGGGTCAAAAATTCACTGAAAAAAGTGGTCGGTAGTAGTTACTCCAAAATGGGCGGGAGGTATCGGATTCCGAAATCTTCGTGCTTTCAACTTAGCCCTCCTCGCTAAATAGGGTTGGAGAATCCTGACTAACCCTTCCTCCCTTTGTGGGTAAGTTTTAAGGAATATTTATTTCCCTCATGGTGACATCTTTTCAGCAGTTAAGGGGCGCCATCCATCATGGGTTTGGTGTAGCTTGTTTGAGGGTATTAAGCTCCTAAAGAAAGGGGTCTGCTGGCTGTTGTGTTTCCTTGTTATGTTATGTTTCCTTAGTTGAGCAGGAGTTCTAATCAATTTCCTTTTCTAGTCAGTTTCCTTTTTTCTCTTTTGTATATCCCTATAAATAGGGGTCTTCTTGTATCAGTTAATATTATCAAATCAATACAATTCTTTCTCTCCCTGTTATATTTGACTTGGTATCAGAGAGTTAATCCTCGGTGTTAGGGTTCATAGAGATCGACTTCGTCGTTAAAGAAGAAAACGACCGTCTTCATTTACTAGCAATTTTTAATTGCTTCGTTCATCCACTACCGACCTTCAAACACTATCAAATTATAACAGTAGCTTCTCCTCCAAAAAACGATCAATCCCACGTTCGAATCATCTAGATTGGAGCTTCCACGCGCCGCAACAATTATCGATTTTTCGATTGTTCAGATCTGCAGTTACAAAAGTCGAAACAGCACAATTTTTCTACCAGTCTCTTCGTCCCGACTAGACGATCACGTCGCCAGAAAAATCAGCTTCAACGGAGATTTCACACGCTCTCACGCGCTCTTGGAATATCCGCGCCTTCCTCTCACCCGCTCCGTCACGCGCCGCCACAATTCCGTTAAAGTTAACGGCGATAGCTCCCTTGCCGTTAAAGTTAACGGCGCTATCTCCGTTACCGTCAAATCTAACGACGTCAGTTCAGAAGTTTCAGTAATTACAATTTGGCCTCAGAAGTTTCGGTTATTTAAAATTTGACCCCATAAGTTTCCGTAATTTAGAATTTGACCCCATTTGTTTCTGTAATTTACAATTTAGTCCAAAAAGACTGTTTTTTCTAGTTTAGTCCTAGAATCTCCTATTTTTATACAGATTCGTCCCAAACCTTTGAGATAGTTAAGCAGTAATCCCGTTGTGTATTATCATGGGTGATGTAAGTGAATCTCAGATCCATAAGGTTGAGGTATCTGTTCAAAATTCGGAAGGAGGATCGTTTGGAGGTACCAAGCTCAATGGTACGAATTTTCGCACCTGGAAGAAAATCATGTCAGTGTTTCTCTATGAGATACATAAATTGGGGCATGTAACTGGAACAATCAAAACTCCCAGTGAAGAAGATACTGAGGCTTTTGCTAAATGGGAAGATGATAATGGGTATGTGATGTCAGTATTGTTCAAAGCAATGACTGACGATGTGTTACAGATGGTAGAAGAGTGTGAAACTGCTGAAGCCATATGGAAGACATTAGGGGATCTCTACACCAATGAGTCTGACTTCATACAAGTTCATGAATTAATGTGCAAAGCTGCTGGAATGCGACAGAATGGGCTACCAGTGTTAGTGTTTTTCACTAAATTGAAGAACGTATGGACATAAATTGATCAGAAACGCCCCTGTAAAATCAAGAATCCTGAGGATATTACGTGCTACCAACGCGAAAAAGAACTTGAGCGGGTTCATGCATTCTTAGGAGGACTCAATCTAAGCATAGCAGTGCTAAAGGAGAATTGTTCAGAATGCCCGAACCTCCTAGCCTGACTACAGCCTTTGCATACATCCGTAAGGATGAATCCCAACACAATAGTCTCCAACAGACACAAATTGAAGTTTCTAGCCTTGCTATTCAATCAAAGCCACCAGCTCATTCCCATCAACAGCAGGGTACAAATGTTATCATCCACCTACTCAAAAGTATTATGTCACTATGGATGTTATTTTTTTCGAAGACATGAGTTATTTCTCTTCACCTAACTCTGCTCTTCAGGGGGAAAATTCATATTTTGAAGAGCTATCTCACAGTGAGGAAGAAAATTCACAGGTGGAAGATGATATACAAACATATCAAGTTGTTAAAATTCAGGTCCAGACGCTAGATCAGTCTGTCCCTTCGACTATTACCCTCGATCTACAACTCCTTGGTACTGAAGATCGCTCATTTGAGGTATGTCCCCACAATAGTACTAACGAGTCTAATGTGTTACCCGGTCGGTCAACCCGTGGTCAGCCACCCAAAAGATATGAACCTACCCCTCATGCAAAGTTAAAGTATCCCATTGTTAATTATATATCCACTGGTAGATTATCAAAGTCATATGAGTCATTTGTGAATCAAGTATCTGCTATATCAGTTCCTAACAAAGTGCAGGATGCCTTGGATGATCCTAAGTGGAGGAGGGAAATGGAGGAAGAGATGGAGGCATTACAGAAAAACAAAACATGACAACTTATTCCTCAACCACAAGGCAAGAATGCTGTAGGTTGTCGTTGGGTGTTTACCGTAAAGCACAATGCGGATGGTTCTATAAATCGATATAAAGCTCAACTCGTAGCCCAGGGGTTCACCCAGACGTATGGGATAGACTACGATCATACCTTTGCTCCTATTGCAAAAATGAATACTGTTCGAGTCCTATTATCATTTGCGGCAAATTTTAACTAGCCTCTTCGGCAGTTTGATGTCAAGAACGCGTTTCTCCATGGTGAATTAGCTAAGGAAGTTTACATGGCTCTTCCACTAGGGTATGTGACAGCTTCTCCTGGTAATTTTGTTTGTAAACTAGAGAAATCACTATATGGACTCAAATAGTCACCTCGTGCATGGTTTGGACGATTTTCACAATTCATGAAGAAAGTGGGTTATAAACAAAGCAACTCAGACCATACCTTATTCATCAAGCACCAACAAAGGAAAGTAACAGCCTTGATTATTTACATTGATGATATGGTGATCACTGGTGATGATACTGTTGAGATTGATAGATTGCAGAGACAGTTGGCCTCTGAGTTTGAGATGAAGGACTTGGGTGACCTTAAGTATTTCTTAGGGATTGAGGTAGCCAGGGGGAGTGAAGGAATTTACATGTGCCAGAGAAAATACATTCTTGACTTGTTGGCAAAGACTGGTATGTTGGATTGCAAACCTGTTGACACTCCTATTGAACAGAATCATTGCTAAGCAAAGTATCCAGACCAGCTACCTACTGATCGAGCTCGCTATCAAAGATTAGTTGGGTGATTAATTTATTTGACCCATACTAGGCCAGATATTGCGTATACCGTTAGTGTGGTAAGTCAGTTCATGCATAATCCAAGTGAGAGTCACATGGATGCTGTAGTTAGAATTTTGAGATACTTAAAGTCGTCTCCAGGTGTAGACACCCCGATCCGTGACTCCCGCAAGAACCCTAACGACCTCCGAGAAGTACTGTTTTTGGAGTTCGGGACCCACTCGAGCACCCGAAACTGTCCCGAGAAGGTTTGTTGGCCAAACAAACCTGTTTTTAAGAGGGATTGTCGCACGACATATCAGTGTGTCACGCGATAATCACCCCTTATGTCGCACGACAAACCCCTCTGACCCAGACCATCCACTCTCTGACACATCAGTCTGTCAGAGACATCACTTCAGTCGTTTGTCGCGCAACATTGGTCAACATGTCGCTCGACACTTGCCCTTTCTGGGAACATGTCGCGCGACATACCTCCCCGAGCACTATAAATAGGCCAACACCCCCCAAGGGTTCAAGGACAGCAACTTGGAATTGAAGAATTATTGGCTTATATCTGATTTTCTGGTATTTCGTCAAGTATTTTCTATTATAATCTTATTTTTGAGGAATTATCGAATTTATTCCCGACACTCGACGTGTCCCGTTTCTAGAATTGAATTCTCAAAAATATCTGAAGAAGGAAAAGATCATGATCGCCGGAGATCTCTACCGCATTATATTTTCTTTCTTATTATTATTCTCGCCGGGAAGGTAAAGAAAATCTCTTCTAGTATTTAAATTATATATATGTGTACTTGTTTTACTTCTGTTGTTCTATCCACGTTTTATTTGAATAAACTTATTGCCAAGTTACAAAGTAGTATACTGTTTTCAAAACAAAAGACCCTGATAAAACCATTTGCAAAATCAGAAGAATAAGTACATTATCATCCGGATAAAATTCGGTTTTCAAAACCCAGACTGATAAAACTTATCTAGGAATTAAAATCAACATATCCTGTCTTTTTAGACTACGACGTGTCTGATAAAACTCCCCTCAAAGAGTTCTAATTCCATATCAAATTAGTCCCGATACAAGATCCGAACTTTTACAAAAGTATTCAAAACACGAGAAAACTATCATTATCTGAGGAAATAATACGAAAAACTCTCTCAAAATAAAACAACTTTTGTCACTTGTATTTACATCTTCCAAAAATAAAAATATTGGATCTCGAAACACAAAGGTTTTCATCCCTTTTTCCGTTTTCCAAAAAATTAGGGTTTTTTTCATTTGGAAAGTAGTAGACTGTTAGTAAAAGCATCCAAGTGTTTCAACATAAAATAAACATATAAACGACCACTAGAGACCGAAAGGACGGAATGGGTGCTTAACACTTTTCCAAACCGTAATATAGTTTACGAACCCTATAGAATCCTGGTTTCGCAGACAAATGTGTAAAGAAAGGCTTATCTGTAGCCCTTCCTCTTACACAACTATTTTGTCCGTTTTCTTGTAAAACGTACTGGCGACTCTGAACGAACCCTCTTGCATCTAAAAATAGGATAGAGGGACACCCGATATGAATTATCAACACAGATAAAAGCAAATGGAGCGACGGAATCCGTTCCGACGTTTCAGACGCCCAATAACGGGAACGAGACCCGAGGGTCGCATTTGCAGATTTTCACACCAGGCAGAGGAGTGATGTTTTCTAAATACAACGACTGTCTCGAAGTTTGTGGCTTTACGGATGCAGATTGGGCCGGGAGTATCACTGATAGGAGGTCAACATCAGGGTACTTTACTTTGTAGGATGTAATCTTGTTACATGGAAGAGCAAAAAACAGAAAGTTGTGGCTCGGTCTAGTGCTGAGGCTGAGTATAGAGGAATGGCTCATGGAGTATGTGAATTGTTATGGTTAAGAAATTTAATATGTGATTTGGGCTTTGAACCTAAAAATGCTATGCATTTGTACTGTGACAACAAGGCAACTATTGATATATCACAAAATCTAGTACAGCATGATCGTACTAAGCATGTGGAGGTTGATTGTCATTTTATAAAGGAGAAGGTAGATGCCAACCTTGTTAGCTTTTCTTTTGTCTCCACTGGAGAGCAGCTTGCAGATATCCTCACAAAGGGAGTTTCCAACAAAGCATTTTATGAGTCACTTAGCAAGTTGGGCATGTTCAATATCTATGCACCAACTTGAGGGGGAGTGTTGTGTTTCCTTGTTATGTTATGTTTCTTTAGTTGAGTAGGAGTTCTAATCAATTTCCTTTTCTAGTCAGTTTTATTTTTTCTCTTTTGTATATCCCTATAAATAAGGGTCTTCTTGTATCAGTTAATATTATTAAATAAATACAATTCTTTCTCCCCCTGTTATATTTGACTCTTGCAGGTGTGTAATGGTTGTAAGATTGACTTTTGGGTAGATGCGTGGGTGCCAGATCTCCCTGGGTTCAAGCTTCTCTCTCACCCGCCTTCATACACGGATCTTGTTAAAGTAGTTGATGTCATTGTCCTTCTAGAGGAGAATGGAATTTAACCCGCTTAAAGGAGGTAGTCTCCCCAGTCGAGTTAGAAGCGATCAGTAAAATTCCAGTGGGGGTGCAAGGAGGAGAGGACAGTCTCGTTTAGCATTGGGTTACTGATGGTGGGTACTCTGTTAAATATGGGTATGCATAAGCCCTCAATATGCTTGTCAATTATAATTCCTCATCCCTGTTCTCCTCTTTCAATCCCTCGGCAGCATTTTGGAGGAAAGTTTGGAGTGTTCAAGTAGTTCCAAAAGAGAAACACTTCATGTGGAAAATCATTCAGAACACCATAGCCTCCAAAGAAAACTTATTCACTCGAAGATGTGTCTCCTCTCCTATGTGTCCTATTTGCGATTTGGGGATCGAATCTATAGAACACTTGCTTTTCAGATGCAGTTAGTCGGCCCACTCTTGGGATTTTGCTAGGCTGTCACACCTTACTTTGAAGGGGAATTTGGTTGGTAGATGGGTGGAGCTAGTTCTATATTCTTCAGGGACTCTGGGTCTGTCCCAATGTGCATATATTTGTTGGTCCATTTGGTTAGCGCGCAATAAGTTCTTGTTCTCGGGAGACAAGCTTAATGCATTCACAGCGGTGGAACAAGCAATGAATATGTGTAAAGAATTTTCAGACACTATGTCGCCGCACCCCAAGCCTCCCCTCCCACTCAATTAAATGTCGGACCATCCTATTGGTCCCCTCCACGTAGAGGTTATCTCAAGATAAAATGTGATGCTGCAGTTAAAATTTTGGCTGGCGCTATCAGTTGCGCGTTCCAGGATAGTTCTGCATCTATCTTGGAGTGCTTCGGCAGACCGGTTTCGGTCTCCTCAATTTAGATGGTTGAAGCGATAACTATCAAAGAAGCATGTGTTTTTTGTATTAAATATGTTCATTACAATGTTGCCATTAAGGGCTCGTTTAGTTCAAGTTTTGGGAATGGAATAGGCATGGAATGGGTATACTTGATTCCTAGAAAGTTTTTTTCCTGTCATCTAGGATGACATGCCGATGTTTGGTTCAACCGGGAATAGGAATAGAATAAAGTATCAATTACAAAAATACCCTTCTTTTTATAAGATGAGAAGACATCTCCTACTATTTTTTCAAAAGAGATAATCACTATAATAAATTACAAAAATTACAAATGCCTAGCTAATAACTATCCTAAAAAAATTACAATTTTTTTAATTAAAAAAAATTTACAACAGGAAAAAAGAAAAGACAAAAGTTCCAATTTTTTTTTTCATTTTTGTGCAGCAGTGTAACTAAAAAAAAGTTCCAAACAATATTTTCATACACGGATGGAAAAAGAATTATTTATTCATACAAAAGAGAATTATTTTAGTCCTAACATGAAAAATTAAAAAAGATGACCATTGGTAATGGTTTATTCCTTATGATTTAAATGGGAGAACTTGGGGGGGAAAGGTTTGTTCCTGCAATCATTTATTCCGGACTTAAAACTTGAACCAAAAGCGGGAATCATTTCGGAATGGAATTTAGCATTCCCGGAATGGTTTAAATCTTGAACCAAACGAGCCATAAGAGTGATAATCTTGCTGTGGTCGATCGGTGTTTTGATAACCCCCGCGACCCTCCGTGGGACTGTCGAGTGATTATCCGTGATATTGGCTCCTTGATGCGATCTAGCAATGCGTCTCTTCACTTTGTTCCTAGGGAGACCCAGTGGCGAAGCCAGGAATAATTTTCAGGGGAGGCTAAAAAAAATTTAAGCCAAATCAAACTCAATAATTATGTTTACAGACCAATGTTTTACTAAAATATTTCTCCATTCTGTTTTGATATTTCAAAAAAGTTAAAAATGATATACTAAAATTAATTATATCTTTTAAAATATCTTTTGATATATAATTAAAAAAAATGGAGGCTGTGTTTCAGAAAAACAAAAAAAAAATGAACGGTAGTGAAGAACAATTGTGTAAAGAAAAAATGGAAGAAAGTGAAAACTTAGCATATATTACAAACTTACACCTTCAACTTATAATGCTAGTTGCACAAAGCCCCCCACACAAAAATTACGCACGCACCTTACCAATTGCTTGCTTAACTTATCTTACATCCCATGACCCTACACTTGGCCCCTCAACCAAAATTACACAACGGCCCCTAAACTTTTCCTTCCCACACATAAGCGCATGTACTTTCTGAAAATTGCCCCCATGTGGCTCCACCCCTGGCGAGGCCAACAAGGCAGCTAATGACTTGGCTCAATTCTCTCTTCTTAACGGTTGGGTCTGTAACTTCCTTTCTTTATCCAAAGCGATTAGATTGAGATTGTCTTCCGATTTTTGTAATAGGGCTTTTAGTTGAAGTTGATGTTGATTTATGCTTGCCTGCTTTGAGGGCTTTTATTTATCAAAAAATTAAATTGATAGATGTAAATGAAAACATAAATACATATGCAGAGTGAGAGTTAGAGTTAGAGGAAATATATATATATATATATATAAGCTCCTAGTGGTCTAATTTCCTAATAGCAACATTAATCTTGACACCAATCTATTAACGCTAATTCTTGCATATACGATAGAGGATATTAAATACCTTAATCTTATGTGTTGATACACTTTTATATAAAACTTAAAGTGCAAAAAAAATATGCTTGGTACATTTTTTAACTTTTGAATGAACCAATAAGATAATTATGCATATAATATATCATTTTATGCAATTTTTAATTATTTTTTCTTGAATTTTGGTATACATAATATTATAACAACAATGGATCTTAATTTGTTGATCTTGACGAGTAGATTTTAGATATATATTTTTTATTAAATTATATAGTTTCTATTAAAAGCTAGGGGCTTTTGATCATAAGGACAAATATCGACACTTATTTTTGGTCAATTGTTTGGAGGCCAAAAGTTTTAAAAAAGGATCACTATTTGCTAGAAGGACATTTTAATTAAAAATATGATAATAAATTAAATTAGATAAACTTAAAGGTAACTCCCGTTACCAAAAATAAATTCAAAACTAATCAGAAACTAAAGAAAAATTACCTAAAATCAAGCAAATTTAAAATCATAGTTTTAAAAGTAAACTTTTTTTCAAACAATACCTAATTATATAATCCAAATAATATTCAAACTTAATACAAGAATATTAATTAGAAAAAAAAATCTAAGGTAGACAGTAGATATTTTGTACAATAAACAATAGACATTATATCAAACATATATATATACATTACAAAATCAAAAGGCATAAAATCAAACAGACATTTTACCTCTAAGGTGAAAAACATATAGACATTATAAATCAAAAGACATTTACATAGATGAAAAATTATGAATTTTCTGTTTCTTCTTTACTCCAAAATCAAATAAACAATCAGCTTTTAGATATATTTAACAAGATTTATTAATCAAGTGAATATTAGTTACCGGCAGATGATTGAGTTGTTGGTGGCTGAATGACATACCCAAAATCTTAGAATCAGCTGCCAGGTTGATATTTGAAGTTAAAATTGTTGACATCCATGGATTATAGGCCAGGTTAGGGTGGAGTAGGAGAGGAATTTGAGGGAGACTAAAATCCAAGAAAGAAATTATCATTGCTTAAAGTGGACAAGGAGAGGAATATGGGAATTTAGAATTAAAGGTTGGCTATACTACGTCATGTTCTCTCCCTCCTTGTATATCAAAATTTTATTTTATTTTGTTTAAAGTGGTTATTTTTTGGTATTAAATAACTCTAATTTTTCTTGATTTAAATTCATTAATTTACTATTAAACATAAGAAGGATAACATAGACAAAATGCACAAAAATAATAATATTAATATAATTAAAAATATTAAAAAAAAATAGGACTTTTAACCAAATATGGTCCTTTTTTAAAATATTTGTCTTAAAACAACGCGCTCAAAATGTGTGTCAATAAGTAAATCCGTTCGAAAAATATAGTACCTTAGACTAATTTTTTATAAAAGTTATTACATTTTAAAGTTTTATAAAATAATTGAGGAAAGAAAAAACTGATGTGATAGTTTAAACTTGGGTGTATTTTTACACAAAAGCTAAATTGAAGCCGGGTTTACAAATTTGGTAGTAGAAGGTGACAACCAATTTGTCATTGCTATTATCCGTTATGGGAAGTTAATTTGCAGTCAGCTAGAGTGGTTATAGAAGACATCCTCAAGTTAGTGGAACTCCTCCCACATGTGGAATTCTCTTTTGCTAGACGTGTTAGACGTGAGTGTAATCTTTTTGCTAAGCACGTTAGTTGATCAATGATTATCTTGTAATTTGGTTGGACGACCCGCCTGTTTGGGCTCCTCAATCTTTCCTGTTTGATTCATCCTTTTTTTCAATAATAGTGCATCTTTCCCCTAAAAAAAAACTATTGGAACCCAAAATATTTACAAATTTTGTATATTTTACACAAAACCTAAATATACACTAATGTTAGATTTGAAGATTGATAGATGGTGAAATTAAAAACAGGCTAAGGTACTGTTTCAATAGTAATACTATAAAATTTTCTACAAACTAGTGGGTTCAGTACACAGGATTTATGAGTATATATGATATTACCTTTAATTTTCTCTATTATCTTAATAAATCCACTATCATTTTTAATTTTTTTTACTTTTTGGTCCGTAATTCGCTACCACTTTATCATTAAAAATTATAATTATATAAAATATTATAGATATGAATACTTCGAGACAATATATATGTATATATATAATGTATATTTCTGACTCTTTTATAGTAAATAAACATTAAATTTATATGATATAAAAGGCATTTAAGATGCATGAATAATTAATCACAATTTTTTTTGCTCATAAATGTTTCCTTATTTATCATTTCATAAGTGTTTCCTTATTTATGATTATCTACTTAAATCTTTAATTATAGTACTTAAATCTCAATGGCACACTATCCATATATCCCTGTGAGTTTGTGCTAGCTGGATAGCTACATAAGGAGAAAATATTCGATACAATAGCTATAACGTCACATGTTACAAAAAGAGTCTAACTGTTTATTTTAAATACCCAGTATGTAGGTTTACAGTGTTCCTTTAACAACAAAATGCTCAAAATATAAAGAAATTATCTTTTAAACAAGAGAAGCAAGCCCGTATTTCTTCAAATCATAATATTAAGAATATAATTGTTGTTAACTATTTATTTATTTTTTCAACTATTTTTTTGCACAAAATTCTTCAAATCACAAGAGTGGTCCTATTATCTAACCAAATTAAATGGTGAAACATATTTATTGTGTTATTTTTCGTTGTTTCATTAGTACCGAGTGAATTAGAAAAAAAATATGTAATAAACTGTGAATGAAATAAGAGGGTTGCGACTACTCTAAAACCATTTTGCGAAAGCTAATTATACTCCAGAAAAATTGTAAGGCATCCTCCAAAAATTGTATTAAATAGAAAAAAAATGTACAGTTCAACTTAAAAATTGACAATTCATATTATAACTTTATCTCGGATCCATGTAATAGATAATTAGTAATGTAATATAAATATGAAATTTCTTATTTTTCCATGCATATATCTATAATACAACTTAGGAATATATTATTTACTGATTTGACCGCTAACTTTTACATTTACAATTCAAAGGTTATAATTGTCTCAGATAAATCTAAAGATCCACTTTATTTGTAAATTTTTATTTTATTTATAGTTGCTATTTTACTTGTTATTTCGTACCCTAAGGTACGGGTATGCCATAGTTATATTATATGAAAGTGTAGTTGGAATACACTAATTGCATGATAAAACTAATGGTTCAATCCATTATTGGCTGTTTTCTAACAAAAAATTGGTGACAAACTTTTATTCCACATTAGAATATATATAAATAAATGTTTAGATTTTGATAATCAATATATAAGTACTTTGTATAATTGCTGTCCGCACATTTAGAGTTTTCTCTGAAATCTTAATAAATCTTGATTGCAATATTTGTTGGATTTTTAATCAAAGAGGCGATCATAAAATTTAAGAGATCCAATTATAACGACATGAGTAGAGAATAATACTTCTTGTAAGTTTTGACTTACAAAACATAGCAAAAATATATGCTTCAATATTTGATTTTTAATGTTCTTACGCGTTTAATTTCTATTGTCGCAGACAAAATTTTATATTAAATAATCTCATTATCTATGCCATCGAATAAGTCGGGTGCGGTTGTTACATAATTTTAGAATTTTATAAGAATTGTAATACGTACTATAGAATTGAAATTCTACAATATTACATAATTACAATACTATTGTTTGGAATGTATATAGTTTTTTTCATTTGGAATTCTGTTACAATTTCAAAATTTGGTTGTTTGCCTATTTGTAAAGTTCATTTGAAATTTAAAAGAGGCAACATGTTTAAAGAACTTCTGCTTCCACTGTCCACTACTTGAACCCCCGTCAACCTCACTAAAGCATCGTTTGTGGTCGCCGGAACTCCTATATCAGGGGCGGCAGTAGGTTGTGATAACATTTTCAATAAATATACACCATAAATATAATATATATATATATATAATATACACACATATAATATATATATATATATACACATACACATACACATACACATAAACATACACATACACATTCAAATATTTACTGGATATGTAATGTATATACATATGTGCATAGGTATCATATTTAATGGTGGAGTTGCCAGAAATATTATAGCAGTACGTGTTGGGGGTAGGGTGGGGCACTGCGTGTGTGGAAAGTTGGGGTGGTTGGTGTGGGGTGGAAGTGGAATGTATGGTGGTGGTGCTTAATGATGTATTTTTCTAGATTTTTTTTTTAGAATTTTATGAGAATTGGAATTAGAAACTCTACTACTCTCCGTATAAAATTTAATTTTTTAAAGTTGATGGTTTTGAAATTCCATGTCCGACCTTTTAGCGCTATTCAAACAATAAAATTCTAAAACAATCTCCCAATTCCAATTATGAACTGATGTTACCAAACACACCCTAATCTATGTACAAACCATGTTATCATTCATCCATTGATCGCTGATTTGATTGCGTAGCAAAGTTTTTATAGTACTCATAGCGGAAAATGTTCTCTCCATTGTTTATGCCGCAGCTGCAAAATTCAATGCCAACGTCACAAGTAATACATGTGTACACCTTATCATTCAATCAATTCTTTGAAGCACAAACTAGTGATGAACGCATAATATTGTTATTCATACGCTCACTTTCGGAGTTATTTGACGCGTTTATCTTTCTAAAACTACTCGATTTGTCAATTTATTTCTCGATTACTCTCGAAGCACTTTTGTATTTAACATTGCCATTATGCCCAACAAGAGTTTAAGCGATGGACATTGTTCGTCTCCTAAGTTAAGAATGTACGTCTCCTAAGACTCGAGCGACGAACAAGACGCCGCTTAAGAGCCGTCGCCTAAGTTGTGTCGCCTAAACTCTTAGGCGACGATACAAACATTGGTTCGTCGCCTAAGAAGTTCTTAAGTGACACACACAATATTTGTCGCCTAATATTTTAGGAGACGTACATTGATCAATGTACGTCTCCTAAGAAGACAACTTAAGGAGTCCAACTTCGGAGACGTACATAGATCAATGTATGCCTCCTACGAATGCAACTTAGACGACGTACATTGATCTATATTTGTTTTCTAAGTGGCAAACTTAAGCAATGGATATAGTCAATGTACATCTCCTACGGGGCTAACTTAAGCAACGTACGTAGTCAATGTACATCTCTTAAGATGGGACATGTATCCTTTTTAGGTGACGTACCTTCGTCGTCTAAGTGAAAGATTATAATTCCAACAAATGCTAAAATTACAATAACCCATGCAACCGAAGCTACATTTTATATATAACATTGTTACCTACATTTTATACCAAGAATAATCTGTAATCCCAAACAACTAATTCTAAAACACCCAAGTTCAGAAATACATAATTCACAAAATTACATTACAATTTACAAAACTACATCATGTAATTCACGAAATTTAATAAAACTCTTAACATATACATAAAGTCTCAAAATGTTCAAAAAAAAAACTTCAATTCTCAAAATTAAAAAAAGAACATTGGTGTTAACCTATGGCTGTTGGTGGTAAGTAGACTCGCCACCGGAAGCATTCTTTCTAAGAAGGAGTCGAACTTGAGCTTGCATTTCTTCCATCTCTTTCTGCATTCTTGCTATGGTAGACCGGAGCTCCTCGACCTCGGAAGACAGATCCGGCATCTGCGAACCACCCCTCTGCTGTGGGTCCCTCCTGTACCCTATCCCCAAATCGTGAATGACCGTCCCTCTCTGAACACCAACCTCTCCTTGAACAATATTGATCTGTTTCTCAATAGGGAGAGTGATCGGTGCTAGCAGGATCAAGTCCGAGCAGCCTTCCACAGGTGGTGGCGTGAGATTTGAGGCTTCGAAAGAGGCGACGGAAGCCTCCACCGCTGCGCTCATCGCAGCCTGCAAATAACAATTAACCAATAATTCAATAACAATGAATAAACAATAACAAAACAGCAAACAATTAACAAACTTTTACCTCTGTAACTGGAGCCTTCTTCTTATATACTTCCACCCAGGTATTGGGAATAGGGGCTTTATCTCCAGATTCCTTCAGCTTCTTCGCTTGATAGGCGAAGGGGATCGAACCCAATCTGTGGTTCACCTCCTTCTCAAACACCCTAACCGCCTTATTCTCTTGGAGCGGGCCTGCAATACAATGCAACATTTAGAAACAATTCATTCAATTAATGTAAACATCAAGTTCATGATCATGATGATGATGAATGATATTGAAAGAGATGCAAATGACGGAAGACATTACTTTACTCTCCTCGGTGGACCAGTGCGCCATCAGCCAGGTCCACTCATCCACACGCTTCACAAACTCTACAGGAACGTCTGGGCCGTATGTCTCGAAGTGGACCTTGCACTCCGACATCCATTGATTGAACTGTCCATATGCTAATTTTTGAATGTATTCGAACATCTCGACATTGTCATGGCTGACGTCATAGTAGGTCTACAAAACAAAAACAACATATATAAGTCGAATTCAAAAAATTTACGCAAGTATAAAGAAAATATAAATTAGTTAATCACCCTTACCGAGATGTGGTTGTAGACAATCTGAAGGTGCTCTTCAGGCAAATGCCAATATGAAGGCACCATCATGGAGACTTTGTCTCTCACGACACTACTTATGTCACGTGCGAGACAGCCCTGAACCACCTTAGACGATGGCAATTTGAGCTCGCCGGACCACTCGAGGTTAATCTTTTCTTGCTTCCGCACCTCTTTATTGGTCTTTTTACCCACCACTATGCCTCTCCTGTGAGTGGAGGCGGATGTGGAAGTCGACGTATCTACAAATTAAAACATACATTATAATTAATATATATATAGAGAGAGAGAGTTTTAGTAGAAAAAAGCGGAAAAAAAAAACTACTAAAAATGTAATCACCTCCGTTCTTGCAACGAATGCTGCGAGGAAACGAACGCCCGGTGGTGGATGTGCTCGTGGTAGACGAATGCTGGGTAGATGGAACCTGATGATTGAGAATTCCTCCAGGGGCTGTAGCCGCAAAGTGTTGTGCAACGCTTTGACGCAGCTGCTTGATCGGGCCCCTGCTCGTCGCTCTCCTCGATGTCTTAGGAGGCATCTTCGAATACCTGGACAATTATACACATTAAAGAAATATGAATACATCAATAGCAACGGTGTTTATCCATGCACAATAACAAAAGATACTTGCTATCTTTGTGAAAAACTAGGTCACTGGACTATAGCTTGTACTCATATATTTGTAGTCAAGCTCACACCAATAAGCTTACTTGTTATGTTCCCATGAATTAAGAATTAACTTTGTAAAATTAAAGCATGCAATCTTTCATTCTGTAATAAGTTCATCATCCATGTATAGTTGGAATTTTTTAATTTCAAGGTAGAAATTGGAATTTTCTTAATATAATTCATTTATGAAAACAAAGAATCCTGTTAATCTATATAAACATATACTTATGGAACTTCACCACTAAGCAGATGCGAAAGATACACAATCATAACTAACTGTTTTAGATCGTGCACCACCAGTGCACATTCCTTCCGCTCACTCTTTCTCTATTGGAATGATGCACGGAAAAACACTAGTAATTCAAATCATGAAAAGAGCCACAAAAGTGAAAGTGAACATGAAAATAAACATAGAGACAGGTTCACATTACTTTACTGTACTAACATCCGTTGTATGTATATATATGTAATATATATCTACTAATTAATAACTTATTAGACCAATATATATAGAGATGGGGTTTTGCTCCAAATAATATGATACACAAAAAGTTTCTTCTTAGAAATAGCATAAGCTCATTCAATATGTATTTTAATTAATGAATGTTAAAATATACATATTCAAAAATTATCTACAACATGTATTAATCATATATCACATAATTATTTTAGTGTTATGTGCCCTAAAAAATGTTATCATTAATTTCTCTTCTCACCATCTCTTTGTTTTTCTTTTCTTTCATGGGCCTAATTGCTACTAATTAAACATATATTAATGTATTTATTTATTCTTAAGAAAATAACTGTTGATATGAACCAAAATTAATAGAAATGTTAAATAAAAAAATGAATAAAACAATACTCCATAAAAACAAATTTGATATTGATTTAGTTTTGCTAATCTGAGTCCCACCTAGGGGTGTTCACGGTCCGGTCAACCGGACCGTTGGCTGTATTTTCGGACCGGACCGACCTCCTTGGTCCTAAAATTTTTCGAACCGGACTGGACCGAATAATCTTTCAAAACCGGACCAAACCGGACCACTTTAAATGGGTTGGTTTCGGTCGGTCCCAATCAGTCCGGCAGAAACAGCTACAGCTGGAATTTGACAATGGCAACGGCTTGGTGTCACCGGAGGAAGCGACGGCTTGGGGACAGATTGAGAGGGGGGAGTTGGCTGGTGGCGTAAATATCCCGTGATTTAGGGTTTAGTGGGAGAGAGAAAGAGAGAGAAAACGGATTAAGAGAAAGAGGGGAGAGAGAGTGAAGACGGATTGAGAGAAAGAGGGGAGGGAAGATTTAGGGTTTAATTTGAGAGATTAAGAGAAAGGGAGAGAGAATGAATTAAGAGAAAGAGATAGAGAAAACGGAGTGAGAGAATGGGGGGAGGGAAGTTGGCCGGCGGCTGTAAATGCTAGGGTTTCTTCCTCTTTTTTTTTTTTTTTTAGAACGGACTAAGAGAAAGAGATAGAAAAAACGGATTGAGAGAATGGGGGGAGGGAAGTTTGCTGGCGGCTGTAAATGCTAGGGTTTCTTTCTCTCCTTTTTTTTTTTTTTTTCCTTTTATCCTTCAACAAAGTACTTACATTAATTATGCTAACAAAAAATAAAATGGTATCCCACAGATTCGAACTTGAGACCCAATTAATACAAAGCCTCTTGTCATCCGCCTGGACAAAGGGAGTTACTTTAATATTTTTCCTTTATTATACATATATATATCGGTCCGGTCCGGTTTATAAGTTTTTTTTTTCACAAGACCGAAGACCGGACCGGTCTAGTTCGGTCCTCTAAAAATTGGACAGGACCGGACCGTTGTACATATAAAACCAGAAAAAAACCCTATTATTTGGTCCGGTCCAGTCGGTCCATTCGGTCCGGTTCGGTTTTTGCACACCCCTAGTCCCACCAGTCCACCACTGACTATATATAGAACACTTTACCTGAATGTGGAGTACTTTAATTTTGATCTTCGAGATTCAATAAAATTTATTCTTTTTTTCGAACAACGATAAAATTGATCCATATATATATAGTTTTGGTGGCTTAACATATAAAGTTAATTCTATTGATACCATTAAGGTAAAAATAGCGTAAAAAAGACATACAACAAAATATAATTAAATTTCTTACAAGAATTTGATCATTTTATGACTTTTAATTAAAAACAGTCATAAGGTAGAATGTCATTAAATTTTTTTATTTTTTTTTTCTAACGAACAATTTGGGTTTGATGCTCTAACTCTAAAGGCGCAGTTTAGCAGGCAAGTAAGAATAGAAATTCATGTATAGCAATCTCCAAATTTTAATATGCACATTACATTTTTTTTTCATAAACTGCATCAAACAATCATACTCACATGCTTAAAGATGCAATATAACTCCACCAGGAGCCATTTGACTGAAGTAAAATGGTTTTCAAATAATGAAATTGTATATTATAAAAATCACATAAGGGCTTTAAAAAAAATGATTTATTATGTATAGGGCAAAAAAATCCAAAATTTCAGTGGGTGCAATGGGCCAAGTTTTGTCCACCCCTGGTTCACACAAAGCCTTGGGAATGCACTATGTAAATTTCTCATAAAGTGGGAATATACCAAATGTTTCCAAGCAATAGAAAGAGCTACTACGTATAACGTACTTATAGAGCCTCATAAGTAAGCTCTTCTCAAAGACATAACACAGAAAAGGCAGGCGCGGAAAGGCGCAATTTCTGAAAAAAGAAATGCCAAATTGTGATCTTAGCTCGAACAGATTTGATGATATGACCCATCGTACTAGACTTTCATTAGAGGTACTATTTCACCAATTGAGTCACAGTGAATACCAACAAAAAAAAAATATTTAGCTATAATGAAGTTGGTCCTTATTATAGTATAATCGGGTTAAAAGCTTTGGACCAAGTACACTATGTATATAATGCATGTAAACAATCACTTAGGGGGCACTTAAATATTTCACAAGTAGACTTACAACCTAATGAGATAAATATAATAATGAGCTCAAAATCAAATAGAGTTAAACAGACAGTCAGAACCCAAATCTGTGCTACATTGTCACAAAATCAAATTGTGCTACGTTGAACCCAACATCTATAAACAAACAGTCTTACAACCTAATGAGATAAATATAATAATGAGCTCAAAATCAAACCCTTGAAAAATCAAATAGAGTTAAACAGACAGTCAGAACCCAAATCTGTGCTACATTGTCACAAAATCAAGTTGTGCTACGTTGAACCCAACATCTATAAACAAATAGTCTTACAACCTAATGAGCTAAATACAAAAACAAGCATACAAAATACACCAAACAGACAGTCAGAACCCAAATCTGGACAATATATGACAGGCTCTAATATAAACAGAATAATATATGGTAAAACACATTATCATAAGCATATATTGAAAACTAAAATCCATTATCCATCACTACCGGAGTTCCTATATACTGAGATCCAAAAGCAAATAGTACGACATTTGAGATATCTCCATTACGTCAAACAATTTCACTCGCACTCTGTTCCAACAATCATTAGAGATTTGGCCACTAAACAGCGCAACATATCAAAAAGAGAGAGAGAGAGAGAGAGAAATGAACAATGAGATAGATAAACTTTATCATAGCAGGGAAGCATACAATCAATTGAACCAGACATGCGTGAGATAGTAATGTACAAGATCATGTGAGTCTAATTCAACAGAGACGGAGATAGAGATAGACAGATAGACGGAGATAGAGAGAGAGAGTATGTACCGGTGAGAAGTTGTCGATGTCGGCGAAAAGTCGTCGATGGCTGAGACGGGAAGTTGGGGCTCAGAAGTCGTCGATGGTCCGGTGCTGGTGCTTCGTGCTGGTGGTGTAGTAAAGAAAGTGAGAAATTAGGGAATGAATTAGGTGAAATTTGAGGGAATGAAGAAGAACTACGAAAGTAGAAGAGATTTGGGGGAGAAATTAGGGATCTGGGGGAAGAAATTTCGGGGGGAATGGAGAGGGAGGGAGAGATAATGGGTTTGAAACTTTTGATTTGGGATTTGGTTTGTGTTTATTTGCCTTTTGGGTTAACTAGGGGCCTATTATTTACGATCACAATTTTGTCACTAACGTCATTTTTGTTACAAATATCCTTTTTATGTTAATTTTTAGTCACTAACACCCTTCATTAAATTAAGAGTTCATACAAATATTAATTAAAAAAAAGGATTAATGATATAATAAACCCTAAAGTTTGGGTCAAATTCTATTTGTATACTCAAAATATCAATAGTTGCAAGCGGAACCTTGAATTACATCAAGTCACACGTTTTAAACCTTCCGCCTAACCCCGTTAAATTTTTTTGACAGAATGCTGATGTGGATTAAATGAAAAAATAAAAAAGAAAGAATAAAAGGAAGAAGAAGATCAACATTACCTCCTCCATCCACCCCCCCCCCCCCCCGCCACCCCAACAGTACAATCGCTCCTCCCCACCTCCACCTCCACTGCCATAGCCACAAATCGAGATGCTTCGGGCCATTGTAGAGAGAATGAGAAAGCATGGGGCTGAAGGGCTTCTTTTTCTTCTCTTTAATCACACCACCATCAAAATACATCAAAACTTCCTTCAATCACACCTACCATTAAAATACTTTAAAACTTCATCATCTTCTTTTTCTTCTTCAATCACACATACCATTACCAAAGATTTCGAAGGATAAGGAAACTGATGACAATGTTTCATTACCAAACATTTATGCAAAAATTTCAAGCTTTGCTACAGTCAGCTGCAATGACCGGTAATTTTGAACTATTCTGAATATGTATTGTTAATTGAAAATTTGCTCCTTTTATGTTGTCACCGTAATTGTATGTCACTGCCATCATGTTTTTATTACCAATAATGCATATTGTAATGATCTACTTTGGTTTTTCGGTGCTTACCAAGTTAATCGAGCTTTACATAGATTTGAGGAGGTCAAGTGAAGAACATGTTCGAGTATGTATGGGTACTTCTTTAGAATCACTGTCATATTATATTTCACTTCAATTTTATTTGATTATTTCCCAATGTTTTTTGCATCATTTTGTTTCGTTTTAGGGTTTTATTGAGCCATCCTCAGAGAAGTTTCTCCCAGATTTGCATCCCGTCCTCAAAAGAAGAAAAAGAAGATGAAGAAGTTTTAAAGTATTTTAATGGTAGGTGTGATTGAAGGAAGTTTTGATGTATTTCAATGGTGGTGTGATTAAAGAGAAGAAGAGGAAGAAAAAACCCTTCAGCCCCATGCTTTCTCATTCTCTTTACAATGGCCCGAAGCATTTCGATTTGTGGCTATGGCGGTGAAGGTGGAGGTGGGAAAAAGCGGTTGTACTATTGGGGGGAGGAGGTACTGTTGATCTTCTTCTTCCTTCTCTCTCTTCCTTTTATTATTTCATTTAATCTACATCAGCATTCTGTCAAAAAAATTTAATGGGGTTAGGCGGAAGGTTTAGAACATGTCATTTAATGTACTTCAAGGTTCCACTTGCAACTTTTGAAACTTTGAGTATACGAATAGAATTTGACCCAAACTTTTGGGTTTATTGTATCATTAACCCAAAATAAAATTACTTAACGTTGAAAAAGAAAAAAGTCATTTATGTCTCTTATCTAATGACAGGTGAGTGGATTTACACACACTCACCCCACATCAGGTAAATGTGTTGTAAATAACTCGCCTAATATAAGGTAATGGAGTGCGGAATGTACTAGAGTGTTTCACACTCACCCCACATCAAATGAATGTGTTGTGAGTGACTCGCCTAATAACACACACTCGTCTCACATGGGGTGAGTGTGTAACCTTGTTTGAGAAGAGTTGTAACTAGATTACTCTCCTTATATAAAGCGAGTCAAGCCTGGATAGAACTTGTTTTATACTATGTTTTGGGGATTACATATTTGTTTTAATTTGAATGTTGTAGAATAATATAAGAAAGCTAATATACACATTAATACACCAATAATAACAATTATAATATATCTTTGGCTTCATTTTAGAGTGTAATTTCACCACCAACTTTTTCTTGAACTTCTTCTTTCTCCACCATTTCATGAACAATGTTTCTTATTTATCATAATCAAAGCTTCAAACTTCCCACCAATAATATTTGTGCTTCGATTTGGTTGTGATTTCTTGATTTGAGAGCTCAAATGATAAATCAATAAGTCTCTTCTCTCTCTATCGTTTTACTTGAAGCAATGGAATATGTTGTGAATGGGGGAAAATGGGAGATATAGGTTTAATTATTTGGGTTAATGTTAGATTAGTTTTATTAAAAAATAAATAAATAGATAGCTTAATGTTTTAACCATTGGGTAAATAAGTTAAATGATGGTTAAGTGAGAAGGTGTTTGTGACAAAAAAAATGGAGTGTTGAAATGTGTTTTTTTATCAAATTATAGATGGTGGTGTTAGTGACAAAATTGGGGGTATAAATAATAGCCCCCTTAACTAGAGTATACTTAACTATATTATGGTTAACATTTAAAAAAATTTATAAAAACACGTTATATATATATATATATATATATATATATGTATATTAGGGGTAGCTCGTGCCAAAGGCACTTTTAACATTGTCGTGCAACTTGCAGCAATGAAACATCAATAATGTAGATAAAAGCAAATACTAACTTCCATTCATACCACATAATCTCGTATACAAAATCTAAATTATAAAGTTAGAGATGAAATTGTGTAACCTTTTATAATTACATGCTTCAGTCAGTTGCAATTGCCTATAACGAAGTACGTACTTATGCCTTCAAAACATCGTTGAGCTTTCTTATTACCAAAATATATTTGACCGAGGGTGTGAGCAAATGTTTCACTTGAAAGATTGACCAATCTTTGGAAATGTTCAGATCTGCCAAAAAAAACACTATCTATTAAGTAGTGGATGCTCTTACATCATACAAATAAAAAATAAAAAAATTACTCCCTCCATCCGTAGATAAGAATCTATGTTGTAATTTCACATTATTTTAAAAAATCCCTAATTTAATTAGATCAATGATTTGAAACTAAAACTTGTTTCTCTTGGTGAATTTTGATAGATTAATATTGTTCTAAAAAAAGTAGAAATTAAGATAATGCATAGGCTGAGAAGGATCAGGTGGGTCCGAACCTGAAATAGACTCATGCATAGGCAATATAAAAGTAAGATATATTTTTGTAAACAAACAGTACAAAAATATGCCTTAAGCAAGATAGATACGGCCTTACATAACCTTTGACGACCATCAATAGCTTACGGTGAAAAAGTCAAATACCTAAAAGACAAATAAAACTATGAAAGGATTAATTTAACTGAATATAGATAATTTTAATTCCAATAAAAAAAGGGGAAAAGACTAGAGAAATTGATTACCTTGAGCATAGAAGCATTACAATTGGGGACATAAAAAGAAAGTAATTATTCTAAGGTATAGGTTTTTGCTTCCTTTTTGTTAAACTCAAAACTACTAACAAAACACCATAAATCAAATCTCTATCGGAAAAATCAAGAAATTAGAAAATGATATAAGATATCTTATAATCTTATAAATAGAAACAAATTCATCATGCATTTAAGAAACACAAACAGAGAGGATAATAAAAGAAGTACCTTTGTAACACGTACAGGGCATCAGAAGCACCACTGTATTACAAAAAAAATTGGGGAAAAATTAGAATAATTAGGTCTTAGATTATGAAAACATAGAAATGCCTAAAATATATGAATACTTGGATTCTTGTAAATTAGGAATGCAGGTGACAAATTAGAAGCAAGCATCCAAATTGAATATAAATCATAATAATAAAACTAAAAGGGTAGTTCTATGTGGTATAGATGCACAACAAAATATAAAAAACTCTACTCATTCATATAACAAAACTTAATTTGTTGCTCACTTAGACTGCAATTAATTTTTTTATTAATGAATTTATGGTATTCTTGCAACTCAAAAAATGAAGGAAAATTTAAAGAACAGATTTAAAGAAATTAAAAAAATATAAGAAAAATTATATAAGAGTTATTATAAATAGAATATGTTGACATAAGGTCTTAATCTTATTTTGATAATAACAATAAATCAATCATCTATAATTTAACATGTTTCTTGATATAAGTATACAGTTCATTTACTTGAAAAATTCAAGAAAAACATGACAATGATCACTCTTTCACTATTCAATCATTGGACAAGACAAGGAAGATCAAATCTCTCAATGCAAATCATGAAGCACAAATGATCAAAAGACTATATGAAAAGCTTCAAGAAAAAAGCTTCAAATGAAGATCAATCCGAAGAAACAAATCAAAGCATTCGAAGACTCGTTAATTCAGTAATTGAGTGAGTGCTTAAGATTTATGTAAAGTTTTTTTTTGATCAAATCCTTATAGCTCAAACATATTCATGCATCTTTTAAAGATTGATTCAAACAAGCTTGAAATTGAATTTATTTGAAAAATATCATTTTACAAAGACCGAGTTTCAAAATAAATTCATATTAATTTTAAATGATCATATTTTAAGTTCTAATAAAAATATGTATCTTAGAAACATATTTTTGAAGTTCAAAAATCATTATAATTGTATTTGGAACTAAATTGTTAAATTGCAAAACTGTTTTTATTTTACATTTAAAATTCGCTCAATTTTCGCATAATTTTTATCTAACGGTAAAATGGAGGCCTTCCCGGATTCCGATCAATTTCAAATTTTTATAGTAGTTAGATAACATCTCTTAGCACTTTTGACTAAAATTTTAGCATGATCCAACAGTCAAGTTGGGAAAAATTATTAAAAGAAATTTGAATTTTTTGTCAAAACTAGCTGTTGGAAAGTTTGAAATTGTATACCTTTGACCTAAAACCTTTCTTAATCATCCCCAACAACCATATGGTTTTGCAACCTATATAAATGAGGTCTTAAACATGTTTTAACACACCTTGAATCATTCTAATACTCTATTATTCATATATTTAAATATACAAAGATTCAAGAACACATTTTGATAAATCTTTCATCTTTTGAGCTATATATTTTGATCAATCTTGATAACTCTAGTGTGAGCTTCATTTGTAATCTTCAAATACACTTGAGAGTTATTGTATTGGTGTGTATTACCACAAATAATTCATTCTTCATTTCAAAAAGAGTTTGTCTCTTTGTAGAGCAAGAAAGTATATCTTGTGAGAAGTGTAGTGGGTATAACTACATTGTGAGTGTTGCGTGCATAACAACATTTGTATTGAGGTTTGATCTTCACCTGAAGAAGATTGAATAGTGAAAATTCTCGTGAAACTAATTGAGCGCGGACGTATGGTTTAAGAAACCGAACCGTGAGGACAAAAAGTCTCGAGCTTTAAATTGGTTTAAACTTTCTAAACTCAAGCTCTCTTTTTATTGCTATATTATTGCTTATATTTTGATATTGCTTATTTGCTTATCTTGGAATTGATTACTTGAAATTGATTATTTCCTTGATATTGTTGCTTAGCTAAGTTGCTTTGCTTAATTATTTTAAAAACGTTTTAATTCCGCATTAAGTTTTTAAAACCCTATTCACCCCCCCTCTAGGGTCATTATCTGACCAACAATTGGTATCAGAGGTTGTACTCTTATTTTGATTTAACAATCTTAGAGTTTACGATCATATCTATATATTAAGGAACCGATTTTTCTGAAGGTCTCTCCACCTCTAGACCACCCTATTTGATGGTAAAAATTATAGCTATTGAAAAAATAGAATGAGTATATTTTTACAATTCAGTGATTTTAAATAATGGAGAGTTATACTTGAAGGACCTTATGAAATTACCAAAATAGATGATAGTGAAAAAATTGTTCCTAAGAAAATGTCCGAGTATGATGAAAATGATATTAAAAAAATTCAATATAATGTTAGAGCCTTAAATGCTTTAAATTGTGCATTAAGTATGGATGAATATAACAAAATTTATAATTGCAAAACGGTCAAAAAAAATTGGGATAAACTTGAGGTTACTTACGAGGAACCACTCAAGTTAAAAGACAATAAAATAAATATGCTTGTTCATGATTATGAGTTATTTAAAATGGAGCCTATATACTACACCAAATACAAGATTTTGTGACAGCTGAACTCGCTAAGTTTGTGACTGCCATTGGCAGTCACAAATTTATGACAGCTCTTAGCAGTCACAAATAGAATACTGTCATATTATTGAAAAATTGTTATTATCGTTGGCTGTGACAAAGGTTATAAGTATTTGTGACAGCCTATGGCAGTCACCTAAATTAACTATTTTTGACATTATGTGTTTGTGACTAACTATAACGGTCACAAGTAGGTGTCATATTATATTTTCACTTATAACATCCATGAGCAGTCATAAACTTCGAACCAAAATGACATAGTATGCCAAATTATATAAATTCATCTCTAACAACCCTAAATGACAGATGAATTTTTATCTTCCCAGCCTTAGCCATCACTCTTATTCTCACTCTCACACAAAATATCATCACTTAACTTTTCAGATCTCACTCGAACTCTCACTCAAAATCTCACAAATCTCACCCAAAGCTTCCTTCGTTCATCATCATCTTCATCCGGCCAATAACTTCAGAAATGGGTCATCGAAATCGTTCATCATCTTCATTCGACCCATAGCTTCCTTCGTTCTTTGCATTTATTCAAGGTATGGATTTTATATTATAGTTGTTTTCATTCATTCTCTCCTTAAATCTTTCGATTTTGTGTGTATATATATAAATCTCGACTTGATTCGGCTTATTTTTTTGGCCCTAGAAGCACGATCTTGAGCTCCAAAAGCCCATTTCCTTCAAAAATCCCCAAAATGTTGCAGTGGGGGTATTAATATATGTAGTGGGGTATTTATTTGATTTATTTATTTTTCATCTGACCCACAGTTCTAAATTAGAAAGCTACAGCTATACAAAATCCCAAAAATATTTAACTTTCGTCCTCTTTTGCTCACAAAATATTCCACGGTCTTTTGTAACATGTTTCTGATTCTTAAAACTGTCACAAAACAAATAAATTGTGACAGTATTAAACTATCATAAATTTATGTGATAAATTTCTGACTAAGTTGTGACAGTTAAAAGCTATCACATGAAATCAATTTTGTGACTGCTTAAAATAGTCACAAATTACAATAACTTGTAACAGTTTATGGCTGTCACAAACACAATTTTTATGACTGTCAATAACTGTCACAACTTGGCTTTGTGTTAGCCACGAAAAGTCGCCTTAGAATGTCATATAAATTTAGGTTGTTACTGTTGTGTGACAGTTTTTGACTGTCACAAAGAAACTTGTGACAATCATTTATGTGACAGCTCTTTGTGACAGTTTTTAGCCTTCGTGACAGTTTTCGGCTGTTACAAATTACTGATTTTGGTGTAGTGCAATGAATCTCTTGCTTCTATGTATAGTAGATTTTTTATTATTACTAATGATTTGGATCTTCTTGGAAATGTTTATTCTAATGAAGATAAGATAAGAAAAATTCTTAGGATTCTTCTAAAGAAGTGGCGACCGAAAGTGACGGCGATTCAAGAAGCAAAGAATCTTAAAACACTTAGCATGGACGAGCTTTTGGGATCTCTAAAAACTCATGAGAAAGAACTTCAAAGAGAAGAAGAAGCGGATACAAAATCAAAGAAAACTTTAGCTCTCAAAACTATCTAACATGAAAATAATGATATATCAATGGATGGTGATGAAGACTTTGCGCATCTATCTAGAAAATTTATGAAATTTCTAGCTAAGAAGAAAAATTCTCAAAGAAAGGATAACAAATATCCGTCATCCTCTAGAAGAAACAATGATCTATCAAATCAACAAAGAGGAGAAAATGAGGAAATCAAAAAGTGCTATTATTGCCATGAACCCGGAAATATCAAGCCAAATTGTCCACTTAAAAAGAAGGAGGAAAGGGACAAACGAGATAAAGTATTCAAACAGGTGAAGCATGCATTAAAAGGAACGTGGAGCGATTCCGAAGAAGGAGAATCGGATGCCGATTCTAGCGAAGAAGAAACGGCCAACCTTTGTCTTGTTGCAAAAGAAGATAAGGTAAATTCTAATTATAGCTCATTTAGTGATAATTTTGATGATAATGAAAGTGTGTATAATGAATATGATGAACTATTTACCATGTTTGAAGAATTACATATTAAATTTGAAATTCTCTCAAAAAGATATGCAAGTCTCAAAAAAGAAAATTATATTACTTCTGTCAAATGTGAAACTTTAGAAAAGGAAAATATTGATTTTAAAAAGGAAATCAACTATTTGAAAAACAGAAAAGAAAAGGAGATTTCAAACTTACTTGCATTAGAAAATGATGATTTGAAAGAAAAACTAAAGGATCTAACTAATGGTCTAACCATGTTCACAAATGGAAAAGATAACTTGGATAAACTATTGGGAGTACAAAGGTGTGTCTTTGATAAAGCCTGTTTGAGTTACAATTAAATCCATAATCAAAAGGATTACAAAGATTTCTTCAAAACATACACACCGCATAATCTCACTAATTTGTGTTCATTTTGTAGAAGAAACACTCATAGTGCACATTCTTGTTATTACAAAGAAAAGAATTTTGCTAAAAACAAACTTGCTTGGATTATTAAAGGAACCACTATGTACACTAACCCCAAAGGACCCAACTTATTTTGGGTACCAAAAGAGAAGTTACTTAAGATTTTGGTGTAGGTTTGCATGAGAGCAAAAGCTAGCAAAACAAAGTGGTTCTTGGATAGTGGATGCTCGAAACACATGACGGGAGAAAAGAGAAATTTCTTGAGTCTCACTCCTAAACAAGGAGGCAACGTCACATTTGGAGACAACGCTAAAGGCAAAATCATTGGTATAAGTAAAGTTGGTAATAAATCTTCGTATATTGATAATGTTTTACTTGTTGACGGTTTAAAACATAACTTGCTTAGTATTAGTCAATTGTGAGATAAAGGATATACATTTATTTTTAAATCCGAATGTTGCATCGTTAAAAATATTAGTGATAATTCTATCATGTTTATTGCTTATAGATCTAATAACGTATATACTCTTGAACTTGATGATTTGTCTCAACAAGATGTTAAATGTTTATCCGCGTTGAATGATGTTTCTTGGTTATGGCATAGAAGATTAGGTCATGCTAATATGAATTTAATTCACAAATTATCTAGAAAGAAATTAGTTAAAGGATTGCCTAAAACTAAATTTGTTAAAGATAGAATTTGTGATGCATGTCAACTTGGTAAATAACACAAGTCTTCCTTTGAATCTAAGAAATATATTACTACTACTAGACCACTTGATATGTTACATTTATATTTATTTGGACCTAATTCGATTTTTAGTTTAGGTGGTAAATTGTATGCCTTTGTGATCGTTGATGATTTTTCTAGATTTACTTCAGTATTCTTTCTTGCTCATAAAAGTGAAACACTTCATGTATTTACTAAATTCTATAGAAAAGTTCAAAATGAAAAGGGTGCTTCCATTGTACATGTTAGAAGTGATAGAGGTAGAGAATTTGATAATATTGATATCGAAAATTTTTGTGATGAGTATGGTATTAATCATAACTTTTCGGCACCTAGAACTCCTCAACAAAATGGTGTGGTTGAAAGAAAAAATAGATCTTTTCAAGAGATGTCTAGAACCATGTTAAATGAATATTCTTTACCGAAATATTTTTGGGCGAAAGCCGTTAATACCGCATGCTATGTAACTAATCGTGTTATTATTTGTAAAAAGTTAGATAAAACACCTTACGAATTATGGAATTACAAAAAACCTAATATTGCATATCTTAAAGTTTTTGGTTGTAAATATTTTATTTTAAATGATCGTGATCATTTAGGAAAATTTGATGCTAAATCCGATGAAGGAATATTTCTTGGATATGCTACTAATAGTAAAGCTTATCGTGTTTACAATAAGAAAAATTTAGTTGTTCAAGAATCTATGCATGTTGTTTTTGATGAGACTAATCCTTTTGCACCCATAGTGCATTCCGATGATGATGTTGAAATTATCCAAAAAGTTTCAGATATTCAAATTAATGATACATCTAAGGAAGAACCATTAAGTACTCAAACTTATTCTAAGGAGATAGAAAGTAAGGCCGAGAAAAGCTCGAATGATTTACCTAAGAGTTGAAACTTTGTGTCCAACCACCCTATTGATCAAATTATTGGAGAGCCATCTAGTAAAATCATGACTAGATCATCCTTAAAAAATGTTTGCAATAATGTGGCATTTGTTTCTCAATATGAGCTTAAAAACATAAATAAAGCCGAACAAGATGAATCTTGGATGATGGCTATGCAAGAAGAGCTCAATCAATTTGAGAGAAATAAAGTGTGGACACTTATTCTCAAACCGAATGATCATACTATTATAGGCACTAAATGGGTATTTCGGAATAAAAAGGATGAAAGTGGTGTAATTATTAGAAATAAAGCTAGGCTCATTGCTCAAGGATACAATCAAGATGAGAGCATTGATTATGAAGAAACATATGCACCCGTTGCACGTTTAGAAGCTATTCGCATGCTACTTGCTTACTCCTACTTTAAAATTTTCAAACTATATCAAATAGATGTGAAAAGTGCTTTCTTGAATGAATTTATTGAAGAGAAAGTTTATGTGAAATAACCTCCCAGATTTGAAAATCATACGCATCCGGATTAGATGTTTAAATTGTCGAAAGCATTATATGGCTTGAAACAAGCACCTAGAGTATGGTATGATAGATTAAGTTCATTTTTGCTTAATAATGGATTTGTTAGAGGCAAAGTAGATACTACTTTATTCATTAACAATCATGCCAATGATATGCTACTTGTGCAAATTTATGTTGATGATATTATTTTTGGTTTTACTAACGATAATCTCTGCAAAGAATTTTCTACTTGTATGCAAAAGGAATTGAAATGAGCATGATGAGAGAGATGAATTATTTTCTCGGATTGCAAGTAAAGCAATGCAAAGATGGGATCTTTGTCAATCAAGAGAAATATGTGAAGGAACTCTTGAAGAAGTTCGACATGGAAGGCGCTAAATCAATTAGTACGCTTATGAGTTCAACGTTGAAACTTGACAAAGACGAAAGTGGTAAGAGTATCGACATCAAGAAGTAATATGGTATGATTGGTAACTTGCTTTATTTGACGGCTTCTAGGCCGGACATCATGTTTAGTGTTTGTCTATGCGCATGATTCCAAGCGAATCCAAAAAATCCCACTTACACGCCGTAAAACGTATATTCCGTTATCTTTCCTGCACTAGTTCTTTGGGTTTATGGAATCCAAGAGAGAATACATTTGACCTAATAAGTTATTCCAATGCGAATTTTGCGGGTTGCAAAATCGATAGGAAAAGCACTAGTGGCATATGTCATTTTCTAGGACACACACTAGTATCTTGGTCAAGTAACAAACAAAATTCGGTGGCCTTTTCAACGGCCGAAGCCGAATACGTGGCGGCCGGAAGTTGTTGTGCACAAACTTTATATATTAAACAACAACTAAAAGACTTTGGAATTAGTCTTAACCACATTCCCATTAAATGTGATAACACAAGTGCTATTACCTTGACCAAAAACCCTATACAACATTCACGTATTAAGCACATTGAGAGAAGACGTCATTTTATTCTTGATCATGTGCAAAAAGGTGATGTTGATATTGAATTCGTTAGCACCGCATCGCAATTTGCGGATATTTTTACTAAACCACTCCTGGATGATCGTTTTTGTACTATCCATCGTGAACTTGGTATAACTAGATCTTGTGACATCTAGTTTGATTAAAAAAATCATTAATTATGCTGGACTTGGATTAATATTAGAAATCTTCATTTTGCATGTTATTGTAAAATAACAATGATTTTGCAGTCGAAGAATAATTATCTGTCATAAAAAAAAAACCAATGATGAAAAGCTGTCTTCTTGAAAAGTCAAAATATACAGCGCCCCCCGCGTGCATCTAGAATCCATCGCCCTCTCACGGTCTAGATCCCTTTTTGATGTTGCCATAGGGGGAGAAAATGTGTGTATGGTGTTGGTGTTGTAGTAAGATTTTAAATGCTTTTCTACATTCGCACTTTTGAAAGGTTTATTTATAATATATATATATATATATATAAGTTTCAGTTTTAAAACTATCTCAAATATTTGTAATATTTTTTAATTGTCATCATTGCATAAATTGGGGGGGAGCATATTATTTACATTTATATATTATTTATGCTGGTTATTGTTAACATACATTAATTTATTGTCATCATCAAAAATGAGGAGATTGTTGACCTGAGGTCTTAATCTTATTTTGATAATAACAATGAATCAATCATGTATAATTTAACATGTTTCTTGATATAAGTATACAGTTCATTTATTTGAAAAATTCAAGAAAAACATGACAATGATCACTCTTTCATTATTCGATCATTGGACAAGACAAGGAAGATCAAATCTCTCAATGCAAATCATAAAGCACAAATGATCAAAAGACTATATGAAAAGCTTCAAGGAAAAAGCTTCAAATGAAGATCAATCCGAAGAAACAAATCAAAGCATTCGAAGACTCGTTAATTTAGTAATTGAGTGAGTACTTAAGATTTATGTAAAGTTACTTTTTTGATCAAATCCTTATAGCTCAAACGTATTCATGCATCTTTTAAAGATTGATTCAAACAAGCTTGAAATTGAATTTATTTGAAAAACATCATTTTACAAAGATCGAGTTTCAAAATAAATTCATATTAATTTTAAATGATCATATTTTAAGTTCTATTAAAAATAGGTATCTTAAAAACATATCTTTGAAGTTCACAAATCATTATAATTGTATTTAGAACTAAATTGTTAAATTACAAAAATATTTTTATTTTACATTTAAAATTCGCTCAATTTTCGCACAGTTTTGATCTAACGGTAAGATGGAGGCCTTCCCGAATTCCGATCAATTTCAAATTTTTACAGTAGTTAGACAATATCTCTTAGCACTTTTAAATAAAATTTGAGCATGATCCAACTGTCAAGTTGGAAAATATTATCAAAACAAATTTGAATTTTTTGTCAAAACTAGCTGTTGGAAAGTTTGAAATTGTATAGCTTTGACCCAAAACCTTTCTTAACCATCCCCAACGGCCATACGGTTTTGCAACCTATATAAATGAGGTCTTAGACATGTTTTAACACACCTTGAATCATTCTAATACTCTATTATTCATATATTCAAATATACAAAGATTCAAGAACACATTTTGATCAATCTTTCATTTTTTGAGCTATATATTTTGATCAATCTTGATAACTGTAGTATGAGCTTCATTTGTAATCTTCAAATACACTTGAGAGTTATTGTATTGGTGTGTATCACCACAAACAATTCATTCTTCATTTCAAAAGAAAGTTTGTCTCTTTGTAGAGCAAGAGAGTATATCTTGTGAGAAGTGTAGTGGGTATAACTACATTGTGAATGTTGCGTGCATAACAACATTTGTATTGAGGTTTGATCTTCACTCGAGGAAGATTGAATAGTGGAAATTCTCAGGGAACTGACCGAGCACAGACGTATGGTTTAGGAAACCGAACCGTGAGGACAAAAAGTCTCGAGCTTCAAATTGGTTTAATATTTCTAAACTCAAGCTCTCTTTTTATTTCTATATTATTGCTTATATTTTGATATTGCTTATTTGCTTGTCTTGGGATTGATTACTTGAAATTGATTATTTCCTTTATATTGTTGCTTAGCTAAGTTGCTTTGCTTAATTATTTTAAAAACGTTTTAATTCCGCATTAAGTTTTTAAAACCATATTCACCCCCCCCCCCCTCGCTCTAGGGTCATTATCCAACCAACATAATAAATTCATCATGTACATATAAAGGCAAAATGAAAGAAAATAAAAAGAAGAGGTTAAGCGGGAAAAGAAGTACCTTTATAGCACACACCTGGTAGATCACAAAAACACAAAATATTATAATGATTAGGTCTTGAATTATGAAAACATAAAATTACTTAAAATGTAAGGATAATAATTTGGGTCAATTTCATAGATTCATATATTTTAATTTAAAATCAAGATAACTGTGTACAAACAAGAATCCAAATTAAAAATAAATCAAAATAATTACTAACCTTAGGCCCATGTTAGGAAGGAAAAGTACCAAATATATTTAGAACATACAACACAAAAAAAATAGTGCAAAGAAAAATAAATAAATTACGCACCGAAAGCATATTCCACATGTCTTTATATATGTATCTTATCTATAGCACTCTATGTAATACTTAGGGCTCTCCACATGTCCTTCAATCTTAATGGGAGATGGAAGCCTTTGTATTCCTTTCCATTTGGACTGAATACTATTTGCATATTAAATGAGTACCTCAATTTTTTTATTGTTTTATTTAAGTTCCAGATTGTCCGGACCAACTTTCGTGCTCCTCGACTAATATCTACTTGCAGGAAAGTAAACCGCTAGCCATCATAGGTTTTTGAAACTGGTAGGATTCGACGTGGGGAATACCTAGTTGAACCCACCGATAATCCCAATATGAAACTTGTAATTAAATACCAATGCAATGACATATTATTTCCTGCGAAATTGCCATATCAATGAAATTGATGATTTTTTGGCATTTTGCATTACTCAACCTCAACATATCTATTAATGCGCCTACATATGCAGAGTTGAATAAGTCTCATATATAGGGTACTGCTATAATTCGGATTGAATCAACTTGCTAGTATACATTGTTCAATATATTTAATAAACTAAAAAATTCCTCTAATACGTAATTTTTAAATATATTATTTGAAAAATCTAGCCAACTATTATTAATACATAAACTAAAATAAATTAAGAATTGTATTTGGATTAGTCTTATCAAAACCAAATGGCAAAAAATAATCTACTTGAATTTATCTGCCCTTTTGCACTTCCCTTTAGAAAAATTACTTCAATCATCCCCACAGTCATAAAAACTAAAGGGTAAAGTTGGTTAAAAAATGTGAATGCAAACAGGGTTACGTAATTGTATATTTACCAAACTGACCCACAGTTCAAATCAACTAAATATAACTAAACCAACAAAATGAAAAGCCCCATTATCCAAAAATACACATGGATACCCTATAAAACCCAATAACCAAACGAAACACAAAGCGATATTTTTATCCATAAGGTCACATTAACCAAACACGAATCAAAAGACATAAAAAATTCCCCACATTCAAATCAAGCGATAAAATATAGAAGAAAAGCAGTTTATAATGAAAGAATCGGGATTATTTATATCCACAAAAAATCTCACATAAAAATTCCTAAATACACTAAAATATCCAGTGATTTCTCAAAACCCTTTCCTTTAGGATTTTGCTCTAAAAAGCACTAAAATACCCACAAAAATTTTACACCTATGATTTCTTAAACCCTAAATGCAAAAAATCCTAAAAATATTAAAACAAATATCCATGATTTCTCAAAACCTAAAATGCCAAAAATCCCCAAAACACATAAAAAAAATAAAAATCAAAGAAAGCCCTAAATGAAACCCTAAATTTGAAGGTGATGGTTGACAGAAATAAAAGGAAAGGAGAGAGCAAAAATACCTGATTAGAAAGTAACTGAGGCTCCGGCGAGATCCGCGGCAATTTTGTTCCACGATCGCAATGAGAAAGAGCAGGCTAAAGTTTTTTAGAGAGGAGGCGAGAGGGAGTGTTTTATGTGGGCGTGATCTGCGGCGATTCTGTTCCACAATCACAAAGAAAAAGAGCAAGCTAAAGTTTTTGAGAGAGGAGGTGAGAGGGGGAGTGTTTTATGTGGGAAGGAGTTTGTTTCAATTTTATCAAAAGAGCAGGAGAGAGAAGCAGGAACAAGAGAGTAAGAGAAGTGATCTGGGCCATTTTTTTTTTTGAGGTGGAATTATAGCCACACATTTTTTACAAGACATGTATATTTTTAGATTCAAAAACCTTCCTCTCTTATTATATAGATTATCAAATGAGAAGGAGAGAGAAGCGGGAACAAAAGAGTAAGAGAAGTGATCTGGGCCATTTATTTTTTTGAGGTGCAACTATAGCCACACATTTTTTTACAAGACACACATATTTTTAGATTCAAAAACCTTCATCTCTTATTATATAGATATATATAATAAGAGGTAATTATTTTTTAATTCGAAATGTACAAGGAGATAAAGAATTATATTTCTTAGATTAAAAAGATTTTTTGATAAAAAAAATTGTGACGTTGATCTACTCATCAAGTAGATCATCTATAGTGAATTTTATTAAAAAAAATCAATTATTTACCCTCTCAAAATTAAAAGGGATGTATATTCTTTAGTTAAAAAAAATGAAGATATTTCTAAAGTATGACCGTGAATATGTATGTGTATATATAATTACTAAGGTTCACCATTTAGAGCCCGGTACTACAATACTAATAAAAAAAAGTGATATTATGTGGTTTTTAGTCTAATTTGCACAATTTATTTGATTCAAATCCAAGTCCAACCTAATTCTTTCTTTAGTTTAGAAATATAAAAAGATATATATTTTTATTTAATCTTTTACGAATTTAAATAGTTTATTTTAATTAACATATTATTATTATTATTATTATTATTATTTCAGTCAACTATAGAAAAATGTTATAGATACATGATAAAAATTGATCAGATATATACAAGATTAATATTTTTTTAATATTTTTTTAGAAATGGTAGATAGTTAATTATATTAAACGTATGTGGATTATTATGTACAATACCACAAAATAATATAACATTCATATAAATAATATGGTCTACTAAATATACATACTTTTGCGGTGAGTTTTGAAAAACACCTAATTAAACACAAATTCTAACTTATATAGTTATTTAAACTAAATAAAGTAGAATTTAAATTTATTTAAAATACTAATACTGATATAAAAGTATATGGAGTTATACACTTATATTGTTTTATTTAATATTACATTAAGAAATTACATTATATTGAATTACAATCGGAAGACATCAATCATTATCGTTATCATCATCACCATTGTCATCGTCATCGTCAAACCCTTAGAAATCGTCCTCATCACCTGAAAATATGATGATGTCATTGTTAAAGCCTTTGGCATTGTCATCGTCCTCATCATCATCATTGTTATAATTGAGAGCATCCCCTTGTAGTATATCACCAAAATCGATGGTAAAATCGGATATAAAAAAGTAAGTCGTGTGAGGCTCTTGATAGAGTTCATCTACTTCGTACTGTATAGTGGAGGTTTTGTCCCTTGCAAGTGCGATCTCACTGTACGTACCTCTATGGGACATAACATTAACTACTTTCCAACTTGGAGTAGCAAACGGATCATTTATGTAAAACACTTGTATTGCTATCTTGGCAAGAATAAATGGACTGTCTTCGTACCAACTGGTTCAAGTGTTCATCGATAGAAGACCACGATCTATCTTTGTGCTATCCGATTTTGTAGGGTCAGTGTTGTACTATTTACATTTAAATAACACAATGGACATGCTTTTTATGTACTTAAGTTTGACAATTGCCTCAAGAATCCTATAGTAGGGGATGCCATCCGCCTTTACCATAACTCCGTTATTCTCGGTCCTCTGGTTTTGGTCTCGTTGCCATGCAACGAAGCTGATTCCATTTACGTCACATTGTGAGTAAACGTAGTAACCCTGAGGCTCATATGACAGGATCTCCAGTCCCCTTAACTTGAAGATCAGTCATCTGCATAATAATATAGAAATATCTTTAAAATATGGATGAAATATATGCAGTAAATACAAGTAAATTAAGGGTGAGTTCCTACCCAATGACGGAAATGTGCAATAAAGCTTGCAATATGATGTTCTTCAGTCGCTTGTGGATCTAATTTGTTCAATTTATCTCGGTGACCTGCAATGAACGATTCTGCTTCCTAACAATTGTCCATGACACACTAGTGAGCCGTTGCAAGTTATTGTCTACCTAGCTTGTAATTTTGGAGGTAACCTTTGGTAGTCACAAGTTTGGAGACAACAGATATGTTCCACTTAGGTGCACGAGGATGACTTCATCTCGTGGGCGTTAGCCATATATAATTTGATATACGTCACACACTCATGCATAACGTACTGTTTAGTGATACACCTCTTCGAATAACGTCGGTTGCTTACAAAGTTCTTATACTCCCGAGTTGCCTGCAAAATTACATAGTTAGTACAAAATATAGACAATTACATAGTATCGTGAAAAACCAAAGCTTAGTTAGATGTACCTCTCTATGGGAAACATCCACGTAAAATGTACAGGACTGGTAAGCATGACTTGCTTTGGAAGGTGGATGCAGAGATGGACCATTATGGTAAAGAAAGCTGGGGGAAAATGAGCTCTAGTTTGTAGAGAATCATGACGATATTTTGCTGCATTTTCTGAACGTCTGATTTCTTCAACTCTCGAGTACACAACATCTGAAAGAATCTGGATAGCTTGACCAGCAGATTAACGACCGATTTCTTCAAATATGGTAGGATAACCACTGACAGAAAATGTTAAAGTAGTATGTGGCAGTCGTGAGCCTTTAATCCATAAAAATTTTTATTGACCAAATTGACCTTATTCTTTATGCTTCCAACATAACTTCTCTGGTAATTGACGTTGGCAGCCCATTCGAATACATCGCTCCGATACTCATGGGGGACTGTGTATACTAGAGGGAGCGTTGGTTTGCTTGAGGACCCGGAACCTTTTGTTGCCCAGAGTTTCTTGCGTATACCCATATTTCCTAAAATGGAGCGAGCTTTTGATAGTCCTTAGTCTTTCTTCCAAGACCTAGAACATTTCTGAAGACATTATCTCACACATTCTTTTCGATGTGCATGACATCGAAGGTAGTATGATCCTCGTTTTTTTCTAGTAAGGAAGCTCTCATTTTCGTGAGTCCAACACAGTTTATCTTTACTCAAATCATGCTTGAACCCTGGATGCAAACTCATTACATTGTATTGATGTTCATGAGAAATGGTAGCTTCGTAAATTTCCATCGCAGACAAATTTCTCTGGGCAAGTTTGTGCTTTTTTTCCTGTTAAACTTTTTATCTTTTCGGTACGAGTGATCCTCACATAACCATCTTCGTGTGCCCAGGTACAACATTCTAGAATCACTACGGACTAAATCAATATCGTCAAAACATAGTGAGCATGCCTTGTACCATTTGGTCTAAATGCCTCCCAACATCCCCAATCCTGGAAATTCGCTAATCATCCAGATCACTGCTGCTCTCATCTAGAAAGACTAATTTAAGTATCGATCCTAAGTCCAAACTCTCGCATCCCACAACTCCATTAACTCATCGATAATCGATCTCATAAACACATTGAGGCACTTTCTTCATACACATTAAAGGTAGAAAATTGTATGGAAGCACGACAACAAGCCAAGTGCTATAGGGAGAAGCCCCTGGTCCTAAAGGGCTGAACCTGTCTGTTGCGAGACCGAGGCGCACATTTATAATTTTGAAAGTAAAATCAGGTTGTGACCTATCAAAATGTTGCCATGCTTCCGCATCCGCGGGGTGTCCCAGATACTCCGAATCTACCGTCATTTCCCCGTGCCACCGTATTTCCTTTGCAGTGTGTGGATACATGTATAGACGCTGCAGCCTCAGCTTTAGAGGAAAGTAACGAACCACCTTATTGGGAACCTTCTTACCTTTCTATATATCCTATCTTGACTCGTTGCAAACGGGACATTGTTGCAGCTTTGGATATTCTTTGTAAAACAAGTCGCAACCATAGTAGCATGCGTGAATGACCTCGTGACCCAAACTGATTGAGCCCAGAAATTGTATTTCTAATCCGTTAAGCAAGCCTCAATTAGCTTCTAACTACTATTTAAAACCAAAAATTGCATGTAAAATCAATTTAAGCATGAAAATAAGGCATTGCATTGTATTTCTGTGTTACTAAGCCATTTTGCAGGCCTAAAGTGGTTAAGAAACTGAGGTTGTATGCAAGATAGAAGGTTGAAAGCAGAAAAGTGCAAGAAGAAGGCCCAAAAAAAAGTCAGTATCCATCCCAACACCTGAGGCGAGGAAAACTCCGCAAACTACTCTTAAAGTGTTAGCAAGAAAGAGAAAATCAAGTCCCCAAGCATGAATGAAGTGAATGCAAGTGTCCAAGAGTGATTCTAAGAGGAAATAAGCTTAATTGAATCGATTCATGAAGTTTCTGAAGAAAACCAAGAACTGCCGTAAGAGGCCCAAAATTATAGCTAATTAAAGTTTTTCTCCATTGAGAATTTGAGAAATCTCCAGAAATAAAAGTTGTAGAGATTTGAATTACCTACACTTAGGTGAAAATGTTGCATCAATCAGAGTTCGGAGAAAAAAGTTATGAGCAAGAGAAGAATGCATCATAAAGAAAATGGGCCTAATCTTGGGCCAAAATAAAATTTTAAGCCGTGTTTCGGCCAGTTTCTTCAAGGATTACTAAAATCATGACTTGAGACACTTATGTACTATGTAAAAGGTTATATATCTCATATTTTATAGTATGCAACAATTTAGAATTGATTAGCAGAGGGGCAGAGAGCACCTTAAAGTTTTTAGGAGCTTTTGCGCTGCATGTGACGATCGAATTTGAGTGATTTTTCTTTTCTTTCTTCAAAAAAATTGTTAGGTTTATTTTATTTATTATATTTGAAGTCTGGAACATCATTATATTCAACATTAATCCATCGTTCAATTTAGTTTTTAATTCAAGTCTCAATCGTGTACCGGGTAAACCCTAGTTTTCCTTTTTCTTTTAATTTAATTGTTTTTGATTGTTCATTTGATTTGATATTCATAGATTAGTTTATTTAGATCATACATATTTTGGAATCGACCTTAAACCCTCATTTTTGTGGCTGGTTCTAGGGTTTATAGATCTGTTTTGTCAGTTTTTTAGTTTTACGTTGTTTTATGCATGATTCTCGCTTTATATTCAAATATTTTATCATTTTTAATGCTATTCATATGTAGTTAATTTTTCATATTATTAATCTGTTTTTTCAGAATTTTTAGGGTTTTAGTCGAATTTCTTTAGTTTATATCCGTTTTGAGTTTGTTTACCGTTTTAAGTGTAAAATATTCATTTTAAATCGGAATTGAGAAATTCCAAATCCAAAAGTTTTCAAACATAATTTTCTACTTTATTAGGTACTTGTATTATGTTTTTCATGATTTATAAACTTATTTTCATGTTTAATTTGAATATGTCTAGGTAAATCGCTTGTAAGGGGTCCATAGTGAAAGATGCGTAATTATTCTTTGAATGTTATTCAATTTATATTTGAATATGATTTTTCTATTGGTTATAGATTACCTACTGAATGTATGATTATTTTCTTATATTTTCATGACTTAAAAACATGTTTCCATTAGTTAGCTCGAAAATTCTATTTGATTAAGAACCGTAAAACGTCGATTTATGGATTTTTGCACCAAAACCCTAACGTGGCTAATTTGAGGATGATATTTATCCTCTAATTATTTGAGTTAGTTTCTTAAGTGAATTGGATGATTTGGCGCTATTTTGGTATTTATTCATGTAAGTACCGAAAAAGTGCCAGTTTTGACTTTCGGCATTCTTTTTAAGACGGATTTGATTCGAATCACTTTTAAACATATTCAAACCTTATAAGAGTATTTAGATACTAATTTTTGAGAAGTTTAATTAACTTGGATTGTTTTTGTTATGCTTTAGCAATACTATGTCCTAAATTACACTTTTTCAAAGTTAAAAAGGTTAACTGTCGAATTTTATTGCTCAAAGCTAGTATATATAGTCTTTGTCACACATGGGCTATGATATACTTGTAGTAGCAATATAATTGGATGTTTGGAAGTTTTAGGAGTTAAATATTAAAGAAAAATCTTGTTTAAACTTAGACTTGGATTACCCGATTGGATTAGTTTCGGACTCCCTAACTACGGATACCCTTAACATTTGTTTCTCGTTGAGTTAAGTTCATCTAATATTTTGATTTATTTAATTAGTGAGCTGTTTTTATTTAATTTATTTATTTTTAGTTCATTTGCATATTCCTCTAGTGCATTTAGGAAGTTTTTTAGGTTGAGAACTTGCGCTTGTAGATTCCCTTTATTTGTGCACCCTAGGACTAGATTTTGCCTTTAGTTTTAGTTGAGTTAATTAGTAGTTTAATTTAGTTTCATTTTCGTTCCTTATTTTCCCAATTCTATCATCTTTTATTTTATTTTCCCTTCTTCCCCTTGAGAAAAATACCTAGAAGAAATAAATTCCTTACCTTCTATGTGATTCGACCTTGGAAAAATATATAAAATAAATTAAACTACAAAAAGAACCCATTTGGGGTGTGATAGGGCCAAATTGCCAGGGTCATGATGGATCATGGCCTCCCTATGATTGATCATGGAAGTTGTTAGTCGGAAATCAACCCTAGAGGGAGGGGGTTGAATAGGGTTAACGAAACTAAATGCGAAATTAAAAACTTTTCGAAAATGTTTAAGTAATTTAACTAGCTAAACAACTATATCAAGGAAATGGTAATTCGAACAAGCAAACTCAAGAGCAAACAAAACACAAGCAATGATATAGCAATAAAGTAAAGAGCTTTGAGTTATAAATATTAAACCAATTGAAGACCAAGAAGTTTTGTCCATACAGTTCGGTTTGTTAGACCATACGTCCGCGCTCAGTTAGTCCCCCGAGAATTTTCACTAAATCCAATCTTTTTCCGGGTGAATATAAAACCTTTACAAGTGTTGTTGTCTCACACACTCTTACAAATATTGCTTTACCACAATATTTACACAAGATATACCTCTTGCTAACTTGTGAGATTTACCTCTCACAATCACTAAACAAGAATTAACCTTCTTGTTATCATATGAGATTTACCTATCACAAATGAATATAACTTGTTTGGTGATTCACACCAATGAATAATAACTCTCAAGTGTTTGATAGATACAATTTGAAGCCCACATTAAAGTTATATTGATTGATTAAATGGATAGCTCAAAGATGAATAATTATGATCAATACAAAAGCTTGACTTTGAATAGATAAAATATGAGTTTGTATAAGTGTTCAAGCTTGCCAAAATGTGTCTTAGATAGTGTATATATAGTTCCAAAGATGATATAGCCATTTGTATAAGTGTTCAACTGTGTGGGCCTTAATCAACTAAGCATAAGCCATCAGTCGACTGATGGACCTTGTCCATCAGGCCAAAAGGCCAAAAATCCAATTTTTTGCACTTTTGCATATAGGCTCCAAAATCAATTCTAATGCTTTGGGGACTTTAAAAATAAGTTCCTAAAATACCTATTTTCGGAAAAACTCAAAATATGATCATTTTAATTTAATATGAATTTCTTTCAAAACCGGTTTTTGCAAGAATAATGTTTTAAAAGAATTTTGATTCAAACTTAATTTTGATCAATCTAAGAATTATGTATAAACATTTTTGAGTTATATAAATAATCACTTAAGAAACTTTACATTAATCCTAAGCACTCACTCAGTTACTGAATAGTCGAGTCTTTGAATGCTTTGATTTGTTTCTTCAATTTGATCTTCACTTGCACATCCTTCCATGAAGCTTTTACATATAATCCTTGATCTTGATCTCATGAATTGCATAGTGATAAGGTTGATCTTCCTTGTCTAATTCAATGCATTGTTGATTTGATCGGATAATATTTCGATGATCCTTATCATGCTTCCTTTAAGCAATCATGCTATTCTTGATATTCCAAGTAAAAGAACTATAAACTTATATCAAGAGACAGGTTAAATTACACATGACTGATTTATTGTTATTATCAAAATAAGACTAAGACCTTTAGGTCAACATAAGTGTTTTGCTTGAGGATTTGGATACGTACCATGATTGATCATGGGTCTGGGATTTCAAACTTCAAGCATTTTTGCAAGACCAGCTTTCTCTTGATCAATTCTTTGAAGGGCCTGATAGGAAGCTATATTCGTCGCTAAAAATAGCTTGATCAAAAACCCTTATGTACATACAAAATATATTAGTAACGTAGATAGTAGTAGTAAGGGGTCAAATCCACGGGAGTTGTTTATGAATCAATAAAACAAAATTGAAAAAATAATAGATTTAGAATAAAAACCATTTTTTTTATCTTTTAGAAATGCTTACTTTTTTTAAGAACAATTTTAATACTAATAAAATGTAATAAAAGTGAAGAAAGTTGTTTTGGAGAAATAAAGTGTAGGAATTTCAAGAGTTAAGAATTCACCACCAAATTATCAATGGATCTAGAATAATATATTATTGCACATATATACCCAAAATAAATTCTATACTAGTTTGATTAAATGGAATTACCTATGGTATGTAGAGTGAACCCAAAAACTAATCAAATAGTATTTGACAATTTATTTGTTTATAAGAGATTTTTCCTTTCAAGATCTATATTTTCTTCTTTTAGAAATAATAATAATACAAGGTTGTCACTCACTTACATTAACATTAAAGAACTAGAAGATAAATTTGGAAAATAAAATGAACTTAAGAAAATCCTATGGTATGTAGCTCATCTCTTAAGTCAAGTATAAAAACCAAAATGGGATCACCTATGGTATGTAGAGTGATCCAAAGATCTTATTTAAGAAAAATCACAAATGAGTATATTTATGCAATATTATAAAACTCTAAATCACAAATAAAAATGAGGCTTCATCTCTCCCCTTGAAAGGGAGATTAGCCTTCCATAAAGATAGAAGAACAAAATAAATAATAAAATAGCTCCTTAAATATCTCCAAATATGTGAGTAAAAGAATTTCTCTCAACACTCTACAATATTGTCTTCTTCAACAAAAATATGTAGCACTCAAATATTTTCTCTCTCTACAACAAGCTCTCTAGAACAAGCTCTCTTGCTTTCCTTCCAAAACTCTCGTGGGTGTGTTTTGCTCTTGGACAACAATGAATGAATATATGTGTGAAAATGGGAGAGGAACATGAAAGAGATATGTCCTAGGACTATTCATAGATTATGATTTGTACTTGGATATTTTATGCTTATTGTTATTAATAAAGTTTATTTATTATACTTTATATTCTCTTGTAAATAATATATATTAATACTAGTTCATCAAGTACGTGACTTGATTGTGGGATGCTAGTAATGTTATAATAATATTATTTAGATGTCCCTAATCATATGTCAATAACCTAGGATCACATTGATATAATGATTAGAGTATGGGTCAGCTGATGATTATGTTCCACAAGTCATGGATATGGAAATATCAAGCTGAATATACTGATACTTGTTAGGGAACAAAGTATTGGACTGACCCGCTTTGGGGACACTGCGAGGAGTGTTACATAATGTCATCAATGATGTTCCCCATTTGTGATATCGTATTATCCTTAGACCTGAGATCGCCATGGTTACCAACATAGGGATTAGCATGTCAGGCATTATCAAACGTTGCTCTTGATCGAGTAATTATAAAGATGATGACTGAGTATACTATGAACTATGTAGAGGTATGTGGTTGATCAAGATGGGATTTGTCACTCTCGTATATTGAGAGAGATATCGTTGGGCCCATTGATAAGTGTAATTAATATGTGCATGGCCATGCACAAATGAGATGTCATTTGTTTTAGATTAATTATACTTAGAGATCAAGAAATAAAGATTGAACTATACAAGAATGACACTTGCCTAGTCTTGTGTTCAATCTAGATATCGATTGACAAAAGGAGTTAATATGTGGAATATCAATTTAAGGTTGTGTCGTTTTTGACCTTTATACCCTTTGGATAATAGTAATATTTTACTAGAGACCGCTTACTATTCGTATAATAAAACATGCTTTTAATTATACTGCCAAAGAGTGTAAAACCTACAGGGTCGCACACCAAAACGAGTTGGATCAAAACGAATTAAAACGGGCCAAGTTGGACTTGGGCCCAGTTCGTTTGTTGCTTAGGGTTCTCACTAGGGTTCTCTTATAAAAGGGAACCTTTATTCATCTTGGCCGAAAATGAAACTCAGAGAGGCCAGAGAGAGAACCCTAGAAGGCGCTAGTACACCAAGCAAGGATCTCACCTCGTTTGTGTGTGCATACCGTAGAGGCGTCGTAGTTTCTACGCTAAGGACGATAACAACAGAAGGATCCGATCCACCCTGTTCGTTTCATTAACACCAAATCGCATATAAGGTATGTCTTCTGTCGATTTTATTGAACAGCATAGATCCTAGGGTTTAAAGATTAGTGCGTAAATATGTGTATGCGATGCATGATTACTGCCCTAATTCCCTACAGAACATAATCATGAAAAGTAGACAATGGAGTGAGGGGGTGTAAGAGAATAATAGGCTTTTTTTAGAGAGTGGGGTGTGTAAGAGAATAATGTGGACATTGTCTAGGTAGTGGAGTGTTGGGTTATGGGTTGAGAGATTAAAAAAATATGAGAGTGGGCACACACACTTTTGGGATATTTTTCTCTCTTTTTTTCTTTTGATGCCGGAATGTTGTAATGAAATTTCGAATATGAAAATGGCCGAATTTGGAAAAGTGTTGAACTGGAAAGTTGTAGCTCTCGAAATTCTATTGATTTTAGGCTCAAGAAACGCATGATTCAGAGTTCCGAGCAAAAAGTTATGCTTTAAAAACTATCCGAGCAACTTTAAGTGTCCTGTCTCACATATTCAACAAAGTTAAGCATTTAATTATATCAATTGAGACAAGAACCTGCAAAACAACTAAATGTCAACATTAGATAACATAATACAATTTTTGACACTTAAATTTCGGCATTTGGGGAATTAAAAATAACAATTTTGGGTGCTTATCAGGGCCATTGCGTGCCATGCCTATAAACACATAGAAACACAACAAAAGCACACATACTAGGGAAATATTAGGTACACAACACGCGAAGACACTAATAGCGAGATAAGTGGATAATTCGGCAAAATTAGTATAACAAACGCGTTAAGCATAATATATATATAGATATATATAACAAAGGGGACATGCATATAGACTTGAATTCAACAAATTACAATTTTCTTCCTAAAAAACGAAAGATTGCAGTGTTAGTGTTTTAGAAATCTCAAGTTGAATTCAACATATTAAAATTTTCTTCTATGTGTAAGGTTCAAGTGAAAAATTTGGATTGCTCGACAAATATGTGTATTTTTTTTATATAAATTACAACCAATCATAGCTAGCTATCATTATTGCCATCAGTCATATTTTTTCAGTATCACTACACTTGATATTGCCATCAATCATATTTTTTTAGTACCTCCTACATTTGATTCTAATTAGGCTGATTACCTCAACTACCTTAGTACCACATACACCTCATCTCATTCCAACTACAATCACGATATTACTAACTCTAACCTAATCCAATTCAAGTTTTTATGATCGACATGGTAATATAGAAGGCTTGCAATTTCCAATTAAACTTTTAATCCTCAACATGGTAATACAAAAGGATTGCATAAATTGCAAGTAAGATCATATATAGAATCTTGTTTAGCAAATCAAGAGGTAAATTACCTTTTACATGCATATATGAATTCTAATTACAAATTTTAGTTTACTCCAAAATCTTATTAAATATTTTTCACATCTTATTGTTTAAAAAATAAATAAATAACTTTCATCTGCTAAATTATTATTGAAATAATCGAAATAGATTGAAAAATTATGCATATAAAATATGCATATTCATAATTTTTGTAGTCAATTAACATGACATCTATGTGATTTAGCAAGCATTTAAAACATGTAAGTATCATAATTTCTTGCTCACAATTTACATCCATATTTCTTTCTTGAATGCAAATATGAATCGGATAGAATTGATGCCAAAAATTTAACGGTGCAAAGATGGATAATGAGCATGACAGTTATGTGGGAACAATAGAGGATGACGTTGCGAGGGTGGCCCTCTAAATCTAATGGGTCTCTATAATGTCTAAGTGTCATGTTATTTATTTTTATTTTTTTTCATAATTTAATTTCAAATTTAAAAGAAATTTAAATTTATGTTATTCTTTAATTTTCAATAAAATTAATATTATTAAAAAATACTACCCAAAATCTACTAAAAATATCAGTATTACTGTAAAGAGAAAGCCAGCGATGAGTTTTTATTTTCTTTTTTTATTCTTAAGCTTAATCGTAGTATTTGCTAAATATATTTCTTTCAAACAAGGTCCTAATAATAAAATAACTAAGACGAAAATAATTAGTAATGTATTATCTTAAAGTCCAAACGAGTAAAATAAATAGTGAATCACTCAACATTTAGCATCATTGATAGTTAAATTTCATGTAGCTTTTGGTTCTAATAAAATTAAAAGAAATTTAAATTAATTTATCGAGAGTCCAATTTAAAAACATAATTATAATGATTTACTGGGCTGGCATGGAGTTTGGGCCAAACACAAACTTTTAAAATCCCCTCTAATAATTAAAAGTAAACAGAAAAAATTCTTAGTGCAGATGGCCGAGAGGACTAATTTTGAGGTTCTCCAGCATTACCCTGGAGGTTAGCGGGTCCTAATTCAAATGCTCAGTAGCTAAAGTCAAAATGATACCTTTTAATAGTTATAGGAAAATTAATTTATATATATATATATTTAAAGAGTGTCATAGAAAGATAATTGGTTAAAGAAAAGGAGGAAGAGGTCAGCGAGTGGACACCTTGCAAAAGCGTGAGTCGTGATTCAAATGCTCGATAGCTACAGCCAAAATGATACCTTTTAATAGCTATAGGAAAATTAATTTATATATATATATATTTAAAGAGTGTCATAGAAAGATAATTGGTTAAAGGAAAGGCCGAATAAAATGATACCTTTTAATGGCTATAGGAAAATTAATTTATGTATATATATATATATATTTAAAGAGTGTCACACAAAGAAAATTGGTTAACGAAAAGGCAGAAGAGCTCAGCGGGTCAACACCTTGCAGAAGTGTGAGTCCTTATGCCAAAATGATACCTTTTAATAGCTATAGGAAAATTAGTTTATATATATATATATATATTTAAAGAGTGTCATAGAAAGATAATTGGTTAAAGGAAAGGCGGAAAAAAATTAGTGCAAATGCTGCCAAAATGATACCTTTTAATAGCTATAGGAAAATTAATTTATATATATATTTAAAGAGTGTCATACAAAGATAATTGGTTAAAGGAAACGCGGAAAAAAATTAGTGCATATGTAAAATTTATTTTAACAAGTGACTCATATATGCAAATAATTAGTGTACATATAAAATGAAACATATGTACAAACAAATATTTATATATATATTTAAAGAGTGTCATAGAAAGATAATTGGTTAAAGGAAAGGTGGAAAAAAATTAGTGCATATGTAAAATTTATTTTAACAAGTGACTCAAATATGCAAATAATTAGTGTACATATAAAATGAAATACACGTACAAAAAATTATTGAGAACATTATGGTTAGGTTAATTGCTGTAATACAGTTGGTTTCATAAACACAAATATATCACCATAAAGACAATTAGTGCATAGATATACAATGTTTTTGAGTTAGATTTCTATTCTAGTTGTCGGTAATAACTTTACTAATCCTTAAACTTCGAATTTGGGATTATAACAATGTACTCATTGCAAGTTAAATTCAAAATTTGAAATGTAATAATTATTTATATATATGTTTTAATTTGATAATTTTAAATACATCTATAAATTAGTCTTTATTACGCGGTTTTAATCTCACCCACTAGATACCTTTCTTCTGACAATCTGACCAAATAAGAAATTAATAGGAAAAATCAGCCGCGAAATACTTTCTTTACATCCAAATTTACTCCGTTCAATTAAAACTGCAATGATAGATGTAAATAGAAACACAAATACGTACATATACAGAGTGAGAGAAGATATATATATATATATAAACTACTAAATGTAAAAATTAAATCCTAAGAACCTTAATTTTGAATCGCGTATCATGCCAATTACTAAGAGATAGAAACAGAAATGTGTACCCGAATCCATGATGATGATTTAGCCCAAAAAAACATGAATATAACCTTCCAATCCTTTTCCTTTGTAAACTTGAGTTTCTCCTTTGAGAGGATTTAGGAAAAATGTCATTAGGGAAAGATAGGGGACCATAACCCCTTATTTATGATTTTTCATATGGCAGTTAGTGGCGGTTAGCGGCCGGTGGCGACTTCCACTATTTCTAATTCTGCCCCTCATAGAATTAGAAATTGCCCATAGGTATCTACACATTAATTCCATGATAAATATACCCCGAAACCTATTTAAAAGCCTTAGTTCGATCACTTAAATTTAGGCTTATAAATGATAACACACACATTAATTATATACATGTGAGGTCCCAAATTCTATTAATACAAAATTAATCCAACAATCTCCCACTGGACCACATATGTATCTTGATAAATGTGTTAACCTTAGTGAGGTCCAAAACTTGTTATCATGACCTTAGGGTATTCAAAACAATCTCGTCCATCAAATGTATTAATATAGGATCAAAGAGGCCTTTGTTACATTAATCGTAACTTGACCCATTAGTGGTCACGTATACCAACACAGCCAAATGACATAAATCAATCATGGTGTGTAGCATAGAAATTACATGTAATGTGATCCACACATGCCTATTTCAAACTGGTTCTCTTTATTGAGATCAATATTTCAAAATACTTAACAAAGTGTGATAAACTGAATACTTTATTTCTATAGAAAATAAACTGAATGTTTCTAAACTTTAACATAGAGCCACAACCTAAATATAAACTCCCACTAAACTAAAGTATCCTCAAATAGTACAACACCCATATGAGCAGTGTGCTCATGAAAGACCTTGGGTGTTAGTCCTTTTGTAAGCGGATCCACTATCATGGGTTTGTTCCAACGTGTTCTATGAAAATCTGACCACTTTGTACTCTTTCTTTAACAACGAGAAACTTGATATCAATATGCTTTGACTTTGACGAGCTTCTGTTGTTGTTAGAATATAGAACTACTGATTTATTGTCATAATATAATTTGAGTGGTCTTTCAACACCCTCCAAAATTCGTAGCCCAGTGACAAAATTTTGCAGCCATATTCCATGATTGGACGCCTCATTGATAAACGCTTAATATTGTCATTCATACGCTTATTTTCGGAGTTGTTTGACGCGTTTATTTCTCTAAAACTATTCGGTTTGCCAACTTATTTCGCGATTAGTCTCGTAGCACTTTTGTATTTAACAATGCTTGGAAAGGCACATTTTTGTGTTTATTTTGGTGTCTCTAGATTTCAAGAAATATTGTATTTAATACAATAGTGGAATTTTTCATGGACAAAAAGAATCCAAGAAAGTGAGTCTCCATATGATTAAAGAGCATCCAAGAAAGTGGAAGTCTCCATGTCCATGTGATTAAAGAAAGAAAGTGGAATTGTGCATGTGATTAAAGAGCATCCAAGATAGTGGAATTCTCCACCAAAAATAAAATAACCATTGTTTATTTTTTAACATCCAACACAACTCTCCTATTTATAGTCTTCATTGTTGCTTTGGAGAGGAGATCTTACTTTTATTACTTCTCATTTCTCAATTTATAGAGAGCTTGTAATAGTTTTATTTTCTAGAGAGAGAAATGGAGTTCACTTTTATAATTCTTGTCTCTACATTTATTATGGAGTAAATTTCTTTGCTAAGGCTAAAAGATGAAGTTTGCAATGCATTAATTATGTAAGTTCAATTCTCATTCCATTGTTAGTATTGTTAAATACTTTTTGAATCCTTCATCTTCTCCATTTTTTCAACCATTCATAAGCTAGTAAGATAGTTTTCATATGATGATTTGACTTTGTATGCCTTGTATACATAGATCTCAAGCATTAATGAGAAAATGATACACTTGTGTATTTCTTACTAGCCTATGTCCATTCTTTCTTTGAATGAGATACTTTTCATTGCCAAGCATGATTAGTCTTTGAATATTCATAGAAACACCATAAATTTGAGATTTTAATCTTTAAATACTTTAATGATATGTTGAGTGCTTTCTACACTTTATGTGATTTTAAGACTCATCATCTTCTTAGTTAAAGTATTGCCAAAGAAGATCTTTTAAATTTATGTCATAAACAACTTCATTAATCATTTGAAGGATTCAATTTGTATTTATCAAATAAGTCTATATAGGACAGTTTGACCTCCACCTAGACCTCCCAATCTTAGACAAATGAAATGTTATGATTTATTGAGCTAAACTCCTTGTAGTTAGCTATTTTCATAATCAAGTCATTTGCCTAGGGGAAACTAACAATGAGTTCTTAAATGCCTAGTTTAAATTTATGCCTTTTCTTTTTGTGTATTTTAAGTTTGAATCTTGGTTGATATTATATGGGAATGGGTTGCACTTGCTTCACACCCTTTGTCACAAGATAAAAATGAGAGATACACTTGTGTTGATATTTGCTTACACCCTTTCTTTATATGACATTTGTATGGGAATGGGTTGCTTTTGCTCCACACCCTTTTGCTTAGAAATGGGTAAAATATTCAATACTTAGGAATTGCATTGAGAACTTTGAATGAGATTGATTTTACTTAACTTTGCAAAACAAATGAATTCTATAATGCCTTAGCCTTTTCTCATCTATTATTACATCATTTTAATTTTTATTGCAAAACTTTAAAATCAACAACTAAAATCAACCAATCATATTCTCTTAAACAAAGCCTTGGACTCGTAATCACTACATCGTCTTTCCGACTATCCTTGTGATTCGACACTTGGACTTACCAAGTATTATAACTTGACAACCTGCACTTGGGTACCTAAGCACGGAAATATTTTCGGCGCGTCACTCATAACATGCTACAAATTTTGCAGTCATGGTGGACGAAGCAACGAGCGTCTGCTTGGCAGACTTCCACGAAATCGCTCCACCAGTTAACAAATAAACATAGCCTGAAGTAGATCTCTTGCTATCTTGGCATCCATCAAAATCGAAATCGGAATACCCAATGATCTCTAATTGATCCGATCTCCTATATGTGAGCATGTACTCTTTTGTTTTTTGTAAATACCTCATAACCCGCTTAGCTGCCTTCTAATGATCCATGCCTGGGTTACTTAAATATCTGCATAACATGCCAACTATGAACGCAATATCTGGACGTGTACATACTTAAGCATACATTAGACTCGCTACGGCTGACGCATAGGGAATCTTTTGCATTTCCTGAATTTCAAGGCTATTCTTTGGGCATTGACTGAGACTAAACTTGTCTCCCTTAACGATTGGGGTTTCACCTGGTTTACAATTTTGCATGCCAAATCTATTGAGAACTTTCTGAATATAGTTCCTTTGTGACAATCCCAATATACCCCTAGAACAATCTCGGTGTATCTCAATTCCTAACACAAATGAAGCATTACCAAGATCTTTAATTTCAAAATTCTTTGATAGAAATCTCTTGGTGTCATGCAATATGCCTATGTCATTTATGGCAAGCAATATGTCATCGACGTACAAAACCAGAAAAATGTGTTTACTCCCACTAAACTTGTGAAAAACGCTCCACTTTGGTTCTTAAACTATTAGTGAGTTTCACTTTGACCCTCCCGTCTAAATTTTCTATTAAGTAGGACGGAAATGAGGGCATTTTTGTCTTTTCAATTATTTTTTTAAAGAAAAGATTTAATTAGATTTTTTTCTTAAAAATATAATTAAAAAATAAATAACAAAGGAAGAGAGAGAGAGAGAGAGAGAGAGAGAGAGAGAGAAACCAAATCAAACACAAAACCCATCCACATACATACATCTTCTTCTTCCTCTCTCTCCCCTCTCTCTTTGTTTGTAAATATCAAAGACAAAAACCAAATCAATTGAATTTGTTAAATGGATAGCAGTATGCCCACGTCTTATTGCTGCTGAGGTTCCATAATCTTTTCGAGGCCCGAAAAAAAAAAATACGACTCATTTTTTGTGGTTGCCGTATATTAGGGATTTCAGCGCCCTCTTTGACTGTGATTGGGGCGGTTTTATTCTGGTCGTCCTTTATGATGCTATGGATCAGGTTTCGCGACATATGGCCCTTAATCTTAAGGTCTTTTCTTTGTTGTGGGAGGTATAAAATCTCTAATTCTCTGTACTTTCTTTTTTGATTCGTACTTATCTTTTTACTGTGCTAACACCCTTTGTGTTTATTCTATTTTTCATAGTTGGTTCGTGGCCTATACCTGCAAGGGTCTCGCCTAGGTGGATCTCTTCGTAGAGAACGAGGATCAGTTTCCTCTTCTTCGTCAGTTCATAGCGGGGAACTACAGGGCTCATTATGTATATCAGACCCGAGAGAGTGGTGTAGCGGCGGTATTTGACCTATTGGAGGAGCATGTTGATGGAGACATAAATACATGATCATTTGATATTGCATATAGATTGAACAATAAACTATTGCTAAAACCCTATAAGAATAAAGGGATTTCACCTTTGAAAGCATCATATTGCGATTTGGTCAGATTTTTTAATTTTCGTTGGGCTATGAAAATTGATTGTTTTCGCCACTGAAACGACTTCTGATTGTCCTGATTGCTTACGATATAATATTAACTTTGTGTTCCGAATGACATATCCAAACATCAGCCCGATCCAACGGTGCGATCAAAAGTTACGATTGATTTACGATTGCTGTGCCGAAAACCTAAAAATCTTCTATCGTATTCCTTCTGCCATCAAATCTTGCACCAAGTGTGGGCTACGGTATCACCAAGATTTTTTCCTCTCTCAATAGAACAAACCTTAACTCATGAGAATTATTGTTATAATGAGAAAAGATAAAGACGGCATATATATAAGGGTACGATAGGGACCTTAAAGAGAAATAAGTGTTTGGGCTTCCTATGAAAAGTTGGAATCCTAATTCCACTATAAATTAGTTCCTTCCATAAATTATAATTCACACCACTAAAGAATTATTATTGCACTCCCGTCCTTATCTCAAAATTATATTTCGAGCTCCTTGTTATTAAATACTAATTATTCTCCCCACGTTAAGATTATAGATAACTGTCATTTAAATTAAATTACTGACAATTATATTTAAATGACTGCTTAATCCTTGAGCCTACCACTTACCTTATTTGACATGTCGGATTAACATAATCCACCTGCAGGGTTTGACATGATCAAAACTTATAAACTTCTCAAGAGGCTATCATCAATCCCTATACCGAGATGTGGATTCCATCAATAATTAATATTCATCATACATGTAGTGTCGTCATCCAATTCACGAAAATTATTGATCCATTAATGAATTCCACTCTTAATGAGTTAAAACAACAAACACTACATATATATGTCTATTAATTATTTTAAGATTAAGAGCATAAGTAATCATAATAACCATAGGATTTTAAATTGTTTTATATAGTTAGTATAAAAACAATTAACCCAAACTGGTCCTATTCAATACACACAAAGTGTACTAGTACAACGAGTTAAAACTATACCGTTTTCTGTAGTTAAGATAAACTACTAAAACTTGTGCTACAATCCTACCGATGGGTGTTCAATTTCATTTAAGACTATGAACCATTAAACTTATATTTCACAAGAACCGATGATATGATCTTCTGTTTGTAAGCTATACTCTACACACCAAATCATCTACTATATGGAATAAAAGACACACATGCGCAATATTTAAATAAGTAATATAATGCAACTATTGCCCATAAAGATTCTCATTAAAATAGCAAAATCGAGTTTATAACATATCCAAACCAACAAAAAAATTATGGCTTTTAATATATCACTCTAACACATGTAAGTGTTCATTTTAGATAAATAAATGACTGAAAGAAAAGTTTTTCTTTGTTTCTTTTCTCTTTTTAGATTGAGTGGGCCCCTTGGGGTGATATGGGTCTTCATTTCGACTATGCGCGTGCATTGACGGCTTCGAGGACCAGGCAGTTGATTTAGGAGAAGTATGGCCCTCTATTTTATTTTGGCGAGAGGATGATTCACCAGCATACATCGGTTTGCTGGCCTCAAATTCCACTGTTTTCACCCACCTTGATGAGGCAGAGAGGCGAGATTTCTTCGATAGAGGTCCTTGCGTTGGTTGACAGGCTCGACTATCTGACTTTTTTTAGGAGGGCGACTATTCTGTCTTTGCAAACCGATATCTGATGAGAGAGCCAAAGGGTACTCGAGGTTGGGTCTTCTATGATCGATATCGGGCACTGGAAGGAGATCCTACTTATATTCGGGGACAGTCATATTTGTCGAGGACGGTCCTGGGTCATCTATCGCCGGTCCCCAATCAGAGGGACGCTGCTTTGGATTTAGACGATGAGGACCTAGACGGGGAGATGGAGATACCGGCTGTTGGGGGTGAGGGTGTAGGTCATGGAGGAAGAGATGGAGGAGGGGCGGTCGTGATTCCAGAGCCGACGCCTCAAGACGAACCTATGGCCGCGATTCCAGAGCTATAGAGGATGTTGTGGTTATAACTTGAGATATTGCATGTATAGAAACAAGGTATTACTATCGTATTAACTCATTGGATCTTAAAGTTAATAAATTCTTTAAAAAGTCCTGAGGAAAAAGAATCTAATCGTTTAAATTAAATACCCTATATCTAGGGTTTATAGTATTGTTTTAACAACAAAATAGCCAAAATATAAAAAAATTATTTTTTACAGAAGAGGAACAAGCCCATGTTTCTCTCTCTCTCTCTCTCTCTCTCTCTCTCTCTCTCTCTCTCTCCTTTTAAGAGATCCCAAATAAAATAGTGTAACATATTTATTGTGTTATTTTTCTTTATTTCATTAGTGATTTAGAGAAATTAAGAAATAAGAGTGAATGAAATTAATAGAGGATTGCCACTACTCTAAAAGCATTTTGGAAAAATTAATTATACTCCAGAAAAATTGTAATACATCTTGTGAAAATTCTATTAAATAGAAAAAAAATGAACCGTTCAACTTAAAAATTGACGATTCATATTATAACTTTATCTCGGATCCATGTAATAAGTAATTAGTAATGTAATATAAATATTGAATTTCTTAATTTTCAATGCATATATTATATTACATAACAGTGTAGTTGGCATACACTAATTGCATGATAATTGATTTATGATAAAACTAATGTTTCAATTATACAATTTATGATAATAATTTGTAGTTGCTTTTAACCGCATATCACCATTAGCCATGGATTTATGGTGACAACCTTGTAATAGTGCCAATTATTGGCTGTTTTTTAGCAAAAAAATTGGTGACAAACTTTTCCTCATTAGAATATATAAATAATGTTTAGATTTTGATATTCAATAAGTAGTTGTATAATTGTTGTCTGCACATTTGGATTTTTAATCAAAGAAACGATCATAAAATTTAAGAGCTCCAATTATTGTGAGTTGTGACTTATCAATAAACATAGCAAAAATATATGCTTAAATATTTGATTTTTAATGTTGTCACGAGTTTAATTTCTATTGTTCCTGACAATTTTTTATATTAATTTTGATAATCTCATTATCTATACTATTGAATAACTCTTAATTTATGAACAAAACTATGTTATCGTTGATTTAATTGCATAATAAAGTTTTTATAGAACTCATGGCGGAGAATGTTCTTTCTATTGTTTATGTTGCAGCTGCAAAGATCAGTGCCAATGTTACGAGCAACACATGCGTACACCTTTTCTTTCAACCGATTATTTGAAGCACAAACTAGATCGTAAATAAACAATATTGAATTGCTGAAAGTTTTGAAATTTAAAATAGCATGATTACATTAAAGGTCAGGGCAAATACATAAGTTTTTTGAAAGTATTAATTAATATAGAAATTCATTTAGGCGGCTTATTAAAAAATATTCATGTTATATCACTGAAGGATATGCGTATTGTATCATAAAAGATATTAAGATAAGGAAATTAATGTAACCATTTACACGAAAACTTCAGTATTAAAACAGCAACACTACTATCCAAAAAGCAAACGCACATTCTCTGTTTAAAATTAATTCGATTTTTGAGATCCCTTTAACTTCATTTGCGTCCACCTCAATAAACAAAACTATTTTACTTCCACTCTTCATTAAGTTTGATTCTTTATCCTTCAATTTAGAATTATGGAAAATCATTTAATATGTCATTTAAAATTTAGAATGAAATAACTAGGTTTATAGTTTTTCTCTACTTACATATTAGTTTCCTCCAAAATCTTAATACATATAATCTTATCATAAAAAAAAGTATCATTTATAAAATATTATAGTTATAAAAGATTTCAAATCAAATGTATACTTCTAGCCACTGCCCACTGCTTAGGACAAGCCAACGTAGGTTTGAGCCTCGACACTTCTAGCCAACAAGGTGGTGCCGATCAAATGAGTTTTCAAGTATACAGTACAATTCACCTTAATCCAATGCTGAAGCGGCTTGATCCATTCGCGCATGGGTGGAGAGATTAAGGTCCAGGAGCGGCAGGATATGACTTTTTCCTCTTTCCTTTCGGACAAAAAATTATTAAAATGATAAATTATCTTTACCAAAATATATATATACACATATATTAACTAGTTTGCCTCGTTTTAATTTTGAAAACAAAAATAAACTAGATTTAATATGGATCAATGATGACTATGAAAGTGATATGGCAACCATAGAAGAAGATATTGTACATGAGGGCCCAATCTATATATTGTATCGCGATTTATTAATTTATTTTTTAAAAATTTTAGTAATATATATGCCAAGATATACAATATAAGATCTGTATATATTCTTTATAATTTTTTCATTTAAAATAATAAAATGAATAGTGTCAAAGATAATCTATATATAATAAGGTGCTGGTTATTGAATTGTGAAAATATAAAAGAGATAAAGAATTGTATAGTTGAGATAATGAATAATAAATATCATCCAAAACAGATTGACATTACGCAAAATATATGTTTCTTTTCTTAAGCTTTGAAATAGTGTGCCACGGAGATTTAAGTAGATAATCATAAATAAAGAAACACTTATGAAATGATAAATAAAGAAACATTTAAGAGAAAAAATTGTGATTAATCATTCATGCACTTTAAATGCCTATTATATCATATAAATTTAATTTTATTCACTCCAAAAAAGTATAGAAATATACATTTTACATATATTCTCTCGACCTATTCATATCTATAATATGTTATATAATTAGAGTCTTTAATGATAAGATGATAATAGATTATAAACCAAAAAAATAAAAAATAATGATAGCAGATTTGTTGAGATATTAGAGAAAATTAAAGGGTAATCTTTCATCAACTATGTTAGTTGACCCCACTAATTTTAAAAAAATGTGATAATATTTGTATTCAAACACCTCTTATCCTGTTTCTAATTCCACCATCCGTCTATCCCAAATTCAAAATGACTTTTATTTATCCCATCAAATGTCACTTTTGTTTATTCTTATTATTAAAATTGTAACATGTATATTAACTTTTTGAGGGTTGTTTGGATCACATACAATCGAACTTTTTGTTGATAGATAAAGATATAATAAATATACAAAACACATAAAAGATCTTGTTTTTTTAAAAAAAATTTTAACTTAGACCGAATGGGTGAAATTGAAAAAAAAAAGCTAAAAATTAATGCATTTAATATGTTTAATTGAAAAAATTAAGGGTTTTTTAATTCAAAATAAATATGAGAAAATTTCCTGTCGTTATTGGATTAGCATTGCCCTAATTAATTTTTTAGATATTCAAAATTACCCAAATTAAAACCTATGTAAACAATTATATAAATAATTATTATATAAATAATTATTATATTTTAAATTTAACTTAAAATGATACCAAAATTAAAATTTAAGGAATGGTAACGGTAAGTTAGCTATATTCCCAAATTCAAAGTTGAAGGAATAGTAAAGTTAATCATAATGTTTTCAATATTTTTTTTGCATATTTGAGTCACACATTAAAAAAAATTTACATATGTGCTCATTTTTTTGGCCTGTCCTTCCACCAGTTATCTTTCTTAATCTTTCTATGACACTCTTTGAAAACGTTATATCAATTCATTTTCGGACAGCTATTAAAAGGTATCGCTTTGGCTTTAAAATAAAAAAAAAATGGTTAAAAGAAAATTTTTGATTTCTTTAATTTATTTATCAAGGGGACGCATTTTAAAATTGTGTGTTCTGCCCGAACTCCATGCTAGCCAAGTAAATTAGGAGTGTTTTCGGTTTTAGTTAAAGCAAAAATTAGGAAAGTCAAACCGAATTTAAAAGTTTGGTTTTGGTTTCGATTTCTAGATCTTCCTAACCCAAACCCGAACCAAACTTTTTGATTTAATTTTCATATATATATTTTTTAAAATAAATAAATTGTAAGACAATACTTACTCTGGTCAAAAAAAATAATAACTCCATACTTATTTTTACTTATTTTAGATTTAAAAAAAATATAAACTCTTACATTTACAATATAACTCTAATATTCGTGATAGTTCAAAGAGTGATTTCTCACTAAACCTCATAAATTTTAGGAATATAAAATTTTAGATAGTGAAGTAATATTATTTTCAAGTCACATATGGAATGATTCGGTTTGTTTTGATTCGGTTTTGTAATGTCACGCCCCCAAACATATTCGATTTCGGTTTGGTTTCTTTATTTTGATTTTTTTTGTTTTAGTTATTTACAGATTGGTTCAACTCGGTACGGTTTCGGTTTTAGAGTCACATACAATAAATCTTTACAATTTTGTATTTAAATTGGAATCTTCATAAATAAATTTAAATTTCTTTTAATTTTATTAGAAAGTTATAGGAAATTTTAACTATCAATGATGTCATCCAAAATGAATGTCGAGCGATTCACTCTTTATTTTACGCGTTAGGACCTTAAGATAAATTGATTACCTATTATTTTCGTCTTGACTTTTTTCACTCTCCTTGCGTATTATTTTATTGTTAAGAGCTTGTTTCAAAGAAATGCATTTAGCAAATATTATAATTAAGCTTAAGAATACGAAAAGAAAAAAAAATCATCGATGGCTTTCTCTTTACGGTGATACTGGTAAGAAATATGGATATCTTTGGGTAGATTTTGGCAAATATTTTTTAACAGTATTAATTTTATTAAAAATTGAATAATAAAATAAATTTAAATTTAATTTTCTTTGAAGTGTGAAAAATAAATTATGAAAAAAAAAATTGAGAAAACGTAACACGTAAACATTATAAAAGTCCTTTAGATTTAGAAGGTCACCCTCGCAATGTTTTCGTCTACTCTTGCCACATCACCTTCATGCTCATTATCCATCTTTGTATTGTTATTAATTTTTAATTTTTTTAGAGCATCTCCAATGCAACCATGAATTGGAGAAAAATGGAGTGCCACATAGGATATATAGACAATGAGTCAAAAAACCCATCTCCAATGCAACCATGTATAATGACCATGAAGGTGATGTGTCAAAAAGATGGGAAGACATTGTGAGGGTGACCCTCTACATCTAGAGGGTCTTCTAGACGATGTCTAGATGCCACGTCATCATTTTTACATTAATAATTTATTTTTAAAATTTTAAATTATTTTAACTTTTAATTTACAATTCTATATTCAATAAAATTTATATTGTTAAAAAATATTCTTCAAGATCTATCAAACAAAATCCATATACTTTATATTTTTTTATTAAAAAATTTGACGAATTATGTCAATAGCAATTTTATAGACAACACCATTGGAGATGATTTTTTTAGAGCTTGACCATCAACAATATTTTTAGTGCCACATAGGAACCATGTTTTTAAATATGCTTACATGTCCATATTTTTAGTACATCCAATCCATGTTAGCATTGGAGATGCTCTTATAACTCATTGTCTATGTATCCTATATGGCATTTAATTCTAACCGATTCGCGGTTGCATTCAAGATGGAAACATGGATGTAAATTGGGGGCAAGAAATTATTATCATTAATCATATGTCTTAAATGCTTGCTAAATCATATAAATGTGATGTTAATTCACTACAAAAAGTGTGAATATGCATATTTTATATGCACAATTTTTTAATATATTTCATTTATATCAATAATATTTTGTAAGATGAAAGTTAATAGTTTTTTTAAAAAAAAAAATGATAAGAAGGAAAGTGAATTTATTAAGATTTTGGAGTAAATTAAAATGTGTAATCAGAATAATGATATATGTATGTGAAAGGTAATTTATTTCTTTATTTGTCAAACAAAATTCTATATGTTGACCAGTTCATCACTTCTTGCAATTTAAGCAAAAACCTTTCTATCTATTATTATGTGCTGTTCTATTTTTTATGTTAAGTTGGGGTAGTATTGAAGGGGGTGGTTATGTGGAGTTTTGTTTTTGGCACTAATTTCATGTAGTTGGTGGTTGCGGTGGTCGGGATGAGGTGTTTGTGGTACAAAAAAATGTGGTTGTAGGTAGCAACGATATCTAGTGATAGTTGTTTGAATGCATGTGTTAACCTCATCAAATTATTTAGATATTCGAGAAAAAAAAACCACTCACATATTAAATGAAGAAATGCTTAGCTTCTATGTATGTATGGTTTGATTTTGCCGCGCAATCAAATTTTTTTGGTACTTTTATGAGAAATTATATATTTTATACTTGTTAGGAAAGTTCTAAAACCTTTTCGTAGTTAAAAGAATAAAATTGTGATTAATATTGTATTCTTTTAATTTATTGCCTATATATATATAATATCTGATAAGATTAGAGTTAAATGTAATATTTATTTGATGATAAGACAGGAGTTGTATTAATTAAGATTTTTAGAGAAAAAAGAAACACTAAAATATGATATTGTTGATATGCCAACAAATTGGTGTGTTGTAACTCATTGATATATACTTTAAAAAACGTATATTATTATGTTTACTAAAAAGTTATAATAAATTTGGTGGAAGGATTAATGGAGAAGCAAAATCTGGGGTTAAAAATAAATGAAGGTAGGCTAATTATGATAAATTTGTGTAGCTCAGCTGGTTGGAGCGGTGGGTATTCACAAGTTAGGCTCAAGTGGGCCAAGCCCATTTCTCATTTAAAAGAAGCAGCCGAGTCTAAAGCCCATTAACAGAAGCCCATTCATTAAACAAGCCCAGCATGCTCATTCACCAACTGGAATCATCATCATCAATTATAAATAGCTGCAAATTTATTATGTTATTTTTTTTTTCTTTCTTTCTTTGCCGAGTCCATTCTTTTCTTTCTAGTCTTTTAATTAATTTTTGGATGCTTTACGGATTACTACAACTAACTTAGAAAAAAAAAAATTAATTAATTTGCAGGTACTCAAGTCAGTACTCAATTTATTTACTTATCTATTTTTTTAAATTACGAGCATATTAGGCTAAATTATCTTTTAGAATTCAGGATAAGTATAATTGATTGATTCCCTTACACATATTCATGTCAATTGACTTTACTAATTTAATACTTAAATTTTAAAAATAATTCTTCATATTAAATGCCTATTTTAACTGAAAAAATAAGATTGAATTATCATTATTTTTTGTTAGATTCATCTTATGATTTGTTGAGAGCGGATATAGTGTGTGTTTTGACGAATATAGTGAGTGTTTTAATTTTATACTCGCGTTTAGCTGTGGAAGAATTAATAATTGAATTTTATAAATTAATTGAGGTTAATTAAATTTATTTTTCGCAACTAATAGAATCGAGAGATCAAAATAGTGCGAGACAAAGAGTAGAGTTTATTGGGCATGAATATTAGGATTATGATATCAAATATATGACTCCGCCACTCTAGTATTTTATTAATTGATTATTTAATTAGTATTTTTATTATATATTTTTAGTTGATAAATCATCCCACTAAATTTTTAAGCTAGATTAGGAATTAATTAGAATTAGTGAGTGAGATACGTGCGTTCCATCCGTCAAGTCCCTAGGGTTTGACCTTACTCTTGCCTAAGATATATTAGTATCCGATTCGTGCACTTGCGAGTATATAAAATATTTACAATAATTGTATATAAAGAGATAGATACTAAGGGTGTGTTTGATGTGCCGGATTAAAGAAATTATTTGATTTTATCTCTAATATCTTAAGGTTAAGATGGTTATCCTTAATAGTGCCGTTTGGTTTGAATTTGTGTTCGTTCCTAAAATTTGAAATGGTAATTTTACTTGGAAACTTTCAGGTTTGATAGAAGGTCAACGTTGGGGTACTTTATCTTTGTAGGAGCTAATCTTGTTACATGAAAGAGCAAGAATCAGAAAGTTGTGGCTAGATCGAGTGCTAAAGCTAAGTATAGATGGATAGTTCATGAAATATGTGAATTGATGTGGTTAAGAAATTTGATGCGTGATTTGAGTTTCGAACCTAAAAATGATATGCAAATGTACTGTGACAACAAGGTAGTTATTGATATATCGCGGAATCTAGTGCAACATGATCGTACTACACATGTGGAGTTTGGTCGTCATTTCGTAAAAGAGAATCTAGATGCCAAACTCATTAGCTTTCTTTTTATCTCCACTGAAAAGCAGTTTGCAAATCTCCTTACAAAAGGGATTTCCAGAAAAGCGTTTCACGACTCACTAAGCAAGTTGGGCATGCTTTATGTATATGCTCCAACTTGAGGGGGGGAGTCTTGACGTGAGTCTATTGACGTGAGTCTTGACGTGAGATTAAGGTTAATTAGTTTCCTTTTTATGTTTCATTAAAACCCTATATAAAGGGCTCATTATACTAAGTTGATCATCCAATTCAATATAATTCATTCTCTCTCTAGAATATTTGACTGATTAGAGATATTATAAACCAGAGAATAAAAACAATGCGTTTTAAAATACATTTATATTTATGTTTATGACGTCTTGAGATTTCCATCTTATTAGGTCTATATTTTAGTTGACTTGATTCCGATGCCAAAAACTCTTTTTTCATTGTAATGGTTTGAGTCGAATTGAAAATTTGAATATACGACAATCAACGGAAGCTCACCATACTTTTTGGATGCACCATACATAACTCAAGACCTAAGGTAAGTTGGTTATATGTTTGATTCAAAATATAGGTGGTGATTAAGTATTAAATTCTAACTTAAAAGTCTTTTGAATCAAATTTATTTTTAAATATTTTTACCGACTTTTACCGAAATTAGAAAAGGCCCGTCGACATAAATAAATGAGAACAAATATTTTTTTTTCATGTCTAACATATTCCACAAAGCAACATCTAAAATTTGAGTCAAATTAGAGTTTAAACGGATTTAATACGGCGAAATGAAAGTTAAAAAAATTAAAAAAAATTATTGTTTTTAAATAAAGAAATAAAAAAAGATTTGAAAAGGTTGAAAAAGTCAAAGAATTCAATTTGTTAAAAATAAACTCAAGTGGCTTTAAAATTGGAAAAAAAATAATCTTTGAAAACTCAAAATGGCCTAGCCTATTATTACCATGTCCACATGTAAAGCAAAAAGGAGAGCAGCATTGAATTTATGAGCGGACCGGTACAAGTTATAAAACATATGACCGTTCCGGCTCAAGGATTTTCATGGAATTACTTTTTTCAAATTTCGGATTGGTATAATTTTTGGTACTAGATCGATTCGGCGTGTATTTTTATGGGCACATATTTTTATCATAAATTTTCTTTTTTAATATTTTTAACCTATTCCAAAAAGGATTTTGACCCAATACTTTTCAATGAATATAAAGCATTGTTTATGGTCAAAAATATATAATTCTAGAGAGCTTTTTGAGAGAGAAATTATCCAAACGCTAGAATCACTTTTTGAGAGTTTTAAGTTACAACCTAGGTTTTATTTATATGCCATAGGCAATCCTATAGTTCTTCAACTTTAAGAACTAAGGTTTCAAACGTTAACGGTCCTTCGGGAGTGTCTTTGGTTGCGATTGAAAACAGGATGCGTGAAATGGCTAACTTGCGATAAGGGAGATCACAGACGGGAGTAAAGAATTGTGATTAAGTGCGTAGAAGGAGGCGACGGGTAAGTCAAAAAAAGCGGGAACCGCTATGCCAAGTCAATTACGATTGGATTCTGCATTCAAGGGATTGACGGGACTGTTGCATAAATTGTGGAAAAGCAATTCTTGTAAGTTAGCGACTCTATGCAAGAAGAAATACCTCGTAAATTGCTTGTGTTATGGATTGCTTTTGTGTGATTGCTTGATTGATATAATTGCTAGAAAACACAACACATGTTTCGACAGAACTAAAAATTGATTAGACCTAGGGTTTTAATTCCGCTTATCAAATCTCAAATTGTTTCTGATAAAAACCCTAAAATCAACCTAGGCAATACGATCCCTAATTTTTCTTTAATTATTATTAGTGGAAGTTTCCTTAATTTGCTAAGATTTGCATCTAGGTTGATTTACGTCTGTTTGTTTGCTTTGTTTTATTTTTCATGGCTACCAATATTGATTCGTCTAAGTCCAAGGTTCCTATGCTCAATGGGTCTAATTATAACTATAAAAAAATTCACATGACTATTTTATTATTTACAATCTTTAAACAAGCAAATTTGGCAAACCATTTTAGATGTTATACTAGACCCACTGTAAATGTAGATGGGAACAATGGACCTAAACCAGTAGCCTTATGGACTGCTAAGAAATTAGAAACAGCTAAGTTTAATTCTCAAGGTCGGAATGCAATCATGGCTCATGTTTCTGAGGAAAAGTTCAAAAAGATTTTAAACTATTCTACTTCTTGTTAAAAGTTTTAAAATTCAAAGGCTCAAGATAGATTTTGAAACTATAATGATGAAAGAAGATGAGTATCTTGATATTTTTCATTGTAAGCTGAAAGACATGGTGAATTCTCTCTACAACCTTGGTGAAATAATTTCTAAATCCTGCGTTGTAAATAAAATCATATGGTCTTTGCTTGATAGGTTTCTCCCAAAAATTATTCCCATTGAAGAAAGCAAGGATTTGGATTCCTTAATGTAAAACGAATTAATTTGCTCTCTTCAAACTTTTAAATTTAACAGACTTTCAAAATACACGATTCAAAAGAAAAAGACAGATCAAACCATTGCATTTAAAGCTAAAGATTACAACATAGTTGAATCTAATCTCTAATTTCCAAGAAATAGCTAATTTTGCACGTAATTTTAATAAATTCATTAAGCTAAATCAGAAATCAGGCAATGGTGGTCAAAATTTTGAGAAATTGGGGAAAGAAAATTTTGAGAATAAACCCCAATCGATTGAGAATTATTTTAAGTATCAAGGAAGAGGTCATAAAGCTTTTGAATGCCCTACTAAAACTAGGAAATTAGAGGAAGAGGTTGGTAAAAAGGGTATGCATGCCACTCTTAGTGATGATGAGGAAAATCCAAACATATAAAAGGATTCTCATTATATTTAGCTTTTGCCACCAAAGTTTTCTTAGAAAAAGTTAATCAAGAGATTTCCAAGAATTCACTTTCTGATGGCGAGAAAGATTTCCCGGATTTTCAATCGACTTATGATGCCTTTTACTAGAATGTCAAAAACTTTTTGTAGAATATTCAAAACTTGCGTCCAAAACAATTTTTTTTTAAAATGATATTATTTATTTGAAAAAGGACAAAACAATTTTTGAAAATTCCAAGGCCAAGAAGACCAAATTTTTAAAGAAAATTAGACAACTTGAAAACGAAAAAGAAAATTATCTTTGTCTAATTGGTTCTTTAAAAAAGCAAATTTGGAGTTTGAGGACGAAATCAAATGAATAGAAGAACCCGTTTGCGATCTAACTCAACAACTTGAAAATGCGGTAACTATTAAATTTGGGTTAGAAACTAGTTCTAAAAAAACTTGAATCAATTATTTCAAATCAAAAAAGTGAAAATAATAAAGGACTTGGATTCTCAAATTTTGATGCTAAAAAGCAAACCAATACCATCTTTGTGAAGGCCACTTCTTAAAATTCAAGTTTCAATGATGCTAATTCTTCAAAGTCAAAAAGTTTCATTGATAGAACTTCTCAAACTTTAAAGAAAGCCAAGAACATCCAAAGGAAAGCAAGTTTTTGCTCAAAAATTGATTTATTCAAAAGTTTTTCATTCTGAAGTTCTTGAAGATCAAGTGAAACTTTTTGATGTGTACAAGCACACACTCCCACAACCCTTTTGGTGTGAATATTGCGAGAAGATAGGTCACTTGAGAGATTTTCTCTACAAGCTTTGAAGAAGATGTCAAAGAGTGTTCCAATTCCTAAACCGAAAGCTAAACCGAGAGGGAAAAAGAAGAAAAACAAGAGGGTTAAGGTTTTGGGTAAAGAAGAACACAAGAAGAATAGGACTCCACGGATTAGAAATATTTAGATCCCGAAAGGGATCATTACACCTATTTAGGTGATAGGGAGTCCGCTTAGCATGGAATTGGTTAGATGGATGGATATATTATGTGAGTTTGTTGCTTCGATCGGTTTTAGCTCCTCACATAGGTACGGAAGCAAAGTGGATTTTGGTTTTAAATTTTCGATTGTGATTGTTGACCTTGAAGGTCTTAATCTTATTTTGATAATAACAATAAATCAATCTTGTGTATTTTAACATGTGTGTTGAAGTAATTATAGCCACATTTCAATGATCATCATACGTGGACCAAAACTAATCAATCCAAACCGAGATCATTCCTCTACAAGCTTTGAACAAGTCAAGGAAGATCAATCTCATTATAATGCTATTCATGAAGATCAAGATCAAGTATCATATGTAAAAGCTTCATGGCAAGAACTTCAAGTGAAGATTGAGTAAGTTCTTAGGATTATTTGTAAAGTTTCTCATTTGATGATTATTATAGTTCACATACATTATTACCACATTCTTAGATTGATTAACCAAGTTTGAATCAAAATTCTTTCAAAACATCATTCTTGTAAAAATCAGTTTTGAAATAAATTCATATTAAATTCAAATGATCATATTTTGAGTTTTCCCAAAACTAGGTGCCTGAGGAACTTATTTTTGAAGTCCCCAAAACATTAGAATTGATTTTGGAGCTTATATTCAATAGTGCAAAAATTGAAATTTTTGGCCTTTTGGCCTGATGGACAATAGGGTCCGTCAGTCGACTGATGGATTATGCTCAGTCGACTAAGGCCCACTCGGTCAACTAATGAGCCTTGCTCAGTCGACTAATAGCCCAGAATATAGCCGTTAAATTTCTGATTTTTTGCCATTTTTGGTACCAAACATCAAAAACGGCTATATTACTTTTGGGACTATATATACACTATCTAAAACACATTTTGGGATGCTTGAACACTTATACAAACTCATCTTTCATTTATTCAAAGTCAAGCATTAGTTTTGATCAATCATTCTTCCTTTGAGCTATAAATCTTGATCAAACAAGTAACTCTAGTGTGAGTTTAATTGTATTTCTTAAACATTCGATAATTGTTATTCATTGGTGTGTATCACCAAATAATTAGAATATACATTTTTGAGAGGTCAATCTCATAGAATAACAAGAAGGTTAATTCTTGTTTAGTAATTGTGAGACAACAACACTTGTAAAGATTTGATCTTCACCCGAAAGAAGATTGGTTTTAGTGAAAATTCTTGAGAAACTAACCTAGCTCGGATGTATGGTCTAAGAAAACGAACCGTGAGGACAAAAAGTCTTGAGCTTCAAATTAGTTTAATCTTTCTAACTCAAGCTTTTTATTTACTTGCTATATTGTTGCTTGTATTTTGAGATTGCTTATTTTCTTGTCTTGGGATTGATTGTGTGACGCCCTGCGAGTGATGGAGTACTCCCTAGGGTGGAGGAATGGTAGCTCAAAGGGGGCATCCCACATCGGAAGATGGGGGATCCTTGGAGGCCCATATAAGTAAGAAATGGTTGTTAATTAAGTACGAGGCCTTTTGGGAGGCTCACTGGCTTCGGATTCCATGAGAACTCCGAAGTTAAGCGTGTTTGGACTAGAGCAATCCTAGGATAGGTGACCCCCTGGGAAGCTGGTCATGAGCTTCCAAAAAAAAGCCGTGAGGGTAGATGTTCCAGGGATGAGGCCCGGCTGGACGCTACCTAAAGCGAACAATATCATACTGAGGTGGGACCGGGTCGTTACAGATTGCTTGAATTACTTGCATTCCTTGATATAGTTGTTTTACTTAAACATTTTTAGAAAAGTTTTTAATTTCGCATTAAGTTTTATAAACCCTATTCACCCCCCTCCCCCTTCTAGGGTTAAAATCCAACCAACAGTGATGTTACCTGAATTCCTTGAAAAAATCATTACTTGCATGCATGTGATTATAACTGCTTTTTAATTTTTGTATAACTCTTGATTTTCATATTTAAATGCTAATTTTGAGAAATATGTGCATAATGCTTTGACAATTCAAAAACCTATAGCATGTTATTTCAATCACATAAGAGTTTTGTGTATATCCCACACACTACACGACACGATCTACATTAATACATGTTGAATAATCGCATGTATTTAGGCTATAGCTTTTAATTTGAAACTTCAAAAGCTCCCATATAATGTTTATTTAGGGAAAGAGAGTTTAAGAAAATTATTATGATTAATGTAGTGAGATTTTGATGATGTAGTTTTGAGCGAAAAAATAAAAGACAAGCATTTGAGGAAAAAATGTAGAGGGGATGGAAAATGGTTACCATAGTGGAAGGATAACCGAAAGCTACCAAATGGAAATAACTAGCCTCCATTAGGGGTGAAAGCCTCCATCGAAAAGATAAGATGCTTGCAAAAAAATATTACAATTTTGATGTAAAATTGCATATTTTTTAGAGAAAAAAAAATATTGCTTCTAGGGAGAGAAGAATTAGTTTAAAAAATAATGGTTTAAAGGCTTTCTAAATTCTCTTATATATGAATGCGAGTGTTTCAAAACTCATAATTATTTAATAGCATTTTGCATGATCTATATTCTTAGTACAATGGGATATATATACTTGTACTCTGTGTTGTTTGGTGTATATATGTTGAATTGTTGATGAATTGTTATATGCATAGTACATCTATCGTGTTAATGAGAATCACATATGTTAAAGCTTAATTGATATATTCTGGACTTGATACATGTTATAAAGCAATGCATGTCGAGTATTTGTGTTACATAATTTTTTTAGGGCAATTTTGCTATCAAAACTCCAAACCAAATCCATGGAAAGTTGGAAATTGGTGATGAAAGGTTTCTCAAGGTTTAGATAGAAGGTTTTAAGATTAACATATATCTTTACTAGCTAGAATCTCTTTATTTGAATAGGATATGCAATTTGTGTTAATTGATATCATTTACTTTGCATGATCTTGTTTTCTATTTCTATGACAAAAGGGGGAAGAGATGAAGGGGGCGAATATATATGTGAGGGAGAGTAGTAAAGTAAGAATGTTTTAAGGGGAGAGAGATATAATTTTTTGCTTATTTGATTATTGTATCTCTTTACGCCCATATTTCACTAGGTGTTTATTGAGTTTTGATATTTCATGATTAACAAGTTGATTTTTCAGTTCACTCTTTGCCTTGTGAAGTATTGCAACTGGCATCGAGACTTAGAGTTAGGCATGTCTTTGAGTCTTGTTGTTGTATAGACTAATTTGACTTAGAATTTGTAATTAAAATGTTATAAACATCGCGTCGAAAGTGTCTGTATTAATTATATGTGTTTTGTCATCGGAATAGCCAAAGGGGGAGATTGTTAGGTTTATATTTTTAGTTAGCTTGATTTCGATGCCAAAAGCCATTTTTCTGTTGTAATTGTTTAAGTTGAATTGAAAATTTGAATATACGACAATCAACGAAAATTCACTAAACTTACCGGATGTACCGTACATAACTCAAGACCTAAGGTAAGTTGATTATATGGTTTGATTCAAAAGATAAGTAGTGATTAAGCGTTAAATTCAAAATTAAAAATCTTTTGAGTCAAATCTATTTTTAAATATTTTTACCGAGTTTTATCGAAATCCAAAGAGGCCCGTTGACACAAATAAATGAGGAAACTTATTTATTTTCATGTCATGTTCTATAAAATTATCTCTAAAATTTAAATCAAATGGGAGTTCAAACGAATTTAATACGGTGAAATAAAACTAAAAAAAGAAAAATATTATTTTTAAATAAAGAAATAAAGAAAAGGTTTGAAAAGGTTGAAAAAGTCAAAGAATTCAATTTTTAAAAAACAAACTCACGTGGCTTTAAAATTGGAAAAGGAAAAAGAATCTTTGAAAAGTCAAAATAAAGTAGCCCATTATTATTATGTCCACGTGTTAAGCAAAAAAGAAAAGCAGCATCGAATTTATGAGCAGATTAGTACAAGTTACAAAACTTTTGACAACAAGAATTTTTTAAGAAATTGTTGTAGGATAATTCAATTGTATTTTTTATTAAATAATTTATTTAAATAAAATATAAATATAATCGTATATAGGGTTTATAAGAAAATTTATTATGGTTTATAATATATAATTTACATTGTAAAATTTCTAATACATATTCTATCTAAATAGTAGCACATTATGTGTAATTTCCTTAAACACTCTTCCTTGTACTGAGTCGGAGATAGAATGGTACATGTTTTGTTATCTTATTAAAACCTTATCAAGTAATAAAAACTATGTGAAAAAAAATAACATTGATCGAAGGAAAAAGAGTACAACAATGTGACAATCATGTTAGACTTTCTTCACTGAGTCTATATTTTTATTTGATCCTTACTTCGATCAATAGAGTTTGTATGTGTCGTTACCTCGTTAAAAACCTTACTAAGTAACAAAATCAAGTAAAAAAAATAAACTTTGGTTTAAGGAAAAGAGTATAACGTAACATCGTGTGGATAGACTCCCCTCAAGTCTACACCTCCCCCTAATTTTTACATTAATTAAGGAATTTGAAAAAGTTATGCATGTATCGTTGCCCCGTTAAAAACCTTACCAAGTAACAAAATCCAGTGGAAAAAATAAACCTTGGTTTAAAAAAAGAGTAAAACGTAGGTGCGAAAATTTCATCATATTTTACACCTTCCCTTGATCATTATTTTGATTAGGGGTGTGCACGGTTCGGTTAACCGAACCGTGTGGCTTAAGCGTGAACCGAACCGACATTTCGGTTTTGGTAAATTGGTCAACTGAACCGAACCGGTGTAGGCTTAAAACCGGTCGGGGTCGGTTTTGTCGGTGTCGGTTCGGTTGGGGTCGGTTATTTCGGTTTTGGGCTCAGACAATTGGGCCTATTTAATATTATTGGGCATGACTTAAAAAATATTTTTTTATTATTAGGCCATGACTTAAAGTCATTTTTAATGAAAAAATTGAGCCACTTTTCAACTCCTACAAACCCAACAAAAGAATAATCCAACTCCTACAAACCCAACAAGTCTAACAAAAACATAATACAACTCCTACAAACCCAAAAATAAAGACAAAAATTACAAAAACATTTAATCCAATTATCCAAAAAAATAAAATCCAACAAAATTAAAAGAGTAGCATAATATAGCCACATTTCCTCATAAGTTGATTAACTTCGTAAATAGTAACTTCCGCTTCCACTTCCTTCACAAGAAACTACAAAAAAAAAAAGGTCAAAAAAAATGTTCAATTACATTTTGAAGATATTCACAAAACTAATAAGTCAATCATACTAACACAAATATAAATTTAAAGACTATAATACATTAATACCTGCATCTCTCCTATGAAAAAATAAAGATCCTTCATTTGGGTCAATCAACAATAGTAGATGATAAACTTGATCCCAAAACATCTAGAAATATTAAATGAAAAAAAAGGCAAAGTGTTAGTAACATTATATAAACTTATAATGTCAAATAAGTAATTATTGAAAATAAAATAAAATAGTATGAAAAATTACCATCTTCAACTTTTGCAAGTTTTTCAACTTCATCCATTGCATCTCTAAGGCTAATTGGAGTTGGTGAATCTCGAATCCAATCTTTTGTACAAATAAGGGCTTTTACCGTCTTAGGAGATAAAGAGCTACAAAATGGATCAAGTACTCGGCGACCCATGCTAAATGCCGACTCCGAAGCAACGGTCGAGACGGGAATTGCCAACAAATCCCGTGCTAAAAAAGAAAGGACTCGATACTTGCCCGAATTATTTTTCCACCAATTCAATACGTCAAATTTATCACCATCTTCCTCACAAGACTCCGCCAAGTACTTCTCAACTTTCGACTTTACTCCTACACTATCTTCCGCTTCTAAATGCCTTTTAAATTGAGAAGCCAAAAATGCACGGCCATCTATATCATCATCCTTACACATAACATTTTCTCCAATCCCGTCGGATGCTTGATTCACATTATGTGGTAAAGGAGTAGAATTATTATCACCATACCACTCATACAAACGAATTAAAGTATCTTTCACCTTTCTTATCGTTTCCTTTGCCATAATACTATCATATAATTGACTAATACAAAAATTCACATACTTTAATTTGTATTGTGGGTCAAGCACAACCGCAATATACAACAACACATTTATTTTTTCTAAGCTCCAATATTTATCAAACTTTTCTATCATATTCTTTGCCATGGAAGATACTAAGTGATCATCATAAGTTATCAATTGTTGCAACCTTGATTGAATCATCACAACTTCATGAAAAAAAGTATTACACGTGATATACAAAGACCCGGAAAACCGCAAAGTTGCATTGTAAAAGAGTTTTAAAAACTTCACAAAAGATCGAGTTTTCTTCCAATCTAAAGTATTTGGAGGCCCCATTATCTTTTTGCCCCCTCTCCCTTTTCCTTTCCTTCTCCCCATCCCACTTCCACCCTCATCATCTTCTTCATCCTCCTCATCTTCCTCATGACCAAAGTAAAGCAAATAATGTGGGTCATCATCCTCCATTCTTTCAAATGCTTTTTCAAACTTCTCGGCTACATCTAACATCATGTAAGTAGAATTCCATCTAGTTGGCACATCCAAACACAATAAACTCTTATTTTCAATTTTTTCTTTGTCAACACACATTTGGAATTTTGCTTGCCTAGCCGGAGACGACTTCACATACCTCACCGCCCTTCTTACTCTAAAAATTGACTCATCTAACTCTTCTAAGCCATCACCCACTATAAGATTAAGAATATGTGCACAACACCTTATATGCAAAAACTCATGTTCTAAAATAGTAGTTTTCCAATTCTTTGTTTTTCTTTTCAAGAATTGGATTATACCATTATTAGAACTAGCATTGTCAACCGTGCAAGTATAAATGCTACTTATCTTCCAATCAAGTAGACAACTTTCAATGACTCTTCCAAGAACTTCACCCTTATGACTTTGAACTTGACAAAAATTTAAAATTTTTTTGTGTAATTTTCATTCATTATCAATGAAGTGTGCCGTTAGACACATATAATTGATATTTTGAATGGACGACCATGTGTCCGTGGTAAGGCAAATCTTGTGACCCCTCAATAATTTTTTTAACTTTTCCTTTTCTTCCACAAATAATTTTAAGCAATCACGTGCAATCGTAGTACGACAAGGAATATTCTTAAATCGTGGACATGAAACACCCATAAATCGCTTAAAACCTATGCCCTCTACAAACTTGAAAGGAAGTTCATCAATTACAATCATTTCGGCTAAGGCTTTTCTACAAGCTTCATAATTATAACCAACTGCAACAAGATTTGAACCACTTTCCCCATCTTCCCCTTTTTTTGATTGAAAACCTAAAGTCTTTTGTTTCAAATCTTCCTTCCGATATGGATACTTTTTACATTGATATTGAATATGAGCAAGCATATTGCGAGTACCATTTATTTTTGGATCACAAGCATAAGTACTGCCACAATAGTTACACGCCGCTCTAGGTTTCTTTGGATCACAATTTGTAAGTTCGGTAAAATGACCCCATACCTGCGATTTTCTCTTGGTATTATTACTCTTTTTCTCTGTCGGTGTATTCTCTGTTGATTTTGAGTTTGGATCAACCATTGTTGATTTAGTTACCCCTTCATTTGTAGCCATCTATAACAATATATATAACAAAATAAATAAATTAGTGTATTGAAATAGAATTATCCAAACAAACATTCTTTATAAATTAGATTTCAAATGAGTATTACACTGATTTGGTAGAAAAAAAAAAGTAGTACTTGAAATTAGTATTTCACTGATTTGTTAAAAAAAAAAATACTACTTGAAAATTAATAATCACCACACCAAGCCAACCTCCCCATGCAAAGGCCAAGGTACATCCGAGCCCAATCCGTAAATATCATCAATATGGCCCAGGGCGAGGTTCAATGAATTCAGAGATAAATAAAAGTACACACTAACAAGAAAATTATGAAGAAAAGGCTACAAGATTTCTACACCAAATAAAAGACCATCATAATATCCATGGGTTTAGCAAGTTGTTATTTCTTGATATTTGTATAAATTAACATATATATATATGTTAAATTCAACCTGTGGAGTGCTACATAAAAGCACATAATAAATAAATAAATAAATAACACATTGGAGTACACATTGGTAGACATTAATTTATATTTGTTCATTAAAAATTATATATATAATAAGTGTTAGAGCATTTCTATAAAGAAAAAAAAATTCAAACCAAAAGTATATGCAAACTTGATAGAAATGAGTTAAAAAAGTATTAATAAAGTTAGTAAATCAGAAACAGGCAAACAGCAGTTACCACGTGCACTTTATGGACTATGGTACTGGATCTACAACAGCTCTTTATTGCACATATAATTTATATTTCAAAATAATAGTAGGTATATATATTGTTGAATCTACAACTACATTTCGAACCGAATAATCAATTTCAAATCCAAAGCCAAATAAATTTCGAACATAAACCCAAATCAATTTCAAATAATAGCAAAGAAACCCAAAAAAAATCGCCCTAGATTTAAAACTCAAAAAGTAGAAAGAGAGAACAACTTACACTAAAGAGTAGAGACAGCACGTTACTGAGCTATGTTGGGTCTTTTTTGTTTTAAGATGAAGTTGTGTGTTTGGCTATGGAGGTGCGGTGGAGTGGAGAGGAGGTCGCAGCTATGGAGTAAAAGGAGAGAATAAGGTGCGACAGCTATAGAGTAAGAGGAGAGGAGGAGGTGAAGAGGAGAGGAGGAGGTGCGGCGGCTATAGACTGAGAGGAGAGGTGCGACAGCTGTGGAGTGAAGAGAAGAGGTGCGGCGGTTGTGGAGTGGAGAAGAAGAGGTGCGGCGGTGTGTTATTAGATATTAGGGATTTAGGGTTTTACACTTTGTCTAACATTATATATTTTTATTTTATATTTTTTAAAGGGAATAAATTTATACAACGAGCCAATAGATGCATGACACGTGTAATGTCGGTTCGGTTCGGTTTTTACCAGCTATTTAACATAGGTAACCGACAACCGAACCGAGCCCCTTCGGTTTTAATTTTTTTCAACCGAACCGAGACCGAATACTTCAACAACCGGCTAATTCGGTTCGGGTCGGTTTTTCGGTTAATCGGTTTTTTTGCACACCCCTAATTTTGATCATGAGAGTTTGGAAAGCCTAAGCACCCCTATATTTTTCACATGCTTTTCAAATATGGTATTAGGAAAAGACTTGGTGAACCAGTTTGTCATATTCTCCTTAGAGCTTTGTGTGGGCCAAAAAAATACCCAACACTAACAAAATCTATCAAGATTTTATTTGGGATTTCAATGTAGTGGGTGGCCATTTTAGCATCATCATTTAGTTTAGATGTTGTTGTCGCATTCACTTTTTCCTCTCTGTAAGGAAAGAACAATCCCAAGCCAATGGTTTCATTTAGGTGTCCAATTATGCTGCGTTGCTGTTGAGCTTAATCTATCTAACAAGTTCAATGCGAATGTTATGTCTAGTCGAGTATATTGTGTTTAGTGTAATAATGCGCATATTGCATTTAGATAGAAAGTTTCATCTCCTTCCACATTTTTGTAATCTTACTTTGTACGAAATTGATCTTTCCTTTTATCTAAACTTCGACCGACTATGGGAGTGCTAGCAGAATGTGTTTTATCTAGTTAATTTGCTTGATTATCTTTTGAACATATACAGACTAATAGATTAGCATTTCACAAGCTCGATAATCTATATTAAGATTTAAACAAAATTCGAGCTTTCCCAAGATTCTTTATCTCAAATTTGGATTTCAAGTAGCTTGCGGTTTCTCTTAATTCATCAAGATTACCTATATGTTTATATCATCAATATATACAACTACAATTGTGAATCCGGAACTTATTTTCTTTATGAATACACAGGGGCATAATTCATTGTTCATATATCCCTTCCTAATAAACTAGTGACTTAGACGGGTATACCACAACCGTCCGGATTGTTCAGTAAAGTGAGCGTTTCAACCTAATTGCAAATGCACTCCTGGTTTAGAATCACTTAACTTGGGTAATGTAAGGCCATCAGGCACTTTCATATATATCTCTAAATTAAGATCCTCAGAGAGATACGTAGTAACTACATCCATGAGCTCCATTTTCAGTCCTTCGAAAACTACCAAGCTAACTAAGTAGCAGAATGTTATAACATTTAGGCAATTTTAGAGCGTCTATAGGAAACCTTGAGCCACAATGTGAGGCTTTTACTTCAGAATTTCTTTTTTTCTCATTTACGCTTGATGGAAAATAATTGTTTATATTCTACAGGCTTTTCTATAATGAACGGGAAAATTATATATCTTATAACTCTAATGAGAGAATATACAAGCCTTATATACACAATTGCATACACATAATTATGGAAGCTCTACGTAATTAGTACCCTAAGATTAAGCTACTTTATATACTTAATTAGCCTAGCTATTTACAACTTATAACACTCCCCCTCAAGTTGGAGCATAGATATTAACCAAGCCCAGCTTGTTACAGAGATATCAACTCGAACTCCATTTAGGGCCTTTGTAAAAATATCTCCCAATTGCTCTCCCATCTTCACGTATCCTGTGGAAATCAAACCTTCCTGTATTTTCTCACGAATGAAATGACAATCAACTTCAATATGTTTCGTTCGTTCATGAAATATGGGATTAGATGCAATATAGAGAGCAGCTTGGTTATCACACCATAATTTTGCTGGTACTGGAGTTTTAAAACCAACTTCAGTTGAGAACTGATATATCCACATTATTTCGCACACGGACTGGGCCATAGCCCTATATTCTGATTTTGCACTTGATCGTGACACAACATTCTGCTTTTTACTCTTTCACGAGACCAAATTTTCTCCAACAAAGACACAATAGGCTGATGTGGACCTTCTATCCACCTTTGAACCTGCCCAATCTGCATCGGAGAAACATTCAATACGTGCGTGGCTCTGATACCATGTTGTCTATAATGAGCAGGAAAATTATATATCTTATTACTTTAATGAGAGAATATACAAGCCTTATATACACAATTGCATACACATAATTATGGAAGCTCTACGTAATTAGTACCCTAAGATTAAGCTACTTTCCATACTTAATTAGCCTAGCTATTTACAACTTATAACAGGCTTTATATTTGGCGCGGCGAGCAATACCAGACCAAATACCTATCTCTTTGCCATAAAATCTAATTCTATCTGGATTGCTTATTTCATTTAGGCCAATTTTGCCCTTTGTTGACATTTTGCAACAGAGTAAGGTTCGACATCATCGTGCTCTTTGATTCTTTGAGCAACAGTGTATCATTAATGCATATGGAGAATCTTTTCATTAACTCATATGCCCTCTCCTAACCCATTGAAATTTATTTATTTTCTGGAACCATTTATAACTTTGGGGCATCCCCCAGTATTGATTTATGGACATAAGTATAATCAGAGATAATCTCATGAAAAGAGTTTTTACATTAATGATTAATTGATCAATTTGTGCCTTACTCCACCTCTTCTTGTGTGTGAGTATTTGTCGAACCCAGTGGCCTCCCTTTATTCCTTTAGGGAGCCATGGCCTTAACCATAGCTGCACTAAATGTAGTTGCAGCGTCTCTTTCTGTGACACTATGCCCCTTGTTGGGGACTTTCAACCTTATAGGCATATTGCAGCTAGTGTATTTGATCTCGTTAGTTTTCGATATCAGTAAATGTATTAGGCATTGAATCTGTTATATTTTAGAGATCTATTATTCTTTTCACTTCACTATACATTGTGATTTTTGTGAGGATCAAGATGAGACAGAGTAGGGACCACGACAATTCTTGTCGTTCCCTTGAAAATTGATTTTTCTATCTCCCCCTAACAACGAGAAGATTATCTCATCAAAGTGACAATCCGCAATTATTAGCGGTAAAGAGATCGCCTGACAAGGATGATTCCAAATAACGGATTATCGTTGAGGATTTGTATCCAACGTTAATATTTAACTGTCTCAGTGGACCTAGTTTAGTGCGCTATGGGGGCGCAATCGGCACATATGCGTAAAATATCAAGCTAACATCCAGTTATCAACTGGTATGCATACAATGGTTGTATAATATTGGGCTTTGAAACAAATAAATAAAGTTGCGTGCAATATTGCATAAACTCCGGACTTATATAGGTAATATGGTGCGCGTAACCAATGCTCTATCTACCATCTATATCTTTTTTATGGTTGCATTTGTGAGACATTTTTTACGTATGCATATGGAGAACGAAATTATTTACTTCGATTTTATGCAATAATTATCAAGTACTTTTGATGTAAACTTTTCAGCTTTATCAAGTCTTATAGACATAATACAATAATTAGGGTGATAAGCCCGTAAACGTATAATATGTGCTAAAAGGTTTCTAAATGCAGCATTTCATGTAAATAATTATTCGATGTGTGACCAGAATGTCGAATTATCCACCAGATCCATAAAGTACTTTGAATGGTTCCGCATTTTGGATGAATTAATTTACAAATATATCATTATATTCTTTGTAAGAATGGTATATTTTATTTTGTATCTTTAGTATAAGAAGGTCTTAATCATATTTTTCCTAAAGAGCGGGCTTTAAAAAATCAGATGTCGTTCCTTTGACATGATCAATGAAGCATAATGGGAAGGGGGATATAGCTTTCAATACTTTGGAAATCAATGATTACATTTGAGCATTACTAGCATCAACACGTCGCAATATGTTGAATTTTTTTCCCATTTATTTGTCACTCAGAAGAAGATATATCCATTTAAGTACTTTAACACATGGATCATCATAGCCAATGTGTACTAGGCAAGCATCCCAAAGCCTGTATGAGTCAATATCCCATAGTACATTGTTGGTGGCATCATAGGATTCATCAATCTTTATCGTAGTGGTGGTACATTCCACTATAATGACTCATAAGTTTCTCTAAAATGCGTATCTTTGCACATTTATTTAAAGGTAAAATAAATATATTTTTGTTCCATTCTTACATTTGGTTTTTGTATGATTAAGAATATCATTAATAAAGTTCGGGTCACTTTGGGTGCACATAGAGCGTATGTGTTTTTGAACAACATTTTAGCAAAAAAAATGGTTGAGCAGTTCTTTGCTCTTATGATGATTTAATCATCATAGTCACATAGGTATTATAGGTTATTAATTGCGTGTTTCGTTAAATGGTTATGTTGTTTCCAATATCAACAAATCCTTAAATTTATCCTTAATTCATTTTTACATTAATGAAATCGAGTATAAACTCCGAACTATGTAATAATAAAACGAACAAATTCAATTACTTTAGAATAAAATTCGAATAAAACCAACGGTAATTAATCCAATATCTTATTTAGAAATCTAATCCATCAAATTAACATAAACTTTAAAACAAAGCCATAGTCTAATTAAAAATTAAGCAATATGCCTGTTTAAATATTTTTGAAAAATAAAGTGAATAAAGCAAGTTAGTCAAAATCGAGTGCATCCATTGACTGAGCAAAATCCTTCTTGCCACTAAAGTCTGCAATTGTGAAGTTAACATTGACGTCATTATCTTCTCCATTCATAAAATGAGATTACTATTATTTAGACTCTCGATATCTCTTGTAACTTACTCCTACTTTAGTGCTTTCATGGCAGTTCTTGTACCAGTGCCCAACAACTCTACACCTGTAACATGGCTCATCACCAACTCTTTTCTTTTTGACTAGAGGGTTCTTAGGTGCATTTTTCATCTTTTTTCCTTAATCATTAGGTCCAATAGCAATATTTCTTCTCCATACTTTGGAAGATCCTCCACGACCCGCACCACAACTCCCACGTCCCTTTTCTCGTTGTGCATTATTGCCGTGGGTAGGGATCAGCACGTCCAACCCCTTTTGCATTAGGGTTCTTTTCACTATTCAACTTACCGTAGTTAGCCTCAGGAATTCTCTTTATCCTAACGGGCCTCACATTATTATTCAAAAGAACCTCATTATGCCTTTCAATCACTTACAGTAGGTTGATCAGCTTATTGAATGTTATGATTATTTTGTTATCATACTCGAGCCTATACTGGTTCCCTAGTATAAAGTGCTAAAGTAGGGAATGTGGAAAGAGTCTTCTGAATTATATCATCTTCTGTGATATCCTTTCCACAGAAGTTAAGACATGCCTTCAGGCGCAACATGTCCTTGTTAAAGTTGTTGACCTTTTTATAGTCAAGCAGGCGGATTTCATTCCATTGAATGGTCAATTCTAGAAACAAAGTGTCATAAATGTTTCCAAAACGTCCTTTAAGGGCATCCCATGGTTCTTAAAGTGTCTTCAACTGAAGGTACTCCCAATGGAGGTTAGGATCAATATGTCTCCTAAGAAACATTAATACATTGGCTTTCACCTTGTCAGACGGTCCCTTGTCTGTGGGGACGTTGGGGTTAGAAAGTGTGGCAAAATATTCTTTAACAACAAAAGCGGTTTCTACATTAAAAATACACCAATAGTACTCAAGTCATTCTAAGTCCAAAATGTCAAATTCGAGTCGAATTGAGCCGGCCATCTTAAATAAATAATAGATAAAATATTACATAGTTATGAGTACATCCATGCTAGTTATTTTCTAGGAATATGAATTAGATTTCAAAACTAAGATCCATATTGGTCACATTTTTCGATACTATATGAAAATACTTTATCATTATAATTATAATGCGCATGGATTTTCATCATTATGGCAACTTTCAAATTTAAGACATGTTAAATAAGACAATTAACAATATATGAAATATTCTAATTTTCTTAGCATGCTGATTTACCATGATTAAATATTTTCAGTGCAAAATATAATAGTCCTTTAACATGTAATCAAATAAATGAGAAAAAAATATCACTAACAACCTTCATAAAATATCATGGAATATATAATAAAGTTTCAAAAGCTATTTGATAGCCATGTTATAAACCAACAATCTAACCAAGCGGATAATACTAATAACTAAGAACCCAAAAAAAAAGTATCTAATGCTCAAATAAAAACCACCAGCATAACTGATGTTTTAGAGAATTAAAAAGGCAAAGTTACAACTAATGAGGGCTTTAGTTTTAACTATACTAAAACAAATGCTTCATGGCAGCAGACTCATATATATATATATATAATGTTGAATTAAAAAACATACAACATATACTTTATACATATACATTAACATATTACATATACATATTGTAGGTGGCGTAATTTTTTATAGCCCGACCCACTAAGATGATTCAAGAAACGAATTTGAATGAATCGAAAAGAAGGTGAGATGAGGCGATGGAATTTTTTTGGGTACAGTAGGTTCCCCCGGCAACGTTTATACTGATCCAGTAGTACATCCTCCGTTTGTGTGTGTGTGTGGTTACTATATTAAGCTCTTAAGGCAGTATTAATGGTATTACAAGCTTTCTCTCTCTAAAACAGATTAACTAAACTATCAACTATTCGCCCCAATATTCAATAATCAACCCTTTTCTCCAAATCTCCAATATTCTATTTATATGTATAGAATTAGAGTTACACTTGCTCATTAGGGTTGATAGTAAAATAACTAAAGAGGGTAAGACTTGGATAATACTACAACCTTTATTCCCTTATCTACTACTAATAACTTCTGAATTCGTACATTGTTAGTGGAACAGTGGAGATCTGTACGATTCTGGACAGATCCGTATGATTAGGTATGATCATTTCCACGCATTTAACACGTGTTCCACACATGTTATGGCACGTGCATTCTTCCCCAGAGGTCTCGGCCTCAACTGTCCGTCTCGGCGTGTTCAGACACCCTTTCTTCTGCATGTCTTCTAGTCGTTATTCTTTGTTTGGGCATGGCCCGTCAATTTGGCCTAAGGTATAGGCCTCTGAGCAGGTTGAATCGGCCTAGTTTTTCTTAACCAAATTTTATGCTCTCTCAATTGCCCCCTCAAGCATGAGATCTCATCAAATAGGATAGGGATAACGTGTTTGAGCCTAATCTTCGACCGGAAACTTTCTCGAATGACCCAACCTAATTCCACGTGTTGATCATCGGTCTGGTTACTTAACAATTTGAAGCTTCATCCACTCCTTTTGGATTCGTGATTATTTTCCCCTCGTTGCACGCTTTCTAAAAGTATAACTGCCCTTTGAATCTTGCATTGAGTATGTGTCATTATCGTGCGCTTGTTCTTCCAAAAAGAAAAAACTTCTGCTCTTAAAAACATCCCCTGCCTCCGCTCTACGGTTTTACCAAGTCAGTTACTCTTAACCTGTTCATCCTTCTCAAGTTCATCTCGTGCTTCACTTTTCGTTTGCTTAATCGTCATCTCCGTTACACGTCTCCTCAAAGCCCTAGAAATGGGTCATTATCGATTGGGAACTAAGGAGAAAAAGAAAGAATTTCACCACAATTTTCTTCCTGAACAGTTCGAATTGGAGGAACTCGAAAGTGATGGAGACGTGATTTCAGAAAAAAAATCGTATTCGCCTCCGATACGTATCTCATATACACGTCCTATTTTGGGCAAGCCGGATTGCGGGTTCCTTTAGACCTATTACTAGTCGATTTTCTTCATCGAACCCACCTCCACTTGAGTCAAGTGGCTCCTAACATAGTCAGGATCATACTGGGTTTGGCTGAGGTGAATAGGAGATTCAACATGCAGCTTAACTTTTGGGACATCGCGTACTGTTATTCTTTCAGTTTTTCGCAATCTGAGGGTATATAGAGTTTGAAGGGAAGACCCAAGGCCGCAGCCCTAATTCTTGTCCTATGGGATTCTTGCAAGTATATCTACAGTGATACGATGGTTTTGAAAGGGAATGTAGAACTTGATCCCACCGGATTCTCAGTTCCCAGGCAGCGTGGTCGTCCTGGTAAACCCTCGGCATACCCCACACAGCATCAACTAACATTTTTGTTTTTTCTATTTTTGTTTAATTGTTGTTTTCATCTTTTGCAAATGAGTGGTTGTTCAATAAACCTGCTTGGGTATTATCCATTATGACCAACTAAACGCCATCTCTCGTCAAACTGGCAATAGCGATGGCTCTATACTGAATCATCCCAGGGCGGCACATAACCTTCTGGACTATCGCCCTGATTGTACGTCCTTTCTCGATCAGACTTCTCCAGGCAACCGAAAATGAGATAAGCTTGAACCTCCTGCTCAATATCAACTGTTTTCCCGGTATCATATCCTCAACCAGGACGTTAGGACCGACACAGAGAGAACTGCATATAAAGCGGCTGAGGGCCCCGCCGAAACAACTTCTGACCATCCACACAAAAAATAGAAAAAAAAGAAAAAAAAAAGTAAGGCTAGCAAATCTGCTAGGGTGAACGCCCTGGCAGTTTCTGCCGTTGAAGAGGGTTCCTCTATCCCCCTCAAGCCCGACATACCGATTCCGATGTCCCCCTCAACCCCTCAAGCCCGACGCATTTAACACGTGTTCCACACATGTTATGGCACGTGCATTTTTCCCCAGAGGTTTCGGCCTCGAATATCCTTCTCAGTGTGCTCAAACGCCCTTGCTTCAACATGTCTTCTAGTCATTCTTCTTTGTTTGGGCTTGGCCTGTCAATTTAGTCCAGGGTATAAGCCTCTAAATAGGTTGGACCGGCCCAGTTTTCTTTAACCAAATTTTATGCTCCCTCACACACACACATATATATATATATAAACGTAAAATATATATATACTTTATATAAGCAAATCACACACACACATATACATATATATATATATTAACATAAAAAATACATATAATAATGCAATCATTAAACATAGGTATAAAGATAATTAAATTCGTTAGGCTCAAACCCACAATAAAAACAAATCTAGCCGTATAGTTTCTGTCCCTTGGCTACTTCGATTTATTTTTATTTTTAAATCGTCGATCCTTTCAACATATATATATATGCCATAAAACGTAAATTTATATATACAATCAATTGATTTAGATTTTATAAATAAGTAATCCGTATCCTTAAATAAGTCACACAGTGTATTTATATTTAATGAAGCAATTAATTACATATATATCTAAATCAAAAATAAATCGATTCTCAATGATTCGTACATACCTTGAAGGTTAGAAGACGAGAGAGGAGACTTGTGGTGATTAGGGTTGTGCAGGGTCCGGTTGACCGGACCGGATATTTTGGTCTCATAATTTCATAGACTGGATCGGACCGAAAAATGGTGTGAAGATCGGACCAGACCAAATCGGTCCGGTTTCGGTCGGTCCATTCGGTCTGAGCTTTTTTTTGGGGGGCTTTCTTATAACTAAAATGCAATTATTGGATTAATTTGAATATTTTCTAGCACATAAATCCCCATGAAAACAAGAACAAATTGACAACATGAATCTGGCACAACTTTTAAAGAACACATTTCAATAGCCTTGAGCATTTGTAACTTTTAGCTTTTATATGATGAATTGCAAAAAGGCACTGTTAAACCCTACTACTAAGTACTATAATTCTTTCAATCTACAAGAAACAGACCATAATACTAGATCACAGATTCCACAATTCACTAATATAGACTTGATCCCAACTACTTGGCAAATGCTAAATAGAACACACTGCAAATGCAAAATTAAACATTTTTATAACAACCGAGTCATAATTTTTTTAAACATTCAAAACGTTACAACATTCTTACTCTGTTACTGGACCACATTTATCATTATAAACAATAGGTGTATACTATTCCACTCACAGCTGAGCAATGATACACTAGAATCATATGGCAATGCAATTTCTAACAATACAATGTCCAGTTACCTCTCCAAAATCTTCTATATGAAGTAATGAGGAAAGTGAAAAAGAGAAGGGAGAAAGAATTTATCTCAATCCTACAACTTAGGAATTCTACATAGAGTTTAAAAAAAAAAAAAAAAAGGGAAAAACATTACACTTATGGTGCCTGTGCAAATACCCCTTTCTGAATAGGGAGAAAAACATATTGGCTTTAATACAAATAAATAAAACAAAACTGTAAGAAATGTTTTACCAAAGTGTATATATATACATCTGATCTATGTTCCAGCTAAGTATGGATAGGCACCTAAGACGTACATTTTTCTGCTTCTACAGTTCTACCCGACATACTCAACTCAACCTTCTAAGCACAACATCACAATAAACTTCTTTTTTCTTTTTTTAATTAAAAACAAACCTGTAAGAAATCTTTTTTCTTTTTTCTCTTCTTTTTTCATAATAACCTTCGTAGCATTCAGACTTAAAAATAATTTAATCATATTTATTCATATCTACATCTATATATAGATTGATAGACAACTTTAATTATAGCTCAAAACATTTAGCCAAATCGGAAAAATTAGAAGAAACGAGAGGGAAAATACCAGTGAAGGAAAGGGAAAGAGAGCTTTGGACACAACTTCAGGCACGAGATCGACCGGATCGGCGGGAGGAGCGGGATTGAAGATGGGTCAAGTGAAGTAGCCAACTTGCGATAAGAGAGATTGCAGATGGGGTGAAGGATTGTGATCGAGTGTGTAGGAGGAGGCGACAGGTAAACCAGAAAAAGCAGAAAGTGTTACGCCAAATCAGCTGTGATTGGATTATGCGTATACTATCTAGAACATATAAAGTGAAACGCTGATGACAAATTTTTATCTATTTGATATAGGTTGAAGTTAAGTATACATGTCATATTTTAAGTTCCCTCCAAAATCTTAATATATAGAACTTTCTCGTATTCTCATCAAATAAATAATAAATTTTACTCTCATCTTATCTAATATTTTTTGTAAATAATATATTGAGAGAATCCGATATTAATCACAATAAAATGCCTTAAGAGAATATATATATATATATATATAAATTGTGTGTTTCCATGCTTTTTCATAGTAAAGAAGCATCACATTTACGTGCTGTGGTTAATATAAACTGCATGATAATTTTTCACAATTTACATTTGATTTTGACTTGAAAAATTATACTATGGATGATAGAGAGCTACAAGGCAAAGAGTGCGGGTACATTTGTTGACCATCTTTAACTGTGGATTACCGTAATCTTGTACCGTACGCAAATTCAAAATAATGGATCTAATAATATATATAATATATTATTCAAATACACAAAAATCTAAGAATGGATTATATGTCTGAATCCCTCCGAATACAGTTGCGCAAAAAAAAAATATATTATCACATCTCATTTTGACCTCAAGTCCCTATGATCTTCAGATATATTATTCAAATACACAAAAATAATAAGTCACATTTTTTAAACATACTAAGATAGTAAAAAACAATATTACTTTTATACAATCCCCTTCTCTTAAGGATCATCCTTAAATTAGCCAACTAAGAAACTATCTATTTCAAGAGATAAACAGGTGATTTTTTTTATAAAACTTGGTAAAATAATATATATAATGAGCAAATCATTTATACAAAAATTCATTAAAAAACTTAACTGAAAAGTGAGTTAACTAAATATCTAAAATTTCAATATTTAAAAATGTACATATATATCAATTTTTTAGTTAACCCACTTACTAGTTAAATTTTTTTATGAAATTTGGTAAATACAATATAGGCATTATAAATATCACTTTCAAAAAAAAATTCATTTGTTTATCCTTCCAAAATAGCCCTTCAAAATAAACGGTTCTCAAGCTAGTTAACTTAAAGATAGTCCTTAAAAAAATGACCCTCTACTTTTATATACATATACAAATACATACATTCAACACATTTACATATCACTAAATATTTGGTACTTGCAAACTAAAAATTAAACTTCTACATACAAGCCATGAGATAGCGTATCCCCATCCACACCCTCTCAGACACCTAGCCCCTGTTTGGTGGGTCTCTTATTTTTTTTTTTTCCTCCAAATTTTAAAAACTCAACTCAAAATCAACTCTACTTTTACACTTTCCAAAAAAATCTTGACTTTACTTTTTCTCTCTAAAAAAACTTTTAAAACACCATAACTTTAAATTCAAAAATCAAAATTAAATAAAAATATATATTTAAAACATACTCATCCGGATCTATAAAATAAGATCCATTTTAACTATTTTTTGAAATTTTTTTATGAAATTTTTAGTTGGTTGAAAAAAATTCAAAAAAAAACCAAATCCGCTTTTCAACATACTTCTAAATTCTACCAAACACCATATTTTAAAAACTCAACTCAAAACATCTACCAAATAACCCCCTAGTATCCTGAATCTTACCCTTCGTTTAAAAATATATATATATATATTATTGCTTACTAAAACAAGCCACCAGCATCCAATAGGCAAGGTAAACATAAAAGCAAATATAAACTCCGAAGTTAAAAGTAACATATAATTATTCATCAAATAGTATCAAGGGGTCATAAACAGCTAAACCAAATATTCTTACTCCAAAAGTTTCCTAAACATCTGAAACATGCTACATTAATTAACATTAACTACTATCCCTACCAATTTCAGTCATCCATTCCCCAAAAATCAAAAACCTCACTAAATAAAATTACACAGCAGTTTTTGCACTCAAAACTACTTGGACTACCATTACTACTCTTTCGACTTTGAGCTACATTCTACAACATGCGATTTGAATTGTTCCAGCTCAGCCAGAATCTCCGAGTCCGGCCTGTATATTAAGTCGGTCATTCTCCATATCTGCACACATAATAATAGCCCATCAGCTCACAAATTCTTAATAAGGATCTATTTGGTCGTACCAAGCTCCTCTAGAGTGATGGAAAATTTTCATCTCTAGAGGAGAGTTGAAGAAATCTGGACTGCTAGCTTAAAATTTGATGGTTCAGATTTTGACAGTCTACTAAATCTAAGCCATCCAATTATAAACGAACATCCTGAACTTGCTACTCTAGATGAAATCATTCTAGAGGAGCCCGATCTCCCGTTTGGCTCTCCGACCTACTAGGCATTGAACTTTGTGCATTAGTTATGTTTAAAATTGTATAATTACGCCGAGCGCATTTAATCGCTATCTTATACAGATAAAAACTTGACTCAAGACAGTTAAAAAAAAAATTATGTTTCTCTATTTACCTAGGTGGGAAAATATTCCATCCTGAACCAAATGGGTCCTAAAATTTACTGGAAAAGCAAAAAATGAAAACCGGTGAAGAAATACTGATACCTGAAGAGTACCACCTCCACTAGATGCTTCAACATCATCCGATACACTGACGATTGTCCATGGATCATATACATTCCAGTGAAAGTCAACAACTTTATGCCTGTACGTGCATAATAAAATGAGCAAGCATACTTCAAGAATGTAAATAATAAACATATATATAAAATTATTGATGGCCAAAAGGATTCTCCCAGAAAAAATTTTAAGGGTAGCACTATTCAATTAAAGAATAACCCATTGAGAAAATCCAGTAACAAGTCCATCTGCGCCTAATAAAAAGATACTCCCTCCGTCGCAAATCAAAAGTCCTACTTTAGAAGTCAAACATTTTAATAAAAATATGTTTAAAATTCCATAAAACTCCTTTATTTGGGACCTACTTTAGAGGGAGATTCAAACAAATAGTGTTCGGAGGTGGTATTTAAATACAAACTCTCAATCATACATGTGGAAAAAATATATATAAAGAAGAATTATTTCACACACATGGATGTAGTGATAAAATAGCCAAAGGGTGAAGCGAAAACAACTGAAATGGCCATATGCGATGAATAGTGGACTCAAACTACTGAAAAAAGTACTAGGAAAATTCCAAATCAAAAGAAACATATGGCAATACATACGACAAGATAGCTTCTTTTAACAAGATATATATATATATATGATACCAAAACTCCAAATATTTGAAGGGGCTTTATAGGATTCAGTTCAGAGATGAGCCGTTTCAAACCTGTGTCCAGCGTGCTTAAAAATCAAGCCTGAAGGAGATGCTTGAGACCTTGTTTCACGTTCTTTCTTTTTCGAAACCTGCAAGTGCAAGATGATTCAGAAAGTGGTTTTCTTAAAGTTATTAAGGTGATACAAAAATCAACGAGTTGCAAGTAGGTGAAAAACCATCTTACCTTATGCCCTCACATAACACTCAAGGGCATCAAAAAAAAAATATTAAGGCATAAGATATACACGACTCAATGTAATGCTCTGATGCACGTCTTTAGGCAGAGAGATTAAACAAACTAGTGTGCATATATGCAAAACATTGAGTCGTGAATATGTGTGTTGCATATATGCATGTAAAATGTGTTGTATATATTGAAAAAAACAAAATAGAGCACTACGGGCACGGAAAAAATTGGAAAATGCTTGAAATCTCAACTAATTTTTTTGAGAAGTTGGAAAAAGAGACGACTTATTTGGTAAGATGTTCTAATACTTTGCCGATTTTCCCATAGAATCCAACTCTTTGGGTGATGGGATAATAGTTTTGGTACCGAACCGACCATGTCGGTTATTGTGAAATGTAAACCATTCAAGCAGGATGTAAATCACCGGATTCAAGCAGGATGGTTGAAATGGAGGAAAGCTTCGGGTGTGTTATGTGATAAAAAGGTACCACTCAAGTTAAAAGGAAAATTCTATCGTACCGCGGTTAGACCAGTAATGTTGTATGGGACTGAGTGTTGGGCGGTCAAAAGACGAGAATAAACTAAGTGTAGCTGAGATGAGAATGTTGAGATGGATGAGTGGCAAGACTAGGAAAATAAGATCAGGAATGTTACCATCAGAGAGGGAGTTGGGGTGGCACCTATTACAGAAAAGATGGTTGAATCTCGACTTAGATGGTTTGGGCATGTATGGAGGAGACCTGCAGATGCCATGGTTAGGAGAGTTGATCATATGGAGGGAAGCCTAGTTGTTAGAGGCAGAGGAAGACCTAAAAAAACTATAGGGGAAACTATTAAGAAGGATTTAGAGGCGAATGGTTTCACTAGAGATATGATTCACGACAGACCACTATGGCGTCGTTTGATCCATGTAGCCGACCCCACCTAGTGGGATAAAGGCTTGTTGTTGTTGTTGTTGTTGTTGTTGTAAACCATTACTGGACCAATGTGGGTGATAGACCAAAACGATTTTCTGTACATTTCACAATAACTGACCATCCAATAAGCATGAGGTGAGGAATCTAAAAAAGACACAAACTTTTCCACCAAGGAAAATTCAAAGGAAACTGCAGAGAAAAGCAGATCCTGCGGTCAGTTAAAACTGAGCATCTACAAAAACCATACCGGTACGGAGGTTGGTCGGTAACCCACCAACTGATATGGTTACTGTGTATTTCGGTCAGTTTCGGTAGGTTTCCAGTATAAAAAATCCACCCCTAAGCAAAACAGTATAAAGAGAGGGCTCGGGGGCAGTGGATGAGCAGATTCAAACCTCGCCAAGGGCAGTTTCAAATCCCTGTGAGGGAAAGTTGACAGGGTAGGGTTACCCATTTGTACAGCGCACCATTACCATTTCCTAATAAAATATTCATTGACCTTCACTTTTTCGATTTTTTCTATAAAGCCTTTTAAGCAATAAAGAGGATAAGGTAAGGATAAGTGGAGCCTCAAAACCTTCTCGTAATCCCAGATGTTCACGATACCATCCTCCGCGGAACTTCCAAAGACAGATGACTTGTCCGGGCACCACTGAAATATCAAAGGGATGGCTTTTTTTAAGAAAAAACAACGGATACTTCTAAATTAGCAGTACATTTATATATGTATGTACTTTGCATAAAATAAACTGAACGAGACAATGAACTGGTATAATACCTGAACACAGAGAACAGCAGCTTTGTGATCTTCAAATTTATGAACAGGTGACCCAACTCCACCAGAAGAGGTCAAATTTCGGCGATCAAACATGTTAACAGAATGATCAGCAGACCTGAAATAATGTCATAGCACAAACTATACATGTACCATTGAACAAAAATTGAACACCACTACCTAAATGCATATCAAAGCAGATGGCATACTATCAAAATTCATTATCCAGTTAATTTAGAAACAACAAGGGAAAAGAAAAGGAGAAGGGCTTTTTTACTTTGCCCCTACTTTCAACGTGATAGTAGACTCATTATTCCCCCCGGCATATTATCAAAATTCATTATCAGTTAATTTACAAAGGAGCGTTTCCATGGCCAAATCCATTTTGAATTTGATAAGTGCATTGCTTGTGAAGTATGTTGTCGCGTATGTCCTATAGATCTACCCATTGTTAATTGGAAATTGGAAATCTCAAAGTATTATGTAAAATGGGGGCAATGTTTAATTATTTTTAGTATAATCCCTTGCTTAACGCCCTGTTTTTACGTAGTTCTTTGAGATTCCTCCACATGCAAGGGAAGAAAGCCCAAAAGAAGAAGGCCTTCATCAACTTTGCCCTGTTTATAATAATGCTGTAAAAGGCCTTTCTCAACTTTGACCGCTATTTATAATTCAGTATCCGACTTTACCCCTGTTTTCATAATCCTTAGGCTTTGCCCCTGCATGACAGGGTATCTTAGAAGATTACATAAAATCGTGGGGCAACGTCTAATTTCTTTACATAATTCTTTGACTTAAACCTAGTTTTTAGGTCATTCTCGCAAATGTGAGGGCAAAGCCCAAGGATAATGAAACAAGGGGCAAGTCTAATATCGTGCTATAAATAGGGGGCCAAAGCCTAAAGAGCCCAAAATAAAACATAGTGAAGATGGAATGAAAATATACCCAGTTAGGATAAGGTTTTCATCCAGTGGATTCCAATCAACGCAGTGAACATCTCCGTTATGCGCTTTTTTAACCTACGCACCAGAAGGAAAACAAAGGTCAGTCCACATAAATATAGAAAAACATAATTCCAACCTCAAGAATACAGTAGTATTTGAAGAAGAAGCTCTTGTCGAGCTTATATTGAGATAAGTGTTGATTCCGTAAAGTGCTAATCAAACTGCTGAAAGATTATGCAAATCGGTTGCAGCAAAATACCATGAACAGCCCGGTATTTCAGTTGCAAGAAAGTGTAAAACTGAGTCAAAAAGATTGAAAGCATCAAAGCCACGTGGAATAGGAATAGTGCAGTGATCAAACAAATTAACTCAACATAAAATAGAGGGTGGCTATTTAGGAATTTTAAACCATAATAGAACCTTCTAGACCATTACAAACCATTGCCAAGCATATGCGATTAGCTAATCAGGGGAATGTTTGACAGGAAAAACCCCATAAAAACAAAGGTTATTAACTTGTTCAAATACATTTAACTTTTAAGACAAATATCTCTCATTCCAAGTCCTAAATATTTTCCTTCTTTCTTCAGACTGCTTTTTTTTCCTTTTTTGAAGGGGGTGGGTGGGGTGGGGTGGGGTGGGGCAGGACGGGGTGGGGTGGGGTGGGGTTCAGATTTATTAAGTGATGGAAGATACAACTAGCATTCGTTACATCACCACGTAACTACACTAGTTTGCATGAGTACATAAATTCTAGCCATTCTGGAAATTTCATCCATCTACAAGCAGAGAGGCCTGTAAATTTTCTCAAATTCTTAATAATTTTGCATCTAACGTTCTGAGCCCAAAGCTATATGACTACATGCGAAACAAAAAAGCTCAGCCTCTGTTCACTAAAACAAATAAGACACCTGTTCCAACCAAAACTCCAAGACTTTCTAACAATTAAAAATTGTTTTAGGAAGACTTTTGTAAAGGCGTAATGCTTTGACTTGCTCAAACAAAGAGGCAGACTATATACTTATATATACAAATAAAGTCAAAATGATACAGCAAAATAAATAGGACAGAAAAGGATATAGTAATCTAAGTAATCAAATACAAATAAATACTAAATCTATAAGATCCCTTATGGGAAGTAGAAACAATACCTAATAACACCTAAAAATGATAAAAAAAAAAAAAATGAAATATGATTTCCAACATTTTCTTTATCAGAAACAACACAATTTATTGACAATTATAGATGATATTACAAGGAGAAAGTACACCAAACTAAAAACTAAATAAAAGAAGGAAAGAAAAGTTTGAAGTAAACAAGAACCAGATGGAACCCATAACATTTGCATAAACACTAACAAGATTATAATCCATAATGCTTGTGTTAGCATCAATGTTTTAAATTGCGATAGCATAACGAGTTGCGTTTTGGTTCCTAAATTGCGTAGCGCTCATAAATTGTGTAATAGCGTAAGCAATTCGGATAATGAATAGCGTATTCAAAAAAAAAATTAATAATATTATACTATAGAACATTAATAAAAATTCATTAAAGTACAATATTAGTTTAAATAATTATTTATATTTATAGATATTTATTATTATTATTTATTTATAAGAAGATAATGCGAATAAAAAAGACATTAGGAAAGGCCTTCACAAAGCCTTTAAAATAAGAAGACATTAAGAAATGTCAAATATTGTAAATACTTTATATGATCAAGGGCACATAAGTCATTTTAACGTTTATAAAACCCTAAATATAAAATATATTATCTCTTCCTCTCCACTTGATTCATTTTGTCTTCTTCTCATTCGTTCATCTTCTTTCTCCTTCGAAACCCTAAATATGAATATCTCATCTCTTCTCCACTTGATTCATTTTCCAACGGAAAGAGGAGAAGAGCATTCAACAGCCAGAGAAGAGGAGAAGAGAGAAGAACGGCCAGCAGAGGAGAAAAGAGGGCTAGGGTTGGTTTGTTTCAAACGTCATTTTTGCCCTTCTTTTTCAAGTTGTGGTCCCAAATAGCATGAGTAATTTCTCAATTGCGTTCAATAGCGTGAGTTTAGCACAAAATAGCGTGCCACGTCATCAAATAGCGTAAGCAATTTGGGAAAAAAGTAAACAGAGCAGAGCAACGTAGCGTTTTGTTGGCCAAAAACGCTAGCGCGCAATTTAAAACACTGGTTAGCATGAAAAAGATTGTAATGCATAAAAGCTTGTATAAAAATGAAGAAGCTTCAGAAAACAAACTGATAGGCTTACCAAAAAGAGACCCTCCCCACCAACGTTCTGGCATTACTAAGTCAACTATATTATGATATAATAGATTTCGCTCAAAACATGACATAACTTAGCCTAGGTTCGCTATTTTCAACCAACACGTGCCAAAACATATAGCATAATATGAAAAACAATATGCTGATGAAAGGGGCAGACAATCAGATACTACAGGATTCAATGATTCTTAATTGGGAGACTTCAAACAGTTAAAACTTGTTAAAAACACTCAAGTCTCAATAAGCGGATAAATGTTTGTTTACATTTACACAGCAACAAATGCAAATGAACATTTATTAGCAGAGAAGTACACAACAAATAGGTTAAATATTCTGGTGAGGATGCATTCACTAGCACTTTTCTACAGCCCTAGTGCCAGTTTACATCTCAAAGTTAACATAGAAATGCTGTTAATAAGGGTGAGCCCAACAACAATTTTAAACTCAAACTGCTAATAGTAGTAATCCTACCCCACTGACATTCTAAAGTCCTAAAATAATAAAATAATCCCCATAAAAGAAAATTAATAAATTACATCAGAAAATAAAACAATAAAGCATTCAACGTCCGATTCGCATCAAGAAAGTTAAGGCATCTGACCTTGACAAAAGGGTCAGAGCCAACCCGTGCATCCCATAATATCAGGCAAGAATCATCACCAACACTACAAAATTCCTGTGGACTTTATGAAAGTTAAAATAGAAATGTCAGTATAATAACATGTCATTGAAAACATAAACAACAATGGGTTGCTATCAAAAATTATTTGTTCTTGGAATAATGACATTTGTTGTTTTTGGAATAAAATTAATTGTTTCCGATCAAAAAAAAATGTCGTTGAAAACATATACAACAATGGGTTGCCATAATTATTACTACGGAAGGAAAAGTACAGAGGATTCAGGAGAATTAGGTTTGACTTTTGTGTGTTCTTTTCCAAAAAAATAATGCTAAATGCATCAAATCTCGGACAACAAATTAAGAAATATTTCTCCTTTCTGGATGTGGCTATTGGCACTCCATAAAAATACTCTAGCACTCCTTTAGGAGCACAAGAGCATCACGAAAGATCATGAAAAAGTGTCCCTAAATGTTATTTTGGAGTGCTAAAGTACTCTTATGGAGTGCCAATAGCCACATCCTTTATGATTGGAGCAAAAGAACAGAGTGGCTAATATCCTTGACAACCAGTTCTCTCAACAACGATTTTTCACGAGGTAAAGAAAACTATTAAAAAAAACCAGAGTATCCAACACATGAGGAAAGAAAGACTAGAAAACTACCGTTGAGAGACGTACAAAATGTAAACAATATTGCCAGTCATTTCGAGAATGAGTTTTGGCTTTTATGTTTTTTTTGGTGGGGTTTTGGGATATATATTGCCAGTCATTGAGAAAACGTTTCTTAACAATTTGGATTGGATCTACAAAATTAAATTCATTTTTTATTGCTAGGATTGGAGAGACGTCATTTATAATTAAAAATAATAACTTGTTCTTGATGAATCATAGCTTGAAGATCCTCCTGAATTGTTTGGAAACTAGGTTTTTGAACATCTTTTTCTAAAATATATTTTGATATTTTCCTCTCCATTCATAATTTAAAAAAAGAAAAATATCTCGATTGCAGAGATCATTTTGACTAGTGTTCCAAGTTCAAGAGGTATATCTGAAGCACATCCACTATATGATAAATCTTAAGCATCAGTCTCTACTATCTTAGGAACTTTTGGAGGTGGAATTCCTAAACATTTCATTTCCCTAATTTGTTTCTTGATTAGTCGAATGATCTTACTATCTTATTATGCTCACACGTCCAAGGAGGAGGATCTTTGTAATGATTCATATAAGCAATTACAAAGTTTTTGTAATTGTTCTTTTTTTTATCAGAAAAGAAAACTCATATTGATGAGAAAAATCAATACAAGAAAGAAAGCAGTCAACAGAGGTCGAGGAGACCACTGAAAGCAGCATGACAAAAACACAAAAAGAACATCAAAATATCAAGCCACACAACTACTCCTAAGTCCCTGTAACAATAAGAACTATCCCAAAACTGCTGCCCAATCCCATGAAATATCTGTAATTGAATACACTCCAAAGGCACTGGACGAATGCTAATGCCTTGACTCTACACCATATATCATCTTCATTCACTTCCTTGTCCTCGAAAATTCTCGAATTTCTCTCCTTCCATATGTACCACATCACCGCCAAACAACATCTCCATAATATTTTAGCCTTCTTTCGGCTTCCCTTGATATACCAACTGATCGAAAGTGCACTATGCCATGTTTCTGGAAAAGCCGTAACCAGCCCCAACTCCCTTCGTACGTTAGCCCAAATATACTTTGCAATTGGACAATGTAACAACAAATAATCCACCGTCTCCGCCCCCCCCCCCCCTTCCTTTGCACATTACACACCAAGCAGGCGATATTTCAAGGAACGGTTTCTGTTGTTGCAAAACATCCGCCGTGTTAACTCTCTTCCACACAGTCAGCCACAAGAACCTTCACTTTTTGAGGTATACTACCTCTCCAAACCATGCTATAAGGCCTGAAATCAACCTCCTGGGAATCCGAGATGATATCAAAATACGATTTAGTTGAGAAAGCACCATTCTTTTCCATCATCCACAACCTAGAGTCGCTCTCAAACCTATCTATCCTCCAATTATTCAACAGCCCCATCAAGCCCATGAACGCAGTCATCTCGATTTCATTGAAATTTCTACGGAAAGTAATATCCTAAGTATAAAAGGAATCTGCCCCCCACAACACATTGGCCCGAACTGTAGCTTTTGGAAAACTAGCGATTCTATACAATCTTGGAAATAAGGCTGCCAAAGATGTATTACTCGCCCATCGATCCACCCAAAACCGAGTTCTGGCCCTATCCCCTACCTTATATTAAGTATTTCTAACAAAGCCTTCAATGCCTTGCGAGATAGCCTTCCACACACTCCTGTGTGTGCCTCTTTCCATGAAGTTAGAATCCCATCCATTATCTTGAATGTTGTATTTACTTTTTATAATCAAATGCCAAAACGCGTTCAACTCCCTAGGAAACCTCCAAATCCATTTACCCAAAAGTGCCATCACCTCCCACGGGTTCAGCTCCCTAGGAATGCTGTATTTACTATTGTAATTGTTCTCACTCTTCATATTTTTTTTTGGCCAAGAACCAATTAGCCTTTTAATATGTATAAGAATAGAATCTTGAATCTTCTGCCATTCTCGTCCTCGGAATTTTTGGAAAATTTTGTTTAATGTACCTTCATCCTTATTTGAAATGAAATGACTGCTTCATTTCAAAGGCATAACTTCAACATTGAGAATATAATTTCATATTTATTTTTCGCCAAGAACCAATTAGCCTTTTTTTTTTTGATCAGAAAAGAGACTTATATTGAGAAAAAAGAATCAATACAACCAAAGAGGGACTGATGGTTTACAAGAAGTCGACCAGAAGCCCCAAAGAAACAGAAAGCACAAAACAACCAACAATCACAAAACATGGAGATAAAGAAATAAGCATAAAAACGAACAACAAAAAGACTCCCCACAAAAACCCCGGGCCCAAGTTACGGACAAATCCTTCAAACCACAGCTGCAGACCAATCCCTCGTTAGATCATCAAGAGATAACGAACTGAACAAATTGGACATATAGGCCCAAAGAGATGCGTATGATTTAACCCTCTCCCAGACTTCATCGACAAGTTCTGATTTGCCTTCGAATATTCTTCTATTTCTTTCCCCCCAAACACACCATAAAATAGCCATAGAGCATGACCTCCATAAAATGTTAGCCTCCTTCTTGTTACCTCTAAAGCTCCATCCAATTAATAAAAGATCAAACCACGACTTAGGAAACACGGAGATAATACCCAACTCTCTACGAAGATTATTCCAAATAGAATGAACAAAAGGGCAGTGAACAAGTAAATGATTAATCGACTCGCCACTGCATTTGCACATCACACACCATGATGGAGATAAAACCATAGAGGGCTTCTTAATTTGGAGTATATCATACGTATTGACTTTTCTCCACGCAGCCAACCAAGTGAGGACTTTCACCTTAGGAGGGACACCCACCTTCCAAATCGAATTAGCGTTTTAATATATATAAGAATAGAATCTTGAATCTCCTGCCATTCTCGTCCTCGCAATTTTCGGAAAATTTTGTTTAATGTACCTTCATCCTTATTTGAAATGCAATGACTGCTTCATTTCAAAGGAATAACTTCAACATTGAGAATATAATTTCATATTTTAAATCCACTAAGATAATAATCATTAATTGAGGCTTTACAAACTTTTGTTAAGTGCCATTGGCCATCAACTCCCACTCAGCAGGTGATTGATTCCATTCCCCTCCCCTTCCATTCTTTCATGTGTAGTCAAGGAAAAACATAGTAACTATGCTGCTTCTTTTAATTCAACTAGAATTCTTGTAAAGTTTTTTTTATATATTTTTCAATGGGGATTATTGTCCCTGGGCTAGTATTCTGCCCTAGAAAACCTAATCTTGGTCTGATAAAGTTTTGCTTTAAGTACAGATATCACTAAACCATAAGTTTTACTACTTGAGAAAATGTTTATAGTAGAAATTAGTATATCCTAAAAGTATGTCACTCATTTTATGTTGGAACTCGAGACAAAGTTTTAGACCAAAAGGCAATACATTCCACTCATACTAACAGAATGGAATTAAAAATGACGTCTACAACAGTTGATTTCATAATTTTTTGAGTTTTTTCCAGTTTATGATTGTCTATTAGTTGCACTGATATGTAGCTCAGATCTTGCAATATCTTTGGATCAAAAAAATAAACCTAATATGGATCCAGAGTTGGCCAGGGATGTTATTTGTCAAACTCAACCCAAAATACGTTTCAAAATCATTACCAATAAACAAAAAATTGGCTAAAGACTCAAGCACTGGTGTTTTTCTAGTCAAAAGCAGATTCTAAGCCAAGCCATCGACGACATCCTCCAAAGCTGCATTGAAGGGCCACCATATAGAAACCCTTCACAACTTTATCTTTTCTTAGACAATAAAATTTCATATGTGTGGGTGGGTGGGTGGGGGGGGGGGGGGGGGGGGGGGATAGACAGAAGTTATTGAAGGGGTCCTTACAAAGATCCTTGTTCCCATGTGTCAGCATTCACCCAACTTGACACATTCGGCCCTCATAATCTAAAGTTCTATACTTTTACGAGAGCCCATACATTAAAGGAATTGATCAACTACACAATTTAACTGTAGTAAGGAAATGAAGTTACCTTGATGGAGAAAACTGCACATCTTCAACCGTATCATCATGCCCATGGAAGATCCCACGAGGTCCAATAGAAGGGTTAGGGTTATCAGCAGGTTTAATGATTGATCCAACAGAACCAGTAGACTTGGTTGCATCATCCATGGTCAATGTCGATATATGATCCTGGATACTCCACAAAACTACAGATCTGTCTTTGCCTAATAAAAAAAATCACCATTTAGAAGGCAAGTCATAGACGCATTCAATACCAGCATAAACCAGTAAAAATATATTCATCAAAGATACTAGAAAACGCTATAAAAATGCACGAGGAACTTTCCTGAAAGGAATGGGCTTTTTTTACTTTGTCCCTATTTTTAATTGTGAAATCAGATGTATACCCCTGTTCTCATAATTGTTAAGACTTTTCCCATGCATGCAAGGGAATCTCAAAGTACTATGTAAAAATGGTGTGTGTGTGTGTTGGGGTGGGGGGGTGCAATATTTAATTCTTTTAACGTAATAATCCCTTGACTTAAGCCTCCCCCCCCCCCCCCCCCCCCGCAGCCGCTTTTATGTGATTCTTTGAGATACCCCACATCCAGGAGACAAAGTCTAACTATTATGAAAACAGTGGTAAGTCTAATTTCTGATATAAAATGGGGGAAAAAGTCAAACGGGACTGAAATAAAACAGTGAACCCTTAATCATCACTTGGCAAATAATAAGAGAATCTTTTGATACAGACCTCATGATTCCCCCAAAAATACAACAAGCAAAATGAACAAAGTATTCCAATATCAAATAGTAAATGCTCCTATAGACACACAAATCATAAAACAATTAATTTAACAAGATATGATTACATGTATATATTATACATTTGTGCCCTTTCAAGACCATTTGTTGATATACAAGAGACAACCCCTTCTAAAATGTCTGTATATTTGTTTGAACAAGAGTTTGAAATTTTAAAGGGTTAAACAAAAATAAGAGTTTCCAACCTCCAGAGAGGACAAATGGTTCAGTTGGGCACATTGCAAGAGCAAATTCTGCATTGTCTTCATGTCCCGTAAGTACCTGCCAGAAGAGTATCTTTGAGTTAAATTGCATAATACATTCATAAAAGATTTACAACTTGTGAGATTAAGAATATAGTCTAAAACAGACCAAACTAATCCCAATTAGGTATCTGAAAATGGCATGACCTAGAATAGAGACTGGAACATATATATATATATAAAATTCAATATGTTTCTGTATCTCCTCTTTCTTTTCTCCTTTTTGAATATATTTGCTATTAGTTGTTTTGGACGATAAAACTGGGGGAGGATGTGGATGGTTATATTGTTAATATAATTTTTCACAACCTGTGCTACTCCACTCCCCCGCACGTTCAACTCTTGCATGTGCAGATTGCAGACCTTCTAATCTACCATTTACTAACATAAACTTGATGTTTATTTATAACAAACTCTTCAAGTGTTTACGCAGTATTCTCAAACTAACATCAAAGTCCTTAAACTTACATAGGCTAGCAATCCCATTCTACCAACATAATCCCGAGTATTATCCTACCAAATACCCGGTGATGTGACAGTGTCTCAAATTCTATGACGTTGTCTTGTCTATGTTTAATGTCTATCAAATTTAGCTAGTCCTCGCTCAAAATAATTGTTCATAGGGACATAGAAGATTTTTCCCTGATGGAAGGTTTGGTTTGCTGGGCAATGCAACTCATGAACCCCATATTGATACGTAAAGCAATAGCCGGACAAATTAATGTCAAAAGGCATATCTTGAAGTTTTACAATATTAAGAAGCTGTAATTGCATTAGGACACACTATACATTCTTGTTCTGATAATGAAGTTCAAGCTTTGCCAAGATTTGATTGGCATTCACTTCCTAATACTTGCCGAGGCCTTACCCTATGACTCTATGAGAGCTTGAGATTTGAGAAGAAGGAATTTTTATTGGTGATGGTGTGAGGCTACCAATTATATGGTTAAGAAGGCATTTGACATGAACTGGTGATCCTATAGAGCACTGGCCAAAGGCAACAGACGAGAAACTATATCATGAAGATTGAAGAAAGAGGGGATCTTGTGTAGAGGTTTTGGGCAAGACAAAACATCGCATTATTTAAAAAAACTAAAAACAATGGAAATAAAAAGAAAAAACAATAGGACTTGATGAGTCTACACAGGGACTCCACGAGTCGGAGTCGCCAAGCAACCACAAGTTCTGAGAGTCAATATAAAAGAGACGTAATAAAAAATTCGGAAGGTTGATCTTAAATCTTGGCCATACAATCCAACTCCAGTAAAAAAAAAAGGTAAACAGCAATAAAAATCCTTACTTACAGACAATGTTCTAAAAATCGTAAATCGGACCTAGATCGGCGAGTTGGGGATTCAGGATTTTTGGAAAAATCGGAAAAAATCGGGGATTAATCGGCAAACCCATAATTTGAAAAATCGGGAATTAAATAAATATAATAACATTTTTATACTCATAAATAGTTTTCAAAATAACATAATACTAATAAAATATAATATATCTTTTAAATTAACACTAATTTTTTAACATTCAAGTAACAAAATATACATACGCAAAATTTAAGGAGTGTTTTTAGAAAATTTAAAATTTAAAATAGATTAAAATGAAATAACTTAAAATATTGGGCTTGAGTACAAAAATAAACTTGAAAGCAATTCTCTCCTAAGAAACCCTAGCCCTTAAAAGCAATTGAGCTGCTGCCTGTGAAAAACCCTAGCCCCCTGCTGCTGCTGCTGCTCCCACAGGAAACCCTAGCCCGTTATTGCTGCTGCTGCTTCTTTTTCGTCGTCATCCCGCACTCCCGCCATTGCTGCTGCTTCTACTTCGTCGTCGTCGTCGTCGTCCCGCCATTGCTGCTGCTGCTGCTTCTTCTTCTTCTTCTTCGTCGTTGTCCCGCCATTGCTGCTACTTCTTCTTCTTCTTCTTCGTCATTTCTTCTTCTTCTTCGTCGTCGTTTCCCGATTTTTGTCCGATTCCTGATTTTGGTCCGATTTTTAACCCAGCCGATTTTCCAAAACGATTCGTGGAAATCGAATCGGGTAACTCCCGATTTCCAATTTTTGGCCGATTTTTAGAACACTGCTTACAGAAATGTAATAGTATGCCCATTCTGATAACACTGCCATGAACAGTAGTAGTACAGCTATTTCTCTTTTGATACATCAACTTCACTTTGTGATTAAATATACTAGATGCCAATTATAATCTGCTGCTTTTTGATATTCACAGCAGTCAACTGACCATCTCTCATGTTTTCATAGACTTTATTTGATCACAAAAACTGTGATAAGCAAAAAGTGATGACAGACAAGAAACACACAGCAAGGCGAATGCAGAAGACTGTTGAGACAAACAATAAATGCTGATTTTATAGAGGGGGCCCACCAAATCTGGACGAGATTCAGAAGCTCCAAGAACAGCCTGACGGTTAGGTTGTGCTTCAATATCCCAAATGAGAACCTGATTCATTGATCACATAAGTAAATAAAAAGAACCTTTCTCAACTTATTAATGACAGTAAATCATGTTCAAGAACTTGCCTCAGGGCAGTCAGTGTGTGTTGCCACTATGTTTTTGTTTTGTGGAAGTTCCCTGATTCTGTTCACCTGCAATGCAATATGATTTCTCAATAACAATTATGAAAAATAAGCATTACCTAATTCCAAAATGAGAGAGCAATTCCTTCAAGTACAAAAGTTGATTTGTAAGTGATCCATACGAGCCAACACTATCAAATGCATACATGCATGATTTCATTCCTATCTTTAATACACCCACATTTAGAGCATGAAAAAGGAAAAGAAGATCACTCCAATTTTGCAAAGTCAGAAGCGCCACAAGTACACATGAACATGTCAGCATACATACACAGTTGCACAGTATCATAGTTGAGGGCAACCACAAAGTAACAATTCATTTAAGGGCTAATCTACAGTTCACACATTACAAAGGCATATATACATAAAGATGTGGGAATATATACCTATCTAAATAAAATTAATCCATTTAATAATGACAAATAGATAAAAAGATGTTGATGAGTACGGATAGCATCGTAGGCACACATGTAATTCCCTACAATCCTGAATGTTCCATACTTCCATAGGCAAGGGCCAATTGTAATGATGATAATGTTGATACTGCCGGAAGCACGACTGCATGAGTAATTCTTAGAAGGGTAGGCACAATTTATACCTAGTTTACAGTATGCAGAATTTCATGTCCTATCTTCTCTCACCCACACTATATACTTGCATCAATTAAAGCATGGCAAGGAAAACCAAGATCATTGAAATTTAAAAAGCAAGAAAGTAACACAAGTTTAATACATGTACTGATGAACATATTGACATACACAGTATCAGAGCTGAGGGCCCACACAATGTGAGTCCGTGATATGTCAGTCTTGTGACAGATTATAAAATTGGTCGTGTAGGATTGCGAATAGTGTTGGGGTCATTTCGTCCAGTTGAAACTACAATCTATATTCATAGTTATAGTATTTCCCCACTGAAGAAAACAAGTTACAAAGAACGATTAACTGAATCAAATTTGACCAACAAGCTATGTTTTACAGTATGCACACCCTGGGGTTATATTCATGCGTCTTTATGTGTTTGTGAGGTTCATACCTCTCCAGGATGTATGATAGTTTTGTACTTCTTCACAAATGGTGAGCGTGCCTCCTCATTGAACTGAAAATCAAGTAATCAGGGAGAAGATATAAGAGTACTCCTTCAGAAATGATGCATACCATAGTACCCACTGAAGGGCAGAAAATAAAAGTATGATAATGATACAAAGAACAAGAAATTTACATGTGCTATATGATCTCCAGCTGCAACCTTTGGTTTAACCACCTCACAATTTGCTATTACTAGGGTATTTGGATCTCTACCATCAGTCTGGCAAACAAAAGAAAGGCAAGTAAACAAGAGAAGAATATAAGAGGCTGTAAGCATGTTAAACAAAAGGCATGTTAATTGGGATCAATATTAGGTATCATAACCTTCCAACAGATAAAGTAAGACTCCGTCAAATGGGTTCAGAGTTTCACTCATAATAGAAAGAAAAAATAAGAGAAGAAAGCAGAAGATTTGGCATTTCCTTCCCATCTAACTGTGTAATGGGTTAAATATTAAAGGGTACCAAAATAAATGCTCAATCCATCCCAAATTTGGGTATAAATACATGGCTACTATATTTTACTGTTTGATATTCCCTCCCAAAATTAGGGGTCCACTTCTTTAAATTAGAGAAACGAAATATATATATACACACACACATAAACACCATTAATTGTGACTTAATAATCAAAAATCAGTTTCAATAAGAACTTTTAGGATCGCTCATAAATATTTCATTTAATAAATAATATGAGATAAATAACTTGCCTGTTCAGAAAGGTATAGGCGTTGTCGATTCTTGAACTTTGATTGCTCAAGAACTGGACCCCACCTACTCACAAGAACATTAACAGAAGGATTAACAACAAGACTCAATCCAATAATCCATAATCAAACATATAGTAAATGCCAATAATCAATAATTTTAAACATATAGTAAATGCCAATACAAACAACTAATCAGACTCATAATATTCTTCTAATCAGATACACAATAAATACATATGCCTCTCTATGCTGTCTACTTACAACCTCAGATTCTGCAAATCGTAAAGCTGAAACCTAACCTAAGAATTTCTAGAAAGTAATTTTATAGTCTGAAATCCACCCTCGGAAAATGATTACCCCTCACATTCTAGCAACACACATAATCACATTAAAACTAAAATTACTATAAACCCTATAATTTGAGAAGCAGAACTTCGAACTAACTGCATAAACCCCCAAGGATTAAACAAACACGCACTCGCAAATATAGAGCAGAGCAATGACAATAATTATTTTAAACAAATATACACAAATGCATACACACTAGACGTAACCCGTGGCAAAGGCATTATCAACCCTTGGAAAACATCTTTCGATCTCAACCATCCAATACGTTATCCCTTGTACATTTTTCGGATTCAAAAATCATCCTTTATAACAGATATATTGTACATACACGCATATACATAGAACTAAGACTAAAATACAAATGCAATCAAAACAAAGCTAAAAATAAAATAAACACCCTAGAATTATAGTAGAAGATCTTCAAACTAACTGCATAAATCGCCAACTACTGAAACAAAAACTCACTCACATAAATATAGAAGTAGAGAACAGACTAACCACGATCATTAATTTAAACAAATTCACACTTAATGGTTAAGATACAATGAATACATATGCCTTTTTGTGCTTAATTTAAACAATTACATTCTAGAACAGATGCATAACCCATAATTAAACTTTTGAGAATACAACAATGCAACTAATCAGACTCAAAATATTATTCTAATCAAATACACAACAAATACATATGCCTCTGCTGTCTAATCACAACCTTGGTTCTATAAATCATAAAGCAGAAGTCTGAAACTTAACCTAAGAATTTCTAGAACGTAATTTCGAAGTCCAAAAATGATTATCCCACAAACTCCCATTGTAACAACAAACACAATCAAAATAAAACTGAGAATAAAATAAAAACATAGAATTAGAGTAGCAGAAGTTCGAACTAACCGCATAAACCCCCATAGATTCAAACAGCACTCTCATAAACACAGAAAGATAATGACTAGAATTATTTTGACCAAATAAAGAATTATATACAAATATATAATTATACATATGCCTCTTTATGCTGTCTGATCCAGTGTTTTAAAAGGCAAAAGCGTAAGTCTAGGCGTTTGCTTGTTCAAAAGCGAGGCGTAAGCCTCAATGCAATGAGGCGTAAGCCTTTCGCGCAAAGTATTTTTATATTAAAAAAATAGAGAAATAATTATTATTCATAAAAATAATTTTCTTTAATGTCAGATTTTTTAGTTTAAGGGGTAAAGTGTTAAATTAAATAACTTAAAGGGTATGTTGCAATTTATCAAAATTTAAACCTCCCCCCCTTTGTAGAATCCAAACACGCTGCTCTCTCTCTCTCTCTCCCCCCCCCCCAATGTTTTAAATAGCGATAGCACAAGGAATAGCGTTCTGGTTCCGGAAGCGCGTAGCGCAAATAGCGTAGCGTATAGCATAAGCTATTCAGGACTCCAATAGCATAATAATTAAAAAAAAAATTAGTAATATACTAAAAAACATTAGTAAAAATTCATTAGAACACTTCAAATAACAATAACATTAAAATTCAAATTCAAACACATCAAGTTCTAAAGTTTAGGGCTCAGTCACCAAATAAAATGAGCTTAGGGCTCAGCCACAAATAAAACGAGCCTAGGGTTCAAGAAATACCTTATTATGGAGAGTCGAAACACGAACAGAGGAGAGAGAGACGACACGAACAGAGGAGAGACGACAGACAGAGATGGAGAAGCAGCAATGAAGAACGACAGAGAGGAGAGACGACGTGCAGAGCAACGTCAACGGCGGAGAGAGGAGAACAGAGGAGAGACGGCGTGCCTAGGAGAGTAGACGGCTGGAGGAGAAAATAACGTACGTTTTCTCAAATGTATTTGACCTACTTAACTCATATATTTGACCAACCTTTCCCCTTTCTCAAATAGGGTACGTTTTCTCCAAAAAATGAGAATAGTGTACTGTACGCTATTCACGCTATAGCATGCCACGTCAGCCAAATACCTACGCTTTTTGTTCCATACGCAATTCTGAGCCCGCTACAAAGCGTTGGGGTGAAAATGTGCGCTATAGCGCGCTACGTTGCGCGCGAACTTACGCTATTCAGAACACTGCTCTCCCCCCATAAAAATCAAACAATTTCTCTCTCAAAACCCAAATCACGCTTCATCCAACACAATCAAGCCTCAATCGAGGACCGCAAAGAGATTTAGGCTCAAATCGATGATTCCATCTACAATCTAGGGCTTCAAATTTGGTATGTGTTGCTCGGTTTCTCGTTATAGTTGTTACTTATTAGTCTTTGTTCAATCGTTTTTCCACTCTTCTCTCTCTCTGTTTCGAGTTTAGATGGAGTGTTTAGTCTTTTAGGGTTTATAAAAAAAATGCACAAAAAGCTTAAGCCTCAGCCAAAAGGCGTGCACCTTAGCAACAAGGCGTAAGCCTCAAACAAAATGCGTGCGCTTAGTGTGCAAAACTCTGTTCCTATTGAGCTTTGATGAGTTTTTCTCTCGAGGCGCAGTGAAGCACGCCCCAATGCGCGCCTTGGAGCACCTTTGAAAACACTGGTCTGAGCACAACCTCTGATTCTACAAATCATAGAGCTTAAATCTAACCTAAGAATTTGTAAAATATAATTTTAAAGTCCCCTCCGAAAATTATTACTCCAGTAACTCACACTATAGCAACAAACACAATGAAATCAGAACTAAAATCAAATAGAAATCCCAGAATTTGAGTAATAGAATGTCAAACTAACTGCATCAACTTTCCAAAGATTGAAACAAACTCGCACTCACCTAAACAGAGGGAACAGAATAATGATGATCATTATTTTGAACAAAACAAACATATGCATATATACATACAAACACATATATACACACAAGCGCGCGCGCACACACAGAGAGATGTTGTCTGTAAATAATAAAGCTGAAATTTAATCTTTGAATTTGTAGAATGTAAAATATAAACTCCGAAAATTCCCCCTCAGAAAATGATTACCCCACTAAATCACATTCAAGCAACAAACACAATCAAAATAAAAACCCTAGAATTTGAGTAGCAGAACTTTCATCTAGCTACATAAACCCCCAAAATATTGAAGAAAAAAAAAATGCTCGCACAGTAACAGTAATAACAGACTAACGACGATCATTAATTTAAACAAATAAAGACATAGTACTTATCAAATCCCCGTTGGTTCAGCTTCAAATCCCTTTTAAGGGATATTTTGATTGGGGAGGGTAACCCCCATTTGCGTAGCCCATTACAATTTCTTAATAAAATTTCCGCTCTAGTCCTTGACTAGAGTTTTATTGAAAAAATTAAAGACACATCCATACATACAAATGCATATACATAAAAATAATTAAAATAAAACCCCAACGATTAAAACGAACACACAATCGCATAAATATAAACAGTAGACAAGAGTAATGAAAATTTGTTACACAAATGGAAAAATATACACAAACAATCACATGTACACGTTAAACACATACCAATACCAAACCTCCTTAATGTGTTTAGTATATAGTATAGATATATATATATAGATAGAAATATACAGAGACAGAAATGTTGTAATTTAGGGATAATATAAAAACCCTAGAATTTGAGTAGCAGAACCTAAAATTGACTGCTTAAAGCCATAATCCCCAAATATAAAAACACTAAATATTTTACACAGATAGGAAATCAAGACAAATACATACGGACATATACACAGAGGGAGACAAAAGTCATCTGCAAATCCTAAAGCTGAAATTTAACCTAAAAATAATACAAAAACCCTAGAATTAGAGTAGCAGAACTTCGAACAAACTACGCAAACCCCCAACCTTCGAAACAAACAAACACTCGCATGGTAACAGAAATAAACGATCATTAATTTAAACAAACAAAGAAATACATACATAAAAAGGCATACGCATACATATATATATAGAGAGAGAGAAAGAGATGTGTGAACCTGCAAGAGAGAGAGGGCCAAACTAGGTTATGATTAGCGAGCCAATCATAAAGAACAGGAACAATAGCCTTCCACTGACTATACTTCTCATCTACCGCAATATTCTTCTTCTCACCTCCACCTCCACCTCCTCCTCTCATTTTCGCTCCACCACCATTACTGTTATTACTATTATTATTCGCTTCTCTTTCTCTCTCTCTCTTTCTCTTTCTTTTTCTCTTTCTTTTTCCTCTTTGATTTTGGAAGTAGAGCCCTTTGGTCTCCCTCTCTTCCTTGGCAACGTCGATGGCGATGGCGAAGCTTCCATTGAAATTTCTCTCCTCTCTCCAAGCGAGGAACAGAGACGACTAGGACCTACAAAAAGAGTGCAGTGAAAATAACTTGGGTGAGTTTAAGCGTTTTCTTTATTTGGTTGCTTAGAAAGGGCCAAGGGTTTGGCGGTTCACACACTTCAAAACAAGTTCATCCTCTTGCGTATACGAACGCACGTATTGCGTATTTGCGTATGTACAAAATTCTATTCTAATAATATATAATGTTGAAAGTCATAAATTCGGATCAGGTTTTTAGATTTTATGATTTTTCTCATATGCGAAGGTAAAGATTTTGTATTATATGTTGGTCGGAAATCAACCTTAGAAGAGGGGTGAATAGTGATTTTAAAACTTAATGTGAAATTTGAAAATTTTCTAAAAGAATTTAAGCAAAACAAATTAACTAAACAAGTGTATTAAAGAAAATAAACAAACTCAAGAGCTATTAATAAATGGCAATCTCAATCAATAATATAACAATAAAATAAATGGCTAGAGATAGAGAAATTGAGTTTAGAAAGATTAAACTGATTTAAGCTCAAAACGTTTTGTTTTCGCAGTTCGGTTGTCTAAACCATACGTCCGCGCTCGAATAGTACTCCTGAGAATTTTCACTAAAATCGATTTTCTTCTGGGTGAAAATCAAACCGCTACAAGTGTTGTTATCTCATTACACTCCACAAGTATTGTTCTACCACAACATTGACACAAAAAATACTCTTGCTAACTTGTGAGATTTACCTCTCACAACACTCAACAAAAATTTATCTTCTTGTTATTATAATAGATTAATCTCTCACAAATGAATATTCTTAATTGTTTGTTGATACACATCAATGAACAATAACTCTCTCAAGTGCTTAATAGATACAATTTGAAGTTCAAACTAGAGTTATCTTATTTGATCAAGATTTATAGCTCAAATAATGATTGATTGATCAAAATAATTTTTTGAATCTTTGAATGATAAAGACAGATGAAAAATATGTTTCTATATTGATCCAAGCTTGCCAAAATGTGTCTTGGATGTCCAATATATAGTCCAAAGATGATATAGCCGTTTTTTTAGTTTTGGTAGAAGTTTGGTACCAAAAATGACAAAAGGTCAGATTTTCAACGGCTATATTCTAAAGCATCAGTTGACTGATAGCTGCTGTCCATTGGGCCAAAATTTTAATTTTTGAACTTTTGCAATTTAGTTCCAAATTCAATTATAATGCTTTAAGGACCTTAAAAATAAGTTCCTAAGATACCTATTTTCAAGAAACTCAAAATATGATCATTTGCATTTAATATGAATTTATTTGAAAACTGATTTTTGTATAATGATGTTTTCAAAGGCTTTAGATTCAAACTATGATTTTGATTAATCTAATAATAATGTATGAACATGATTGAGTTATAAAAATGATCAATCAAGAAACTTTACATAAAATTCTAAGCATTCACTTAATTGTCGAATAGTCGAGTCTTTAAATACTTTGATTTGTTTATTCAATTTAATCTTCACTTGAAGCTTTTGCCTTGAAGCTTTTGCATAACTCTTTAATCTTTGTTCTCCATGAATTACATTGATGAAATTGATTTCCTTGACTTGTCCAATGCAATGTTGACTTGATCAGATATTGATTAAACGATCATTGTCATGCTTCCTTTGAACAACCATGCTTTTTTTTTCCAAGTAAATGAATTATAAACTTATATCAAGAAACTTGTTAAACTACACATGATTAAGTTATTATTATTATCAAAATAAAATTAAGACCTTCTAGGTCAACACTATATATCATTTTTTAAAAACTTTTTTTCTTTAATTTATTATATTCAAATAGTACATGTATTACATGTGCACGAAATATAGTCATAACATGTCGCAGAGACACTTTTGACCATTTAAAAAAAATAGCTTAGGTCTCAGTCACATAATTCTTTATGATTTCTCATTTTTAAGATTCAAAAATTATTATCTCCTATTATATAGATATAGAGTTGCGTATTAGAATTTTCAATTTATATATATATATATATTAAGTTTCCTAACGCAATAAATAAATAGATTAAATATAAGTATTCACCATTTTGATTATATTTATTTATAGTGATTAAGCATTTTCAGTTCAATAAACATTTTGAATTAGTGAAAGCAAAACACAAATATTTTCTAGAAATTAAATAAAATCACGTGTATTACTACAATAGTAGGTGTTCTGAACACCTTGGATTCAATTGGCGATGATAGGAAAAAGGAGATTGATGATTAATGGCATAATTGGTTAAACATTGCGGGCAGTGGTACTAGTTATGGTAGGTTAGGGTTGGGGTGTGATTGCAGCAAAGGCGAAAGGAGATTAAGGTTATAATTTTCTTTTTATAACGAAAAATTACAAATTTAAGGGTAAAATAAGTATGTTAGTTTATTAATTAATAATGGAGCAAATTAATAAATTAATCCGCTCCACCAACTACAAGCAATCGCGTGGCCTCTCGCGTCAACATCCTAGTCCGTTACAATAGAGAAAGCTTGAGAACTCTACTCAAATGCCACCTGGAGGCCAGAGCTCTAGAGAATGTGGGCATTCAACCCAAAGGCTATTTTCGTACAATAGGTTATGGAGCTCGAAGGTCTAAGCTCTTCCAGCGAGCTCCGGAGTTTTCTGACCAACCAGTGTGTCAAAAAAAGTACAAACAACATGTGCGGCTACTGCCAACTCCACCAATGCTACAGAGCCTCCCTCAACTTCATTAAAGGCACAACAACTGCATTTAATGCACCGGAATCTATGGAGAAGCAACGTCAGAGTCAGTGATGATTAGGGATAGCATCAGACTTATTCTAATAGCTCTTTTACATGCTTCCTTTTTGTCATATATATAGGGGAAGCATTTACTCGCCTCGACAACCAGACAATAATAGATAAAGAACCAAATAATCAAGCTTTTATTATAAAAGAGAGATACAGAGAGATAAAGCTAAAAAAACATACGACAGAGCTCCTAGCACAGGAAAGCTAGACTATGCATGTCCTAGTAATACTTCCATTGTAATCTTGCAAGAATAGCATAGCTAGAGAAACCTTGTTAGCCTGTAATACTGTGAGAACCAGCACTTTCGACGTCAGTCCCTCGCGGGCGGCAATTCCTCCGGTTTTCCAGTTCATTTAAGAAATGGTTCGTTTTATTATAAAGAAATGTGATGATTTGTAAAGAAAATCAGAGTCGCCAGTTTGTTTTACTAAAAAAAATATGTGTAAAAGATGAACATTTATGGATTAAATGGCCTCTTAAACACAATTAGTGCGAAATTAGTTAATTCGAAGGTTCGGGGATTAAGTTACGAATCGGAAAGGTGTTAAGGCACCAAATTCACCCTTTCGATCTTTAAGTAGAATATGCGCGTATTTATAATCGAAGATTCACATACTTATTGATATTATCGCATATCGGTCCATAATTTTAGGAAAAAATGGGATTTGGGGGTAAGGATAGAAAGTGTGTGCTTCGCATTTCACCCTTTGATTTTAGAAATCAGTGTGTATGTGTGGTTTGAAAAATGATTTTGATAATGATAAATAGCAAAACAAGTATTTTTGGTAAAGTTCAGGGCTTTTCGAAAGCTAATTCAATTTGGAATTGGATATCCAGCAATCCTCGATATTCGTTTGCCAATAGTGTACCACAGTTTAATTACTTAAACTGACATTGACGAATCTAGTACTCTCATATTGGATATTTATGTAAGCACCGCGATTTATAGATTAAATTTGGTACAAACACTTAGTGATTCCTTTGTGAGCCGAGACTGATAAAACCGAAATTTTGTAATTTTAACTGATAAAAATATGTTTAAAAATTGTTACAGCTCGCTCCACGCCTTTGGTTTTGAAAACAAGGTTTAAATATGAAATATGGACTGATTTTGAAATAAACAAAAAAAATTACATGCGATTGATCAATTATAACTGATAAAATAAAGACAGATAAATAAATAAAGGAAGATAAATAAATAAAGCCAGACTGCAATATATATTACCTGAAAACCTTGAAAATAGTATAATACTATTTTAGAGCACTGTTCCCAAAAACCCAGAACTGACTGATGCTTCAAATGGGATCAGTGCAGATGTATTTATATCTAACAAATAAAAATGACTAGGCCAGGAGAGCTTTGTCATGTGGACAGTTTCTCTGGAGCAACTATCCACGTGACACAAACACTTTGTGCCCTGAGGCAACTGTCCACACGACAGACACTTTATGGCTAGAATGGTTTTTGCTGTTTTGGCCAAACCGAGTATCGGATTGATTTGATTTTTTAATATGTTGTTTCTCATGATAAAACCCACTTAATGACCAAATTTGACCTCATTTGTACTTCAAAAAGGCCTCATTTTGATTACCCAAACTGAACTTCTAGTTTTCTGAATTTTCGGAGATCCGGCCGTCGGATCGAGCTGATTTATGAGTATGTTACTCCTTATGGCATTAAATAACAACTCTCAAAGTTTAAGGATGATCAGAATCAATAACTCTCATTATACAAGTTTTCACAAGATTGACGGCTCTCGGTTCTGGCAGTTTCTGGTAATTCTCGTAACTTCTCGTCCAAGTGTCATTTTTGCTTCATTTTTTGACATGTATCACATATACATAGTATGTGTGCATTTATGAATGCTTGTGCATTCATGGGTGCTCATTTCCTTAGAGATCGGGATTCTTGCGAAGATCGCAAAATGAGGTGTTCACAAATACAAATTAAATCATTATTATACAAAGCAGCCCGAACTCACAACTCTATTTACAAGAACAGGACTAACCCATATTTTCATATGAGGCGAAACTCCTCTATACATTTTTGTCTTTCTTAGTTCAAGTCTTTGTTATTTCATTCATTGCATCAATCATTTAAATGTTTGGTCGAAGTAAACCCGTTCTAGTTTTTCGCACCAATAGTTTGGTACCGTCTCTAGGAAAGACATTTTCTCAAAGTCACATTCCTTTTCAAAATTCTAAACACGTCCAAAACTCAATATGTCTTATTCAGAACATACCCAACCAGATCCCTTGGCGTCACTAATGGCACAACAGGCTACCTTCCAAATCTAGATTGACATGTTGGTAGCTCAAATAGAGACCCCCCCCTCAGCTTAGCTCAAGAGATATGTTGGTTTCAACCATTGCGTCCACGTCTGCTCCTCTAGCTTCTGCGTGAATCCCAGCTAGCCATACGCTAAGGGACCACCGCAGAAGGCCTAGGGGGAGTCGTAGCATGACCTGTGGGTCAGATGCCAACCAATCCAATGCTAGGCATGTGGACTCATATGAATAAACCTTTGTCAGAATTCTTCCACCTCCAGTGAGGAACCCATAAGTAAATATGGTCCATGAAGGACGCTTGGTATGAGCCACTAGACGACAGAATGGGAATAGAGGAGGTCGACATTCCCTTCCCCTGCTCTAGAAGCAGATGCTAAACCTCGATGGTCCGTATTTGATAGGATATTCAACAAAGGTTTTGTTTAAAAGGTGGAAAAAATACTCAGGTTGGAGATGAAAGCTCAGCTAGCCGAAATACTGCAGATGATTGGCCACTCAAGAGGGAGCTCGCAGCAGCTTTGGTGAGGGACTCTAAGTCCCCATTTACGGAACACATCAAACATGCTCAGGCCCAAAAAGATTCAAACTCCAAACCTTAGAGTCATTTAATGGCTCAACGGATCCTTTGGATCACTGGCAGCAATATGACAACATGATTGGGCTCTAAAACGTCCATGATGGCATTATATGCAGGGCATTTGTTATAACTCTCAAAGGAGCAGCTCGAATGTAGTGCAACATCCTACCTCTGGGGTCAATCTAAAGCTTGCAAGAGCTCGAAACCCAATTCATAGCTCATTTTCTTGGGACATAGAAGCAGTCTAAACCCTCAAATTATCTCTCCACCATCAAACAGAGATCGATTGAAAGTTTGAAGGATTATGCTTGTCGGTTAAACCAAGAGAGTTTGTTGATCAACAACCTCAATGGAGGAGTCGCAATAGCTGCTTTTACGGAAGGGGTGACCTCCATTTACTACTTAATGACTTTAGCTAGAATGGAACCGAAGTTAATGTTCGAGCTTTTAGACGAGGTCAACAAGTAAATTAATGTTAAAGAAATGCTCCAGGGCCACGACCTATCGAGCCTATCAGCCCTCTTCCTATCTTCCAAGTGTCAAGGGAGACACATTCCATCTCGCAACAAATAGAAAGGGAGCAAGTAGGGCAAGAAAGAGGGGAGCAAACCTAAACCAAGTGAAGTCATAGCTCAAGACCAATTTACTCCACTAACAGCTCCGCTAGAAGAGGTCTATGCCCAGTTTGATCTAGGACAACTCCGAAAGCCCAAAAAAATGAAGACCTCGAAAAAGAAAAATGACACTAAAGACCTCGAAAAATGAATTACCACCGGTACCATAAAGACCATGCCCACGAGACAGACGACTACTGGAAGTTGAAAGATGAAATCGAAAAACTCATTTAAAAAGGTCAGCTTCGACAGTGCGTTAATAAAAAGAAGGAGAAATCCCCGAAGGCCAAAGGAAATTAGCATGCTAACAAAATTTTCATGATTGAAGAAAGTCCCCCCTTCTCTAGAAATAACAACAGAGCTAAAAAAGCTCGCATCAGACAAGCCAAGTCTTCGAGCTCGGAGATAAAATTCTTTAGTTTCAGACCTGCAAAGATGGTGAAGTACAAAGTCACAGAGATCACCTTCACTAACAATGACATGAATGGGATATAATACCCTCATGACGATCAATTGGTCATAGCATCCATGGTGGGCAATTACAACATCCATTGTATTCTCATAGACACTGGAGCCACCTCTAATATCATGTACTACAGTGCGCTTAAGGCCATAGGCCTCACCACCTAGCATCTGACCCTATCCTCTGTAACCTTGGTGGGCTTTTCAGGAGAGAAGACCAGGTCTTTGGGGACCATCAAGCTCTCAGTAACTCTTGGAACAGCTCCAAAGAAAATCACGACCATGGGCGAGTTCTTGATCCTGGATAAGGCCCCCCATTACAATGCTATCATGGAAGAGGTACCCTCAACGAGATTAGAGCCGTCGTGTCTACATGCAATTTAACCATGAGGTTCCCAACCCCCCATGGAATTAGGGAGGCTAGAGGAAACCAAGTGGATGCCCGATATTGTCATTTCGAAGCTCTGAAAGAAATTAGGTGAGGTAAGGGTGTGCATGGTTCGGTTAACCGAACCATGCATATTAACCGCCAACCGAACCAACCTGTCGATTTTACAATAACGGTCAACCGAGTTGAACCGCTAACTACTTAAAATCGGCCGGGGTCGGTTCAGTTATTATCGGTTATTATCGATTTTGGGTTTAAATTTGGGTTTGTCTTGTATTGTTGGGCTATAGCATTAAAATTAATTTTTTATTAATAACATTTTATATTATTGGGATTTAGGGTAATTAGTTTTCACTTTTTAATTTATATATTTTTTATTATATAATATATATATATATAAAAAGAAATAAACTTAATTAACCAATAGGAGCATGACACATGCTATATCGGTTCGGTTCGGTTATTATTGGTTTTGTAACTCTGCTAACTACCAACCGAGCCGACCCCTATCGATTTTTATTTTTTCAACCAAATCGGGCCGAAAGCCTTAAAAAACTAACTAAATCAGCTCAGTTTGGGCTAGGCTGGTTTTTTTATTTTTCTGGACACCCCTAGGTGCGTGGACATTGCTACCTTAAAGCTCGAGGCTATGACCGCCGAAGAACCAAAAGATGAGGGAGGGCTTGCTAGTCTTGAAAAAATGAAAATTGACACTCTGGACCCTCGAGATGAAAAGAAGGAACTCAGAGGCAGGCCAGTAGAGGATCTAGAAGATCTGCTCTTGAACCCCTTACAGCCCTACAATGTGCTTAAGATCAACAACCACTTTGCTCTTGAAGTCAGAAAAAAGCTCTCCCAATGCTTAAGGCCAATGCTGATGTCTTTGCATGGTCCTATGACATGAAGGGGCTTGATCTAGAAGTCATGGTACACCGGCTTAAAACTAATCCGACATTTGCCTGTAAAACAAAAAAAAGAGAAGTTTCGTGGCAGAAATGAATCAGGCTGCCAAAGAAGAGGTTCAAAAGCTTTCAAGTTGATATCATCCGTGAAGTCCACAACTCTAAGTGGCTGTCTAATGTGGGGCACGTAAAAAAGCACAGTGGAAAGTGGAGGATGTATGTAGACCTCAAAGTCAAAAAAGCCTTCCCGAAAGATATTTTTTCATTGCCAAAGATTAACCAGCTCGTAGATGCCACCACAGGCCATGAGATGTTGAGCTTCATGGACGCCTACTGTGGTTATAATCAAGTCAGGATGGCTCTTGAAGATAAAGAGAAGACCTTGTTTATCACCAATTAAGGGACTTATTAATACAAGGCTATGCCGTTTGGTCTGAGAAACTCCAGGGCTACCTTTCAGAGGGTCATGAACACGTTGTTTAAAGATCATATTGGCAGAAATATTAAGGTCTACGTCAATGACATGCTGGTCAAGAGTCTCAAGATCTTCAGTCATGTGGTAGACGTTAATGAAGATCCTCAGATGGAATGGTATGTCCTTCAATCCAGCTAAGTGTGCTTTCGAATTAAAGGGGGAATTTTTTTAGGTTTCATGGTAACACAGAGGGGGGTAAAGGCTAACCTCGAAAAAATACAAACCTTAATCGACATGAAGTTTCCCACTAAGCCAAAGGATGTCTGAGTCTATACGGAATGGTAGCAGCACTGAACAGGTCCATCTCCAAGGCCACTGTTAAGTGTTACCCATTCTTCAAAACTCTTAAGAAAGCCTTCGAATGGACGAAAAAGTGTGAGCTTGCTTTTTAGCAGCTCAAATAGTACCTTGGAGCTCCCACTCTTCTTAGCTTACCGAAGAAGGTAGAGATTTTGTGCCTCTAACTCGTGATGTCATAGACTATAGTTAGCTCGGCTCTTATGAGAAATAAAGAAGGGCCCCAACTGTCGATCTACTACACCAACATAGCTCTGCACACTAGTGAGCTCAATTACTCCAGGTTGGAAAAGTTGGCTTAGGCCCTCCTAATCACCTCTAGAAAGCTGAGGTCCTACTTCCAGGATCATACCATTGATGTGCTCACAAACCAATTACTGCGAGAATCCTTGACAAGCCAGAACAGTCTAGAAGGTTAGCTATCTGGGATGTGGAGCTTGGGTAATTTGTGATCAGCTATTTACCTGACTCATGTAGTAGCCGAACTCATCAGCCATTTTAGTAGTTCCTACCTCCCTTGCATTCTGGAGCATATATGTGAGAACCCGCGCTTTCGACACTAACTCTCTTGGCGGCAATTCTTCCGGTTTTTTGGTTTATTTGAAAAACGGTTCGTTTTATTATGAGAAAAGAATGACTGTTTGTAAAGGAAATCAGAGTCGCTAGTTTGTTTTACTAAACAAACAAAAGTCTGTGTAAAAGAGGAATACATATGAATTAAAAGACCTCTTAAATACAATTAATGCGAAACTAGTCGATTCGAAAGTTCGGGGATTAAGTTACGAATTGGGAAGGTGTTAGGCACCCAATTCGCCCTTTCGGTCTCTAAGTAGGATATGCGTGAAATTATAATCGAACATTCGTATGCTTATTGATATTATCTCGTATTGGTCCCTAATTTTAGGGGAAAAAAAAGGAATTTTGGGGTGGGGATAAAAACTATGAGCTTTGAATTTCGCCCTTCAATTTTAGAAATCAGTGTGTGTTTGATTTGAAAGATGATTTTGATAATGATAAATAGCAAAACAGGTGTTTTTGAAAAGATTTAGGGCTTTTCGAAAGCTAATTCAATTTGGAATCAGATATCCGACAATCTTCAAGATTCGTTCGTCAATAGTGTACCACAATTTAATAATTTAAACCAGCATTGACGAATTCAATACTGGTTTGTCTGCATACAAACAACTTAGGAAGTTTATCTTGTTGACAAACACCTTATTTGTCTTGTAGACAAAATGTTGAAGTTTGTCTGCGGACAAACTTTATCCATCCCGTGATAATTTTTTCAATTCCAATCAAACGACATATCGGATTGATCCAATTTTTAATAGGTTGTTACCTATGATAAAACCTATTTATTGACCAAATTTTAGATTTTTTGGACATCGGGAAGGCCTCCGTTCGATTTTTCAAGATGAACTCCTGATTTTCATAATTCCTGGGAATCCAACCGTCGGATCAAGCTAATTTTTAGGTATGTTGCTCCTGATGGTATTGTATAATAATACTCAATGTTTGATAATGATCAGATATGTGTAACTCTCCTTACGCAAGTTTTCAGAGGATTTGACGGTTTTCGGATCCGACAGTTTCTGGTAACTCTCATAACTTCTCGTCCGGGTGTCCTTTCGGCTTTCTTTTTTGATCTGTATTACATGAAGGCAATATGTATGCATCTAAGAATACTCATGCATGCATGGGTGCTCATTTTCTTGGAGGTCGAGATTCTTGCGAGGGTCGTAAAATGAGGTGTTCACAATACCCTTACCTAAAATGGGCAAGATCCCTAAAGTGGGCAAGATCACTCTAGGTATAAAGAACCTAGAGCCATCTCCATTGGTTATGGGGGCAGCGAAACTAGAAGAACCCCAAAAGAAGACTGTTGGTCGACTGTGATAGGGTCTATCTCTTAAATATCCTAATCTTTAGACACCACCTGCTTATAGGCAGCTTTGACAGGCGAAGTTCCTTTAGGAAAAGGAGGTGGGATATCCTCATCTTGGAGCTCTTCCACTATTTCCAATCCTACCTACTGTAAACTGAGGGGTGGGAGATTGGCCAGGGAGCTCATCATCAACTCCATATACGTGCTGACAACCCCTTCCCATTTCACAACTCGTTCTACAGTTGATACCAAAGGTTGAGGAGGAGGGGAGGAGGGTTCATCACTTGTTTTGGATCTTTTAGTAGTTCGAGGACCTCTCTGAAGGGTCCTCCTTTTTTTGGGTGCCCTCTCTGGGTTGATCGCCAGAGGTCTATTTGCAACAAACACAAAAAGAATATTAGACGAAAAAGAGAAGAGCTCTGTGTGAGCTAATAGAAGGTCTCAGCAAGGGAAAAACTTACTAGAAGGGGGTAAGAAAGGAATTTGGCGTAGAGGAAGAATGCTAAGAGGGACTGCCTTGGTGGAGCCATCTAATAGTTGCTTGGACCCTCTCCTTTGAAGCCCACTATCTTTTTCTTCCTCATATACTTGTTTAGAAGTTAGAGGAGCTAGGGACCCATCTTTGGAAGTTTTAGCCAATGTAATAAATGCGGTCACCTCCTCAAGCACCAAGAATGGCTTATTGAGCTCGAGCTCCTCAACACTTTAGATGGTTGGGTTTATATTTTTAGGCCTGGGACCCAACTCAAAACACCACAACATCTTTAGGGTAATAATCTCTACATAGTTCTTCAACGAGTACCTCTTGGCATCCTCAATCCATTATTTAGGGACCTCGACAGGTCTTATTTTTGCGAAAATCAAGGTAAGACGGGTAGCTAGCTCAGATAACGCAAGAAGGAAACATAGGAGGTACAAGAAATTGAGGACTTACCAACAGAGTTCAGCTCAGTGAACCAAGTTTTTAAGTCAATAACGCTGGGGCATCCTAGCTAACGGGTAGCCAGCTCAGATAAAGCAAGAAGGAAATAGAGGAGGTACAAGAAATTGAGGATTTACGAATAAAGTTCGGCTCAGTGAACCAATTTTTTAAGTCAATAACGCTGGGGCATCCTAGCTTGTGCTCTCAACCTGTTCTAGATAAAAAAAAAGAACCTCTTTTTCCAATTGGATGTGCTACAGGGGAGGTCATGGATAAGCTTGGGAGCTCCTAACCTAGAAGAGCAGCTAAGGGTTCCCCCCAATCCTTGCATTGGAACAAGGACAGGAACTCGTTCACAGAGATCTCGTGGTTCTCGGCTGAAATGGCCCTGAAGATCAAAATGGACCCTATTAAATAGCTTCACATATTGGGGGGGGGGGGGAACTTTCAATGGGGCTAGGTCCAAAGTGGTAAAGAAATCCCTCAAGTGATCGTCCATTGGGAATATGAGTCCGTGCTCAAAGGTGGACTCGTAAAAGCAGGCCTTACCAAGCAAGAAATAACAAGCCCTTTCTTGAGGACCAGGAGCTCTATCTTAATGCCCTTCGGGATCTGATACCTATCCCTAAATGTTGGAATATCAGCTGGGGAGAAGGTGGAAGAAATAGAGAAAATGCTTAGAAAGCTAAGGTATTCTAAGTGCGCCCTAATGGCGTCCTCAGAAGGCTAAACAACACGAGGGAGGCAAATGGTAGCCTCATTCATATCATTATCAAAGATACGAATGGTGTTAAAACCAGGTGGTGGAGCTTATAAGGTCGAAGCAACAGCTTGGGTTGCGCTTGAAGAGGAACCAACCTCCCCTTGAGTTGTAAACTCTAGGTTCTGCCCATGGCTAGTCAGCTGATCTATTAGAAGGGCTAAGGCGTGAAGGGAGGTGGAAAATGCAAAGTAAAGGAAAAACTCAATGAAATCTTCTAAATGAATACTTGAAACTCTCCTAAAGAAATGATATGAAGGGGGTCTGTAGGCCAGATTAGCGAAAGAAAAAAGGATTTGAGACTTCCGAGCTCTAAGGACACCTATGGTTTAAGGGAGATGAAGTAAAAATTCTGCTAAAGCTGAAGGGTTTATATAAGGTGTGTTGGAGAAACTAATTGTCCATTCAAAGCCTTAACTGTCCACCCAGGGAACCCATTACTCCATGTTTGCACGTCTCCAAGAAATACGGAACGAATATGCACGATCTCCCCAAAAAGGGTAACGGCCTGATAAAGAGCTCCAAGCAGCGAATTACAACGGTGAATGAGAACTGAAAAACCAAACGCTCATGTCTTGAAGTCATCGGCCTTGATCATTCAAAAAAGATTCGTATTTCCAAATAACTCAATCGCCAAAGCTCAGAGCTACCTCAAGCTCTCGGTTGGAGTTTATCCTCCCCAATTAGCTCATTTGATTTAAATGGCAAGGATAGGGGCAACTGATGGAGAAAATTAATAAGTTAATCCGCTCCACCAACCATAAGTAGACGCGTGGCCTCTTGCGTCAATAGCCTAGCACTCTACAATAGAGGGAGTTGTAGAGCTTTACTCAAGTGCCACCTGGAGGCCAAAGCTCCAGAGAATATGGGCATTTAACCCAAAGGCTATTTTTGTACAACAGGTTACGGAGCTCAAAGGCTAGAGATCTTCTAGAGAGCTCCGGAGTTCTTTTGCCAACCATTATGTTAGAAAAAGCACAGACAGCATGGGTGACTGCGGCCAACTCTAGCAACGTTGCAAAGCCTCCTTCAATTTCATTAAATGCACAGCAACTGTATTTATTGAGCCGGAATCCATGGAGAAGCAATGTCAGAGTTAATGATAATTAGAGATGGCCTCATACTTGCCCTGAGAGCTCTCTCATATGCTTCCTCTATGTCATGTATATAGGGGAAGCATTTACTCCCCTTGACAACCAAGAACAACTAAATAACAATAGAGAAATAACCAAACAATTAAGCTTTTATTACAAGAGAGAGATACATAAAGATAAAGCTAAAAAAGCATATGATAGAGCTCCTAGCACATGAAAGCTAGACTATGCACAGCCTAGTAATGCTTTCATTGTAATCTTGCAAGAATAGAACAGTTAGAGAGACCTTGTTAGCTTGTAATACAAATTGAGTCATTATAATACAAAGCAGCCCGAGCTAATAACTTTATTCACAAGAGGAGAACTAACCCATATTTTCATATTAGGCGAACCTCTTCTATACATCTTTGTCTTTGTTAGTTCAGTTCTTTGTTATTCCTTTCATTGCACCAATCATTTGACCGTGTAGTTGAAGTAGACTCGTTATAGTTTTTCACACCAACAATTAGAATGATAATATAAGAGTACACTAGAATGCAACCTGTGCGGTACGCGGGCACTTTGCAAATTATTAAAAATATTATAAACGTTTTGAGCTTTTGAAATTGGTCAAATAAGCTGTGGTGTAACACATTAACATAAAATGGAATATCTTGAAATAGCCATGATGTTATTATACATCTCTATCACATATCCAAATAATCAATAAACTCACAACATTAATATGGGAGGTAAAAACTTTATAAGTAATTGTTTTGGGCCAGGGCCTAACCTCCATAGGTCTCAATAGTTAGCCCATAGCCAGAAGGCCTGCTAGGGTGTCACAAGAAGCCCACAACAAGATTTGAACAATTATTTATAGCGGATATTTTGACTCTTAACTACTATGCTACATATTAACTTTTTAACTCTTTTTTTGAAACTAATTATACTTGAATCGTACATGTATTACGGTGCACAAAACTCCAATTATATATAACATCGCACAAAACTCTAATTATATATAATGTCGGAAGTCATGAATTTGGGTCAGGTTTTTAGATTTTTAGTTTTGCCCATATGCAAAGGTATAAGGCTCTTAACCTTTATACTGTATATCATTTTTTAAAACTTTTTTTTTAATTTATTATATTCAAATAGCTAGTGCATTGCGTGTACACAAAATCTAATTGTAACATGTCACAGTGGCACTTTTGACCATTTAAAAAAAAACTTAAGTCTTAGTCACACAATTCTTTATAGCTTATCATTTTTAATATTCAAAAAGTATTACCTCAAGGGTGGATCCAGGATTTTTTGAAGAGGTGGTTAAAATTTAGTCAAATGTTATAGCAAAATTTTGTATTTTTTTCCCTTACAAATACAAGAAATTTGTCTATGCAATATTATAAAACTAGTAAAAATGCCTTGAAAATAAATTCCATCGTTCAAATTAGGAGCACCTTCTATATCATTTGAAAAATATTTCAAAAATTGTATCTTAAAAATATTTAAAGAGCACATCTGCACTAAAATATAAAATAGAAAAAAATAGGAGCCATTTGAATATATTTCCACTGAAGTTATGTTTTGTTATTTTATTGGGTTAAAATAGCAATAGCAAAACCCAATCTAATTTATATGAGCCAAACAAAAATCAAAATAATTTGGGAGAAGCTTCGTATATACAAAATATAAAAAGGAAGAAGAAGAAAAAAAGAAGTAAATTTTTATTAACAAAAAAATGATGAGCGCTATTAAATTATTTTTTTGTTAAATTTTAGTTAAATAAAATCCTCTGGGAACCACGTTTTTTGGCGCGTGAGTTTGGAGAGAGAGTGTGTGCGTCTAGACTAGGCACATGAGTTAGAGTAGAAAATTTATAACATCTATATTTTATTATTTTTTGTGAGTGCCCAACAAAGTTAGATTTAGAATGAGCATGGGCTGGGCTAAATAGGGTGCAATTATATAGCTGGGTTATGTAAGCAACAATACTAGCATTGAAAATATTTTCACTTTTCATATATATATATATATAAAAGGTTTCCTAACGCGATAAATAAATAACTAGATTAAATATGTATTGGTAGTTTGATTTAGGTTTTTCTTAAAATAAGCATAATGATAAAGGTTACAAATTGCAATTCTTATACAATATGATTCATGTGGTGATCAACCCCAAACTTATCGGTTTTATGGCTTTCGACCAACATACGCTTCTATTGTCATTACATTCAAATTTGAATTACAATAAACCACAACATTTTCTTTTTAGAAAAACCTAAATAACACTACCAACACATTTCAAATCAAAGTGGTACTAGTTTTGATCACTTTGATTCTACTTATTTAAAGTGATTAAGTATCTTTGGTTTGATAAATATTTTGAATTATTGAAAACAAAAAATAAATCTTTTATAATAATTAAATAAAATCACATGTATTCGCACTAGTTTGAACACCCTAGATCTAATTATTGGCGATGACAAGAAAAAGGAGATAGATGAATCATGGCACTATTGATTAAATGTTGAGGTTAGTGGTGCTACTGCTAGCTACGGCAAGTTGGGGTTGGGGTGTGCTTGCTGCGGGGGTGAGGGGAATTAGGGTTATAATTTTCTTTTTATAGTGAAAAATTATGAATTTGAGGGTAAATTAGGTACGTTAGCATATTAGAATGATAATTATAAAAGTACACTAGTATGCAACCTGTGCACTACACGGGCACTTTGTAAATGATTTAAAATATTTTAAAGGTTTTTAAGCTTTTAAAATTGGTCAAATAAGTTGCAGTGCAACATGTTAACATAAAATTTAATAACATGAAATCTTGAAATAACCACGATGTTATAACATTAATATCCACCAAAAACTTTAGAAAAAAATAGCTCCTGTACTCGAACCTATGACATCTCTAATACAAATGATCATAGAGAGTGCCACTAGGTTACAAGACCATTGACCATTTTTATTGTATTTATTTATATTGATTAAATATAATCCAAAACTGGTAGAAGTTTAGATCTCGTGGGAAATTTGATTTAAACTTAAATGCCTCCCATTGTGAGCAACCAAAACACAAATCACAAATCTAGTCTTCAGTAGGAGTGTTAAAGTCAATCCGAAAACCGACCGAATGAACCGAACCGATCCGCAAAATCCCGAACCCAAAAAAAACTGAAACCGAAAACAAGAAAACCGAACCAAAACCAAAAAGTTTGGTTCGGGTTTGGGGTAAGTTAGTCTAAAACCGAACTAAACCGAACCGAACCGAACCGAATTATGTATAAGGAAAAAAAATCTTAATATATACTCTAAGGGCACATGTTAATTATATTATAATACAAAAAAGATGACATTTTATAAGAATATATTATTTATTAATTGCATATTATGATAATCTTAAAAAAAATAGTCATTAACGAGTGCCTTTATTATTTAATTAACTACATAATGTTAAGATTTTTTTTTATCACATACATGATAAAAAGATAATTCAATCATTTTATTTAATGTGTTTCATTCTTATAAATGTACAAATAAAATTGTAATTAAATAAAAAACATGGTATTTATATGGTGCTCCTTGTTTCTAAAAAATCATGACTTTAGTTTGAATATAAATCATTTTATGTTACAATTAGTATTACATTTTTATGTTAAATTGATTTAAAAAAAAACATATGTCAAAACCGAATAAAACCGAACCGAAAAGTTTGGTTCGAGTTTGGGTTTCGAAGATTTAGAAATCGAAACCGAACCGAACCGAAACTGAATTTTTATATTTGGTTTGGGTTGGGGGTACCTTAGTTTCTACCCTGACCAAAACCGAAAACACCCCTAGTCTTCAGTTCGATAAATATTTTGCATTATTGAAAACAAAACACAAATATTTACTAGAAATTAAATAAAATCACTTGTATTGCTGCACTTGTAGTTTGAACACACTAAGTTTGAACACACTAAATCCAATTGGCAATGACAGGAAAAAGGAGATCGATGATTGATGGCACTAGTGATTAAATGTTGAGGGTAGTGGTGCTAGCCATGGTAGGTTGGCGTTGGGGTGTGATTTGCGGTGAAGATGAGGGAGATTAGGGTTATAATTTTCTTTTTATAGCGAAAAATTATGAATTTGAGGGTAAAATAAGTACGTTAGTTTAGAAATGAGTTCAAAATAATGATAATTATAAGAATACACTAGTATGTAATTCGTGCAATGCACGAATGCTTTGCAAATTGTTTAAAATATTGTAGAAGTTTTTGAGCTTAATTTTAAAAGTAGGTAGTGCAACGCGTTAACATAAAATTTAACAACTTTAAATTTTGAAATAATCATGATATTATACATTTATGTCACATATCTAAATAATCAATAAAGTCACAACGTTATTATCTACCAAAAACTTTAGAAAAATTAGCTCCCACATATTGAAATAAAGATGAGTAATCTCATATTGATTACTTCAACAAAATTTGAAAATCTAAAACGCATCCATACTTGAGCACAAGCAGATATTTTTATTTTTGTTTTACATAAGCAAACGGATAAAAATTACACAAATCAATGCAGAAAGGTGCACCTTTATTTTAACTTAATACCAATCCTGAGGAGTGGAAAAAACAAACGAAACTTACCAAATAGACCTGGAAACCAGCATCTTATATCCAACTTAATTTATGTACATGGAGTATATACATAAATTGAAAATCAAAACTATTCGATAATTAATTGAAGCTAGCTCATCAAGAGAGAAAGCATGAATACATGTTTGTGAATTGTAACTTCCGTTTGATAACAAGATGAAAAATAGTGGGAAAAACAATGTATTTTTGTGAGTAATTGAAAATTAAATTGAGAGATGCGGTGAATTGTTTGTTTGTGAATTGTAACACATTTTATTTAATGTGTTTCATCCATGGAAATTTTTTCTTTGGGTGGCAGTGAAGAATTTTTTCTACAAAACATATAAGAGTATGGAAGACATATAATCACAAAAATAAGTATGAGATTGAGAGAATCTTACCACATATTTAAACTTATTTTTCATTTTTTTACATAAATTAATTGTTTTTCTTATTATTTTTCATGTTATTATCAAACGGAGCCGTAGTTTTTACACTTTGCATTTAAGGAACAACTTATCAAAATGTCAGAGAAACATAAGTCCCAGGAAAAAAACTGAGAAACTACTGAGAAATAGAAGAGACGCTGGGTTTATGAGAACTTAGAAACAGCAGCGGGAATGGAAGAATGAAAACCAGTAGGGGGACTGTTTAACTGTGCCATAAAGGAAAGTTAGGAAACATTAAAGAGAAATAATAAATAGGGCATTTCTTCCGTATTACATATATATAATATAATGTAATAGAAGATTTATCTAAATTTGTCTAACGGGTAAATAAGTAAATTACCGAAATCATTTTTGTAGAAGAGCTTTTACAATATTCAAAAGTAGGGAATAATAATACTTGGTTGCGCATGTCAAGTGGTAAAAAAAAATTTAGTTGGAACCAAAAGATCTCAAGTTTGAGTTATCCGTGATAGTTTGAACAATAAAAAAAGTAGGGAATAGTAAAAATACTATAGACAAGGGTAAGTACTAACATCACACAAGGAATGAGTGATAATAATCATTGATAAAGACCTTTCATAGTTTTCGAAATATCAAGGGGACATTCTTCAAATTAGTCTATTAGCAATTAACAACATCAATAATTTTATTGAATTAATGACAATGTCACTGTTGATTTTCATTTTTCTAAAGAAACACATATTATTAAAATTATTTGGCCGAGAATTACCCTAATCGGAGTTTAATTGGTTTTATGGCAGTAACGTGCTTTAACCATAAACTTGTAAATATAGAAATACAAAAATAAATATCTCACTTTTTATCAAAAGAAGCAGATGAAGTTCTAAACATTTTGAAATTGATTTCTATAAATCATTCCACTACTTGACATTATTTCCAGTTTCAGTTACGGTTTGATCAATTTAGTATTACTTTGTTTGAAAGTAAATCTAGGTTTTGCAAAGTTGCATATTGTGATTCTTGTGCTCTTCAAAGATGATTGACTAAGTCATTCAGTTAGGGTTTTGAAAGTTTTGGTAGCCAGTGTTTAAGTCTGTTAAATCCCAAAGCAATTATGTAGCTAAGGGTTAAAGATCACTGGTCGCAACGTTTAGAAAGGCTTTAATAAGAATTTTAAGCCAAACTGTTAGACTTGTATTTGGTGCAACTGCATTTAGCGATTCCGGTTGGAGAAATGAGTTTGGAAAGACTTCTCTCTTTCAGGAGTAGAAATCAAAGTTTGGGCGAAGTAGCAGAGCAAGAGGCCTCGGAGCGCTAGAGAGTTGTGTCAGAGCTCGAACTCCTCTCTGGTTGATTATTAGTTAGCATAGTAGTGTCTGGCTGTGGAGAAATGAGTTTGGAAAAACTTTTATCCATCAAGAATATAAATCTCTGTCAGTGTCTCTCCTTAGGGTTGTCTATTAATTGTGCAGTTGGTGCCTGAAATTACGTGGGCAAACACCATTACCGTTCTTGAAATCATAGAAACTGAGTCCTAGATTTGGTAAATGATCAATGCTGGTGTTTTTGGGCACTGCTGATTGTGTGCTTTCAGCTCTACATCCGGAATATAGATATTCAAGCATGCTAGTTGAGGATGAAAGCATTTGAAGAACCATTCGCAAATCTGAATTTGTCACAATCAATTTTGTAAGCCACAATGTTGGCTCAGGGCTACTACCACGTTAAGTTTGCTCGATCTTCAAATTGTACTCTTAGAATCTTGGTGTATGTTTTAGTCACACCCAAATGATTTGGACAGTGGCAGTGGTGATTGAGAGCGACTCCCTATGGTTTTGAGCTGTCCGTAGTCTGAATCGAGGTTTCCTGTTGATCAAAGCCAATCCCTATGGTTTTGAGCTGTCCGTAGTCCAAATTGAGGTTTCATGTTGATCAAAGTCTCAATCGTGGTCGGCCAGGCAAGGGCCATACAAATAGTAGCCTTAAACGAGATTAGTATTGGCTCAAGGCCCGCAGCTTTTAATTTTTTTGCTTTCAATTTATGTCCGGATGCTTTTAGGAGGCATTGCAAGTACTTGCTCATTTATTGCGGTACGTCCACATTCGAATGGATCTTCCAAGGTTCATTTCAAGAGGGGTCGCAAAATGGGGTGTCCACATATACCATTAACAGAGCTGGAGCACTTTGCCAGGCTAAGTGAATGCATGTGAGTAGTTTACAAATAAAACTTCTCATTTCCACTACCTACGCCTTCAAAAGACCCATATTGCACTAGATGATTTGCGCTTCAGAAAGCAAGTTTCACTTTATTATGGCCAAAACCCACTCATTAGTATTGAAGGAAGTCCGATTAAGGCATTACTCGCTGTCTCTGTTGCACCACGATTTTCGACCACCAGGTGCAAAAGCGTAAAACAAATAAAACAATTATATCACTGCCAAACTACACAATCTTTCATAATTATGAAACTTATAGTCGATCCGGAAATCCTATGATTAGTCCCTATTATTTATTTACAACGCAACACTACAACTTCCACGAAATCTTCATCCGTCTACGACTATAAGCTCGTAAATCTTCTCAAAGCCTTAAATCATTTTGCATCTAACTCTAGGAAGTGCGGATACAGTACCCAATACAATACAAAATGGGCATGGCAATACAACAAATCTAATAAGGGCCAGGATATACAGTATGGAATAGCTATTCAACTTCAACTGCACAAAACATATCAGACATCCCATTGTGATAAATCAGATAATACTGTCAATACCTCACGTCTCACATCTACCACCTACTGTCAATACCTCACGTCTCACATCTACCACCTACTGTCAAAAGATAGACAACTATGTCACACATCCGGAAAAAAAAACAATCAACTTCAACTTCAGAGGAGTATCGATTCATAATAAAGTATTTGAAAGGTCGTTGAAGGAATGAAGAGTTGAAATGATCCACGCAGAAAGGTCCAAAACAAAGGTAATAAATGGGAATTTGAGGGGATTCGAGTAGTTCAGTAGTCCCTGCATTTTCACTTTCTAAAAATTGAAAAAGTACTTGGGGTTGATCCCATCATATTGTAACTGCGGACCAAGACGTCTCAAATCTTAGGTGGAGTTGACTAGTTTTAGGTATCTCAAATCAAGTAATAGTTGTTCACTAGTGCAACAAAGCCATGCTTAATATACGCAATCAAACATTGGTCAAGCGACCCGTGAGCCATGATTGGTGCAGATTGGGTCTGGTGGGCGATGGGACAGGGTTTCACCCAAACCCAACTTCTGTCGCATCAAGGAGGTCGGACTTTTGGAGCTAATCTCATCAGGGTCAGCGTAGCTCGGGTCAGTTCGACTGATCCCAAAAAGGATAGCCAAACACCAGGGCACCTTGCATTGGTTCATAAAGCCTGGGGGTTCCATAAAAGGAAGCGGAACTATCAATTTAAGATAAAGGGAGTATCATAAAGGGATTAATGTTCACTCAAAATCGGTACAATACTAATTGACAACATTTCTTTTTGTTCTAGCACATTCTAAGAATGTACATCCACAATCACATCAACTTCAACAATGAACTATTTGACATCAGCCCTTCTACCTACCTAGTCACTTGTACATCAAGATACAATGTGCCAGCCAAGATGAAGAATTGCCCAATCTTTTTTCCGCTTCATCTTTTTTATGGCAACAATGAACTCACATCTTTGTACAATTATAGAAAAAGACCTAATCTATGATTGTAATTCATATATTCCTTGGTACATGCAAGGAGGTCACAAAATTTTACTTGCACGCAGAAGGGAAAAGGGGGGAGTGTGTCGGCCTACACTGTCGTTTGCCGTATAAAAATGGGCAATAAAACAACACCTCAAAGTAGAAGGGTAGCATACCTAAAACTAAGGGCACAAGTCCCCCAAGTTCTGTGTATATATATACCTTCTGCCGAGAGAATCATTGATTTGGATCATATTCTTCAAAATCGTTCTTGAATTTTTCTACCATTTTTGTTTCTTCTTCTTTGCTAAGCTTACAATTCTTCCAATCAGCTCGGTCCGGCATGTTCAGTAAGCCCGCCAAAACCTGCAAATATCAACCAAAATATTCATGTTGGGATTACTTCAAATCAATATATGGTTTAATCTTCTAATATACTCTATTCTTGTACATATCTTATCCAATGAACAGAGCTATATACTTTCCCTTCTGGTTTAGTGTTTTAATATGATTCAAGCTTTTCCTAGTTACGACATAAGTATTCCCTTTGTCCCAAATTAAGAGTCCAGTTTATTTTTCAAACTTCTTTAAAGAAGCACTAATTTCAACAGAACCAATTGTTACCAACAAAACTTATTTATTATGGTCAGATTTTGTACATTGATTAAGTCTTCAAAAGGAAAATAGACTCCTAATTTGAGATATCACAAAAAGGAAGAGTGGGCTCTTATTTTGGGACAACGGGAGTTCCTTTTAGGCAGCTACTATTGGATTTATGAACGCATGATAATGGAAGAATGTAACACTTGGGACATACTTTGCAAATATAATTTAGATAATTGTGTTAATTGTCAAGCATATGAGCTATTAATCACCGAAAACTAGATGGACATCTAAGTTGAGAATAAGTCAATTCAAAATATGATAAAAGCAGCCAAGTGTCATAACCAATCAATATATTCAATGCTAAGAGATGTAGGTTGTAGACTATAAATTCAACAAAATATAAGTATCTCACCTCGCGACCAAATTGGACCGGGAATTTCTCGTTCTCTTTAACATCATGTACTAGTATGGTGCCTCCAGGGAGTTCTACGTAGAACAAACTGCATTGTCTATCAAACTGCATTCGCAACGATTTTCTCCCTTCAGAACTATTATCATCTGTAAAAAAAAAAAACACAGAATTTTTTATTTGTATTTTTTTTTAAAAAAGGTATTTAATATGAAGATGGTGGGAGTTAAAGAAAGCACTAGTATATAAATTTAACAGATAGAACAGTATGTGGATGATATCAACTCATATACTCCCTTTGTCCAAAACTAAGAGTCCACTATTCCTTTTTGGGATGTCGCAAACTAAGAGTCTCCTATTCCTTTTTGGGATGTCCCAAACTAAGAATCTACTTTCCTTTTTAGAACATAATCAACATACAAAAAACTCACGATAGGAACAAATTTTGTTCTGAATCATTGATTGTGATGAAATTAGTAAATTCTTAATAGATGTTAAAAGTCAAAAACAAGGACTCTTAATTAGGTAAGGAGGGATCATCAAATAGAGATTTTATACTTTGTGGCGGGTGTGTTTTTTTTTTGGAGGGGGAGGGGTGGTGTTTGTGAATTGGGAATTGCAACAGGTTTAGTTTGATTTTCTTGTTAGAACGTTTCTAAATATCATTATTTATTACAGTAGATTATGTGTCTTGAAAAGGTTTTACATCAGATTACGCAGTGAAAGCCAATTAGGTACATTGGGAGGTTTTGAAGGAACCAAGTTATAGCAATTGAAAATGTATGCATCTAGTTACCAAGAACTTACTTTTCAATGTTACAAATTTGAATCCTAATTTTTCTGCAGCTAAATTAAAAATATCTTGAACAGCCGGAGCTCTGGATGTAGGAACGGGAACAGCCTGCATAAATTCAAAGGATATTGAGAAAAATATAGAACAGCTAGTGAATCTTAAAAACCTAAAATTGCATTCGAAGATACAGTGCAACTGTGTAAGTACTTATGTTAAATAATATCCACGGTTGATGTCTTACCATCCAATGGACTTAAACAAGAAATTGTACAATATTGTATCTCCTTTGGCCAAATTTTCAGTCAGAGAGAGAGAATTTGAGGAAATTAATTGAAATATTCTTTTTCACATTTCTTTTTATTGATAAATTATATAATTTTTTTTTGATAAGAAACAAGATTCCATTAATAATATAAATTAAAACTACAAACATAGAGGGGACAAGGATCCACCAACAAAACATATAACCCAAAAAAGAAAATAAAAGAAATATAATCCTGCCAAAAACCACAACCAACAATGCACCCTTAGAACAGATTATACAGTGGAACACTATTCAAAAATCCAAGCTCTCCGATTGTTCTTGATGTCTTCCACTCTATAGTTTTTGAAAGGCTTGGTGTTGGAAGCCCACAACAAAGCCATGAATTTGATTATTTCCCACAGCCACTCCTTTTCTTCTATCTTTCCTTCAAAAATTCTATAATTCCTCTCCAATCTCCATCCATAATAGCCAAAAGGAAGCGACTTTGACACATCTCCATAACTCCCTGCCCTTAGATTTGTCTCTGTAGCTATTGATTTCCAACATAAGAAGTCTCGCACCATCTTTGGGAATGGCCCGACTAAACCCAAATTCTGCACAAGCTTTGTTCCATCTGAAATATGAATAAGAGCAGTGTAACAAGTGGTTCAAAGATTCTGCATCGCTCTTGCAAAGTACACACCAAGATGGGGAGGGGCAACAATTCGGTCTTCTCTTTTGCAACATATCATAGGTATTAGGCCTCCCGTGAGCAACTAACCAAGAGAACACCTTCACTTTTGTGGGAATACCAGCTGCCCAAATAACTTTTGAAGGAGCAAATTGTGGATGCGTTGGAGAATCGATAAGAGATTTGTAAAAGGAAGAGCAAGAGAAACCCTCCCCTTTCAACAACCATCGCCTATAGTCTACACTCCCCGGAGACAATCTAATACCCTCAATGACTCTCAACAAAGAAAGATACTCCTCCAACTCTCTCTCATTCAAGTTTCTGGAAAAAAGATAAATTCCAAGACACAATACAATCCGAGTTTAAAGAGGCTAAAGAAGCAATGGAATCTCCTTCGTTCACGTAGAGTCTATATAGACGCGGAAACAAAGAATCAAAGGCTGTCTCACCCCTCCATTTATCCTCCCAAAATCTAACTGTGGAACCCCCGCCCACTTCTAGTTTTGTATGCTCCAAGAATGATTCAAGACCATGAGAAATATATTTCCACGGGTTTCTATAAGTCCCACTACTCACAACTTTGGAATCCCACCCATTGTCGCTTAATCCATATTTGCTTCTAATGATGGAATACCACAGGGAATTTTGACTAAGGGGGAATCTCCACAACCATTTACCCAACCATTTACCCAATAAATTATATTAAATACACATAAAACTTTCACGGTGAAAAGAGAAACAGCAAATGAATATTTAGGGCTTTGAATATCAAATAGGAAGAGTTTAATATTTGGGACTTTGAAAGAGGATGGTTAATTACATTAATATAGAACAATTTTTGCATTGTTCACTAATAGATGAACAACAAAATGGAGCAGAGAAGATTAGACGAACCTTGTGTCGTCAGGTATACTGTTTGAAAGATTATGCACTTCTAAACTTTTTCTTCTTGTGGGAGAGATTTGACGATGAATGAGGATGTAGATTGCTCTACCAAGAAGAGACTTGATTTATTACACCCGAAAGTAAAATTTTGGGAAATACTTCAATTCTTCAAAAGCTGAAAAGTACTTTGAACATGATTGAGTTTGCAATATTCTTGTTAACATGGATTGAGAAGAATGTTTAATTTTGTTGAGGAGAAAGAGTAGGCATGGGAGAATATATATTGGATTGACTTTTATTTCATTCTTAGACACATACAAAAATTTATATGCATAATAATGTATTTATACTCTTATTCTGTTTTAGCATTCAACAGGAAATATGGAAGGTAATCTGAGATGTTCTCATAATAATTTTATTATATGAATGTGTACCAAGTTCAAAAAAAATTAAAAAAATAAAATGAGGAAAAAGGGACATGAAAGAGCACTGAGCAAAATAATGTGTGATATCAGCTCTTGATAGCAACTTTACAGGGATAAATGAAAAACCACCACCAACCACATTTGAGTAGATATTAAGCAAAAAGTAGATCATATTACCTGCAGATTAGCATGAGTTCCCCGTATGAAAACCCACTCGAAGAAAATAACTTCTTTCCCTTTATTCTTGAAATACGTTCTGAGACTATTCTGAAATGTAACTAACTCAATTTCGCATTCTTGTGGTGAAGAAAGGGTGTTCGGCAAATGTTCAACGGGTAATATAAGCACATGATCTGGAACTAGCGGTCCTTTAGGAAGAGCACAGTAGCAATGTTCTCCTATGCTGGTGATTAGATGTGATTCAACATTTGGACTTGACAAACAAAACCAGCATTCCTTCGACCTGAAACTCAGTGTTAGGGACATCATTACTACCGGGATATAGAGAAGCTTTATGTAAACAAGAAATGAAGGCATACACTAGTATATGCTTATTTATAGTGCTTTTATTACTTTGCCACCATTCTTAATGCAAAACTAGACTTCCCTGCTTGCATAATCATCAGACTTTTCTCCCGCATGCAGGGGGCAATGCGCAACAGTTATAAAAACATGTTGGTGAATCTTAACTTCGCATATAAAGTGGAGGGCAAAGTCAAAAAAGACCTTAACACACTTGCTATCAAATCTTCACAATTGTAACAGTGGTGCTCATGGTGAAGTTTGGCCTTTGGTTTCGTTTGTCTATCCATGTGCGAGTGGCTCGCACAGTCGCACGTGCGGGGAGTGTTGAAGAGTATGATATACATTGTTGGCCCACTACTTAACAGCTTAAGCTTTTGGGTTAGATGGTTCCTAACAATGTCCATCCTTACCTGGACTTGTTCATCCCAATATTATTTTTCCCCTTTTTTTTTCTCTTTTTTTTTTCTCTTTTTTTTTCTCTTTTTTTTTTGTTTTTTGTTTTTTTGTGGGTGGGGGTGTCACTCAGGCCTTAAAAGAGTACAAGGGAAAATTCCCACAGCTTATCTTTCATACAAATTAGAAAACTCATCATCAAATAAAACTCAAACCTGTTGGCATTTGCCTTCCCAGAACCAGGTCTCCTGTTAGAAAAGCTCTCGCCTTCATCTTCTAAACTATGCTTAAATTTGCAATCTGGACCTCTTTCGCATTTTCCTTTGTTCATAAAATCAAAACACACACCTCTTATAGAGTGTTCCCTTGCATCTTCATCATGCCGGAAATGGCAATTCTCCCCTCGTGGACAAGACCCTGAAGATACAAACTTGAAACACAGACCCAAACCATCTCCATGTTTATGCCGCTTTTGAGAGACATCATATCGCCAATACTGTGAGTCAGAGTCACTATCACTAGGCCTCTTTGTCGTTCCTTCAGTACGAGTTTCTTTGTCCACATTTGTATATGGAGACGAAGTAGTATTTGGTGGTTTATTTGATTTTTCAGCAGCAGACATGGTGGATGCGGGAGTAGGAGAAATTGCATGGATAAATTTCTGAGAAGCAAGAGCAGGAATAAAATGTCATGAAATTGACTATAAGTCTATAACACAAATGCAGTAAAGCAGAGATGAAAGTTGACGTATTTTTGCGTCAATGAACATCTAAGGGTGCTTTTGATAAAAACTTGGAAAATGATTGAAAACACTATCAACTTTTATGAGAAGTTGGCAAAAGACATCGAGTGATTTGGTTACATGTCCTGTTATATTTTCGGTGTTTCAATGGAATTCAATTCTTTTGGAGGACGGGTAAGAAATTTTTTCCATGAAAGAAGAGGAAAACGATGGAGAACATCTCACCAAATCACTCATCTCTTTCTCACTTCTCATAAAACTTGAATTTGTTTTCTAATAATTTTCCACTTTTTTATCAAACAGACCTGAATATTTTAGTTTTTTCCTCATTTACAGCACATAGCATAAAATGCAAAGCAAAATCAAGCGAACGCATACAGAAGAAAGAGACAAAGGCAGTGGATGAGGGTGGTTCAAAACTAGTGCTAAAGGGACTATACTAGTCTAGTTTTACAATCAAAATGATCAGAAAGGATGAACTCTGTTAAGTATTAGCAGAACTGGAATTATGAGCAATTTGACAGAGTGTTACCGTCATAGTTGTCAAAAGCACACCAAGGCACAAGGCGGCGCAGAGTATACGCCTCACCTATACTTCATAACATGTGGCCTTAAACGCCTAGGTGCAAGACTCAAGGCACTCGCCTTTTTGCCTGATTTAGGTCTTTAATGGCTATTGAAAATACATAAAAATTTGTTCACTTTATACATTGACTTGATTCAATCACATGAGATATACCAAAGTCAACATTGAGCCTAAACCAGTCTTTTAGAAGTCAAACTCTTTTCCTTCTTTCTTGTGTTCTTCCTCCTCCCTTCTTCCTTTGCATTTAAAGAGCATCAATGTCAAGCCCTTTTCCTGTATTTGTCCATCTTTTTCCTTCTTCTTCTTTATATTTTTTTTTCCTTCTGAATTCAGATAGCTATTTCAAGCTCTGTTTGTTCCCTTCCCCTGCTCCTTTTTTCTCTTCTTTGACATTTAATTCTTAGATATAATGCTATTGCTAGCACACTTTATTGATCCAACCTTCAAAAACACCACAAATTACCCCATTTTGTGCTAATCATAAGTAGGGTGTTTTCGGTTTCGGTTGGGGTAGAAACAAAGGTACCCCAAACCCAAACCAAATGTAAAAATTCGATTTTGGTTTGTTTTTATTCGGTTTTGACATTTTTTCCCCTAAATCAATTTAACATAGCAATGTAATACTAATAGTAATGTAAAATGATTGGTTCATATTCAAATTAAAGTCATGGTTTTTTAGAAACAAGGAGCAAACATATAGATAACATATTTTCTATTTAGTTAATATTTTATTTGTATATTTACAATAATAAAACACATTAAATAAAATGATGAATTATCTTGCCATCATGTATGTGATAAAAAAATCTTAGCATTATGTAGTTAATTCAACAATAAGGGCACGCATTAATGACTATATTTTTAAGATGATCACAATAGGCAATTAATAAGAAACATATTATTATAAAACGCCCTATTATTTGTATTATAGTATACTTAACGTGTGCCCTTAAGAGTATATATTAACATTTTTATTTTCTTATACATAATTCGGTTTGGTTCGGTTCATTTTGGTTTAGTTCAGTTTTGGATTAGCTTGCCCCAAGCCTGAACCAAACTATTCAGTTTCAGTTCGGTTTTCTCGTTTTCGGTTTCAGTTCGGTTCGGTTTGATTTGGTTTTCAGATTGTCCTTAACACCCCTAATCATAAGTTCATAACACTTCTCCAAGTACCTTTTGATGATCTTTCATGCTCGTAGATTGCTGTAATTCATCGTGTAATTGTACTAAAGTCATATTAGGTACATTTTAAACATTTTGTATGGTGTGCCTTGCTTCAATAAGGCATGTGCTGCCTTGCACCTGGGCCGTAGTGAGACCTTTGTGCCTAGGTGCACCTTAACCAGCTATGGTTACCATTGTCTATCTTAATGTACCAAGGCCAAGACTGCAATGCATATTCAACAGAAATTTCAAAATATCAACTTATCAAACAATATGGGTAAGACTGCAAGAGCAACCACGGGATTTTTGTTTTAAAGAACAAAAAATGAACGTGGGGTGGGGTTGGGGGGGGGGGGGAGAGACTAAGAGAGAACACAAGACCTGTTTATCTGTATTTCCAACAGGAGCTAGGCCTATAAAACGGGTTACATGGACAGCATCAACATTGGCATAAGGTTCACGTGCGTAGAATACACCCTTAGTTCCGGCAATGTGATACCTACCATAAAAATTTTAATCAGGAAAACTGGAATGCTATTATTGTACGTAACTTCGGTTATAATGCACATATGCAAGAAAGTGAATAGTGGTACTTTCAAACAACAAAGACAATTAAACCAGCCAATTATTGTCTCATATGCTCGAAATACTTCTTTATGACACAGTCAATTACGTGAAATATTATGAGATTTGGGTACCAATATTAACTCTATATTGTACTACTTCTATGGTAAATCATAGATTGTAGTTTAATATTTAATACCGAGCGGCGAGCATTCAAACTGAACCCACCCATTAAGCGTTGTTTGGTTCTTTTTAAAATTGATGTCAACGCTGTTCAATAACCAAAATCTTATGAACCTAACTTGAAATCCCTTCTAAAGATTTTCTTTTCGTGGAGAAAGAATGGATACTCATGCAACTCCTTAATACGAGGTCTTTTCAGTATCTTTACATTAATTTCAATGAGAGAATTCATGGGAAAATGGTTTCTCAATTGGTGCTAGAGTTCCCAAAACTATTGTTTATTAGGTTATAATTTATATTATGCCACAACCCTAAAGAAAAACGGCTACTGAAAATAGGATATCCAGCACATGACATGCAGGGAATAAAGGCAGAGGTGTTTGTCAAATAAGGAAGCGTTTAGTCAAACTATAACCTTTTTATTTCACATATTCACTAATATGAGCATGTAAATATTTAACGCCGCTCTAAAGGGCATAGTCCTTTCTTCAAGAGAAAAAGACTGCCCATTTTGAGGGGTAATTTGATGAACTTTTTTTATGAAATTTCTTGGAGATGATCTCTATGACAGGGATATTGTAATCATAGAGACCATTGTCCCAAAATTTCATCAAAACACTCAATCTAGAAGTGGGTGAGATGATTGAGCACGTGGGCTAATCTAGTTGGGTGAGGCAACCACTCTGGGAGAGATCCTAGGTTCGAGTCTCACCAGAGGGGGTTAGGGGAATTGGGGGGAGTTTTTGTTGTTTGTAAGTTAAAGGGAGAGACTTGGACCTCCCTTTTTTCTAAAGAAAAAAAAAAGTGGGTGAGATTGAAAATGCACATATTATCAATTTACTCATTATACCAACTTCTAGATTGAATTTTTTATGAAATTTTGAAGAGATGATCTACTCATTCCAAAGAGCATCTCCAATTCTCCATCGAGTTTCATTAAAAAAAATCCAGATGCTTACCCCTCAAAATGGACAGTCCTTTTACTTAAAGAGAGGCTGTCCTCCCTAGAGGCGTCCTCATATATAGCACCAAATATAACACGATGTCTATGGCATTATTTTCAGCAAAAAAAATTAAAAAATTATTCGTGTCTACACTTATATAGGAAGCATGTGCCCAAGGGCTACCTTACTAACCCCATTACAAATGACTTGTAAAGTCATATAATTACTCTTGCCTACAGCATCACGATCCGTACCATACTAGAGACAACTTATTAATACATACTTGGCACAACTAAACATATTAATTTTTGTTTACATGTATGAACCTATATGCCTACATATTTGTAAATATATATATATGAGCAAACAATTCTCAGAACAACAATTGGTTAATATGATGAAGCAAGCTGGTATAATAACTCTTCACAAAATTCATGTACGATTACTGCTATTAATCTATGATTAACACTTACCGGGGCTTGATCTCTGCAACTAACTCTGATACAGTAGAATCACAACCAGACGAATCAGAAATTCCTTGCAGAACATCAGATGTTGAAGCTCTATTTACAACACCGCTGGGCCATTCATTAGTGATATGTAGTCACGGAAGTAAACTAACAGAAAGGATGAACAGATAAAATAACTAAAAACGGCATCAATGATGAACATACAAAAACATAGCTATAAAGACAGATTGACAGAGGGCATATTTTTACGAATATAACAAGGATATGTTAGAAATATGTCAATTATTCCAGGTTCCTCAGCTAAGGCCCGCAGCGCATCAACATCATCTTGACTGTATGTTCCGTAAAGTTGACCACTTGTTGATTGCCTGCCAGATAAGTATGCTACAGATAACCCTAGAAACAGGTATAGTAATCAGCTATCTCATACAAACAAGAACCACGCCCATCAAATAAGATTTTCATTTTGTCCTAATAAACCACTGAAGCTACATCATCTTGGAACTGACAAAGATATTTAACTGAATTTAAATTACTCAAAATTACAGAGGAGAAAAATAATGCTATACTACAAGCAAGAAAATGATTTACAAATTCTGAAATTCACAAGTTCAAAGTTCTAGGTCAACAACAAATACAAAAATAAGCACTTACTCCAGTGAAAAGGAGCTGCACTCAACCCACTGATCTTAAGACCCGACACATTTTTCAGAATTCTGAAAGGGTATTCTTAAATGCACCCACGCAAGCATGCTTCTCACCCACACCTAAAAAACTCTCAACTCACGCTACAAACATGTATATATATACACTCTCTTCGAACCAAAAAATAATTTTAAAAATATATATATATATACATATAAAATGCCAAATACACTAATCCAACACTCCAAATATGAGCATTTATAGTTCCAAAACCACAGTAAAATGATGAAATATTAAATTATCTAAACTCTTCAAAGTTCAAACTTTTACTCTAGAAATTAGCATTTTTAATTCATTGACAAGATGATTTTATAATCTGATAGCGACTTTAGAGCAAAAGTATTAATTTTCCAGTGTACCTCACATATTTAACCTCTGTAGTTATCTTTTGAGATTATTTTGTAGATTAAAGAGACGAATCTAGATATGCTTTTGGGATGAGTTGAAATTTTTTCATAAGTGAGAATGTGAGATGAGAAGCAAAATTGGATGGGCGCATTTAGGAAGTCTCTTATGAAACCACAGTGGGCATTGCAAATTTTAATGTCCATTGCATACGTAACACTGAAGGTAATACAATTCTCGATATTACAACACAAATTTCCTTTCTCATTTCTTACACACCCCCCCCTCAATATATGTAACACTAGGCCCCGGAGCCCACTCTACGCGTGTGCAATATTATGGACCATAGTTCTTGATAATAAGTAAATTCTAAATATATTTTTAAGCAATGTAAGGCTGTTTGTTCAGAGGATAAGATAATAGTATAAATGTTGGAGGGCACGGGTCCGAATCCCGATGCAAGTAATATAAATATTTTTCAATTTCATGAAAGGGTAATTTTGTAATTTCAGGTGGAAACCAAAAGGCTGTCCTCACGTTTGATATATGGTATAGAAAAGTGCCAAGTGAAGGAAAACACATAGCAATACAATCAATAAAAACAGGTACTCTCCTACTGAATGGAGACAAGCACACTACATTTCAATAATTTTTTTGGTGGCATTGACAGTTAAACATACCATTAAGTGTGAAACTCCCACTGCCTTTCAACCAATACAAATTGTCACATATCTTCAAACCATCCATTTTGAACCCTTGATTCCCCTTATCCTTTGAAGCCGCTGACAAAACCTTCGGAGCACCAACACCATAATCGCCGATGAAGTACGTCGGAAGAGGTATTTTAGACCGCCCTTCGATGTAGTCAGTGAACTCTTCGAGACGATCCGGCGAGTCCGGAAAAAATTGGCCCACGCAAAGGAGTGCATCGAAAGGACCACTTGATTTGTTTACCTAAAACATGTGTAAGAGTAGCAGAAAATGAGCATGGATGCAACAACAAACCCTAGAATATATGTTTCATATACATATATATACACACAATAAGGGGCTAGGGCTTTTGAATCCTAAAAATGTACGAGGGATAAACATATTTGATGGTTGAGATAGCAAGAAGTTTTTTTCAAGGGCAGATAGTGCCTTTGGCACGGGGGACTTGGGTCGTCTCCATTATCCCCCCATTCCCCCAATTTCAATGGGGTTCATTTAATTTCTTAATGAAAGTTAAAGTTAGTGGAGATGATCATCTAAAATTTCAGTGGATGGAAACTAACATATATATCAAAATTTTCTTATACTCGCTTCTAGTTCGTATTTATTGTTGAAATTTTGTGGTGATAATCTACTTGTTATAGAGATCATCTCAACCAAAATTATACGTAAAGAGCCATCCGTTTAGCTCTTGAAATACATATGTTTCATATACATATATACGCACACACAATAAGGGGCAAGGGCTTTTGAATCCTAAATATGTATGAGGGATAAATATATTTGATGGTTGAGATAGCAAGAAGTTTTTTCAAGGACAAATAGTGCCTTCGGCACGGGGGACTTGGGTCGTCTCCATTATCCTCCATTCCCCCAATTTCAATGGGGTTCATTTAATTTCTTAATGAAAGTTAAAGTTAGTGGAGACGATCATCTAAAATTTCAGTGGATGGAAACTAACATATATATCAAAATTTTCTTATACTCGCTTCTAGTTCGTATTTATTGTTGAAATCTTGTGGTGATGATCCATTGGTTATAGAGATCGTCTCAACCAAATTTATTCGTAAAGAGCCATCCGTTTAGCTCTCGAAATAGCCCCATTAATGGAAATTGGGAGAATGATTACCAATAGTACATATCTATGCCATACATAAAGTGGAGATCTTTTGGTAGGTACATGAAATTAAAAAAATGACTTTCCACGCCTCTGGAAATTACAATAGAAGGCCATGACCTTAAACCTAAAGAACACGTATTATTAGGCATCATAATGCACAGGCATGCTGTGTGCTACCAATTCAATTTTCTAATATATGTATATATATATATAGACCCTAGAATTTATTTGAAACCAACCTCTATATAATAAGTGACATGTTTTTTAATCTTGAAAATGTACAAGGGATAAAGAACTGTGGTCGAGATTGGTGATTTTTTTTTAAAAGTAGATAGTGCTTTTGGGTCAAGTTACTAATTAGAATATATATGTATATATAATATCGAGAGAGAGAGAATCTGAAAGGACCACTTAATTTGTTTACTTAAAACAACATGTACAAGAGTAGCTGAAAATGAGCATGAATGGAAGAATAAACCCTAGAATATATTTCATAGGTAAGATATATACATATATATATATATAGAGAGAGAGAGGGAGAAATAATTACAGATAAAACACGTTTGAAGAGCTGATTTAAACGGCCGAGAGGATCTCCGCATAGTAAAATTCTGGGAGGCGCCATTGCAGAAGGCCACTGAACTGCGAATTGCGAAGACTGATTTTGATCGACTTGAGGGAGAGGGGGGAAATGTTGGGCGGGTTGAACCCGAGCCCAAAATGGTCCATGGGCTTTATTTAGTGGGCTTGTAACCGACCCACCAAAATAGTTGGTTCTACCCATAAAAAAATAAAAAGAAAACAGGAAAGAGAGAAAATAGAAAATACTATTCTTACTATAATTTTTTTCGCATATTCTTACTGGATACATTAAATATGTTGTACTCTTATTATATTATATAAATGTACAATTTATGTAATGCACTCGATAAGGATAAATGATAAAATTTATAAATAAGCGTAACATTGTACTAATAAAATTCACTACATCTACTACATTGTGCTACGTGACACATTAAATGATTCACGTCTTAATGTGCTTAATCGTTTACAATCTCTCTTCTAAACATTAATTGTCATCACTCTCCCATTTTCTTTTAACACTTCCTTTTATCTTCCCTACAGTTATGTATTTGTTATTATCCCATACTTTTTCATTTTTTTACACATATCCTCTATTTTGGTAGTCACTATTTGCACTCCACAAAACACTTGATACTTCTTCATTTTTTATTCGCCTTAGTATAGGCGAGTAAGTGCATATTACTCGCCTGATGACAAGCGATTATATACCTAAATACTTGCACGATGACCGAGTAAAGCATTTTCAAGCTTTTAATCACTTGTCATTAAGCAAATAACATGTACTTACTTTCTTGAAATCGGGCAAATGAACAAGTGGAGTATTTTCAAATATTTTGTGGTGTGCAAATAACAACCACCTTTATTTTTGATAATTTTAATTTATGATTAATACATATATATTATTTACTATTCTTTAATTTTCATATTCTAATTTACAACCCTTAATTGATATTATTATTTCAATTAATCTCACTAAATTGTTTCATTGTATATATGTATTTGTGTTATATATATCGTTTTTTTTAGTTTATCTACCCTGCTATGGTGTAAGTGAGAGTTATTTTGTTTGACTTCATCTTTTCATTTTTAATATGTAAATATAATTGTGTAAGGTGTACATGATTTCTTACTCCTTTAATATTTATATATTTAATCGTTTATATATATATATATATATTATGAATTGCAATGTGAAATTCTTTTTCGACATATTTATTTCGAGTCTCTCCATCCCTACTTCATATGTTGTTTTCTTTTACCATGACTTTGAAATTTTACGAACTAAATTGGAACCTATTAGCAATAGTTGATCGATTTGTCATCTTAAACTACTAAATAATTTAATTATGTTATGTATTTCAATTTTAATAAAATTACTCTATTTGTAATTCAAAAATCTATTAAAATATATGCACATTGCGCAGACTATATGCTTGTGAGGTGATATTATATACACCCCTTTTTTATAACCCTAATAACATAGTAACTCTACCAACATATTTTTTAGTTTTTAACATTTTTTATAAGGGCACCATATATGTATGCCTAAAACATCTCTTGCAATTGTATATAATTTATGTGTAAAATCTATTTACGCATGAATTATACATATGCTTGTGAGGTGATATTATATACACCCCTTTTTTATAACCCTAATAACATAGTAACTCTACCAACATATTTTTTAGTTTTTAACATTTTTTATAAGGGCACCATATATGTATGCCTAAAACATCTCTTGCAATTGTATATAATTTATGTGTAAAATCTATTTACGCATGAATTATACACATCTTCACTTTCTACTCTAGTGGTTAACTTCTAAAGTCTTATGTAAAATTCGATAAATAGTTTTTTTTTACTAATTATTTTACCTAATCTTAATGTATCACTTACATTAAATGCAGAATTTTGCCCAAGAGCTTTCGCTCAAGTGCCATCAACGCTAGCCTCCTGCTTGTGAGGCCATGGGTTCAATTTCCTTCCTATAAGAATCTTAGAGGATTCAACTTAGACATTATTTCCAAAACATTTTTTTTTTCTTATGGAACTTTAATAATTGAATAGGCATGAGGGTTCTTGTGTGTGTAGATCACGATGAGTGGTTCTAAATATATAAATTGTATTAAAATCTAATTTTTGAATTTAAAGTTGTTTCATTTTAAAGATTTTTTTGTTGATAGAACAAAGGTGACCTAGACTTTTGGTTGGGCCACATGGGGGTGCTTGTTGGGGTTTTACAGGATTGGGGAGGGATTAATTGAGGTACGTGCAAGTTGACTCAGATATCCTTAACTTTGAAAAAAAAATGTGCAAAAACTTTGCCATTTGACATGCCAATAATAAGAATTTGTATCAATAAATGACCAATGAAGATGGTTTAATTAATATTCTAGAATTATCTCTAGAATATTCTGTATAATGTACCATATCTTTTAATAATAATTAAGAAGAAGGCTTTTACAATGTTTCTAAGTATTGGAGTCGAAATAAAAAATCTACATTATTTATTAATATCTAGAAATAACTAGATTGCTCTTATATAAACTATAAATAAGAAAACATGTAAAGCATAAATGAAATACAGAGATAACGGAAAACAAATAAAATTTTCCTAAAAATAGAGCTTCACAAGATCACCTCCGACCTCAAAGTATGCAAGATGCGGTAACGTATCACTGTATAATGTTCGTTAAAGATCAGTCTATTTATGGTTATGAACTTAGATGCAGCTATGATATTAATTATTTTCTGTTTGTCACAACAAATTATTAATGCTTTCCACATTAAACATGACTTAAAATGATTGATTGGTTTATTGAATCAATACGTGAGAGAATTATGATATTAAAAATATCTAAAGTTGAAAGTATCGGTGATAGATCTAAAGTTGACAGTATCAATGATAGATCTAAAGTTGAAAGTATGGGTGAAGTGTGGTTGAGCACAATTTTAGCTACTAAAAACATAGAATAATTATTAGTATCCAAAAAACAAAATTTTGTTGGGACTAAAAAATATAAACAATTATTACAAATTCAAATAAATAATGAACCTAACTAAAAAGTGGACAAATTTCACTTTTATCTCATAAGCAAAAGCTAAATCTCAATATGCTATATTGAGATCTCAACTTTGGATGATAGAGTTTATGGTGTTATCTATAGCTACTATAAAACACCTCTCATTAGACGAAAACTAAATACAGGAAAAAAACTAATAAATATATATAAAGGTGAATTATTGAAGCAAGACATACATAGGTACATAGTGGAGTGAGAAATAATGAGTCCCTTTATAATTGAAAATACAATACATTTACACGACCATGTAAATGTAAGACTAAAATTTTTTCTCTTCTAGAGAAAAACCTTATCCGCAAGAGTTATTCTGCTTGGAGCTGTACCACCTTTTATAGGTTGAAGTGAAAATCCGTTGACCAGGTGATAATATCATTTTTGGGTCAAATTTTAATTTTCTTTCTTGAAATATGTCCCATTTGGCGCCAAAATGGATCATCCATTCTTCTTTGGTTTTGTAATGTGGGAGATATTGCTTGATCTTGATCCCACTTCTATTACAAAATTGTAGTATCTCTTTATTTTGATCTTCAATAATCTCCCATCCCTTGATCTCACTTGATTGCAAGAATCCAACGCTGTAGAAGATATCTTCTTCTGGTGTGACTGCAGACATCCTATCATCCCACCTGTAATTAAGATTATTCACTTCCTAAATTTGAATATCATCATATCGAGATAATTTAAAACATATTTTCCCTAAAAAATTAAATTTAATTAACATGCTACAAGAAAGTGTACGTGGTCTTACCAAAGTAATGCAAGTATTATGTTATACAAATTTTTTTATACACAAAATTAAACGATGATTCAATAACCACAACAAAGAGTTCGTACGTTCATGTATATCGAATTCAAGACATTTTTGTTTGGCCGACATAAAAAATAGCAACGGGTTAGAAAGCCGTTGGCAAAACTATATTTATTTAATTTAAGACATGTATAACCTACGAAAAATATCATATTGGATAATAAATTAATTAGTGACAAATTTATGTTGCCAAAAATAAATAAATTCAAGTCTAGTGATTAATTTGATTAAGATTTTAATCATCGTTAACAATATATATATTTTTTCTATATTGAACCGATTTTTGAATAGTTGCGTTTATTCTTTGGTACAACTTGATGAATTTAGTAGATCCTTCGCCTTAAATAGAAAAAATAAAATAAAGGATAGACCTTGTAGTTTTGTTTAGTTTCATCGATTGTTACAACATTGATGAAAATATTTGAAATTAAATCCAATTTAAATGTGAATTTAACAAGTTTATATAAGGCTGGCTATGCATATATCTCGACATTTTTAGATGTATACTTTTGTACGTATTATGTGGAGCAAGCAACATAAAATGCAAATTAATTGGTATTTCACTCTCTTGCATGTTTGATAATTGTACTCTAATGTCTACAAGAAAATGAATTTAGCGGCCAAAGTGTTAACATTATTAGTGATCGAATTTAATTAAAAAAAATTAGAGTCGATAAAATCAATTTTCAAGTTTTTTAAAAAGTTTTCGAATATTACTTGTTTCGGTTAACTGGGTAAACAAGGATTGGCCCTGCAGACTTGTTTTGTCTAGGAATAATATCGACGAAAACGCCTTCATTAAACTCCATAATGCGAGATTTTGGTACAAAGAGATTTAGCCATGGATGAGGAACATCCCAAAGTCCTTTTGATCGAAGCTTCAACTCTCCGCTTCGAACTCTATTGAGAAAATTTACCAATGAAACGTCTTTCTTGAACACAAAACCGCGAATGAAGCTCAACTCTTCAAGCAACACTTTTATTTCCTATTGAAAAAAAATTAAATTGTTACTTTTACATATATAACTTATTATAAAGAATTTTTTTGATATGGCAATAAATTAAATATATAAAACAATAAAATGACACTTCTTCTCAAAGAGTTTTCATTAGGGTATGTGCTAAATAAAGAGTCTCATTTTTATAAATGGGCAATTCAGTGATACACAAAATTGTTTTTTTTTATTTTTTTTATACATTTCATGGTTGTAAACTTGACCCAAGGACCTGGTATTGTGTTAAAGTAGACTGTCTACCCCTGGATTAGGCTTAGCAACAGTTTTTTGTCGCCAATGCATATATTTTCAAAAATTTTGTGTAATTATAATTAATGCTTGACTATCAAACTTGGACGACACTTATAATTTAAGACAGAAAAAATAGTAAAATAGTTAAATACCTCATTCACCGTGTCTATTTCGAGATCATCATAGTACTTGACTACGTCTAAGCAGTAGATAGTGCCATTTTTTGTCACAAGAGATTTTATTTTTGACTGATCAGAAATTGAGAAAAAGGAAGATCTCCAATTATGTAGAGGACTTTGGTGCATAATCAATGAACCCTCCACATAATCCACTCCTTTCTTAATTGAGATCAAATATTCTTGATCTCTCGTAAATTCGGAGAAATTACTGTAAATCATTCGTACCCATTTCACCTGGCAAAAAAAAATAAAAAATAAATAACATCTTATTGCATCAAAATTATATTTCTATACATATAATGAAAGGTAGTGATATTGGCACTTCCAAAAACACTTAATAACATTTCCACTTCCATTCGGTACTTCACAATCGTGTAAGGTATATGTTACTCGCTTGTAATTAAAAGACCGAGTATAAATTTGATAATGCCTTACTCGGTTGTCAAGTACCGAGTATGTAAGCTTATACTCGGTCCTCAAGAACCGAGTAATAGATACCTTACTCAGTTACGAAGAACCAAATGAAAGTACGTGCGAGTGTTACCAAGTGTTTGGGGTACCAATATCTCCACCCATATATATATAAAGGTTCTTAAAAAAACTAGTACACGCAGGAATAATTTTTGGACGCGTACTAATTTGGTGCTGAATGCATGAATTCAAATGTTCTCTCCCTTTTTTTTTTGTCGCCAATGCATACATTAATTAAGTAAAACAAAATTTGTTGCTAAAAGCTGGGCCACAATCAAATTAATTAATCTATTTCAGAATCTGACCATGTGTATACATATATAATAAAACAGAAAATAAAGGTAGTGTGATTGTGACATACACTTTTTGGTGCTTTTGCTAGTATAATTCTTGCTCTTGTTATAATCCCAAACTGCCCAAGGCCTCCTAGTACTGCAAAAAACAGCTCTGAGTTCCTCTTTTTGGAGCAACACACATGCTCCCCTTTTCCTGAACAAAGCCCGCAAAAATTTGAAATAAAATAAAAGAATTCATTCATTTTAAAAGTACTTATCCAAATATTAACTACTCTGGACTAATTTTTGTCACTCCAGACAAGCCGGATCTTAAGAAAATGAGAGAATATATGCACATATAGGGGCATTACATATGGGATATTTAATATATATATAGAAAATTATGTATAAAACTTTATACGTCAAGGTATTTTAAGTGTAATAGTTGCTTTTTATCACATAAACGCCATTGCCCTTAGAAATAAGTTTTGACCTGAGATTATTAATTATATCAAAATACAAAAAATGACAAAACCTAGACCCAATCGTCCTTTTCCCTCCCCCCTTTGATTAGAAAAAATACCAGGACCTACCGCTCTTCATCTTCTTTCCCCTCCCCTCTTTTTCTCCCACGGCGGCGCCACCACGATGATCACTATCATCACCGTGCACTGGAACACATTTTGGGACTTTTGAAACCATGTCAAGTTTTTGTTTTCCAATTTTGCTCTAATGGGTTTTATTAATTGAAAAAAAAAAAATATTTCTTTCATGGCATAATTAGCATGGGATTCAAACTCTCCAAAAAAAAAGCTCTTGACCACTATGCTACCTACTATTTTTTAATATTCTCTTTAATTTGTATATAATTGAATTTCATGCGCGTTGCATCCGCAACAAGATTAACGTAATTACGTAGAAAAATATACCCACATAGAGAAGAATAATTAATACTCATTCTTATACAGCGCCTCCGGCCAATTATGATCGATCCTCAGCAGCAACAAGGGTGCTCCCAAGAATTAACTTCCAAATTATAGGACCCAAGAAATGCTGGCTTCTATGTTATAACCTCAACTAATTTAAGCTAAGATTTCTTAAAATATGAATATATAGGGTATGTAGCAGAAAATATATATGCAAAAAAAGCTATATGTATAATTATAAAAGCAGAAAAAATACATGCAATTCATTAAAGCATGACTTGCTTAGGCGTAAACCATTATTTCTTTGACAATAACCACTATCTATATGTACGTGTATATATGCAAGGATCTCAAGAGGGCCAATATTTCATCTTCACTAAGTTTCATCAAAAGATTCATCCGTTTATCCCATCAAAATGGTTGGTGGATCAAAAAGCTTGTCCTCTTAATTAAGATCCTTCCTCTGCACACACACATGCACACACACAGAGATATATATATATATATATATGTGTGTGTGTGTGTGTATGTGGGTATGTAAAATTATATGTACCAGTAATAACATCCATCTCATGGACATTGCTGATCTGAGGACCAAAACGAAATGATTGCCCACTAATCCCTGCATTAGAGAGTGTGCCACCAACAGTAAGGTACAAGTAATCGGTCCACGACACTGGTGCAAGGCCATAGTCAAGGGTGGTGCGCAACACGTCGATCCAAAGTTGTTCACCTCCAACGTCAGCATAAAACCCTAATGTACAACTCCATGAAACCCTAATTCCCCCATTCAAAGATGGCATATTCACCACAACTCCATTGTGGGCCATGGCTTGTCCTCTCACTGAATGGCCATGCCCTCTAGCCGCGATACTAAAAGGGGTCGAAGAATTATAGGATAATTCAATGAGTTGAACGATATCAGCAACAGACGAAGGATAAAGAACAGCAAATGGTACTACGTGTACAATATTACCGTAGTCCGTAGAGGCCATGGTAATGGAATTAGGATCAAAGTGAAGCCTAGACGTGATATCTAGTGAGATAATCTCATGAGGAATTGAAGTAGTATTCCATCGCCTTAATTTCAATATTATTGATATTAAATGGCCTATGATGTATAAAACCATGAAATATGTAGGAAGTGAGAAAGTCATAATTATAATAGAGGCAAGGTGTTAAAAGAGATGTATATGTAGGAAGAAGTTGGAAATGTGATTTGTGGTGGATGAAGAAAGAGTATAATATATCCAGCTATATATAGAGGAGGATATATATATATATATATACATATGAATATATAAGTCGTATTGTACAAATTAAAGTGACACTATATATACTTAATACTATATAAATGTTGTAACATGCATGAACATTCTTGTCGTACATGTATGAGGTAGCGCCTGCATGTTGATCACAGAGTTTCACCACGACTCTTGGTTTGGCAAGTGGTGTTGTGCACTTAGTGCATGGTAAATAGAAGGTCGATAAATTAAAGAATATATACGTAGAACAACTTAAATTAAGAACGTACCACGTGACGCTACTTTTAGAATAAAAATTTTACATTGCACAACTCTTATAGGAGTAACGATGCTTAATTACTAGGAGTTTCATTATTAGTTCGTGTGTCCAATGTAACGTATATTGAGTAACAAGTGATATATATATATATATATATATAGAGAGAGAGTATCTAAAATATATATTTTGTACGTGATAATATCGATACATTATGCATGTAGACATTGTTATATGGATATTATTCATTACATATGACGACGTCCACATAAAACTTTACCACAAATGATAGTGAGGGCCTATATATGGTTTGAAAGATCTCGTGTGAAAATTTAGAATAGGCAGGCCCTTTTACATTATCATGCATGTATAGAAATAGACCAAACTTTTTATATTACATTACAATACAAAAAACGTAGTACCAATTGATTTTGTTTTAGTATTATAATTGATTACTTGTTTTAGTAATTACATATAAAATTTTAGATTGCAATATATGTAGAAAGAGGATAGACGGTGCGGGGAAAATAGAGAGTAAAAATCACTTTGATAAAAAATAAGAGAGAGAATAAGATTGTTTTATTAAAAAATATTCCAATGAGATTCTTTAAACAAGCTGGACGTTGTAGAAAGTAAGAGAGGGAGGGCAGAAAGAGGTGCAATTAAAATAAGTGAGAAAAAAATAATCTTTTTCAAAATAACTTTTATTAAAAAAATAAAACAAGTAAAAAAGAAGTTGGAAATATAAAATGAGTAAATAAGATTATGCAGAAAAGGCTACAGAAGAGAAAAAAAAAAATCCTTTTTTAAAGATGACTTTAAAAAAGAAAGCTAGAGTGAAAGAAGTTGAAAATCTAAAATAGAAAACATGAATGAAGTGAAGAGGGCTCCGGACTTGATTCAATGTAGAATAAAAACAATTTTATCAATTGATCTAGGGCTTAATTATGTTTTTTTTTTGGACCTTTTTATTATTAAAAAATTACTACAAACTCTAAATATATAGAGCGTAAATATAATATAATATAATATAATTAGCCGATATTTTAATCTTGGGACCTTGAGAATTTACCCAATATGCACTCCCACCGACGGGGAGGTAGTACGTAAATGAGGGCGAGAGGTGGGGATAGAGATAGAAAGAAATATCTCTGCATGAAAACGAGAAAGAAATCTTGGCCAGCAGATAAGAAAATCTTGGAAGGATAAAAAATAATAATAATCAAATTAATGTGTTTTTGTGAGAAAATGATAAATAAGTTGAGGAATGTGAAATATTGTTTTTTTTATGAAAAAAATTTCTTTGGGTAATGGTAAATTTTTTTTTTTTTCACAAAAAACAAAGGACGATAGAGACATCTACTCATAAAAATGAGTATGAAATGCAAAAAATCTCACAACATTCTTCAAATAATTTTTTATCTTCTTACATAAATTAATTAATTTTTTTACACATTTTTCGTCTTATTATCAAACGGACTAAAATGTACATCATTTTCTTTAATATTCAAGTGGACCATGAAAGTAGTACAAACTCAAACACATATCTTTATATATATATATATAAAAGGTTAGAAGGTGATTTAATAGTCAAGACTCAAGATAACAATTCAGTGTTGTAATTAGAAATTTCTTCCGTTTGGCGCTAAACTTTCTTTCTAATTAGGGAGCCCTGTGAGTGAAAAAGAATTATTTTAAAGACCGAATTTATTTATATTTTTTCAACTAAATAATGTGGCATATTTAATAACTGTGACAAAAATAATATTTAAACTTTATAACGGTTAAACATATTAACATATTTCAATTTTGTCTTGGTCAAATGCGGTGTTCTGCATTGGGAAAAGGAAAATTATTCCCATGGGGCCACCTAGATTCTTGTAAAATTAATGTTTTTATTTGTTTCCAATTTGGGACCAAATGGTGTAAGAGAATTAGGCTAGAAAAAATATTTGCCAATTTGATTTGACAGAAAGTCACGTGTATAAAGACATACAGGTGGGGTGACATCTTTTTTTGGTTTGAAAAAAAAGTTATAGAAGACATAAACCTGCAGATTTAGCTATTCATCCCAAAGATTTGGTTTATATTTGAGGGTACAGAAATCTCAAAAGGTTTGATTGCAACAACATAATTTCTTGATCCCACGTTGTCATGTCAAATTAAAAAGTTTGCAACAACATAATTTCTTGATCCCACGCTGTCATGTCAAATTAAAAAGTCTTCAACCTCATTTTTTTCGTGGGTTCATTGGAGTTAGTATGATTTTTTAGAGATGGTGGGCAATTTGTATGGTGAGGACAATATCGCTTTTTCAGTACACTTGTGTAATTACACAAGTGCTCTTATTGTGCCAATTATTTTAAGAAAATAATGACTAAGTCAAGATTTGAACTCATGTAATCAAGCTTGATGGTTAGATGTACTTACCACTTAATCAAATGTCATTTTATGTTTTTAATGTGAATAATTAATAACTATCATAGTATACACACGTAAAGCGTGTCACAAGGCTAGTATCATCTTATCCATTGTAAGTTCATAAGAAGTGAACCAATCTGCAATTACATTGCTAAACTAAAAAGAAAAAGAAAATAAGCATATGCAAATAACATAATGCAAAGGATTGTGTGAAGTGAGAGTTTGAAAAATTGGCCCAAATATATTTATTTAATTCTTTTGTTTTTTATCATTTAAACAACTAGTAAATAAAAGAAAAAGGAAAACTAAAGCAAAGCTAACAAAGCGGGTGGGAAAACCGATACAAAATTAAAAGGAAGCCTATTCCTCATGGCAAAAAAAGCGATATAGTGAGTCGCCTTATTCGTAATTCTGGCATGAAACATAAAGAAAGAGCTATAGCAGGGGCTACACTTCTACTGTCATCAATGATAGCCTTGATCTCTCAAGTGTCTAGGTCAGAAGAGCATAGATCAATAACATATTTACTGTCGCTTTCAATAATCACCTTAGACCACCCTCAAGCTCTAGCAAAAAAAAAAAAAGCGCTTCGCCTCACTAGCCAAAGAAGAGAAAAATGGAATTCATTTGCCAATACCATCGACAATCATGCCATTATTATCTCGAGCAGCAACCCCAAGCGACGCTCTTTTGAATTTTAAGGATAAACTTCCACAATTAAGTTTGACTATCCCCAAAGGAGGAGGGACCACACAGGCTCCAGATTCAAACATTCAACATCATATGTCTTGAACAAGAAGCTAGAGGAACTCCACTCCGCCACTTCCAGCAGCGCTGTTTAAGCGATAGATGAAGCATTGGAACATACACAATTAAAAGTGAACTTGTTCTTACCTAATTAATTAGACATGCCGAGTTACGAGGACCAGCTTGCTAAAAGCCGAGGGAAGCTTGACACCATAAGATTCCACTACCCCCGAGAACCAGTGAACAATGGCATAAGGGTGTTGCGTAGGGGCTAGGTTGAGCAAGGAACAATGTTTCCACACCTTAATAGCCCATTTGCATTTAAATAATAGATGCTTGGCTGATTCAACTTCCAATTTGCATATGGAACTCATAGGCAACGACCCATAGTTTTTAAGGAAAAGGTTCTCAGTTATAACAAAAGCATTGAATCATCCACTATAAATTTCTCACTTTTAGGGGACATTTGAGGCTTCAAATAGCTCTCCACAAGACTAAATGTAGGGGATAACGAAGAATAAGCTATGTTGGGGAGGGGGAGGGGGTTTGCCGATCGAGCCCAGGAATTACATTTTAAACACTCTAAACAAAGCTCAATTAACTTCTAATTGTTTCTTAAAATCGAAAGTTGTATGTAAATTCAGTTTAAGTATAAAAAGAAGGCATTATATTGCATAGTGTTCTATTAAGCCATTTTGCAGGCCAAAAAGTGATTAAGCAACTGAGATTTCTTACAAGAAGGAAATTTAAAAGCATAAAGTACAAGAAGAAGGCCGAATAAGAAGTCACCACTTAATTCGAGGCCTAAACTGAGGGAAACTCCTCAAAATACCCCTTAATCATAAGAGCAAGTCCCTAAGCATGAGTAAAGTGAATGCAAGTGTCCAAGAGAAGCTAAAGAAGAAATCCCATGAAAAAGAGTTCATTTGAATCACTTTGAGAAGTTTATGGTTTAAGATGAGCATCGCCCCGCGCAAGGCCTTTGTTCTAGCTAATCTCGATTTTGATTCATATAGAATTTAGAGAAATCTCATATGATAGAAATTGTAGAGTTTTGAGTTAGATGCGCGTAGGTGAAAACGGTGCATTAAGTGAATGTCGAAGCAAAAAAAATTGGCAGAAACATGAAATTGTAGAAAAATAGGACCAGGATCAATCCCCGCACAAAAATCATTCCCCACTTTGCTTTTTGGCTTTATTTCAGCCACTTTTTTAAGGATTATTGAACCTACGACCCTAGACATTTGGATACAATATAAAAATGCATAAATCTCAGTGGTTAGGTAATAAAACAATTCAAATAGCGGCTGATAGCACTATAACTTTCATGTGAGCTTTTGAACAGCATCTGACGATCGAACTTAAGAGTTTTATTATTGTTTTCTTTAAAAATTAAATTACTTTATTATTATTATTATTATTATTATTATTATTATTATTATTATTATTATTATTATTATTATTATTATTATTATTATTATTATTATTATTATTATTATTATTATTATCTTTTGAGGTTGGAAAAAGTGTGTAATCTTCATTCAATTATGAATTCAATCAATTTTCAGTTTCAATTATTGTTCTTCATCCGGGTAAACCCTAGTTTCTATTTTTTTTCGATTTGATTGTTTTTTATTGTTTGATTACTTTGCTATTGAATGATTAGTTGTTTGAGATCATATATATATATATATATGTATGTATTCTAAAATCACTCATAACCCATGTTTCAGGGGCTAATTTTAGGGTTTATAGATCTGTTTTGTCGGTTTTTTAATTATACATAAATTACTGCATAATTATTATTTTAGATTCTAATAGATCGTACATTTTCCATGCTATCATGTATGATTCTTCCATGAACACTAAGATTATGATTTTTCAGAATTATTAGGGTTTGGTTCAAATTTGTTGGGTTTTTGTTATTTTTGAATCCGTTTACTGTTTTAATAGTAAAATCTTTGTTTTAAATCCGAATTGTGAAATCCAAAGTCAAAAGTTTTTAAATATGATTTTCAATGTTATATATCATGTTTATTTTGTTTACCCTAATTTTTAAAATAATATGCATCTTTTATTTTATAATGGCTAATTAAATCCCTAGTTAGGGGTTCGTATTGAAAGGATGTGTAATTAGTCTTTGAATGTGATCCAATTGTAGTTTGAATATGATTTTTTTAACGATTATAGATCACCTAATGAATGTATGGTTTTCTTATCTTTTCATTTAGCCCAATGTTAAGAATAGGCTTAACTTTTTCTTTAGAGAAAATGCTTGAGATGAGAGGGTGTTCTAGAAGCAAAGAGAATGATTAATGAAATCCTCCACTTTTATAGATTTAACGAGCTTTGTTTGTGAGATTCAATTTTGGCGTTAAGGAGTTTTGGGACCCAAGTATCTTCCTAAATTGAAATTGAAGATCCACTAGCCACTTGCCATCTTAGACCTTTAAAGAACAGCTCCCTACCTACCAATAAGCTTGACCACACTGTAAATGGACTACTTCCTTATTTTGCATCCAAAACGAAGTAGTCAAGAAAGTAAATGATTTTCATAATCTTAAAACACAAGGCGTCTTGGTTTTTCAACAACCACTAACCTTGCTTAGCTAAAAGAACCAAATTAAAAATTTTGAAGTCCTTAAGATTAAGGCCTCCCTCATTTTTAGATGTTATGATGATGTGCCATATATTCTAGTGAACTTTTACTATTTTTCGAGCCTCCCCACCAGAAGTTCTTAACCAAAGTCAAAATCTTGTGTGAGAATTGCTATCCGCACCCCATCGGATCTCGTCTCATTGCTTGCTCATATGTTTGAGTTCTTCTATTGATCGGTTTTGCATGCTGACAGTTATTTAGAGTCGCCAGTCTATTTTACCATAATACAGACAAAAGATTTAGACTATCAACTTATAAGAATCTTGTAAAACGGTATGCAAAACCATTATCTGAGTTCGGGGACTATGTTACAAAGGGAGAAGGTGTTAGGCACACGCTTTGCCGTTTCGAACTCTTAATACATTTGTGTGTTGTGATAGTAATCTGTTTATTTAACATCCAGATCTCATTACATGCATTAAAATACCTATAGGTTAATTAAAACAGAGGTTGGGCCAAATTCATTAAGCCAGATTTGGATCAGCTCTAGACGCTTGGATGCCGGTCCAATACCTCACAGCTAACCAAAGCTTTTACATTATTGCACTTCCTGTTGTTTTTATTTCATCTTCTTACGATGAACTAGTCATTTAAAACAGTTTCTTTTGTTACTATGCTTAATATGCGCTACAAAATATCGTCTTTTAATTTAAAACATTATCTTTCTTCCTAGGAAGAGTTCAACAAATAAGGGTTTACTACATGACTTCTCTTACGAAAAATTTAGCAGCATAATGACGTTTTTCATATTCTTACATGTTCATTAAAAGATCTCTTCTTCCTTGATGATTATTAGAAGATCCTTATATATATTCTTTAAGCTGCCAACGGGCTTTAATACTAGTCTTGATCATGGACTTATACAGTGGGCGGTTACACCACCTTTATACTTATAGATCTACATTTCTACTATATATATTTAATATGCCATAAATGAAGGAATTAAATAAGGAATGAGAAAGGTTGCCTAGTAGAGCGCACTCCTATTTGGTTTCCTTTATTCCAGTTTAAATATACTAGCTTTCTTTCTTCTTTTGCTTCTCAACTACCACGTTAACTTCACTTAATTCATTTAAAGAGCCTAAATGGCCTTTCAAGACTTTTTTCTGATGCCACATGCTTAAATTTCCTAAATTTTGGATCCCCTATCCAACCACCAACTGGGGGTATTTATAGCCTAATAAAGTGCAGGTGCCCACTGGCCCATGTCCAATCGGTTGTCAGACCATCAATTAACTAGGTTGTCTGGCAACCACCTTTAAGCCTCGTTATGTCAGGATTATTGTTTGCCCTTTGGACCGGCTCTAATCATTTAATGCCAATCCTCTACCAAGCTTCCTCTACGCATAAAGGCTACCATCGAACACTGTTTATGCGTGGAAAACTTGGTACTAGGTCAGTATACTTATTTGGCTGGCACTAGCCTTTTAATGCCAGTCTTACCTATCGCATCGACTCTACTCGAAAGTCTACACTTAGTAGCACTATTCTAGACCAAAAAACCGTGGCACAAAAATGGAGACCTGGCTAGTGAACCCTATGTCAAGGAGTTGGCTGACTTGCTTATTGTTATTTTTTATTGTTTCACCTTGAAGTTTAGACTCTTGCACTTGGCACACATGCCTTAATGTGAACACCTTATTTTGCGACCCCCGCAAAAATCTTGAACTCCAGGAAAACAAGCACGCATGCATGCACGAGCATCCCTAGATGCATACATACTATAGACATGTGATACAAATCAAAGAAGGAAGCCAAAAAGACACCCGGACGAGAAGTTACGAGAATTACTGAAAACTGCCGAAACCGAAAACTATCAAAACTCCCGAAAACTTATGAAATGAGAGTTATCCATTTATGATCATCCTCAAACTTTGAGGGTTATTAGACATTGTCAAAAGGAGAAACATACTTAAAAATCAGCTCAATCCGACGGCCGGATCTCTGGGAATTTAAAAAACTGGGAGTTTACTTCGGGTAATCAAAATATGACCTTCCCAAAGTCCAAATGAGCTCAAATTTGGTTAGTAGACAAGATATAACATAGGAACAACATACTAAAAAATTAGATTAACCCGATAAGCCGTTTGATGGTAATTAAAAAAATCTCGTACGGACATACACCCTTAGGGGTGTCCACAAGAAACACAAGGGTGTGTGTCATGTGGACAGACCCATAAGGGCTTGTGTCCGCGGACAAATCCCTTCTAGCCAATTTTTCATTTTTTTGCATTTTGATACTTCTTGACCTCCAAAAATCATAAAATTTTCTGGAGACTTAGGAAATGTTACTGGGAATAACATACTAAAAAATTAGATCAATTCGATGGTCGGATTTTTGGGAATTCAAAAAATAGGAAATTCGTCTTTAAAAATCAAACGTAGACCTTCCCGATGTCTAAAAGTTCTAAAATTTGGACAGTAGGTAAGTCTTAATGTGGGTAATAACATGTTAAAAATCGGATCAATCCAATATTTAGTTTGGCCGGAATTGCAATAACTTTCACACGTTCAAATTAGGGGTTTGTTCGCGGACACAACCAAGATGTTTGTCGGCGGACGCACCCTTTGTCCGCGGACAAACACTTCCAACCCAGCCCATTAATTATTCTACAACTATAAATACACATGCACTGACCCCATTTGAGGTATTAGTCAGCTTTGGGACTTCGAGAACAGTGCTATAAAATAGTGTTCTACTATTTTCGAGGCTCTCAGGTACTTTTATCTTAGTCTGGCTTTAATTTTTGTATTTGTATTTATTTTATTAGTTATAATTGATCAATTGCATGCAAAAATTGTTTCTTATCCCAAAATCAGTCCAGATTTCATATTTAAACCCTGTTTTCAAAACCAAAGGCGTAGAATGAGCTGTAAACCATTTTTAAACATATTTTTATTAGTTAATTTCATAAAATCTTGGTTTTATCAATCTCGATTTACGAAGGAAGTAATACACGTTTGTACTCGGTTTAATCTATAAATTGCGGTACTTACCTAAATATCCAATATGAGAGTCTTGGATTCGTCAATGCCGGTTTAAGTAATTAAACTGTGGTACACTATTGACGAACGAATCTCGAGGATTGTCGGATATTAGATTCCACATCAAATTAGCTTATGAAAAGTTCTGAATCTTTACAAAAACACTCGTTTTGCTATTTATCATTATCAAAACCAATTTTCAAATCACACACACCGATTTCTGAAATCAAAGGGCGAAATACGAAGTACATAGTTTTCATCCTCACCACAAAATCCTGTTTTTCCTAAAATTATGGACCGATACGCGATAACATCAATAAGCATATGAATGTTCGATTATAATTCCACGCATATCCTACTTAGAGACCGAAAGGCTGAATTGGGTGCCTAAAACCTTCCCGATTCGTAACTTAATCCCCAAACCTTTGAATCAATGGATTTCGCATTAATTGTGTTTAAGAGGTCGTTTAATTCATAAATGTTCCTCTTTTACACATACTTTTGTTTGTTTAGTAAAACAAACTGGCGATTTTGATTCCTTTACAAATTGTTACCTTTTTTATAATAAAATGAACCGTTTTTCAAAAAACGAGCCAAAAAACTAGAGGAATCGCCGCCGATAGGGGCGACTCTGCTGGAGATTTTTTTAAGAGGATTAAAATCTAAACAATAGTAGAATATGCATGGATAATTGTCTCTATTTGTATGTTTGTTTTTCTTTCTGGCCTTAGTTTTAGGATAATATAGATGCAATTTAGGTGGATACCCTAATTCCCTTTTGTTTGCTAATCATTGATTGAGGAAAACCATTTCAGAAATAAAAATTAAAAATACTCGAACAAACCCTAAAGTGCTTATTATAATGTACCTCCATAATTGTTATTTTGCACGCACACACTATCATCATGCATTATCGCAAGTGTGAAATTACCTCATGCAACCCGAAAATACTGCTTAGTGAGTAGGAAGTTGACTCGTTTGGGTCAACATAAACCGAAAGCTCTTATTTTTAATCTTTTTGGCCAAGAACCAACCGAGATATATCGAGTTACGAGAACACTCACGTATCGGGGACGTATATTAAAAGGTCTTTGCACATACTCGCCCTTGGGCTATATAACAACACCTAGCCAAATAGGAGGGAGCCTAAACCTTACCCATCACACCACGCTTTCATATAAGATGCGTCAGCCTAGTACACTTGAATTTCTGTATATTTTCTTGACTGCCACTCGTGAGATTAGTGAACAAATGGCCTTGTCATACATAGCAACTCTTGGTTTGGCAAGTACGGCCAGTGGCTGTCCAACCCCGCCTGTAGAAATTCCTCACTAACAATCATTAGTGAGAATTTCTCTGTCACTATTTCTATGAAAAAGCAACTCTAAGAGGAGAGAACTTCCCGATTTTCAAAAATGTTTTCCAAAATATGAGTCATTTTCAAAAAAATGAGTTTTCTAAAGATAATTTTCGAAACTGGAAGGTTATAAGGGCACCTCAGAATGTATGTTCCTACTTTAAACCTGTCCATGGGGCTTTCAAGTTGTTGTTGCTGGTTTGTTTTTGTTTAAACACCAAAAAGTGGTTCTTGATTTGCATTTCATCGTCATACTCTTTTCCGAGAATTACACAATCAGTTGGCAGAAAGTATCATTTATCTAGAAAAGTTATGACACCTTTATGTCCCGATTTATTTTTATTACTCTCAGGCTTTCATACCGAAACACACTGGCCGGTTGGGCTAGTAGGGATCGTACAGGTAGACTTACTAGACCGAACTCACCTCTCATAATATTGCCACGATGTGCTCTCGATTATCACAATTGATGAAAACATAAATACATGATCGTTTGATATTGCCTATAGATTGAATAAAATACTTTACTAAAACCCCATAAGAATAAAGTAATTTCACCTTTGTGGATCATGTAGAGGATCCATATGAGGAGACTAGGGTTTGAAAGCATCAGATTGCGATCTGGTCAGATTTTTTAATTCTCGCTGGGCTACGAAAATTGATCATTTTTGCAATTGAAATGACTTCTGATCGTCCTGATTATTTGTAAAATGATAGTAACTTTGCGTTCCGAACGACATATCCAAAAATCAGCCCGATCCAACGGTGCGATCAAAAGTTATGATTGATTTACGATTGCTGTGCTGAAAAACCTAAAGATCTTTTATCGTATTCCTTCCGCCATCAAACCTTGCACCGAGTGTGGGCTATGGTATCACCAAGATTTTCTCCTCACTCAATAGAACAAACCCTAACTCATGAGAATTATTGTTATAATGAGAAGAGACAAGACCAGCGTATATATAAGGCTTCGATAGGGACTTTAAGGAGAAATAAGTGTTTGGGCTTCCTATGGAAAGTTGGAATCCTAATTCCACTATGAATTAGTTCATTCCATAAATTATAATTCGCACCACTAAAGAATTATAATTCCACTCATGTTCTTATCTCAAATTTAATTTCGAGCTCCCTGTTATTAAATACTTATTATTCTCCCCACGTTAAGATTACAGATAACCGTTATTTAAATTAAATTACTGATAATTATATTTAAATGACTTCTTAATCCTTGAGCCTACCACTTAACTTATTTGACATGTCGAATTAACATAATCCACTTGCAGGGTTTGACGTGATCAAAACTTATAAGCTTCTCAAAGGACTATCATCAATCCCTATACCGAGACGTGGATTCCATTAATAATTAATATTCATCATACATATAGTGTCGTCATCCAATTCACGAAAATTATTTATCCATAAATGAATCTCACTCTTAATGAGTCAAAACAACAAACATTACACATATATGTATATTAATTATTTCAAGATTAAGAGCATAAATAATCATAATAACCATGGGATTTTAAATTATTTTATATAGTCAGTATAAAAACAATTAACCCAAACTGGTCCTATTCATTACACACAAAGTGTACTAGCACAACAAGTTAAAACTATATCGTTTCCTGTAGTCAAGATAAACTACTAAAACTTGTCTACAATCCTACCGATGGGTGTCAAATTCCATCTAAGACTGTGAACCATTAAACTTATATTCCACAAGAACCGATGATATGATCTTCTGCGTGTAAGCTATACTCTACACACTAAATCATCTATTATATGAAATAAAAGACACACATACACAATATTTAAATAAATAATATAATGCAACCATTACCCATAAAGATTCTCATTAAAATAGCAAAACCAAGTTTATAACATACCCAAACCAATAAGAAAATTATGGTTTTTAGTATATCACTATAATAATAATGACTAGGTCGACGATAACGAAGGAGGGGGCAATGACACTGAGGGTCAACACTATGCAGCGGATCCTTTGCCCGGTCCCGTTTTACCCATCAACCCCGAAGCCCTATCCCTAGAATAACTTTACCAAATGATACAAGGTATGGCCCAATCTATGAACACCATGGCCAATCTGCAGAGAACCACTCAAGCCCGTTGGGATACCTTATTAGGTGCCCAAGCACCTGCCAAACTAAATCAACTGAACCCTAATCCCACTCACAACTAAGGTCGAGGCCAACCAATTCCCCCACCTCAACAAAATGTCCTACCGATTCCTCGCCTCACCATGGCCCATCGGCACTAGATCCAGTCAACATGTGGCTTCATCCTGGACATAATCAACCCCAATAATACCATAACCCATTCTTCGAAAGGCATGGACTAGATCCATATATGGGGCAGTATGCTGAGTCCGTAGTTGAACAGGCTAAGGAAAACGAGGCTATCACCCAATTGAAGGAACAAATGAAAGCTTTAAACCAGAAAGTAGTGGATAAGGCTGACGATATAATCGACCTCCAAAATTTGTCTCTCTTCCCTGAGGTCAGGTTACCAATAGGTTTCAAGCTTCCCAATGTGGAAAAATTCTCGGGAAACGCTCCCCCTCATTTGCATCTTAAGGCCTATGTCCGTACTATGCAGTTGTATTGGTTGAACGAGGCTCACTTGGCTCAGAGTTTCCATCAGACGTTAATAGGGCCCGAACACATTTGGTTTCTGGGGTTGGAAAAATACAGGTTGGCCGATTAGAAGAGTATCGTAAAGGATTTCATGGAGCACTACAAGTCAAACGAGAAGCTGAAGGTTACTCGTAAACACCTTAAAATGGCTAAGCAACGGGAAAATGAGAGTGTCAGTGATTTTATCATACGTTGGAGAGAGTTAGCATCATAAATGATTGACTGGGTCTCTGAAGAAGAACAATTGGGGTTGATAGTCAAGAGTTTTATGCCCGAAATCAGAAATGGCATGGGCAACAATACTTCGAGAAATACAAAGCTTTGATGCATGTGGCCAATGAAACTAAGGAAGAACTAGCAAAGGTCACTGAGGTTAAGAAAGCCTCGTCTTAGTACAAGAAAACTTCTTCTGCCATTAATCAAGTGTGGTCTCAGCAGAATCCGGGGTCTTATTAGAGAAGTAATTTCCAGTATCCACGAGAACAGGAACCTGCCCAAGGCCAAAGGTTCGAGAGAAAAAGCAAAGACTAACATTTTGCACGTCTAACAGCTTCACTAAGCAAAACTTTGGCTGCACTACAAGAAAGTGGAATCATACTACCATTAGCCCCCCGGGCTCCCCTTGACCCACTTCCTAATGGTTAGAGGGCCAACGAATGTTGCGAATACCACCAAGGCCCAGGACACAGTAATGACCAATGCATTGCCCTAAGGCACACCATCCAAGATCTAATCGAGTCAGGAAGAATCCTTGACCTAGAGCCGCCAAATGCTTTAAAGAATCCGCTCCCTAACCATGGATGGATAATTAATGCCGTATTAGTTGAAAAAGAAGAATGTGATCCTATCTCCTTGATCAAGCCAGTAAGGGAGAACGGAGGAAATATTGTAGTAGTCTACCGTGTTAAAGGCCGTGTAGGCCGGGGCTGGGTAAAGGAAGAGGAAGAAGACTTGGAAACCATGTTCCAGGATATGATAAAAAAAGCTCCGCAGGTTTTGAAGGAACCAGTATATGATTCTTATGTTAGCAAGTGGATGCGAGAAATGAAAATACTGCCCAGACAAGGGTTGGGCAAGAATAATCAGGGTATTGCCGAACCCATTATTGTCAAAACCCAATTGCGCCGACAAGGTTTGGGTTACCAGGAAAAAAAAATGAAGATTGGGCAAAACACACCCAGTAGGAAGTGGTTCATTTCGAGAAAAATCACTTGAGCACATGTTGATGCAATTAATTTTGACTTGTTAAAGGTAGCTGTAGAATCTGATATGGCTGAAGAGGAAAATTTGGCTAAATGGGTGCAACAACTCACACGATCAAGTAAGGTCTATCAGACCCAAGAAAAGGGAAAGGAAGAAGGCAAGAAGGAAGCGGCTTAGCCCGAAAAGAGCCTAGTTATTGAACAGCTGAAGAAAACGCATGCTAAAATCTCCATTTGGGGGCTGTTAGTATCCTCCAAACCCCATCGAGCAGCGTTCCTTAAGCTCATGGATGAGGCCATAGTCCCGATAGAATCAACCCCGGAATAGTTAACAGCCATGATTAGGACTTTGAATCTACATAATAGTTTGTCTTTTTTAGATGAAGACCTGTCACCTTTAGGAAGAAATCATGATCAGGCTCTCCATATATCTGTTGGAACTAAGGGAAGAATAGTTCCGAAAGTGCTTATTGATAACGGGGCAACTATAAATGTCTACCCACTCAAAACCTTCAAGGCTTTGGGGCTTGATAAAAATAGCCTGGAAGAATTGCCAGTGACAGTAAAGGCCTATGATAATAATAAAAGGTTGATTTTGGGGTCCGTGGAATTGTGCCTGTTGATTGGACCAATCGAGTTCCCAGTGGAATTCCAAGTCATTGACATATAGTCAAGCTTTAACCTTTTACTTGGGCGTGCCTGGATATATGCCGTGGGAGCGCTACCGTCCTTTTTGCACCAGAAAATCAAGATCCCAGTAGGGGATGAAGTATCGTGGTACATGGTGATTATGATAAAACCATAATGTCTAAAGACACGCCGCATAGGAAGCTAAGATGTACAATTGGGGGGTTTCCAATGTGAACCGAGGGTACAGGCCTTGACCACACAGAAGATCATATATCTACCACTTGAAATAGTACCGTTTTTGAATGAGCGGGTAGTAGCAACAATGCACACCATGGGTTATATGCTGGGACGAGGATTGGGGGATAGATAGGTTGGGATAAGTGAGCCGATCGAGCCCTATATGCAAGGAAAAAAATTTACTGGATTGGGTTTCCCATACGACACAGAGGGTGAAATCATAGATGAATCTGGTTGTCGAATAATCAATACCTCTCTCAATGGATTTTTTATAAAAGATGGATAAGATTTTCCGTTTTGTGGTTTCCAGGAGCCGTGGGTCAATTTGGAAGGTAACATAGTGCCTGGGTTTGAGATATTTTATATTAAAGATCTATACTACAAAGAAAGCCAGATGAACAACACCGAAAGTCAGGGTTATGGTGCGAAGCTTTGGGATGAGAATAATGAAAAGGAGTTGGAAGATATAGCAAGTATGATGCATAATCTGTTTCTTGAAGAGACCAAATCATGGCAATTATTGAGAAAAAGCAAATACTGGATCCGGTCGCACTGATTCGTCCGATTAAAGATGGGGGAAATTTAAGTAAGAAAAGGGAATGAACTTGTAAGGGATAAATTTGTGGGTAGAATGAGCGATTATGAGCTCTTTAGAGAATTTTTTTATGTTTTTGATAGCATTGTCGTTAATAAGATAGCATCAATTTCTCAGTATCCAAATGTGTCTTATATTACATCGGCAGAAATTGAATCCATGAATGATATCCCAGAAAAACACGAACAGAGAATTCAAATCAAGGAGGGTGAAACTATTACAGTTAACCTAGGGACCGATGATGATAGGAAGGAAGTAAAGATCGGGGTTGAATTGAGCAAAACCGAAGGTGAAAACTTGCATAAGTTATTGAGGGAATACGTTGATGTGTTTGCCTGGTCTTATGTGGACATGCTAGGATTAAGCACGGATATAGTAATGCATGAAATCCACACCAAGCTGGAATGTCAGCTGGTCAAACAGAAACTCATAAAGTTGATACTGGAATGGTCACTCACAGTTAAGGAAGAAGTTGAGAAACAATTAAAAGTGGGATTTATTCGGGTAGTGGATTATCCAACATGGTTGGATAACGTGGTACCAGTGCTGAAGCTAAATGGGAAGGTAAGGGTGTGTGTAGATTATTGGGTTCTTAACAAGGCCTGCCCGAAGGATGACTTCCCATTGCCTAATATTGATCTCACTGTAGATAACACTGCTAACCATGCCCTGAAGTCATTTGTTGATGGGTTTGCTGGTTAAAATCAGATAAAAATGCACCCCGACCACCAGGATAAGACTGCCTTGATAATTCCATGGGAAACTTACTATTATATAGTTATGCCTATAACTACATTGTTCCACGATATGATCCATACAGAGGTAGAAGTTTATGTGGATGACATAATCATTAAGTCTAAAGAGAGAGAAGGGCATCTTCCAGCCCTCAAGATCTTCTTTGACAGGCTCAGGCAATTCTAAATAAAGTTAATGTTAGAGTGATATGCTAAGAGCCATAATTTTGTTGTTGGTTTGGATATGTTATAAACTCGGTTTTGTTATTTTAATGAGAATCTTTAAGGACAATGGTTGCATTATATTATTTATTTAAATATTGTGCATGTGTGTCTTTTATTCCATATAGTAGATGATTTGGTGTGTAGAGTATAGCTTACACACAAAAGATCATATCATCGGTTCTTGTAGAATATAATGGTTCACAGTCTTAGATGGAATTGGACACCCATCGGTAGGATTGTAGCACAAGTTTTAGTAGTTTATCTTAACTACATGAAACAGTATAGTTTTAACTCGTTGTGCTAGTACACTTTTTGTGTATTGAATAGGACCAGTTTGGGTTAATTGTTTTTATACTGACTATATAAAACAATTTAAAATCTCATGGTTATTATGATTACTTATGCTCTTAATCTTGAAATAATTAATATACATATATGTGTAATGTTTGTTGTTTTGACTCATTAAGAGTGAGATTCATTTATGGATCAATAATTTTCGTGAATTGGATGACGACACTATATGTATGATGAATATTAATTATTAATGGAATCCACGTCTCGGTATAGGGATTGATGATAGCCCCTTGAGAAACTTATAAGTTTTGATCATGTCAAACCCTACAGGTGGATTATGTTAATTCGACATGTCAAATAAGTTAAGTGGTAGGCTCAAGGATTAAGAAGTCATTTAAATATAATTGTCAGTAATTTAATTTAAATGACGGTTATCTGTAATCTTAACGTGGGGAGAATAATAAGTATTTAATAACAAGGAGCTCGAAATTAAATTTGAGATAAGGACAGGAGTGCAATTCTAATTCTTTAGTGGTGCGAATTATAATTCATGGAAGGAACTAATTCATAGTGGAATTAGGATTCCAACTTTCCATAGGAAGCCCAAACACTTATTTCTCCTTAAAGTCCCTATCGAAGCCTTATATATACGCTGGTCTTGTCTCTTCTCATTATAACAATAATTCTCATGAGTTAGGGTTTGTTCTATTGAGTGAGGAGAAAATCTTGGTGATACCATAGCCCACACTCGGTGCAAGATTTGATGGCGGAAGGAATACGATAGAAGATCTTTAGATTTTTCGGCACAACAATCGTAAATCAATCATAACTTTTTATTGCACCGTTGGATCGGGCTGATTTTTGGATATGTCATTCAGAACGCAAAGTTATTATTATTATATAAAAATCAGGAAGATCAGAAGTTGTTTCGGTGGCAAAAATAATCGATTTTCGTAGCCCAGCGAGAATTGAAAAATCTAACCAAATCGCAATCTGATGCTTTCAAACCATAGTCTCCTCATATGGATCCTTTACATGATCCACAAAGGTGAAATCCTTTTATTCTTATAGGGTTTTAGTAAATTATTTTTTTCAATGTATACGCAATATCAAACGATCCTATATTTATGTCTCCATCAGTTAAATCCACAGAAGTGTGTATTCGGAGTAACTAAAGGCAAGCTGCTGGGGTATATGGTTAGCAAGAAAAGAATCGAGGTAGACCTTCCAAAGTAAAGGCAATCCAAGAAATGCCCGTGCTGCGCACCGAGAAAGATATTAGAGGATTCTTGGGTAAGTTATAATATATCAGTCGATTCATATCCCATCTCTTGCAGAAGTGTGAACCCATATTCAAGTTGTTGCAGAGGTCATCAGATGGCCAATGGAATGAACAGTGTTAGGCAGCATTAGATAAGATCAAAGAATATTTGTCGAATCCATCGATCCTCGCTCTACCACAATCGGGACTTTTTTTATTGTTGTATCTCACGGTTAATGAAACTGCCGCATGGGCCATGTTGGCCCAGCACATAGCTCAAAGCCGAAAAGAGCAGGCAATCTATTATGTCAGCAAGAAATTGTCGCCATATGAAAGGATTTATTCACCTTTGGAGAGATCATGCGCAGCACTAATCTGGGCCACACAGAAACTGCGCCATTATATGCTTACATTCTCAGTTACTCTCATAGCTTGATTGGACCCCCTAAAGTACTTATTTGAAAAATCGGTGTTAACTAACCGCATGGCCAAGTGGGTATTCTTATTGTTAGAGTTTGATATCACTTATGTCATTTAGAAGGCGATTAAAGGGCAGATTATAGCAAACTTCTTAGCCGGTAACCTTATTAGAAAAGGGGAAGAAAGGGAAGAACCCAGCTTTTCGAATGAAACGGTTACGTTCGCAAAAGCGGAGGGTGAATGGAAGTCCATTTTTGATGGAGCTGCAAACAAAAATGGTTATGGGGTAGGAATCCTGTTGATCTCACCTGATCAACTCCACTCGCCGTTGTCCTTTCGACTCTAGTTCGATTGCACCAATAATACCGCTAAATACGAAGCTTGCATCGTGGGGTTAGAGATCGCACTTGAGAAGGGGTAACAAAGATACAAGGTATTTGGAGATTCGGCCCTAATCATTCATTAGATACTTCAAAAATGGAAGATCAAAGAAAAAAAGCTCATCCCTTACTTAGACCGATTGCAAGAGGTGGCAAACAAGTTTGAAAGGGTTAGGTTTCATCATGTTCTTCATTGCCAGAATAATTTTGCTGATGCACTAGCAACTCTAGCATCAATGATAGAAATTCTCGAAGATATGCAAACAGTACAGATAGCCATTAAGCAAAGGGAAATTCCTGCATGCTGTCTCGTCTTTGAGTGCGAAGGAGAGGAAGAGGTAGGCCCATCAACATGGTATTATGACATCTGGAAGGTTTTAAAGGAAGGAAAATACCCTGAAGGTGCTAATAAGAAAACTCAAATAGCATTTCGAAGATTGGCTGCTCAATTCATTATTTGTTTGGAAAAATTGTATAGAAGAAGTCCGATGGGATACATTTCAGATGCCTGAAAGAAGAAGAGTTCCAACCAATTATGGACAAGATACACAGGGGAGAATGCGGACCCCACATGAGTGGACACACCTTGGCCTGCAAGATAGTCCTACAAGGGTATTACTGGAATACCATGCAACAAGATTGTAACAACCATGTTATAAAATGCCACCTGTGTCAGGTCTATGCAAAATCTCAGAAGCTCCCTCCAAAAGAGTTGTACACTATGACTGCACCTTGGCCTTTCTCAGTTTGGGGAATAAATGTCATTGGAAAAATATCACCAGTAGCAAGCAACGGGCACGAATACATACTGGTAACAATCGATTACATCACAAAATGGGTAAAAGCGAAATCGTACGCGAAGCTTGATGCTAAGAAAGTGGCCAAGTTTATTTAAAGAAACATAATCTGCAGATATGGAGTACCGTATGAAATAGTGTCAGATAATGGAACTCACTTTGAGGGAGAAACCAATGATATAATGGAAGAATATGGGATATAGAGACACAAATCGTCCCCCTACAGATCCCATACCAATGGCGTGGTAGAAGCAGCAAATAAGAATCAAAAGAATGTGACCAGTAAAATGGTGAAAAGTGGGCGAGACTGGGCCAATAAACTATGATACGCGTTATGGGGATACCGCACTACCGAAAGGGTGTCTACAAACGCAAAACCATTCTCGTTAATATATGGGATGGAAGCAGTACTGCTGGTTGAAATGGAAATTCCGTCACTAAGGGTGATACTAGAGAGCTCAGTGCCTGAATTAAACTGGGCCTAAAGCCATTATGAAGAATTGGCACTACTCGATGAGAAAATACTGAAAGTCGCCTATCATTAACAGGGGTATCAGAAAAGAATCGCCAGAACATTTAACCAGAGGGTGAAAGCAAGAGGGATACAAGTAAATGATTTGGTGCTAAAAGAAATCAGGAAACCAGCTAGAGACCCGAAGGGTAAATTTGCACATAAATGGACCGGGCCATATATCGTAAAGGAAATCCTGTCCGGAGGAGCAGTCATACTCACAGATACAGACGGACAACAATTTAACTCTTCGATTAATCTTGATCATTTGAGAAATATTATCAATAAGGACATAAGACGGCACACCCAAGAACTACATAGACCTGAGCTCCACAATCAAGATTTTGAGATATAAGAACAAGGGGAACGTAGGCAACCTAAGAAGTAACTTCAGGTCCGATCTAATTTTTATAAAATAAAATAAACCTTATATTCATACTCTTCTTTCAAAATGACAAAACAAGTTTACAAAAACAAAATAAATTTCAAAAAGCACCCTAAAACATCTTTTCACCCTAAAACCTTTAGAAATTACGAAGCATCCCTAAGCTAGTGGGGGTGGCATGTGGTCATTCTCAGCAGAACGCTCAATCTTGGCCCGATCCACAATTTCATACCTGATCACTATAGCATCAACATTGGGAGGCTCGTCCATAAACTCGAACCAATGCATCTGACGGGGGACACTAGGAACCCAGTCCCAAACTTTGTCCCAAATCCGCGTCATATGTACCACAGCCATAGGGCAGGAAATCCCAAACTCAGTAGCTTCAAAAGACCTAATGAAACGCTCCCTCCATGTATCCAAAAGCCTAAGAGAGAGTCAGGCTTCAACAAGAACAGAGTTAGCCCTAAAATCTCGAGGAGCAGGCAAGTTTATCTAGAGAACATTGAATTTTGCAGCAACCTCGAAGGGACGTAGAAAGAAGTGAGACGTAAACCCCGTATCTGCACATGATGATGCCCCTTGTAGATAAAACCACCAACCGTAATCACCACCACGGCACGTGCCACCTAATGAATCGGGTAACCTTAGTAAAGACCTCGGTCCAATCATAAGAACTTCGAGAACTACCAAATAACAAAGTACAACCGAAAAAACGTGCGGGATTCCACAAAATGGTAGGGCCCACGTACCTATCCGATACAAATCATAAATACTCTAAAAGCCACATGTATAGCAATATCGGGCTATCGTAAAACAAATAAGATCCACCAGAAGATAGGGCATCTAACCCATTTAGAGTCTCAGCCAAAACATATGGAACAATTGAACGTTCACTAAGAGCTTGGTGAACTAATAAACCAATAAAACAATATACGAGTTAACAATGAAGTCCCCAGTAACAAATAACAAAGTGGCAAAACAATATACCATGGCACCATTGGTACGAGCATGAGAAAAACAAGGGTCATCCTGAGAATCAAGCAAAAACCTAACCAGACGACGGAGATCTAGGCCATCAGGGCTAAACATCGAACGATAAATACGGGAATCCACACGAAGAATCTCCCTAAAAATCAGATGGAGACTGAGGGTAGGAGTCAAAGTGGCAAGCTTGGCATCGGCAGGCTGACCTAAAAACCAAGCAAACTCCTCATAAGTAGGACAGAGCTCGTCAATGCCAAAACAGAAAACGTGATCAACAGAATCCTAAAAAGGCACGGCCCCGAGAATAAAACTGTATTGAATATCCACAGACCGCTAGTGAAAAAGACGACCCTAATCCCCCCAGTTCAAAGCAGTGTCGTCATGCATGAGCAGCTCAAGAGACTGGAGGAATTGGAAAGAAACATCAGAACAGAGAGCAGACATAGTAAAAGAAGAAGAAGAAGATAATGAAAAAATGGGAGAAGTGGAAAAAATGAATGAAAGGATGGGATATATATAGGGGTCACACCCTTTGTCCACGGACAAACACCTTAAGATGTTGTCTGCAAGACACGAACCACCCTTTCGTCTGCAGATAAACACCTTAGGATGTTCGCTCGCAAGGCACAAACTTCCTTTTGTCTACAAAGACAAAAATGTCAGTTTCTGCCTAAGAGATTTCTCAAATAAATAATACTTTCTCAAAATATTTGACATGTTCTTATAAAAGTGTTTGCATTGTATGCATTTCACATATAGGGCATATTCGAGTAGAGTAATTTGCTTTCTAATAAGACATATTTTTCATAAAAAGCTAGTACACTTTTCAAAACAAAATAAAACAACTTTTACAAAAAAACTAGCGATCACACTTGGCCGCCGAGCCGATGTCCTCCGCGGGACCCAAGAGAGAACGACAAGATGATGAACTAGGACGAGCTAGAGGAGCTAAAAAAATAGATTCTGAACAAAACCCACGAAAGAGCTAGAAGGTGAGCTAAGATCAAAAGCCCTACCTACATAGCCAAGTCTCAATCGCAAAGACCGATGATAATCCCTGTCAAGATATGCCGGTCGAGGGGGGCGGAAACACAGGAAACTCCAGACGTCAAAAGCCCTAGCATAAACACGACGCACATCCCCCCAATAAACAACAACCAATTCATCATCCGGTGGTCCAAAAAAAAGATATGTATCAGGCGTCACAACAGAGCGAATCCTACACGCCATCGGCTTGCCACCAGAAAGGTAGGGTATAACATCAGGTATATCGGGCAAATGTAAAGGAGATGAAGATTGAATCGAGTCAGAAGGAATACGCTGATCCGCTTTGAACCTCTTAGCCGCCTCCTCCTGCCTTATATCCAGCCTAGTATCTCAAAAATTCGCCTCAGAATGTTGAGGCATAGCACCTCTAAAGCCACTAGCCGCATGAGTGCCTAAAAAGAGAGAACTAAAACCACCAAGGAACGCAAGGAAACCATCAGGAAAATTTAAATCCAACCCCTGCCCCACTTGTTGACCCCCAGCATTAAATTCCTCAAAATAATCAGAACCGAAAAGGTCTGACATAGTCACACCCACATCACCACCCTCGACTCCACCACTAGCCCTACCACCACCACTAGCATCAGCACCACCACTAGCCCTACCAACACCACCACCATGACTACCACCCTCGCGACCAATGCCATCAACATGACTATCAGCCCCACCACCACTTCCATCACCAAAACCCTCATCCCTAACACCCTTACCAAGATCATGGTCCCTATCCGAATTATCACGATGACTTTGCCGCCTAGAACTACCACTATCCGGATCCTCACCATCACCATCATCATTATCGAAAATAGCATCAGGAATAACCTCATCCTCAAGAGACTGGCTAGTGGGAATCACGTAGCCTGGCCTATACATCTTTAACCACTTTTGCCCTTGGATACAATTCAGATCTCCCCCAATAGCAGCATAACAATCATAAATAGCTTGTGGGGTAGCCTCAACAGACTCGCGCAGCAAATATGTTTGAATAAACTGAGGGTAAGGCATGTCTGTCAGAAAAGCCCTAAAGTCAACACCTCTGAAAAGAGACAGATGATCCTCCACAGAAATGAGACGTGGGAGTCGTATCTCGAGGGGCGGGAAAGCATGCAAAATTAAAGCTAGTCCAGGGGAGTGTTGGCACATCACTCTCTCACCTAGGTAAAAAGCAAAATCGTACTCATGCTTCAATAGGCACCGAGTTTGAGACACCGTAAAGGACTGTTCAAAAGAAACTTGACCATGCAACTCCAACCAAGGGGTCCAATTCACCTACAAAAGAAAACATGAAAGATGTAATGAGAAACCGTGTAAAAATATACACAACATAGATAAAGGAAGAAAAATGTACCTAATCGGGGGTGACTCCATGAACATCCGGCCGACACAAAGACGAATCCTTATACCGATAAGGGCTTCGACAAAGGCTCGCATGATGTCGGCAAAAATAAAGAAAGCCTCTGGAAGAAAAGAGCCGAGCAGGGCCATAACCGATATAAGCAAGAAACCAAGTATGCAAAGGTAAAACAAAAACCATAAGCAAAAATTCAAGTTAAGTAAAGGGTAGAATAAAGAAATCAACTCCCAAAGCATTGACATCCCCATATGGGTGGGAGAAGAACGGCGAGAGAAACTATTCATAGATTCGTATAAAACCGCCAAAACAAACCTTCCTTAGTCCCAAGAAAGAATAACACTAAAATCTCTCAAAAGAACCAACCAATGTAAGCACGCCTCATCGTTACCACAGGCCACAAACAACTCATATAATACCAAAAGAATGATACATCGAGCAAGTTGATGAATCTTTTGCCGAGAAAGCACCCCACCACTAGCAGAAATACGTTCATTCTCAGACTGAGATGAGCAACTAAGGCACAATGACGAATCACGTTACCAAGAAAGCTCCATCCTAAAGCAACAGTTTTTCCTTTAGAAGAAATGCGAACGGCAGGAGAAGACTCGATAGGGTCACCACCAATCGGCAAACCCGTCAGAGCATATAAATCCATGGGAGTCATGGTCATCTCCCCCCAGCTCTAATGAAAGGTGTGAGTGGCGTCAAACCAGCGTTTAACTAGCGTAGTTAACAAATAGTGACTGTGCAACAAGCGCTCCAACAGCATATCCATAATAGGGCCAAACGGGGTCGCACACAAAAACTCCCGAACCACCGGAGGAGTTGGAATCCAAACTTCCCGAACCGAATTCGGAGAACTTTGGCACCGGCGGGCACAAGGGCATTTATCCTACCATTTTTTAAAAAAAATCAAAAGAAAAAGCAAGTAAAAAGCTCTAAAGTGGTAGGCATACATATAGCATGGCACATTTGCAGCATATAGGTAAGCATGTATCTAGCATGACATATTTAAGCATAGGGTTCATGGCATATTTATGACATATAAGTAAGCGTACATCTGGCATTGCATATAGAAATAAGAACTTCATAGCATATATAAACAACGTACCTCTCGACGATAAAAAAAATAGACTGTGAGCAGGCTCCATGAGAAGCCAAGGAGGGCGAACGGTCGGAATGACAACATCTATATATATAGCACGGCGGTGAACATCACCATCAACCTCCCGCCACTCCACATCTCCTGAATCATCATAATGAGGAGCCATAGACAAACAACCATCATCACCAGCCAAGTAAAGATAAGGATAATCACTAGGAAGACAGCCTGGCGGAAGATTTGGAGAGGTTTGGATGTTAGCAAAAATATTAAAGTGAGCCATGGCAAAAGAGCAAGAAATTGAGATATAAGCTAGAGACTATGGGAGAAAATATGCTATAAAGCAATGGAAGGGGTGAAGAAAGGCAATAAGTAAAATCAATATATATAGAACTACACCCTCTGTCCGCAGCCATCCCCTTTGTTCGCAGACACGCCCTTTTTGTCCATAAGACCTTATTTACCTTTTTTTTTTATCAAAAACAAATCCAATCCTTGATTAGTTCCACTCAAAAAATGGTTTGGGTTCACAAAACCTTGCTATTCTTAGATCGAAAAGCACAAGAACACACGCACGGTGAAACCAATTGCAAGATTTCAAACCAAAGACTCCACAGGGCACCGGAAATAAGCTCGTAGCAGTGTGAAAATTGGCTCAGGAGAGAAAAGTGGGTATAAGAAAAATTAAAAGAGTTGAAAAGTAGACAAATTCCATAGCACCAAAAAAGAGAAATCACAAAATAAATGAAGAAAGATTGCGGCGAGAGCTACACCAAGAGTGGCAGCTAGGCCAAAAAAGGCCTAGGGTTACGTCTTGGGCGAGGAAGGCTACTGACCATGCAAAAGAGAATAAATAAGCAGTATCAAAAAGCTTTCAATCAATCAAGGTGATATAAGGGCATAAAAAAATAGAAGAGATGCAGGTGCAAAATAACGTTCGCCGAAAGCCAAGAAAACACTACAAGAGCCTAAAAATCCTGACACTGTAGAAAACTTAGCAAGAATTTAAAGCAGGAGGTGAGAAACCTAAGAAAAACACACACGAGATCTGAAAATCAATGGAATAGCAACCCCAAACGTTCAAGACAGAAACTCATCAAAAATTATTTTTATCGAATAAGAGGGGTTCCCTCCCCAACAGATTATCAACCATCCCTCACCAAAACAAGATCTCTAGCAAACCACCAATCATCATATCCCCAGCAGACCATCAACCTTTAGCTTTTATCCTAACCAGTGGGAATTCTCATTTCCCCAACAAACCATCAATTCTTATCTCCTTAGCAGATCACCAATCAATAGATCACCAACCTCCTTGACCAAAGCAGTATCTCCAGAAAACTATCAATCAGTCCTAGCAGACCATCTGCCATCACACTTTCAAGCTAACAAATCAGAATCGTTGACAAAATCGTTCCTACCGATGGGAGTACATCAGCTCAATACTCAATCAGAATTGTTGACAGAACCGTCCCTACCGATGGGAGTACATCAGCTCAACACTTAATCATAATCATTGACAAAATTATCCCTACCGATGGGAGTACATCAGCTCAACACCAAATCAGAATCGTTAACAAAACCATCCCTACCGATGGGAGTACATTAGCTCAACACCCAATTAGAATCGTTGACAAAACCATCCCTACCGATGGGAGTACATTAGCTCAACACTTAATCAGAATCATTGACATAACCATCCCTACCAATGGGAGTACATCAGCCCAACACCCCAATCAAAATCGTTGACAGAACCGTCCCTACTGACGGGAGTACATCAGCTCAACACCTAATTAGAATTGTTGATAGAATCATCCCAACCGATGGGAGTACATCAGCTCAACACCCAACCAGAATCATTGACATAGCTGTTCCTATTGATAGGATTACACTAGCTCAACACCCAAATCAGAATCGTTGACAGAACCGTCCATACTGATGGGAGTACATCAGCTTAACACCCGACCAGAATCGTTGACAAAACCTCCACAGCCAATGGGAGTACAACATAACAAGATCACAGTACGGCACAGGACATGTCCCAAATAGTCCAGAAATCACCCATCCATTCCCAGCGGAGATAAATAGCATAGCACGACATCATTTAAATCTTATTATTTTCAAAATATCACTTGTGCTTCATGCGAGTGATGCAAAATGATGCGTTCTCGTTATCGTCCTAGTTTCTTTGCTTCACAAAGGACCCCGGCCGAGAGGGTATGTGAACACCTCATTTTGCGACCCCCACGAGAATTTCAAACTCTAGGGAAACAAGTACGGATGCATGCACGAGAATTTCTAGATGCATACATACCATATACATGTGATACAGGTAAAAGAAGAAAGCCACAAGGACACCCGGACGAGAAGTTACGAGAATTACCGAAAACTGCCGGAACAAAAAATCGTCAAAACTCTTGGAAACTTGTGAAATAAGAGTTTCAAATTTATGATCATCCTCAAACTTTTAGGGTTATTATAAATTCTCACAAGGAGAAACATATTCAAAAATCAGCTCAATCCGAAGGCCGGATCTCCTGGAACTCAAAAAACCGGGAGTTACTTCAGGTAATCAAAAGATGACCTTCTCGAAGTCCAAATAAGCTCAATTTTTTTAGTAGATAGTATATACAATTGGGAACAACATAACAAAAAATTAAATCGATCCGATAAGCTGTTTGATGGAAATTAAAAAAACCGCGTACGAACACACACACCCCTAGGGGTGTGTTCACACGACACACAAGGGTGTGTGTCCTAGGGGACACACTCATTAGAGGGTGTGTGTTTTGGGGATAAAAGCCTTTGGGGCTTGTGTCTGCGGACAAATCCCTCCCAGCTAATTTTTTATTTTTTCTTGTTTTGATACTTCCTGCCCTCCAAAAATCATGAAATTTTGTGGAGAGTTAGGAAATGTTACTAGAAATAACAAACTAAAAAATTAGCTCGATCCGACAGTCAGATCTTCAAGAATTCTTAAAACCGGGAATTTGACTTGGAAAATCAAACGGAGACCTTCCCGATGTCCAAAAATTTTGAAATTTAGACAGTATGTAGGTCTTAATGTGGGTAATAACAAGTTAAAAAAATCAGATCAATCCGATATTTAGTTTGGCCGAAATTGCAAGAACCGTCACATGTTCAAATCAGGCTTTTGTCCGCGGATACACCCTTTGGCAGCGGCCACCCCCTTTTCTTGCGGACACACCCCTTGTTTGCGGACAAACACTTGCAATCCAGCCCATTAATTATTCTACAGCTATACATACACCTGCATTGACCCCATTTGAGGTATTAGTCAACTCCGGGACTTCGAGAACTGTGCTATAAAATAGTGTTCTACTATTTTCGAGGCTTTCAAGTATTTTTATCTCAGTCTGGCTTTAATTTTTTTATCTGTCTTTATTTTATTAGTTATAATTGATCAATTGCATGCAAAAATTGTTGTTGATTTCAAAATCACTCCAGATTTTATATTTAAACCCTGTTTTCAAAACCAAAGGCGTAGAACGAGCTATAAACCATTTTTAAATATATTTTTATCAGTTAATTTCATAAAATCTCAGTTTTATCAGTCTTAGTTTACAAAGGAATCAAAACACGTTTGTATCCGATTCAATCTATAAATTGCAGCGCTTACGTAAATATCCAATATGAGAGTATTGGATTCGTCAATGACGGTTTAAATTATTAAACCGTGGTATACTATTGACGAACAAATCTCGAGGATTGCTAGATATTATATTTCACATTGAATTAGCTTCCGAAAAGCCCTAAATCTTTCGAAAAACACTTGTTTTGCTATATATCATTATCAAAATCATCTTTCAAATCACACACACACTGATTTCTAAAATCAAAGGGCGAAATAAGAAGCACACGATTTTCATCCCCACCCCAAAATCCCGTTTTTCCTAAAACTATGGACTGATAAGCAATAATATCAATTAACATGCAAATGTTAGATTATAATTTCACGCATATTCTACTTAGAGACATAAAGGGTGAATTGGGGTGCCTAACACCTTCCTGATTCGTAACTTAATCCCCGAACCTTTTGAATCAATTGGTTTTCGCATTAATTGTGTTTAAGAGGTCGTTTAATTCATAAATGTTCCTATTTTACACAGACTTTTGTTTGTTTAGTAAAAAAAACTGGCGACTTTGATTCCTTTACAAATTGTCACTTTTTTTGCTTATAATAAAATGAACCGTTTTCCAAAAACTTAAAATCGAAAACCGGAGGAATTGCCGCCGCGGGGGTCGGGCGTCGAGAGCGCGAGTTCTCACAAAAGGCGAAATATGAAGTACATGGTTTTTTCCCCATCCCAAAATCCCATTTTTTCTAAAATTATGGACCGATACGTGATAACATCAGGAAGCATACGAATGTTTGATTATAATTCCACGCATATCCTACTTAAAGATCAAAAGAGAGAATTGGGTGCCTAACACCTTCCCAATTCATAACTTTATCCCCAAACCTTTGAATCAATTGGTTTTGCATTAATTATGTTTAAGAGGTCGTATAATTCATAAATGTTCCTCTTTTACACATACTTTTGTTTTTTTAGTAAAACAAACTGGTGACTCTGATTCGTTTGCAAATTATCACATTTTCTTTATAATAAAATGAACCGTTTTCCAAAAAACGAACGGAAAAACTAAAGGAATAACCGTCGAGAGGGGGGCTGGTGTCGAAAGCGTGGGTTTTCACACTTAGTTTTCTCACTCTTACACCCTTGCATTATTTCGTGTCTGCCCTTAAGTTCCTTCTTATCTTTGAAGTACTAGGGGGTCTCAAAATGGGGTGTTCATAGTAGCCCCTTGGTGCAGTGAGTTTGGCACAACTTTGCGAAGTCAACCAAAGACAAAACATTTCGTGACCTCATCGGTCACGACATTCTAGGCCTCGTCCTTTACCTTTTTTTTACTTTTGAGACAACGGCTCTTATTAGCGGATAATCTCTCGGTTAGTCTGTCAAGATCTTTTGTTAGGATTGCATCCCAACTCTTATGCCTTCGGCTTTCTTTGCACTTGTAATTAAATACGGAGCCCACTACTCATCTTTCGTTCTTAAGCATCGTGCCTTCGAACCCTGTCCTTAGACTAACAGTTCTTCCTTCAAATGTTCAAGCATTTCTGCCCTTCTTGCTCAAATATTAAACATATAATGTATAGCTAGTCTTTCCCTTATCTTTGTAGGAAACTTTTGTTTCTCATAGATGGTACCAAGCTGTTGCGTATTATTTGCTTATGCTCGGCTCCGGTTAAATTGCACGGACCCGACTAGGACTTGTGTGTACGTGAATGAAAGACAAATAAACCACAACACTAGCAAGTACATGGTTTGGCTTAAAAAGATATTTGCTCCATGTCCATTTGTATTTCTTTAAGTATAGTTTTAGGGGTGCTCATCCTACTCTAATTGTGATTCTCTGGGTGAGATTTTAAATCCTCTAAGGACAAGTATTTATGAGCTTTTATATAAGAGGATGAGTACAAGAGTTAAACTTGGTAATGAACTCTAATTTGTTACTACAAATGAAATTAGGTAACTAACGATATATTTTAAAGATGATTCATTTTGACTTATCTTGTGTAGTTACATTTCTTCATAGAAGATTGCGATAACTTATCATGTCTAAATATTCTAGAAAATGGGCCCACAGTTTGGGTTGCCATGGGGTGCCGGTTTTACTCGGCCAATATAGCGAGTATATGTATACTTATTTATTCGGATTGAGTCGTAGGCCACGGTTTGCTCCATGCGATTATTTGGATTTGGAATTTTTGGACTAAGTCGGGCGAATATATCCTCTTCACCCCCTAAAGTTGTCTTTAAAGTGCGGGATAAGAGAATGAGATAGGATAATTCCATATTTAGTGTTAGTTAGGATTGAATGAAGGGTTAAATTATTTATCCTACAAAGTCCTCTAATCCCACCGAGAGAAGGATTGAACAATCTAAGAGGTAGGATTATTTTATCCAAGACCGGCTTTAAAGCTGTGCAGAATGAGCGACTGTATAGGGCCCAAGGCCTAAATAATAATCGTTCTTTATAAAATTAGGGGCATAAGTTCTAGTATTTACCTTTATTTTTCAATAGTGAAATGGCCCAAATTTAAAGCTATAATCATAAAGGCCTGGCTAATATAAGATGTTAAGTTCTACATTTAAACCAAACAAAAAAAAAGGTTCTACATTGGTTAAACTTTTATTTTTATGTTTATTTTTTTTTGAATCTTCCAAAGATAACTCTGACATTTCTTACTATCCACTACTGATAGACCCTATTATGCCTCTCCCACTTTATCTTGCCTCTCCCACTTTATCTCTCCCCAACTTGGTGAATACTCATTATTTTTTTTAAGAAAAAAGATTAATCTTTCTCTCTCTTTCTTTTATGTTTATTATATTTTATATCTTTTTTAGTGTTACATTTTTTTCATCTTTAGAAAAAGTGATATAAATTTTTTTGATAGAATTATTTACATGATTAAGTAAAAAAGGGGCCTCATATTTTATTTTCGCACAAATCCCTCCAAATCATAAAATCGACTTGATTTTATCCGATCGGAATGTGTAAACACCTCATTTTACAACCCTCGTAAGAATTTTGACCTATAAGAAAATGATCACACATGTATGCATGAGCATTCATAAATGCACACATGCTATATAAATGTGATACATGTCAAATAAGGAAGCGAAAAGGACACCCGGAAGAGAAGTTACGAGAATTACCGGAAGTTGCGGGGATCGGAAGCCGTCAATCGCGTGAAAACTTGTACAGTGATAGTTCTTGAGTTTTGATCATCCTCAAACTTTGGAAGATGTTAGGTAGTGGTACAAAGAGTAACATATTCAAAAATCAACTCAGTCCGAACACCAGATCTCTGGGAATTCAGAAACCGGGAGTTCACATCAGGTAATCGAATAGAGGTATTCCCGAAGTCCAAATGAGCTCAAATTTGGTCAGTAGACAGGTTGTATCATGGGTGAGAACATATTAGAAAATCAAATTAATTCGATACTCCGTTGGGCCGGGATAACAAAAACCGTCTCGAGTGAATAAACATTTGTCTGCTAGACAGATGCCTTAGGGCATTTGTCCACATGACACAAACCTTTGTGTCATGTTGACAAATGGTTTAGACCATTTGTTGGCCAGACAATTGTCCATTTCTTTTGTCTGCCAGACAAGTGCTCGAAACTGAAAATCGTCAAATCTTGTACATTGAGACCTCCTGATTTATGATCATCCTCAAACTTTGGGTATTATTAGATAGTGCTGCAAGGAGTAACATACTAAACAATCAGCTCGATCCAACGTCCGGATCTCCGAGAATTCAAAAAATTAGGAGTTCATTTTGGGTAGTCAAATGGAGGCCTTGGCGAAATCCAAATGAGTTCAAATTTGGTCAATAGATAGGTTTTATCATGGGTAATAACATAATGAAAAATCAAATCAATCCAATGCTCCTTTTTGCCAGAATAGCAAAAACTGTCTAGGGGTGAATTGCATCTGTCTGCCAGACAAATGCCCTATGGCATTTGTTTGCTAGACAAACACTCTTGGCCGTACTCATAAATATTTTTTAGATATAAATACACCTGCACTGACCCTAGTTAAAGTATCAGTCCATTCTGGGATTTCGGAAACAATGCTCTAAAACTATTTTCAAGGTTCTCAGGTAATTTTTATCGCAGTTCGGCTTTAATTTTTTATCTGTCTTTATTTTATCAATTATAATTGATCAATTGCATATAAAAATTGTAGTTTATCTCAAAATCAATCCAGATTTCATATTTAAATCCCGTTTTCAAAGCCAAAGGCGTGGAACGAGCTGTAACCACTTTTAAACATATTTTTATTAGTTAAAATTATAAAATACCAGTTTTATCATTCACGGTTCACAAAAGAACCAATAAGCGTTTGTACCTGGTTTTATCTACCTAAATATCCAATATGAGAGTCTGGATTCGTCAATGCCGGTTTAAATCATTAAACTGTGGTACATTATTGATGAAGGAATCTCGAGAATTTCCGAATATCCGATTCAAAATCGTATTAGCTTCCAAAATCATTATACAAATTATTTTTCGAATCACACACACACTAATTTTTAAAATCGAAGAGTGAAATACGAAGCATGTGCTTTCTACCCCTACCCAAAAATCCCGTTTTCCTAAAGCTATGGGCTAATACGAGATAGTATCAATAAACATGTGAATCTTTGATTATAATTACATGCATATCCTACTTAGAGACCAAAAGGGCGAATTGGGTGCCTAACACCTTCTCGATTCATAATTGTTAGTCGGAAATCAACCCTAGAGGGGAGTGAATAGGGTTTATAAAACTTAATGCGGAATTTGAAAGTTTTTAAAAAAGTTTAAGTAAAACAATTTAACTAAGCAAATGTATCAAGGAAATAGCAATTCAACCAAGCAATCTAAATCACAAGCAATAATATAGCAATAAAATAAATAGCTCAAACCGCTAAAACCGATTTTCTTCCGGGTGAAAATCAAACCGCTACAAGTGTTGTTATCTCACTACACTCCACAAGTATTGCTCTACCACAATACTCGCACAAAAAATACTCTTGTTAACTTGTAAGATTTACCTCTCACAACACTCAAGTGTAATTGTCTTACTACACTCTACAAGAATTGACCTTCTTGCTAACTCATGAGATTTACCTCTCACAAAAGAATATTACAAAGTGTTTGGTGATTCACACCAATGATATTACTCTCTCAAGTGTTTGATAGATACAATTTGAAGCTCACACTAGAGTTATCTTGTTTGATCAAGATTTATAGCTCAATGAATGAATGATTGATCAAAATGTGTTCTTGAATCTTTGAATGATGAAGATAAATGAAGAATATATTTCTATAGTAGTTCAAGCTTGTCAAAATGTGTTTTAGATGGTGTAAATATAGTCCCAAAAGTGATAGCCGTTTTTAAGATTTGGTAGAGGTTTGGTACCAAAAATGGTAAAAAAATCATAAATCCAAGGGCTATATTCTGAAGCATCAGTCGACTGAGAAAAGTTCATCAGTCGACTGATGGACCCTTAGTCAACTGAGCAAAGCTGCTTAGTCGACTGATGGGGTATGTCCATAAGGCCAAAATCCCAATTTTTGAACTTTTGCAATTTAGCTCCAAAATCAATTTCAATGCTTTGGGGACCTCAAAAATATGTGCCTAAGACACCTATTTTTGGGAAAACTCAAAATATGATCATTTGAAATTACTATGATTTTATTTCAAAACCGATTTTTATAAGAATGATGTTTTGAAATGATTTTGATTCAAACTTGGTTTTGATCAATTTAGGAATATTGTATCAATGTGTAAGAGCTATAATAGTCATCAAATAAGAAACTTTATAAATAATCCTAAGCACTCACTCAAATGTCGAATAGACGAGTCTTTGAATGCTTCAATGTGCTTCTTCAATTTGATTTTCACTTGAAGCTTTTGCCTTAAAGCTTTTCATCTGATCCTTGATCTTTGTGCTTCATGAGATGCATTGATATCATGTGTGTGATGAGATTGATATCCTTGATTTGTCCAATGTTATGTTGACTTGATCGAATATGGAATGAATGATCCTTATCATGCTTCCTTTGAACAATAATGCTTTTCTTGATTTTCCAAGTAAATGAACTATAAACTTATACTAAGAAACATGTTAAATTACATATGATTGATTTATTGTTATTATCAAAATAAGATTAAGACTTTTAGGTAAATAGTAACTTAATCCTCGAACCTTCGAACTAATTGGTTTTGCATTAATTGTGTTTAAGGGGTCATTTAATCCATAAATGTTCCTTTTTCACACAGACTTTTGTTTGTTTAGTAAAACAAATTGGCGACTCTGATTTCCTTTACAAACTATCACTTTAAGTGCTTATCATAATAAATCTCCATAATTGTTATTTTGCACGCATGCACTATTATCATACATTGTCTCGAGTGTGAAATTACCCCCATTCAACCCGAATATATTGCTTAGTGAGTAGGGAGTTTGTTTATCTGGGTCAACATAAACCGAAAGCTCTTATTTCCACTTTCATTGGCCAAGTACTAACAGAGGTATATCGAGTGACGAGAACACTCGCGTACGCAGAACGTATATTAAAAGGTCTTTACACGTATTCGCCTTTGAGGTATATAGCAAGACCTAACCAAATAGGAGGAAGCCTAAACCTTACCCCTCAAAAGACACTGCATATAGGATGAGTCAACCTAGTACATGTAATTTCTACATGTTTTCTTGACCATCAGTCATGAGAAATAATGAATCAATAGGCCTTGTCATGTATAAACCAATCTTCGATATTGACAAGTATGGCCCGAGGCTGACCAACCTCGCCCGTAGAATTCCTCACTAAACCCGTTAGGGAGAATTTTTCTATCACTATTTTCATGAAAAAGCAACTCTAAGAGGAAAGAACTTCCTCGATTTTCTAAAATATTTTTTCGAAAACAAGTTTCATGAAAATGAATCATTTTCTAAAACAAATTTTCCAAAAATTGATTTAAAATAATCAAAAAGTTAAAAGGGCACCTCGGGAATTCATATTCCTACCCTAAACCTTTCCACGGGGCTCTCAAGTTGTTGTTATCGGTCTGTTTTCGCCGAATCACCAAAAAGTGATTTTTGATTTTATTTTTCTGTCGAGTCATAATTTTTCGAGAATTATGCAACCCATGGCAAAATATTCATTTCCTAGTCAATTATTGATTTCTTTCTCCCAATTTTTTGCCACACTCAGATTATCCACCATAAACACTGATTGCCTGAGCTCTCAGAGATCAAACTAGACGATTTGCGAAATTCGACTCACCAACGATCATGCTTCCTCGTTGCAACACTGAGCTGCCACTTGATGAAACCAGGGTCGACAATACTGAGGGTAATCATAGTGAAGCTTCTCGTATAGCGGATCCGTTGCTTGGTCCTGTTCTCCTGCAAATTGAGGGTGGTACCTTAACCCCTGAACATCTAATCCATGATTTGACCCAGTATGTAAGCATCATGAAGAACCACCAAGCGACCACCCAAGCGTGTATTGACGCCCTAATCACTGCCAGAATACCTGTCGAACCAAACCAACCCAATCCAATCCAAAGCCAGTAGAAGACAACCAAGCCCGAGGCTCAATAGCTTCATCTAAGATTCAACAATACATTCTCCCAGTTCATGCCAACATAAACCACCCACTTTTTCTGGCCCCTGCTAACATCGATGTACCATCGGTATAAGATCTCAAAAAAGCTTGGCTGAATCCTGAACATAACCAACCCCTTCAATACCATAATCCCCAAGCCATCCCTGATGGAGATCCAAACAAAAGCCAATATGCTGAGACCGCAATCAATCAAGCCAAAGAGAATGAGGCCATTACCATACTTAAAGACCAGATGAAAGCCCTAAACTAGAAGGTGGCCGAAAAAGCCGACGAAATTGCAGATCTCCAAAATCTGTCTCTATACCTAGATGCCCATTTGCAAATTGGTTTCAAACTCCCTCACATCGACAAATTCTTTGGGAACACTTTACTTCACATGCACTTCAGAGCCTATGTCCGAACCATGCAATTGTACGGTTTGAAAGAGAATGAGTTGTCCCACGGTTTTCACCAGACTCTCATCATAACAGCCCATAGTTGGTTTTTTAGTTTAGAGAAGTACCAGGAAGCCGACTAAAAGAGTATAGTGAAGGAATTTATAGAACATTATAAGTGCAACAAGGAGCCCAAAGTCACCCGTAAGAATCTCGAGATGGCGAAACAGAGAAAAAACGAGAATATTAGTGACTTCATCACTCGTTGGAAGGAGTTAGCATCTCAATTGGTTGATAGAATCGCCAAGGAAGAGCAGTTAGGGATAATTGTCATGAACTTCAAGCCCGAGATCCGACATGGCATGGGTCACCAATACTTCGACCGGTATAAGGCCCTAATGCACGTAGTTAATGAGACCAAGGAGGAACTTGCCCAAGCTACTGAGGCTAAGAAAGCCTTTTCTCAATACGATAAGATCACCCCGGCTATCAACCGAGTCTGGTCTTACCAAAGCTTGAGTCCTCATCAATAAACGAGCTTCCATTATCTGCAAGAACAAAGGCCAAAAAAGTAGAATAGTAGAAAGAATGACTGTCCCTTTTCATGCTTATCGGCTTCACTGAGTCAGACTTTAGCCACGCTACAAGTTGAGGGTATTCTGCAGCCGCTAGCTCTACGTGAACCCCCCAACCCAGCTCCCCCTGGAAGGAATGCCAATGAACGCTGCATTTACCACCAAGGATTTGGACCTAACACTGATATTTGCTCCATCTTGAAAAGTGTTATCAAAGACTTGATTGATTTTGGGAAAATTATGCCCCGCTAATGCACCAAATATTAGATGAGAGAAGCCCTAAGTAGAGGTAGACATCATTGGTCCAGTTTACCTGAACCATCATATAGATAGGGGAAATTAAGAGGGAAAGAGAGATAAATTATAAGGGTTAAGGGTAGAATGAGGATTTCCTTATTAATATACCCATTCATTTCATTAATAAAATCGAATCATTTTGAGTATCCTAGTTCATGATTGCCTCTACTTAAATTGAATCCATAAACAATATTCCTGAAAGGGCACGTGTAATGAGTCTAAATTGAAGAGCATGGACCTGCCATAGATACGCTAAGGGTGTAAAGGGCATACATTGATAGTGCCGATGGTATATGCACTATGGGTTTCGACATGAAGACCATAACAACTCCCTGAGGACTAGCCTCACCATCATCGTTCGTACACATTGAAGGTGCCGAGGGTATATGTACTGAGGTTATCGACAAGAAAACCCGAACATTTCTCCAAAGACTAGCTTCTCCATTCATTATTCGCACTGAGAGTGCTCTACCCACACCACGATGACCCTGTGGTTGTCCTATTAGTAAAACCAGAAACTCTACATCTGAAGGTAGAATCAAATTAATAAAATCAATCGGTTTAGTAACTGAAGGCTCTGCCCCTCTCAAGAATGAAGCTAGTCGACACCCACTCATGAAAATGCAAAACATCGGCAATCCTCATAGGACTGATGGTATGAGTAAAAGAAGCAATGCGGATGGATTTTGATAGGCCCAAGAATCAAGAACTAGAGAGCAACTTATCAAGATAATAAGCATAACGCAGGATCAGCAGAATCCCAAGACAAAAGCATGCCATTTTTCTTGTGACCGATATCACATTGTACTAAATCACTAATTGACCAGAAATTAATATTTGCCTTTTCAGTGTTGCTATATTCTAAAAAAATGGTCGGTCTTGCATGCATACATCTACACTTATATAATTTTAAGTAGCGCAATATACTTCATAAATCAGGCAACTCAAGATTCACGACCTTTTCAAAATTAAGTTTTTAAAATGATAGTGCGATGATTTAAGAAGTATACAAATATCAAAATTTAGGTAAGCATGGCATGAATATTTACATATTGCATACACATAAGCACTAGGCTCCATGACATACCGGACAGGCTTCACCACCACATCCCGGTATTTACCTCGATGATTAGTCACACCTCCATCACAATGCCAAATCAACGCACTCCCGATCATCACGATAAGATCATAAAGCCCTCCCAGAGAGGCACAACACGATCACATGTCCTCCAAGAGAGGCAAGTCATTTCACAAGCCCTCCTAGAGAAACAAGTCACTTCACAAGCCCTCTTAGAGAGGCAAATCACTTCACAAGTCCTCCCAGAGAGACACAACACGATCACATGTCCTCCTAGAGAGGCAAATCACTTCACAAATTCTGCCATAAAGGCAAATCACTTCACATGTTCTCCCAGACAGGCAAATCACTTTACAAGCCCTCCTAGACAGGCACAACTCGATCATATGTCCTCCTAGAGAGGCAAATCATTTCACATATCCTCCCAGAGAGTCGAATCATATTAAAATTTCTCCCAAAGAGTCGAATCACATCAGAATTTCTCTTAAAGTGTCACAAATCCTCCCAGAAAGGCATGACAAGATCACAAGTGAAAACCAAAGCCCTTTTTACATGCATGAATCCAAATCCCTTTCTATAGGCAATTCCAAGCCCTTCACAAGCAATTCTAATCCCTTTCCACATGCACATACCAAGACCCTTTATAAAGGAAAATCCCAAACCCTCTTCATAAACTAAAAAAGCCCCATTTGAAGGGATATAAGAGAAAGTTAGAGAGAGAAATATTGGAATGAGAAAATGTTGCAACTGATATGCATAGAACAAGCCTCGCAAAATGGCTTTTGGCCTAGTTTCTTCCCTTCTAAGAAGTCTTCAAAACACGCTCCTAAAGGTTCTCGGATTGGATATCGCAAACATAACACGACGATATTAAATGCGAACTTCCAAAGTAAACATTCTCAAATCGCAAAAATGATGATGCTCAGAAAACCTGACAAAGTGGGAAGAAACAAAGTGGGTACAAGAAAAAAATTGAAAGAGTAGAAAAAAGAATAAATTATATAGTGCTAAAAGAAAACAATATTGAAAAAATATAAAAGGCAAAAGATGGCAGTGAGAGTCATACCAAGAGTGACAACTAGGCCAAAAGGCCCAGGGCTACATCTTGAGTGAGGAAGGCTGCTAACCATGTAAAAGAAAAAACAAATGAGCTATATTAAAAACCTTTTAAACAATCAAGGAGGAATAAGGGTATCAAAAAACAGAAAACGATGCAGGCACAAAAAATTCTCCACTCACGAAGTCAGAAAATAATAAGCAGAATCATACCCTAGTGACACTAGAAAAAACCAAAGCAAGAGGCAATATCCAAAACTCATGCACAAGGTTCGAGAATTAAGAGAACATAACTCGATCATTTCTCAAGAAAAAAAAGCCAGCCAAAAGTTCTTGTTTTTTTCCAAAAAAATATCACACTAAAACTTTCTCTCTCTATCTTTCTATGTCTTCTCAGAGACTTTCACCCCCTTAGCGGATCATAAACTTTCATCACCTCAAGATATCATTAATCTCCCACATCTCAGCCTTGCATCCTAGCCAGTAGGATGTCTCATTTCTCCAGTAGACCATAAGTTATCCTCTCTCCAGCAGATCACCAACCTTAATAGGTGAAGCCTTGCAAACTAAAGAAATGTCCCAAGCAGACATTCACCATCTCACATATTTTGCTAAAGTAGGAGGCTCACCCCTCTACGCGGTCCACACGCTTCGCTAAAGCAGGGTGGTTTACCCATCTATGCGGTTCAAACTTAACACCGAATGAGAATCATTGACAGAACTGTCCCTGGCAGTAGGAGTACATCAACTCAATAATATAATGAGAATCTTTCACAGAACGGTCCCTACTAGTGGGAGTACATCAGCTCAACACCGAATGAGAATCGTTGACATAATCATCCATACCAGTAGGAGTATATCAGCTGAACACCGAATGAGAATCGTTGACAGAACCGTCCCTTCCAGTGGGAGTACATTAGCTCAACAACATAATGAGAATTATTGACAGAACCATCCCAGCCAGTGGGAGTACATAAGCTCAACAACCGAATGAGAATTGTTGGCAGAACCATTCCTGCTAGTGGGAATACATCAGCTCAACAACTGAATGAGAATCGTTGACAAAACCATCACTGCCAATGGGAGTACACCAGCTCGACAACCAAATCATAGTTGCTAGTAGAACTGTCCCTATCAAGGGGAGTACAACATTCTAGCACATCACAACAAAGCACATGGCGTGCCCTAAATAGTCCCGAAATCACCCATCCATCCACATTAGAGATAAACAGCATAGCATGATATCTTTTGCATGGCATAGCTTTCAAAATATTACATAGTATTCATGCGAGTGCCACAAAATAATGCGTTATCGTTATCGCTTAGTTTCTTTGCTCCACAAAGAACCTAGGCTGATAAGGTTTGTGAACACCTCATTTTGCGACCCTCGCAAGAATCCCAACGTCTAAGAAAGTGAGCACACATGTATGTATGAGCATTCATAGATGTACACATGCTATATACATGTGATACATATCAAAGAAGGAAGCGAACAGGACACCCGGACGAGAAGTTACGAGAATTACTGAAAGTTGTCAATCTCGTGGAAACTGGTACAATGAGAGTTCCTGAGTTCTGATCATCCTCAAACTTTAGCAGTTGTTAGGTAGTGCTACAAGGAGTAACATATTCAAAAATTAGCTTAGTCTAACGGACCGAATCTCCAGGAATTCAGAAAACTAGGAGTTCACTTCAAGTAATCGAATATAGGCCTTCTTGAAGTGAAAATGAGCTCAAATGTGGTCAATAGATAGGTTGTATCGTGGGGGATAAACCTAAAAAATCAAATCAATCCGATGCTCCGTTGGGCCGGGATAGCAAAAATCGTCTCGAGTGAATAAATATTTATTTGCTAGACAAATGCCTTAGGGCATTTATCCATACGACACAAAAGGTTTGTTTCGTGTGGAAAAATGGTTTAGACCATTTGTCTGCCAAACAAATGTTCATTTCTTTTGTCTGCCAGACAAATGCTCAAAACCAAAAACCGTCAAATCTTGTACACTGAAATCTCCTAATTTATGATCATCCTCAAACTTTGGAGGTTGTTATATAGTGGTATAAGGAGTAACATAATAAAAAAATCAGCTCGATACAACGTCCAGATCTCTGGGAATTCAAAAAATAGGGAGTTTAGTTTGGGTAATCAAATGGAGGCCTTCCTAAAGTCCAAATGAGTTAAAATTTGGTCACTAGATATGTTTTATCATGCATAATAACATACTAAAAAATAGATCAATTAGATGCTCCTTTTGGCCGGAATAGCAAAAATAGTCGCAGGTGAATATCATCTATCTACTAGGCAAATACCCCAATTGTCTGCTAGACAAATGCCCTGGGGCATTTGTCCACACAAAATAAAAGGCTTGTGTCACGTGGACAAATGGTCCAAGACCATTTGTCTGCCAGACAAACACTCCTGGCCCAGCCCATAAATATTTTTCAAATATAAATACACCTGCACTGACTCCATTTGAAGCATCAGTCAGCTCTGCAACTTTGAAAACAGTGCTCTAAAATAGTTTTATACTATTTTTAAGGTTCTCAGGTAATTTTCATCACAGTTCGGCTTTAATTTTTTATATGTCTTTATTTTATTAGTTATAATTGATCAATCGCATGTAAAAATGATTGTTTATCTCAAAATCAGTTCAAATTTCATATTTAAACCCTATTTTCAAAACCAAAGGCGTGGAACGAGCTGTAACCACTTTTAAACATATTTTTATTTGTTAAAATTATAAAATTCCGATTTTATCAGTCTCAGTTCACGAATGAATCAATAAGCATTTGTACCCAGTTTGATATATAAATGGTGCTGACCTAAATATTCAATTTGAGAGTACTAAATTTATCAATGCCAGTTTAAATCATTATACTGTGGTACATTATTGACGAACGAATCTCGAGGATTGCCGGATATCCGATTCCAAATCAAATTAGCTTCCGAAAAGCCCTGAATTTTACCAAAAACACTTGTTTTGCAATATATCATTATTAAAATTATTTTTCAAAGAACACACACACATACTTACTTTTAAAATCGAATGGTGAAATACGAAATGCATGCTTTCTACCCCTATCCCAAAATTCCGTTTTCCTAAAGCTATGGGCTGATACGTGATAGTATTAATAAACTTATGAATCTTCGATTATAATTACATGCATATCCTACTTAGAGACCGAAAAGGCGAATTGGGTGCCTAACACCTTCTCGATTCTTAACTTAATCTCCGAACTTTTGAATCGGCTGGTTTTGCATTAATTGTTTTTAAGGGGTCGTTTAATCCATAAATGTTACTCTTTCACACAAACTTTTGTTTGTTTAGTAAAATTGTGAACACTTCATTTTGTGACCCTCGCAAGAATCACGAACTCTGTGAAAATGAACACGCATACATGCACAAGCATTCATACATGCATACATACCATATACATATAATGCAGATCGAAGAACAATGCGAAAAGGACACCCGGATAAGGAGTTACGAGAATTACCAGAGATTACCAAAATCGGGAACCGTCAAAACTACTTGGAAGATGAAAAGTGATAGCTATTGATTTATGATCATCTTAATTTTTTTAGAGTTGTTAAATGATGCAACAAGGAGTAACATATTAAAAAATTAGCTCGATCCGACTACCGGATCTCCGGGAATTTAGATAACTGGGAATTCACTTCGAGAAATCAAAAGGAGGCCTTAGCGAGGTCCAAATGAGCTAAAATTTGGTCAGTAGATGGGTTTTATCATGGGAAAAAACATACTAAATAAGGTTAATCCAATATACCATTTAGCCAAAACAAAAAAAACCATCGGGGATGAATAGTGTCTATCGTGTGGATAGATGCCTGGGGTCATCTGGCCACATGACACAAGCTTCTTGTGTCATGTAGCCAGATGGATTTGGCCACATGACACACACCATTTGTCCACACGACATATCCTTATTTCCCCTACATTTTTCGCTATAAATACCCCTCATTCTCCCTTTTGAAGCATCAATCAAGGCTGGAACTTCGAAAAAAGTGCTCCAAAATTCTCCATTTTCATTTTGAAGCTCTCAGGTAATTTTAGTGGCAATATGAATTTATTTTTTTATCTATGTTATTTTCAATTAATAGCATGTAGACACTGCAGTTTATTTTCAAATCAGTCCAAAATTTATATTTAAGCTTTATTTTCAAAATTAAAAGTGCAGAATGAGCTAAAAGCATTTTTTGGACATAATTTTTTATCAATTAATACTGGTTTTATCAGTCTCAATCCATTGAGGAATTAATTAGCGTTTGTGTCCGATTTATCTTCGAATAAGTCCAAATTTTATATTTAAGCTTCTTTTTCAAAATCAAAGGTGTGGAATGAGCTAAAACCATTTTTTGGACATAATTTTTTATCAGTTAATTACTAGTTTTATCAGTCTCAATCCACTGAGAAATTAATTAGCGTTTGTATCCGATTTGATCTGTAAATTGCGGTACTTACCTAAATATCCAATATGAGAGTTTTGAATTCTTCAAATGCCAATTTAAATAATTAAATTGTGATAAACTGTTTGACGAGCAAATCTCGAGGATTACCAGATATTCAATTCCAAATTGAATTAGCTTCTGAAAAGTCTTAAACTTTGCTAAAAATACCTGTTTTATTATCTATCACTATCCAAATTGTCTTTCAAATCACACACTGATTTTTAAAATCGCTAGGGTAAAATACGAAGCATATGTCTTCAATCCCCAGCCAAAAATCCCGATTTTCCAAAACTTAGGACTGATGTATGATAATATCAATGAACATGCAAATCTTTGAATATAACTACACGCATATTTTACTTAGAGACCGAAATGGCGGATCGGGTGCCTAACACCTTCCTGAGTCTTTACTTAATTCCCGAACCTTTAAATTAACTACTTTTGCAGTAATTGTGTTTAAGAAATCGTTTAATTAATAAATGTTTCTCTTTTACACATACTTTTGTTCGTTTAGTAAAATAAACTGGCGACTCTAAATTTTCCTAAAAATCATCATATTTTTCTAAAAATAATAAAACAAACTGTTTTTCCAAATCAACAAAAAAACTGGAGAAGTCGCCGACAATGGATTCGGCGTCGAAAACGGAGGTTCTCATAAAAACAAATTGGCGACTTTGATTTTTTTAACAAATTGTTGACCTAAGATCTTAATCTTATTTTAATAATAACAATAAATCAATCATGTGTAATTTAACATATTTCTTGATATAAGTATATAGATTATTTACTCGAAAAGTTCAAAAAAACATGACAAGGATCACTCTTTTACTATTCGATCATTGGACAAGACAAGAAAGATCAAATCTCTCAATAAAAATCATGAAGCACAAAGGATCAAAAGACTATATGAAAAGCTTATAGAAAAAAGTTTCAAGTGAAAATAAATTCGAAGAAACAAATCAAAGCATTCGAAAACTCGTTAATTCAGTAATTGAGTGAGTGCATAAGATTTATGTAAAGTTACTTTATTGATTAAATCCTTATAGCTCAAACGTATTCATGCATCTTTTAAAGATTGATTCAAACAAGCTTGAAATTGAATTTATTTGAAAAACATCATTTTACAAAGAACGAGTTTCAAAATAAATTCATATTAATTTTAAATGATCATATTTTAAGCTCTCATAAAAATAGTTATCTTAGAAACATATCTTTGAGGTTCACAAATCATTAGAATTGTATTTGGAACTAAATTGCTAAATTGCAAAAATATTTTTGTTTTTCATTTAAGATTCGCACAGTTTTTGCACAGCTTTGATCTAACAATCTGATGGAGACCTTCCCGGACTCAGATCATTTTGAAATTTTTATAGTAGTTAGATAACATCTTTTATCACTTTTGACTAAAATTTGAGCATGATCCAATGGTCAGATTATGAGATATCATCAAAACAATTTGAATTTCTAATCAACAAAACTAGCTGTTGGAATGTTTGAAAATGTATACCTTTGACCCAAAACCTTTCTTAATCACCCCCAATGGCCATATACTTTTGCAAGCTATATATATGAGGTCATATACATGTTTTAACACACCTTGAATCATTCTTATACTCTATTATTCATATATTCAAATATATAAAGATTTAAGAACACATTTTGATCAATCTTTCATCTATCTTTTGAGATATATATTTTTGATCAAAATTTGATAACTTCTAGTGTGAGCTAATTTTCATATCTTATAAACTATAAACACCTCATTTTGCGATCCCCACAAGAATTCCAAACTCCAAGAAAATAAGCACGCATGAATGCACGAGCATTCTTAGATGCACATGTACTTAGTACGTGTGATACAGGTCAAAGAAGGAAGCCGAAAAGACGCCCGGATGAGAAGTTACAGAATTATCTAAAACTGCCGGAACCGAAAATCGTCAAAACTCATGAAAACTTGTTACACATTTCTGATCATCCTTAAACTTTGAGAGTTGTTAGTCATTACCATAAGGAGTAGCATACTCGAAAATCAGCTCGATTCGACGGTCGGATCTCCGAAAATTTAAAAAATCGTGAGTTTGTTTCGGGTGATCAAATGGAGGCCTTCTCGAAGTGAAAATGATCTAAAGTTTGGTCAGTAGATAGGTCTTATCATGGGGAATAATATATTCAAAGTTCAGCTTTGTCGGACATGGGATCCTCAAGAATCAATTTGTCTATCGTGCAATTCTAGTCGAAATGTCCTTCATAGCAAATTAAAATAAATAGAGGCCTTCCCGAATTCTGATCGACCTCAAATTTGGACACAAGCTAGAAAATATTTTGAGGGAAAACATATCCAAAATTCAGAATAATCCAATAGTTAGAAGTTCAGTTGTAGAGGTTGTTGTACGCAAGTATGTTTCCTATGCGGAAACAAACTCTTTGTACCAATCCAAGGAGACCAAGTCCTTCCTGGACTGCGATTGTTTTCAAATATTTACAAGGTCTAAAAGACTTAAATTGGCAATATATATCCAAAAATCGGAATGATCCAACGGTTAGAACTTGACTTGTCGTGCAAACAAGTGACCTTGTCTACAACAAGTACCTTTCCTACGCGGAAACAAACTCTTCGTACCAATTAGAACAAAAGGAGACCTTCTAGAATTCTGATCTACTTGAAATTTTTACACAATCTAGAAGACTTATATTCCAAATACATATCCAAAAATCAGGATGATCCAACAGTGGGAAGGCTTCGCGATAAGCTCCAAGAGTCTTAGTTGCAATCTCTTTTCTTGCTCTCCAAGTATTTTTTCAACTATAAATAGACCCTCCCTCCATTCATGTTTTTCATCAACAATAAAGGGGATTTCGTGGTACACACTAAGATATCCTTATTATCTCCCTCCAAGGAGGCTCAAGTATAATTTTCTCTCTTTTCTTTTATTTATTCGTCAGTTTTATAATTCATACTCTTGTCTGCATAATTTCTATCACTTAATAGCTTTTCAAAACCCTTTTTCAAATTGTTTTCAAAACCAAAGGCGTATAATAAACCCTAATCCAATTCCAAAAATAGTATTGTTATTTTCTTACTTTTTTAAAAGCCCGAATTAGCGGCATTGTTATACGAAGGAATCGATAATCGCTATATATCTAATCTAAATCATAGATTGCGGTGTGTATGTGATAAATACTCGATTATGAAAGCACTATTGCCATCTATATCCGTTTAATCGTTAGACTTGTATACGATCGGTCAAATCTCCTTATATAATATCGAATATAAGATTTCACATCGAATTAGTTTCCGAAAAGCCCAATGCTTTACAAAATCACTTGTTTCATTACATTTATTATTGTCAAACTCTCTTTTTCAAGTCACACACACACTTATTTTCAAAATCATAGGCGAATTAGGAAACACATCGTTTTCATCCCAACCCCAAAATCCTGATTTCTAAGGCAAGCATGAAAAGCTGTAAAGTAATAGTAATAGCATGCAAGAACTGAATTATAATACACGCATATCCTACTTAAGAGACCGAAAGGGGGAATTGGGTGCCTAACACCTTCCCGATTCGTAACTTAATCCCCGAACCTTCGAATCAACTGGTTTCACATACATTGTGTATAAGAGGATATTTAGTCCATAAATACGTATCTTTTACACAAATTTTTTTTGTTTATTTAGTAAAACAAACTGGCGACTCTTATTATTTTAAAAATCGATTTTCAAAGCAACAACGGAATTGCCGCCCACGAGGACCCCCGGGCATCGAGAACGCGGGTTCTCACATAAATATTTGAGAGTTATTGTATTGGTGTGTATCACCACAAATAAATTACTATTCATTTTAAAAGAGAGTTTGTCTCTTTGTAGAGTAAGAGAGCATATCTGATGGGAAGTGTAGTGGGTATAGCTACATTGTGAGTGTTGTGTGCATAAAAACATTTGTATTAAGGTTTGATCTTTACCCGAAGAAGATTGAATAGTGAAAATTTTCAGAGAACTAACCGAGCGCGGACGTATGGTTTAGAAAACCGAACAGTGAGGACAAAAAGTCTTGAGCTTCAAATTGGTTTAATCTTTCTAAACTCAAGCTCTCTTTTTATTGCTATATTATTGCTTGTATTTTGAGATTGCTTATTTGCTTATCTTGGAATTGATTATTTAAAATTGATTATTTCTTTGATATTGTTGCTTAGCTAAGTTGCTTTGCTTAAACATTTAAAAAACGTTTTAATTCCGCATTAAGTTTTTAAAACCCTATTCACCCCCCTCTAAGGTTATTTTTCGACCAACAATTGGTATCAAAGGGAGGTTGTGCTCTTATTTTGATTTAACAATCTTAGATTACGATCATGTCTATATATCAAGAAACCGAATTTTTCAAAGGTCTTTCCACTTCTAGGCCACCATTGTTTGATGGCAAAAACTATAGTTATTGAAAAAGTAGAATGAGCATATTTTTGCAAGCTGGTGATTTTGAGCAATGGAAAGTCATACTTGAAGGACCATATGAAATTAACAAAATCGATGAAAATGGAAGGACTATTCCCAAGAAAATGTCCGAATATGATGAAAATGATATTAGAAAAATTCAAGTTAATGCTAGAGCTTTAAATTCTTTAAATTGTGCATTAAGTATAGATGAATATAATAAAATCTCTAGTTACAAAACCGCCAAAGAGATTTGGGACAAACTTGCGGTTACTTATGAAGGAACCACACAAGTTAAAGATGAAAATATAAATATGCTTGTTCATGATTATGAATTATTTAAGATGAAGCCTAATGAATCTATTGCCTCCATGTATAGTAGATTTTCTATTATTATGAATGATTTGGATCATCTTGGAAGGGTTTATTCTAATGAAGATAAGATAAGAAAAATTCTTAGGATTCTGCCAAAGAAGTAGCAACCGAAGGTGACGGCGATTCAAGAAGCAAAGAATCTCAAAATACTTAATATGGACGAGCTTTTGGGATCTCTAAAAACTCATGAGAATGAACTTCAAAAAGAAAAAAAAAGCGGATACAAAATCAAAAAAAAACTTAGCTCTCAAAACTATCCAACATGAAGATAATGATGTATCAATGGATGGTGATGAAGACATGGCGCTTTTATCTAAAAAATTTATGAAATTTTTAGCAAAGAAGAAAAATTCTCAAGGAAAGGATAACAAATATCCATCATCATCTAGAAGAAACAATGATCGATCAAATCAACAAAGATGAGAAAATGATGAAATCAAAAAGTGCTATCACTGCCATGAACCCGGTCATATTAAGCCAAGTTGTCCACTTAGAAAGAAGGAGAAAATGGACAAACGAGATAAAGTATTCAAACAAGTGAAGCATGCACTAAAAGAAACATGGAGCTATTCCGAAGAAGGAGAATCGGATACCTATTCTAGTGATAAAGAAACGGCCAACCTTTGTCCTATGACAAAAGAAGATGAGGTAAATTCTAACTATAGCTCATTTAGTGATAATTTTAATGATAATGAAAGTATGCATAATGAATATGATGAACTATTTACCATGTTTGAAGAATTACATATTAAATTTGAAATTCTCTAAAAAAGATATGCAAGTCTCGAGAAGGAAAATTCCATTAGTTCTGCAAAATGTGAAACTTTAGAAAAGGAAAACATTGATTTTAAAAAGGAAATCAACTATTTGAAAAAGGGAAAAGAAAAGGAGACTTCAAACTTACTTGCACTAGAAAATGAGGATTTGAAAGAAAAAGTAAAGGATTTAACTAATAGTCTAACCAAGTTCACAAATGGAAGAAATAACTTGGATAAACTATTAGGAGTACAAAAGTATGTCTTTGACAAAGCCGGTTTGGGTTACAATCAAATCCATAACCAAAAGGATTACAAAAATTTCTTCAAAACATACACACCGCATAATCCAATTAATCTTTGTTCATTTTGTGGAAGAAACACTCATAATGCACATTCTTGTTATTACAAAGAAAAGGATTTTGCTAAGAACAAACTTGCTTGGATTCCTAAAGGAACCACTATGTACGCTAACCCCAAAGGACCTAACTTATTTTGAGTACCAAAAGAGAAGTTATGTAAGATTTTGGTGTAGGTTTGCATGAGAACAAAAGCTAGCAAGATAAAGTGGTTCTTGGATAGTGGATGCTCGAAACATATGACGGTAAAAAAGAGAAATTTCCTGAGTCTCACTCCTAAATAAGGAGGCAACGTCACATTTGGAGACAATGCCAAAGGCAAAATCATTGGTACATGTAAAGTTGGTAAGAAATCTTCTTATATTGATAACGTTCTACTTGTTAACGGTTTAAAACATACCTTGCTTAGTATTAGTCAATTGTGTGATAAAAGTTATGAAGTTATTTTTAAATCCGAATGTTGCATTGTTAAAAATATTAGTGATAATTCTATCTTGTTTGTTGCTTATAAATAGGGGTGGCAAATTTTGAAACGACACGAAAAAATGACACGGAATAAAACGAAATTGGGACGAAATAGAAATTCAATTTCGTGTTTGTGTCGTGTTCGGGTTTGCTTTTTTTAACACGACTTTGGGTTGTGTCATGTTCGTGTTAAAAAATTGACATGAAATTAACCTGAAATTAACACGAATTAAACATGATATTACCACGATTTAAGCATTATTAAATAAAAAATCATTTAATAATTTTACTCTTTAAAAATTAAAAGAGAAATATAAACATAAAAAGTCATTTAATAACTTTACCCTTTAATAGCCGATTTTTCTCCCTTCCAAAGTCCAAATCACGTCTTTATCTTTTCCAGTTTTCCCCTCTATCTTTCAACTTCTCTCTTCCACTCCATATTACGACTTCTCTCTCTAAAATAGATGGATTCAAATGTCAAGAACAAAGAACACCCAACCCCTATACCCATGAATTCAAAGAAGAAAGCAAAAGTTACCAACATATCTGCATGTGTGACCGCCGGGGAATCTACGCTGGTAAATTTCTAGGGTTTTTGTGGGTTGATTTTTTAGGGTTTGATTCTGTAATACTTAAGAATCCATTGTTATATTAGATTTTGTAATACATAGGAATCCACCACATAATCCAAAATCTCTCACTAAAATAGATCTTTGCTTGTATTTCTATTTTATTTCTTCTTTGCAATATATATATATATATATATGGATGTGCGTGTGTATGGGTGCTAATAATTTTACCCATCTATGTGTTTATATACATACTTGTACACCCATCTATGTGTATATATAGTCCACTGTTATGTTAGATTCTGCTAATAATTTTACCCATCTATGTGAATACACTAGAGCTGGGCTTAAAAAGTTTATTTTATTTTTTATGTCAATGTTTCACCATTTTTAGTTGTTATTTCCTTTTCTAATGTATATTTCCCTAGATTTCTTTTTGGAAATTGTTATTATTCTCCTGCATATTCTGCTGATGTCAACTAATTATATTATGTTTGATCAAAATAATAAGTATTAAAGATCTCTGCATCTTTCTAACCATCTTTCTAGTTTTACCATTTATTTAATATTTTTAACCATTGTTTCAGGACATGGATATCGAAGTAAATAGTGAAGATAGCTCGTGCGAAGATGATCATGTAATTGAAGTGGATATTAAGCAAGAAGATGAAGAAGGCCATGCAAAGAATCCTAGGGAGCGATGGTCAATGGTATGGAAATATTTTGATATACTTCCAATTGGTTCTGATGGGAGGGAAAGGGCAAAATGTAAAAAGTGTGGGAGACGTTATATTTGTGAAACTAAGAATGGAACAGGAAGTTTGAGAACACATATTAAAAAGTGTCCTAGGAGGGATAGGAATAACATATCACAATTACTTGTTTTCAAAATTAGGTAGTTCCATGTCAATGCATTCCGCTAAATTTAAACCTGAAAGATTTCGTGAACTACTTAGTGAGGCGATTATTATGCATGACTTAACTATCAATTTGTTGAGTATGAGGGAATTAGAGCAATCTTTCGTTACTTAAATGAAGATGTTATAACTATCTCTAAAAATACCGCTAAAGCGGATGTGTTGAAAATGCATAAAAGAGAGAAGATAAAACTTAAGCATATGCTAGAGGTGAACCCGGGTAGGATTTATTTGACATCCGATTTGTGGTCTACGATCAACACCAATGGGTTCTTATGTGTTACATCACATTTTATTGATCAAGAATGGAAATTACAAAAGAGGATTCTTAATTTTCAATTTATGCCACCCCCACATAATGGTGTTTGCTTAACTGAAAAAATATCTAATTTGTTGTCCGAGTGGGGGATTGAAAAGAAATTATTTACTATTACTTTGGACAATGCTTCTAGTAATGATACATTTGTGAATTTGTTAAAAAATCAATTGAGTAATGAAGGTGTTCTTCATAGCAATGGTGATTATTTTCATGTCCGATGTTGTGCACATGTACTAAATTTGATTGTGCAAGATGGGTTAAAAGCTATTGATGAAGGGATTGTTAATGTTCGTGAATCCGTCAAGATGTTCCCATGAGATGGAATGCAACTTACATTATGATTGAAAGTGCTATTTTTTATCGTCATGCCTTTTTTTGTTTAGCGCTTAGTGATTCTAATTTCATACATTGTCTAAGCGATGAAGAATGGGGTAAAATAGAGAAAAAATTTAGGTTCTTGGAAGTTTTCTTTGAAGCTACATGTATCTTTTCGAGAAATAAATATCTTATCGCAAACTTGTATTTTCCTTCGATTTCTATGGTTGAGAGAACTTTGAAAGAAGAGATGAAAAGCTCGGATGGGTTTATGAGCCAAATGGCTTGTCAAATGTATGAAAAATTCTCTAAATATTGGTCCGATTATAGCTTAATTTTATCAATGGTTGCGGTGTTAGATCCTCGATATAAGATGCAATATGTGGAGTTTACTTACAAAAAGATTTATGGAAGCCACTTATATCAAAGTACACTTGTTCGGGAAAAGTTATTTTCTCTCTTTAGCGAATACATGCTCGATTCCCCTTCGACTTGTAGCACGTCTACTACTTTACAAAGCGAATGTGGAAAGGATGTTTGCAAGAAGAAAAATGAAACAATGCTTAGTAGAGGCACGAGAGATATGTTCAAGGTAAAACATTTTTTTTTTAATTAAATGATCGTTTTTGTAGATTTTTATTTGATATAACTTTTTGTTGTTATCAAATTTTAAGATTGGAGTTTTTTAATTCTATAATTTTTAACACAGGAATTTACCGCTTATGAAAGTGAAGAACTTACTTGCACTCAAAAGACACAATTGGAAATGTATTTGGATGAGCCAAGAAATTATTTAGGAGAAGATTTGGATGTCATTTTCTTTTGGAAAGCTCATCAATATCGCTATCCGGAACTTGCTTTCATGGCTCGTGATATTTTGAGCATTCCAATCTCCACTGTTGCATCCGAGTCTGCCTTTAATAATGGTGGCCGTGTTCTTGATCAATACCGGAGTGCACTTAAGCCTGAGACTGTGGAGGCTTTGATTTGTACAAGAGATTGGTTATTTGGAGTCCAAGGTATTTTTTTTGGTATTTTCATTTCTACAATTTTTATTGATGGAATTAATTTTTTTTGTTATATTTGTTATATTTATAGGTGATATAGAGTTAAGTTTGCATGAACTCACTGAAGATATTATACAAATGATAACAAAGACAAGGATGTATCTACATCTACATCTACTGTTACCCATAAGGTAAGTGTCAATAATTTATTTAATACGAAAGATCAATCTATATTTATATATACTTTTTAACTAGTGTTTCTTTAAAATTTTCTCTATTTTTAATTTTTTTTATAGGTTAATAATTGATTGAAGAAAGGAGGATGCAATTATGAATATTTTGAAGTTGTGACAGTAGCAAGATATAACTTTGAAGACACCTATCTTTTGTTTTTTGTGATGTCTTCAATTTAGTTGTTGCTTATTTAGTGTATAATCTTATTTTGAAACTTTTTTTGTACCATGTAAATGAAATTGTACATGGGGGTATATGTAGTATGAATACTAATTAAATCAAGTGAAATGGGAACTTTTATCGTGTTATTCGTGTATTTCGTGTTAGGCCGTGTTTAAATTGGATCGTGTTCGTGTTAGCTAAAAAAAATGGCTTCGTGTCGTGGCGTTTTCGTGTTAACCTTTACGTTTTTGGGTCGTGTCGTGTTAGGCCAAAACACAACCCAAAAACACGATTTCCCACCCCTACTTATAGATCTAATAACATATATACTCATGAACTTGATGATTTGTCCCAACAAGATGTTAAATATTTATCTGTGTTGAATGATGCTTCTTGGTTATGGCATAGAAGATTAGGTCATGTTAATATGGATTTAATTCACAAATTATCTGAAAAGGAATTAGTTAAAAGATTGCCTAAAACTAAATTTGTTAAAGATAAAATTTGTGATTCATGTCAACTTGGTAAACAACACAAGTCTTCCTTTAAATTTAAGAAAGATATTACTACTATTAGACCACTTGATATGTTACATTTAGATTTATTTGGACCTAATTCGGTTGCTAGTTTAGGTGGTAAATTGTATGCCTTTGTGATTGTTGATGATTTTTCTAGATTTACTTGGGTATTCTTTCTTGCTCATAAAAGTGAAACACCTCATGTATTTGCTAAATTCTGTAGAAAAGTTCAAAATGAAAAGGGTGCTTCTATTGTACATGTTAGAAGTGATAGAGGTAGAGAATTTGATAATATTAATATTGAGAATTTTTGTGATGAGCATGGTATTAATCATAACTTTTCGGCACCTAGAACTCCTCAACAAAATGGAGTGGTTGAAAGAAAAAATATATCTCTTTAAGAGATGTCTAGAATTATGTTAAATGAACATTCTTTACCGGAATATTTCTAGACGAAAGCCGTTAATACTACATGTTATGTAACTAATCGTGTTATTATTCATAAAAAGTTAGATAAGACACCTTACAAATTATGGAATGACAAGAAACCTAATATTGCATATTTTAAGGTTTTTGGTTGTAAATGTTTTATTTTAAATGATCGTGATCATTTAGGAAAATTTGATGTTAAATCCAACGAAGGAATATTTCTTAGATATACTACTAATAGTAAAGTTTATCGTGTTTACAATAAGAAAAGTTTAGTTGTTCAAGAATCTATGCATGTTGTTTTTGATCAATCTAATCCTTTTGCACCCATAGTGCATTATGATGATGATGTTGAAATTATCCAAAAAGTTTCGGATATTCAAATTAATGATACATCTAAAGAAGAACCATCGAGTGCTCAAACTTCTTCTAAGGAGATAGAAAGTAAGGCCGAGCAAAACTCGAATGATTTACCCAAGAGTTGAAAATTTGTGTCCAACCAGCCTATTGATCAAATTATTGGAAAGCCATCTAGTAAGGTCATGACGAGATCATCCTTAAGAAATGTTTGTAATAATATGGCATTTGTTTCTCAATATGAGCCTAAAAACATAAATGAAGCCGAACAAGATGAATCTTGGATGATGGCTATGCAAGAAGAGCTCAATCAATTTGAGAGAAATAAAGTGTGGACACTTGTTCCCAAACCTAATGATAATTCCATTATAGGCACTAAATGGATATTTCGTAATAAAAATGATGAAAATGGTGTTATTGTTAGAAATAAAGCTAGACTTATTACCCAAGGATACAATCAAGAGGAGGGCATTGATTATGAAGAAACATATGCACCCGTTGCATGTTTAGAAGCTATTCGCATGCTACTTGCTTACTCCTGCTTTAAAATTTTCAAACTATATCAAATGGATGTGAAAAGTGCTTTCTTGAATAGATTTATTGAAGAGGAAGTTTATGTGAAACAACCTCCCGGTTTTGAAAATCATGCCTATCCGGATTATGTGTTTAAATTGTCAAAAGCTTTATATGGATTGAAATAAGCACCTAGAGCATGGTATGATAGATTAAGTTCATTTTTGCTTAATAATGGATTTGTTAGAGGCAAAGTAGACAGTACTTTATTCATTAAGAATCATGCCAATGATATGCTACTTGTGCAAATTTATGTTGGTGATATTATTTTCAGTTCTGCTAACGACAATCTTTGCAAAGAATTTTCTATTTGTATGCAAAAGAAATTTGAGATGAGCATGATGGAAGAGATGAATTATTTTCTCGACTTGCAAGTAAAGCAATGCAAAGATGGATTTTTTGTCAATCAAGAGAAATACGTCAAAGAACTATTGAAGAAGTTTGACTTGGAAGGCATAAAGTCTATGAGCACGCCAATGAGCTCAACGTTGAAAATTGACAAAGACGAAAATGGTGGACATCAAGAAGTATCGAGTTATGATCGGTAGCTTACTTTATTTGACGGCTTCTAGGCCGGACATCATGTTTAATGTTTGTCTATGCACACAATTCCAAGCGGATCCAAAAGAATCCCACTTACATGCCGTAAAACGTATATTCCGTTATCTTTTTGGCACTAATTCTTTGGGTTTGTGGTATCCAAGAGAGAACAAATTTGACCTAATAAGTTATTTCGATGCGGATTTATTGGTTGCAAAATCGATAGGAAAAGCACTAGTGGCACATGTCATTTTCTAGGACACGCATTAGTATCTTGATCAAGTAAGAAACAAAATTCGGTGGCCTTTTCAACAGCCAAAGCCGAATACGTGGCAGCCGGAAGTTGTTGTGCATAAACTTTATATATTAAACAACAACTAGAAGACTTTGAAATTAGTCTTAGCCACATTCCCATTAAATGTGATAACACAAATGCTATTAACTTAACCAAGAACCCCATACAACATTCACGTACTAAGCACATTGAGATAAGACATCATTTTATTCGTGATCATGTGCAAAAAGGTGATATTGATATTGAATTCATTAGCACCAAATCGCAATTTACGGGTATTTTCACTAAATCACTCCCGGACGATCTTTTGTGTACTATCCGTCGTGAACTTAGTATGACTAGAGCTTGTGACATCTAGTTTGATCAAAAATAGTTCATTAATTATGCTTGACTTAGATTAATATTGGTAATCTTTATTTTGCATGTTATTGTAAACTAACAATGATTTTACAGTTTAAGAATAATTATCTGTCATTCAAAAAGTCAAAAAAAAAATTCCAAAGACGGAAAGCTATCTTTTTAAAGCAAAAGGTCAAAATATATAGCGCCTCCGCGTGCATCTGGAATCCAGCGCCCTCGCACGGTCTAGATCCATTTTTGATGTTGTCATAGGGGGAGAAAAATGTGTGTATGGTGTTGGTGTTATGGTAAGATTTTAAATGCTTTAAACTGACTTAAATTTTTTTTTACATTCGTATTTTTGAAAGCTTTATTTAATAAATAAATAAATAAATAAATTTGGTTTTGAAACTATCTCAAATATTGCAATACTTTTTAATTGTCATCTTTGCATAAATTAAGGGGGAGCATATTATTTATTTACATTTATATGCTATTTATGCTTGTTATTGTTAACACACATTAATTTATTGTCATCATAAAAAATGGAGAGATTGTAGACCTAAGGTCTTAATCTTATTTTAATAATAACAATAAATCAGTCACGTGTAATTTAACATATTTCTTGATATAAGTATATAGTTTATTTACTTGGAAAATTTAAGAAAAACATGACATGGATCACTCTTTCACTATTCGATCATTGGACAAGATAAGGAAGATCAAATCTCTCAATGCAAATCATGAAGTACAAAGGATCAAAAGACTATATGAAAAGCTTATAGAAAAAGGTTTCAAGTGAAGATCAATTCGAAGAAACAAATCAAAGCATTCGAAAACTCGTTAATTCAGTAATTGAGTGAGTGCTTAATATTTATGTAAAGTTACTTTATTGATCAAATCCTTATAGCTCAAACGTATTCATGCATCTTTTAAAGATTGATTCAAACAAGCTTGAAATTGAATTTATTTGAAAAACATCATTTTACAAAGACTGAGTTTCAAAATAAATTCATATTAATTTTAAATGATCATATTTTAAGCTCTCATAAAAATAGGTATCTTAGAAACATATCTTTGAGGTTCACAAATCATTATAATTGTATTTGGAACTAAATTGCTAAATTGCAAAAATGTTTTTATTTTACATTTAAGATTTGCTCAGTTTTTGCACAGCTTTGATCTAACGGTCTGATGGAGGCCTTCCCGTACTCCGATCATTTTAAAATTTTTACAGTAGTTAGACAACATCTCTTATCACTTTTTACTAAAATTTGAGTATGATCCAATGGTCATATTAAGAGATATTATCAAAACAATTTGAATTTCTAATCAACAAAACTAGCTGTTGAAAAGTTTGAAAATGTATACCTTTGACCCAAAACCTTTCTTAATCATCCCCAACGGCCATATACTTTTTCAAGCTATATATATGAGGTCCTAGAAATGTTTTAACATACCTTGAATTATTCTAATACTCTATTATTCATATATTCAAATATACAAAGATTCAAGAAAATATTTTGATTAATCTTTCATCGATCTTTTGAGCTATATATTTTTGATCAAAACTTCATAACTTCTAGTGTGAGCTAATTTTCATATATTGTAAATACTTGAGAGTTATTGTATTGGTGTGTATCACCACAAACAAATTACTATTCATTTCAAAAGAGAGTTTGTCTCTTTGTAAAGCAAGAGAGCATATCTTGTAAGAAGTGTAGTGGGTATAGCTACATTGTGAGTGTTGTGTGCATAACAACATTTGTATTGAGGTTGGATCTTCACCCGAAGAAGATTGAATAGTAAAAATTCTCGGGGAACTAAACGAGCACGGACGTATGGTTGAAGAAATCGAACCGTGATGACAAAAAGTCTTGAGCTTTAAATTGGTTTAATCTTTCTAAACTCAAGCTCTCTTTTTATTGCTATATTATTTCTTGTATTTTGAGATTTCTTATTTACTTGTCTTGGGATTGATTACTTGAAACTGATTATTTCCTTGATATTGTTGCTTAGCTAAGTTGCTTTGCTTAAACATTTTAAAAATGTTTTAATTCCGCATTAAGTTTTTAAAACCCTATTCACCCCCTCTAGGGTTGTTTTCCAACCAATACAAACCATCACCTTATCTCTATAATAAAACAAATTGTTTTTCAAACAAACTGAAAAAATGGAGGAATCGCCGCCCACGGCAGCCGCGTTAAAAACGCGGGTTCTCATAGAATGTGATGAAATAATCATACGTGACCTTTTATCTGGCGCATCAAATACATCTTTAGGGGATCTTAATGAAGTATTCCACATAATTAATGGCAAAGAGGAATCAATCTCTTAATGAGGTAGGGCTAACAGAAAATAAGTTTAATTTTCAAGGCGAAGATGCATTATTGACTAGAGTTTTATTTTAAGGAAAAATAGACTCGATAAGTAATATGACTTCATTAATAGTGGGGCGTGGAGCAAGCATGAGGGCGAGCGCATGAGTGATCAAAATATCATAGCCGAAAGGAGGTGTGGGGGATGGGAGGCGAGGTGTGCTTCCAGACACTTGATAGAGAAGCTAAAGATCAATAATGGGCCGAGCTGTGCAATCGATAATTGGGTAGAACCAGGAGACCAATAATGAATCCAAATCAGAGAGATGCACTTGATAGAGAATAAGTGATACGCGTATTAAAGTGTGAGAGAATCTTTCGATAGCAATAGTGTTCCATCATGATGTGAGGTACATGAGTGAGTAAAGACGTTGAAGCAAGAGTGCACTTGGATGCGTGAGACAGATTGGTGCAAGTGATAGAGTGGGATTGTCGAGATAGGAGTAGGGGTGGCCACGGTTCGGTAACCAAACCAACTTGGTCGGTTTTCAAACGGAACTGATTTGGTCGGTTTACAAATAAATATAACTGCTACCGAACCGCAATAGTCAGTTTACCGAACCGACTTGGTCGGTTTTCAAACCAAACTGATTTGGTCAATTTATAAATAAATATAACCACTACCAAACCGCAATAGTCGATTTACCGACATTTGATTTTACAGAAATGGTCGGTCAGTTTTGGTCGATAATTTGATAAAACCGACCACTCTTAGTCTCAAAGGCTCAAAGCACGAAAGCAAGTAAGAAGTAAGCAGCAATAGCACTCAACAGCAGCACAGTAGCCAGCTAGGCACAGCCGCAATGCTTTTCGTAGGGGGCTTACTGATTAAGCCAAAATAATGCATTTTGATATGTATTTAGGTTGCTTAATATGCATGAATTTGATTTTAATTATCCTAAATTGTTAAGAATTGAGCTTTTATCATGAAATAAGATAATATGTTTGTTTCTAGTGCATTTTACCCTTTTTACAGGTTAAAAACGAACAAGAATGAATCTAGAAGCAAATTCCTCCAAAGTTAGTCATTGCCGGTTAAATTCGGAGCTGAATTGAGTTCAAGAGGTGAATCGAAAGAAAATTCCAAGCTCAAGCATGAAGAAAGTTGATGGAAGAGACTAAGAGAAGCCAATAGAGCAGTCCCAAGCAAAGAAGAGTCATTTGAATCAAACCGAGAAATCTTTAAATGAAGAAGAGATTCACCGCGTGCAATGCTGATGTTCTAGCCAATTATGGTATTTATCTGTGCAGAATTTGAAGAAAACTCCCGAAACAGAAGTTGCAGAGCTCTGAGTTATCTACGCGTAGACAAAAACCTTGCATCATCGGAGTTCGGAGTTCAAAGTTATGACATAAATACGATTAGTGCACCAGTGGATTGAGTTTAAGCACGAAAAAATACCTAAATTCATGATGCATATATTTATTGAATGTGGTCCTTAGCCTAGATGACGAGTGACCAGCTCTCTACTCATGCTTAGTCCAGTGTTAGAATCCCGCGGCCAACAAGTTTTAATTATTATTTTTAAGCTGACCCGAGAAATTAAAGCTGGAAGATTTAGTCTCTCGAGCCAACGACTTGATAGACGATAAAAGCTAAAAATAGTTTTTGGATTATTATTATTAATAATATTATTATTTATTTTATTTTATTAATTAGTTTAATTTTTGAATTTTGAATTTTGAAAAGAGTCAATGAGTATTTTTGTTTAGGTCGGAGATATTTGAGTCAGGGAGAGAGTCGACATTCTTTAATAATTCCAAATTTGATAGACGATAAAATCTAAAAATAGTTTTTGGATTATTATTATTTATTTTATTAATTAGTTTAATTTTTGAATTTTGAACTTTGAAAAGAGTCGATAAGTATTTTTGTTTAGGTCTGAGATATTTGAGTCAGGGAGAGAGTCGACAGAGGAGAGTCGACATTCTTCAATAATTCCAGATTCCCATATCATCAGAGAGTTTTCCTTTTATATTTCATTTTTCTCTTTTGGCTTGTATTGAAGAAGAGACGGAGTTAAATTGTACTAGCATCGCAATTTAATATTCTTCATAACTGTAAGTTTCTTTCAATATTTTCCTTAATTTCTTTCAATTAATGTTCATTAATGCTTTGATTGTTATTTAATTATGTGTTTGAATGTGATTATTTATTGAAATTCATGCTTAATTTATAATTTTTGGTTGGAATTTCTGCATAGAATCTCGCGTAGAACCTTAAAATTTGTGCTTTCGTATTTTGATCATAACTTCTTCGTTTCTTGGCCGTTTTTGATGATCCACCTATCAAAACGATCGTATTTTAATTCTATACAAAACCCTACTGATTTGGAGACTCAAAACCCAAGTTTTTCAAAAGTCAGTAGACCATTTGTGTTACTGGCAGATTGTTTATTTTTCAAAAGTGTTTAGCCATAATTTCTATTTTGTACATGTTTTTAGTTTTCGATTGCTTTAAAATTTTAAGTACATTTATATGCTTATATTCTTAATTAATTTTTCATTCTTGAATATAAATATGCTATTTCATTTAATTATTTTATTGTCCATGAATTTATTAAATATGTTTGGCTAGTTCGTTAGTTAGGGTCTGTAAGGAACGGATATGTCGACGCGGTAATTTTTCGATCCCGAATTCAATTCTAATTAAGTTTATATAGGTTAAAAGGTCATTATAAATCTAATTTTTATTAAATTATTATCCTAGTATGCTAATCACATATTTTTTATAATAAATTTAATAAAATCTTTTCGACAATAGAACTAAACTAGTTTGAATTATTATTTTTGCGCTAAACCCAAACTAGTTGACTTAGAGAGCGGTCTATACTCTCTAAATTAATTGGTTTTGTATCTTTATAATTTCAAATTAGAGTGGGCTGTTTTCGATAGTATTTTTAATCCTTACTTTTTGATACCGAAATTGCCAATTTTGTGTTTCCACCGCCCGTTTTAGTTCAAATTTGATTTCAATCATGTTTTAACATATTTGAATTAAATTGTGGCTATTACTTAATATTTCTAAACTCACTTTTAATAAAAGGTTTTGTAGTGTCAAGCACTACTTCACTTTAATAAACAAGTGTTTTTGGTAAAATTAAGTAATGCGAATTGATTCCATAATTAGTATTGGTACGTATAGTTCATGTCACGCATGAATTATTGCAAAAAATATGAGTTTATGAGATCAATTAGCTCGTGGATAGTAGGCTAATTTTTAAAAGAAAATTAATTAGAAAAGGATTCTCGGTCCACCGAATTGCCCGTTGTGTTGCCCGGAACTTATGGATACCCCTAGCAGTTTTTATTCTTAATTTTAGTTAAAGTTTTTCACGCGTTTAATTAATTTAATACGCTGTTTTTATTAGTTATTTTATTTAGCCTTTTTGCATGTTTTATTTAGTTATATTGCCTTTAGATAATTTAGTTATTGATTTTCATTCTATTCCTTCCATATTTCATCTTTTCTTTATTTTTCTCTTTTTCCTCTTGAAAGAAATTTTTCGAAGTCAAAGAACTACCCTCCTCCTCGTGGATCGACCTCGAACTTACCGAAGTATTTATTACTTGACCGACCACCTGCACTTGGGTGTAATAACTCGCATTGTTTTCGCCGAGTCACTTACTAGAGAAAAGACAACAGGTCGGATTTGTAGGGGGCTTATGGAGCAAAGGGCTTGTTGATTGTGACCTAGCTGTGAGAGTGAGGGAGACGAGGATTGAGGGACCGAGGGAGGAGTAGATATGTAAAGGATGATGGAGCCATGGAGGACCGGCGGAGTTGCACCGCTGAAAGTGAGTATGAGAGTTGAGACATTGAGAAAAAGATAAGAACTGAAGAACTGAAAGTGAGAAGTGAACTGAAGTACTAAACTGATAGAGGGTTTTGGTTTGGTTAATTTTGTCATTTGTGAACTTAATAATTAGTAAACTTACATATATATATATATATATATATATATTATTACTAGTATTGGAGCACACCCTACGTGTGTGTAATAGATGTAAGAAAATAAATTGTATTAAAATAATATTTTGTATCGTAAGTACATAAATAGTTATGACCTCTTTGTAGAAATTTTTTAATTATAAAATTAGTCCACTTTCGATTAGTTAATTAAAAGCTTATGTATCTAAAATGGTTTAATTTTACTTGATGGAGTGTTTGCAGAACATAATTGAGATCTTGAAAATGTTATAACAACATGTTTTGAAATGGGTGTTCTTGTATACACCTACGAAGTCTTTTTTTGACCCCATTTATCTTTTTTTTTAGTTTTGATAGGTTTGCAACCAAAGAATCCCTTATTTTTTATTTACAAAAAAGAAAAGAAAAAGAAAAAACACCCCTCTTATATTAGTGATCCATTTCAAGCCAGCAGTTGTGCGTATATTAATTGTGAAGTTTACATCATATATATTTTGACTTCTCGGGACTTGATTGTGTGTATATAGTCATCAAACGGCTAGTTAACGATATCCCTTTTCACTAGCATTGGCAACTTTATCCGCTCAAATGAGTTTGTTTTTTTAGGGTTTTCGAATTGAATTATTTCTTAAGGTCTTTTTGCTTATAGTAGGCTTCAAGCATTAAAAAAAATACCAAAAAAGAAACAATGTAGAAGATCTATTCCTTACTGTTTAGTTGATGATGTATATTTCAATTGTAATCTTCAATCAATATTGTTTGGAATTATCAATAGAGTTAGTAGGAACCTTATAATTAACATCAAATTTTCTTTGAAACTCGTCTATCTGGACAAAGGAAAATCTAGTAGTATATTTCGGGAAGAGATTTATTGAGTGTTGAGGAAATATGATAATTTTTTCACCAAAACATCAATTGGTTTTGGTGTCAAACAAATTCAACACTAATTATAGTTAGTAAAAGCGGGTGTGGTTTGACAAAAGCAATGGTCAAAATTGTATTGGTACCTCCTTGTTTGGAAGTTGAAGTTAAAACGGCGTGAGTTAATCGAAAGTTATTGGTGGAGTGAGTTGAAAGCGGGGTAAAAATACTATTTTCGTGTGGTTTATTTAAAAACACCCTCTAAAATCCTCTATATTTCTTAAAATTTTGTGTAGAGGTATCAACATCGAGTGTATGTACTATATTCCTTTAACATATAAAGTTGGATTGAATTCTCAAGTCCAAAAATTAGACAATTTTAAGTTTTACTTCAAATGACTTAATTTTAGTTTTCATTAATCAACTTGAATTTTCATATTTACAATTATTTAATTTTCCTAACCAAGCGCAAATCAACATAAAAATTGTAAATTATCTAATTCATATTTTGAGAGACAACTAAATGGATCATTATTATGTGAAAAACCAACTCTATAATAAATACATAGATTTATGTAAATATTCTATTTGATAAAAAAATTATACATTACAAATTATAAAATGCAAAGCCTGATTATAAAATAGGTTTAAATGTTCATGAACATAATTTTGTAAATACATGTGTACATATCCTAAAATAGTATTTTTTTTCATTATTTCTCTCTCTCTCTATATATATATATATAGATAAATTTTTAAACATAAACTTTTTATTAATTAAAATTTATCTAATTCTCATAAATTTGATTGCTATTACTGAATTTTGATTGAAAAGAAAATTAAATTTAAACCTTTTTTTTTAGTTGTTAGCATGGCCGACAATGGGTAAGTTTACAAGCAGGTTGGTAAGATCCAAACCCACCCCGTCAAAGAGTATTCTACCTTGTGCTTTTCCTAACTTGACCGAGGCAAGTATTATATTGGAAGCTCTCCATTAACTATGCTTAGACCTAGGTTAGCCATTTTAGAAAGGGTGTGATGAAATAACATGAAACGATACGAGATGAAATTAATTGAAGAATTATAATAAGCGTTTATAATGTTTAAAATGAAGTCGCATTTGTGTCCATATTTTGAAATAAAATTGGAGATATATACCATGCTAATCGTGTCGTGTCTTGTCATGTAAATTTGGGTTTATTGTGTTTAAATTAGCTAAAATTAACATTTTTACTGGTGTTGTAACATATCTATTAGGACTTTACGTTGTGTTAATCGTGTTTTGTCATGTTAATTGGGTATTATCATGTCTAATTAGAGAAAATCAATATTTCTAGTTGTGTTATGACGTGTAGACCCAAAATTTGCAATCATGTCAGTCACTCTTGTTATGTATTTAGTAAGTTGTGTTTGTATTTCGTAAAAATAACAAAATGTTGATCATGTCATGTTATCTCAGACCCAAACATAACAAAAAAACATAAATTGCAACTCCTACTTGGACTTGAATTTGTTCCGATCCAAATTAATCCGACTTAACGTGTTGTAACTATACGATATTTAAGAGTGATTTAAAGAAAAAATAATTTACTAAATTATCCTTGATAGGAAATAAGGAAAGAGAATGGGGAGGACACTTTAATAATTGAATAGAGACACCATAAAAGGATTTGGTTAAGTGGTAACACTTTTATGATAAATTATTGTATTTATTCAAATGGTAAAGTGAAGTTCCTTTTGTATATGAAGTCATAAATTCAAATCCCATGATAAACTTTTATTTTTTTTCTTAGTATATAAGGATATTTTGGTAATTCAATTACACACCAAAAACCTTCCTCATGCTTTATTAATAGTATAAATTATAAGACTATATACTTTAAAAGGGAAAAAAAATATTATATGATATTATTAGATCTCACACATACCTTCAGAAGTAAAGTAAAAATAGTTTTTTCGTTTAGCAAAAGTACATGATAAATCATGCAGAGAGATAAAGGGTAAAAGTCGTGAGAGTAATGTGGAAAAACTCAAGAATGCAACAAACATCACTTAAAAAAATTTACTAAATTGTAAAGGGGGGAACAGAATGGGTAGGGTATTCTAACAATTGTGTAGGGACACCAATGAAAGGCTTTGGTCAAGTCGTAACACCTTTATAACTAAATGTTATGTTTGATCAAGTGGTAATATGTAGTTGTTTTATATGTAAAGTCACGGGTTCAAATCTTCGTGTTGCATTTTATTTATTTTCTTAAAACACTACTCACGCTTTAGTAATAATATAGATGTATATATATTACTATATTAAACAATTAGAAATTAATCAAATTATACACAGAGAGAAACTTAATAAATATATACATATATTATATTTTTTACAAGATGATCGGTCGGTCGGTATATACCGATAATATAACTAACGTAAACTGTTACCAGTGTCGATAATATATACATATATTATATTCAGTTCGGTTACTAACTAAACTTAATCGGTTTGATCGATTTTCGATTTAAAAATGCCACCCCTAAATAGGAGAGATTTTTTTTTCTTCGTGTTACACGATTAATTTTTGTAGGGTTGGCTTCGTTTGGAATTGTCGATGAAGTTGTAATGGGATTAATTTAGTGCTTCGAATTTAATCAAAAATATTTGATAGTGGGGTAGTTTGATGGTGTTTGTTTGTTTTAGATGCAGAAGGTACAAAAGTATTTGGCTTTGTATAGATGTAGAGGTGGGGTAGGTTTTATAGATGCTAGCAGTGGTGGTTTTGACTTGAGGTGCTTTTGGAGCAACATAAGCCAATATTGTGGCGGCTAGACAAGATGGTTAGATAATATCAAATTACCAAATTACCAAATTTTAAAATTAGGTAATTTTTTATTGAAGAATTGTGAATTTATTCATTTATAAATAATTAAATTTTAATTTAAGTAGTATTTGGAAAACTTAAACGAGAAATTCTGATTGTTAGAATAAAAACATGTTCTTTGTTTTCTTTTAAAAAAAAGTTGTCTAGACGCATTAATATCACGGGTAAAAATTAAATCTTTTCAAAAAATAGAGTTGGAATGAATTATCTAATTCTAGAATTAGGCAATTTCAAGTTTTACTTGAAATGACTTAATTTGAGTTTTTGTAAATCAACTTGAATTATCATATTTACAATTATTCAATTTACACAATCAAACACTAAAAAATAAAAATTTTGTAAATTATTTAATTGTAAATTATATAATTCACAATTTGAAGGACAATCAAACGGGCCCTAAGTGAAGGATATAAATTCTATGACAACGTGTAAATAATAGAAAATTATAAAAAAGATAGTTGTATTAAATTAATTGTGCTCAACTATTACAATGAAGAGGGCCTTATATAAGATCGTACTTGTGGTAATTATGTTATATAGATAATTAACATGTATGTACATGTTAATTATAAATGTTAACATATATGATAAAATTTATTTTGCATTTGTATTACCAGTAGTAGCATGTGCTCCCCAGTTCAATTTGATACACGATTTTGCCATTTTTAACAAAACACAAATTTTAATTTAACCAAATGTTAGAATCTGTCTGGTTATTTGATTAATGCCAGATTCGTCATCTTTTTGAGCTGCTTTTCAAATATATATATATATAAACAAATTTTAATTTAACTAATGATCAAAGATGCAATTTTCGATATTTTTATTATATTTGATGTATTAATTCTATATCTTGAAAAAAAATATAATCATTAATTTCAAACAACACAAAAAAAAGAGAGTAAGAATTAAGAATTAAATAGAGGTGACTGGATCACGGAGTTTAACTTATTTGTTGGAATAAAAATCTAGCATGCAAATATTGTCTAGACATTGATATATAGTTAGGTTTTGTTGCCTAACAGGTGGGGTTAAGAGAGAGGGGAGAGGTAGTCTTAGCAGTACGCAGAGATAGTGGAGATCTAGCTAGAGAACGACTAGATATATAGTTATATAGCCCACAAGGTTACTATTTTTATGTGGGCCATAGGCAACCTACCAGCACCAAGCATGAGAATAATTAACCCATCAAAGTAACCACCAACAATAGTCCACAAGACTTGTAGGTTCAAATTATTAGACTTGACTAGAAGTTTTGTGTGTCGAATTTTAATATAGGTAAATTTTTTATTAGTTACCAGTTACCATTTTCTACAAGTGAAAATTAGTTGAACTATGTAAAAGTTGACCTGAATACTACGTGGAGATGACCTTTGAACAAAAAATAAAATAACCTATCAAAGTACCACCACTCATTGCATACCGACCTTTTTATTCAATTATATATTTTGAGTAAACTACTTTAATGGTCCTTAAATTATTCGTCAAGTCTCACTTTGGCTTTTAAACTTTAAACATTTCATTTAAGTGTTTAAACTATTGAGTGAGTCTCACTTTGGTCATTCCGTTCAATTTATCAGTTTACTTAGCCCGAATAATGATATACTTACAAGTGATATGCATAAAAACACCAAAAATTTTGGATACACCATTCGTACAAGATGAAATGTCACCTTGTCACTAAAAGAATAGTGGGACTACTTCAAGTTTTCATCTAATCATAAATTGACATATCACTTGTCCATAACATTTAGTGAGTAATTTTTCTATTTTATTTTTTTCTTGTGGCCCAGATGAATTACCCCATTTACATAGTACATTGTTCTATTATAGTAGAAATTAAAATTTTAAGAGTCATTGGGTAAGTGGGTTAATCTAGTTTGAGAGGAATTCACTCGAACTTGGTAGATATCTCATATTCGAGTTTTACTAAGGGGGCTTGAGGTGATTTCATTATTATAGTTAAAAGGAGAAACTTAAATCTCTTTTTCAAAATAAAATAAAATAATTTTAATAATATATTTAACTTTTATAATGTTCTTACTCATTTTTATACCAATAATATATATATATATATACAAATTTTAATTTAACCAATGGTCAAAGATGCGATTTTTGATTTTTTTTTTATTATATTTGATGTATTAATTCTATATCTTGAAAAAAAAATATAATCATTAATTTGAAACAATACTAAAAAAAAAAGAGTAAGAATTAAATAGAATTGACTAAATAGTCCACAAGGTTACTATTTTTATGTGGGCCATAGGCAACCTACGAGCACCAAGCATGAGAATAATTAACCCATCAAAGTGACCACCAACAATAGTCCACAAGACTGTTAAGGTTCAAATTATTAGACTTGACTAGAAGTTTTATGTGTCGAATTTTAATATAGGTAAATTTTTTATTAGTTAGCAGTTAACATTTTCTACAAGTGAAAACTAGTTGAACTGTGTAAAAGTTGACCCGCATAATACGTGGAGATGACCTTTGAACAAAAAATAAAATAACCAATCAAAGTACCACCACTCATTGCATACCGACCTTTTTATTGAATTATATATTTTGAGTAAACTACTTTAATAGTCCTTAAACTATTCGTCAAGTCTCACTTTGGCTTTTAAACTGTAAACGTTTCATTTAAATGTTTAAACTATTGAGCGAGTCTCACTTTGACCATTCCGTTCAATTTATCAGTTTACTTAATCCGAGTAATGATATACTTACAAGTAATATGCATAAAAACACCAAAAAAATCTGGATACACCATTCATACAAGATAAAATGTCACCTTGTCACTAAAAGAATAGTGGGTCTACTTCAAGTTTTCATCTAATCATAAATTGACATATCACTTGTCCATAACATTTAGTGAGTAATTTTTTTATTTTTTTTGTTCTTGTGGCCTAGATGAATTACCCCATTTACATAGTACATTGTTCTATTATAGTAGAAATTAAAATTTTAAGAGTCATTGGGTAAGTGGGTTAATCTAGTTTGAGAGGAATTCACTCGAACTTGGTAGATATCTCATATTCGAGTTTTACTAAGGGGGCTTGAGGTGATTTCATTATTATAGTTAAAAGGAGAAACTTAAATCTCTTTTTCAAAATAAAATAAAATAATTTTAATAATATATTTAACTTTTATAATGTTCTTACTCATTTTTATACCAATAATATATATATATATATACAAATTTTAATTTAACCAATGGTCAAAGATGCGATTTTTGTTTTTTTTTTTATTATATTTGATGTATTAATTCTATATCTTGAAAAAAAAAATATAATCATTAATTTGAAACAATACGAAAAAAAAAAGAGTAAGAATTAAATAGAATTGACTAAATAGTCCACAAGGTTACTATTTTTATGTGGGCCATAGGCAACCTACCAGCACCAAGCATGAGAATAATTAACCCATCAAAGTGACCACCAACAATAGTCCACAAGACTGTTAAGGTTCAAATTATTAGACTTGACTAGAAGTTTTATGTGTCGAATTTTAATATAGGTAAATTTTTTATTAGTTAGCAGTTAACATTTTCTACAAGTGAAAATTAGTTGAACTGTGTAAAAGTTGACCCGAATATTACGTGGAGATGACCTTTGAACAAAAAATAAAATAACTAATCAAAGTACCATCACTCATTGCATACCGACCTTTTTATTCAATTATATATTTTGAGTAAACTACTTTAATAGTTCTTAAACTATTCGTCATGTCTCACTTTGGCTTTTAAACTTTAAACATTTCATTTAAGTGTTTAAACTATTGAGCGAGTCTCACTTTGGCCATTCCGTTCAATTTATCAGTTTACTTAGCCCGAGTAATGATATACTTACAAGTGATATGCATAAAAACACCAAAAATTATGGATATACCATTCGTATAAGATGAAATGTCACCTTATCACTAAAAGAATAGTGGGTCTACTTCAAGTTTTCATCTAATCATAAATTGACATATCACTTGTCCATAACATTTAGTGAGCAACTTTTTTATTTTTTTTGTTCTTGTGGCCCAGATGAATTACCCCATTTACATAGTACATTGTTCTATTATAGTAGAAATTAAAATTTCAAGAGTCATTGGGTAAGTGGGTTAATCTAGTGTGAGAGGAATTCACTCGAACTTGGTAGATATCTCATTTTCGAGTTTTACTAAGGGGGCTTGAGGTGATTTCATTATTATAGTTAAAAGGAGAAACTTAAATCTCTTTTTCAAAATAAAATAAAATAATTTTAATAATATATTTAACCTTTATAATGTTCTTACTCATTTTTATACCAATAATATATATATATATATACAAATTTTAATTTAACCAATGGTCAAAGATGAGATTTTTGATTTTTTTATATTATATTTGATGTATCAATTCTATATCTTGAAAAAAAAAATATGATCATTAATTTGAAACAATACGAAAAAAAAAAGAGTAAGAATTAAATAGAATTGACTAAATAGTCCACAAGGTTACTGTTTTTATGTGGGCCATAGGCAACCTACCAGCACCAAGCATGAGAATAATTAACCCATCAAAGTAACCACCAACAATAGTCCACTAGACTGTTAGGTTCAAATTATTACACTTGATTATAAGTTTTTTGGGTCGAATTTTAATATAGATAAATTTTTTATTGGTCAGCAATTGACATTTTTCACAAGTGAAAATTAGTCAAACTATGTAAAAATTGACTTGAATACCACGTGAAGATAACCTTTGAACAAAAAATCAAAATAACCAATCAAAGTACCACCACTCGTTGCACACCAACCTCTATTCAATTATATATTTTGAATAACCTACCTTAATAGTCCTTAAACTATTCATCAACTCTCACTTTGCCCCTTAAACTTTAAATGTTCCATTTAAGCGTTTAAACTATTGAGCGAGTCTCACTTTGGCCATTCCGTTCAATTTATCAGTTTACTCAGCCCGAGTAATGATATACTTGCAAGTGATATGCATAAAAACATCCAAAAAAATCTGGATACACCATTCGTACAAGATGAAATGTCACCTTGTCACTAAAAGAATAGTGGGTCTACTTCAACTTTTCATCTAATCATAAATTGACATATCACTTGTCCATAACATTTAGTGAGTATTTTTTTATTATTATTATTATTCTTGTGGCCTAGAAGAATTATCCCATTTACATAGTACATTGTTCTATTATAGTAGAAATTAAAATTTTAAGAGTAACTGAGTAAGTGGGTTAATCTAGTTAGAGAAGCATTCACTCAAACTTAGTAAAAATCCCATATTCGAGTTTTACTAAGGGGGCTTGAGGGGTTTCATTATTGTAGTTAAAAGAAGAAACTTAAATCTCTTTTTTAAAGTAAAATAAAATAAAATAATTTTTACAATAGATTTAACTTTTATAATGTTCTTACTCATTTTTATTTTTCCAGTAAATTTAGGAGTGGGTGGGGGAGAGGGTTGTAATTTTCTCGTTTTAATATTGAAAATTTTCCCATTTTCCAACTTAATAAGAACTACCTCTTTAGAATTTTGCTCGCACTTAATTAATGGTTTTTTTAGCTCTATAGTTCTCCCTAACCAAATATCTAACTTCGCCCCTACTTTTATATGATTGACGGATGAAATAGAATTATAATCATGCTTCACTTTTTATTGTCTCCGCCATAAGCTGCAAGGGTGATCGTAATCATCCTTAAAGAAGGGTAACATATCCCTGTTCAAAGTGTAATAGTGAGAGGATTTTCAACCATTTTATGAATTTGATGTGTAAATTTGATGTGTCATGTCATTTTTATACGAAGGTTCAAAGAAAATTCCCCCCTAATTCATTTATGAGAAAGTTGAAATAACCAATGAGATACATACAAAAGTAATTTTTGGTTGCTTTTTTTTTTAAATAAATTTTTGTACATAAATTATATAATTCAGAGTAAATCTTATTTTATAAATTTAAATGATAATGTTTCAAATATATATGGTGCTATTGATATATACCTTCAAGTTAGATTGGGATTACTATGAGTTTGTTGGCACACTTTATTTTAAAATTAGAATTTGAAAGTTAGTCCTTTTATGATTAGGACGTGGGTTTGTTTGTACTAGATTACTTAGTATAAATGTAGGTTTTGTTTATTCTTTGTAATTATTAGACAATTTTTTTTCTAGTTTTTAAGGTAGGTCTAGGGAGAAAAATTAAGTTTTGTTTGTACTTAGGTTTTGACCCAATCATCAATAAAACCTAGGGGTGTGCATGGTCCGGTCAACCGGACCGTTGACCATGCATCCGGACCGGACCAAACATTTCGGTCCTATAAAATTGCAGACCGGACCAAACCGAATTTCTTGCTCAGATCGAACCGGACCGGACCAGTTTAAACAGTCCGATTTCGGTTGGTCCAACCGGTTCGGGCTTTTTTAATGGGCCAATATGATTTGGGCTTTTTTGTCTATTTTTTCAACCTTATTAAATCCATTTTCAAACTTATTCAATAAGAACTAGGCAACTTACAAATTAAGCACAACATTCCATATTAGATATATTTAATAATAATGGTTAAATTAGCTAAAATCAAGCCTAAATTCATCTTTCACGAATACACTGCTGTAGTGCTGTCTGCCTATCTACACTGCTGTAAAATCCATAAGCCCAAAAATGCAAAATTCATGGCCTAAATAATAGCAAAATCAATAGCAAAAATGCAAAATCCATGGCCTAAATAATAGCACCATGAGTCCATGACCACTGTTTTTGTGTCAACTTTCTAAACACATCTAATAAGCCCAAAAATCCAAACACATCACAAATTATAATCCGTAAAATAAGACACCCCACTGTTTTTTGTGTCTTATTGTCTAGACACATCTAAGGCCAAAAAGTCCAACAAATCTCAAATTACAATCTATAACATAAAACAACAAACTACAATTCAAAAAATAAGACAACAAATACATATTAATTCCAAGCACATCCCAAAAATCAAAATATAACATAAATTTTGAACTCTCCATTCCAGCACTTCTTCGATTCTTTAAAGCCTCTCCTTATGACCTTATCAAGAATCATTTTAAGTTTTGTCCGATGTTGAGCCCAACATTTCTAAAAAATAAACACAAAATATTATTATAAATTGACATAAAAATTCATGCTTAAAAAATAATTGCAAATTAACAAGAGATATGAAAAAGGAAATATTACCCGAATCAATCTTTTCAAGTTGTTCCACTTCGTCCAAAGCATCCCGAAGATTAATTGGGGTTGATGAAGAACAAATCTAATTTTGTGTACAAAATGAGGGCTTCCACTGTACTAGGCAACAATAAACTACGAAATGGGTTAAGCACACGACCTCCGGTACTAAATGCGGACTCGGAAGCTACGGTAGACATGGGAATTGCAAATACATCCCGTGCTACACAAGAAAGCATTGGATACTTGTTAACATTGTTCTTCCACCAACTTAAAACACTAAAACTATTGTCTTTGTCTTCAACCTCAATACTTTCCCCTAAAAACCTCTCAACCTCCGATTTAGACCCTAAAGTATCCTCTGATTCCATATGCTTATTAAATTGAGAGGTTAAAAAATCGAGCCCTTCTTCCTCCCCTTCCTCATCTACTAACCCAACTTTTGATGTTTTATTCTCTTTTTGTGACGATGCACTACTAGGCTTATTATCATCATACCACTCATACAATTGAACCAAAGCATCTTTCACCTTTCTTGATATCTCTTTTACAATCTCACTTTTATGCAAACGACTAAACCAAAATGTAACATATTTTAATTTATATCTAGGATCAAGAACAACCGCAACAAATAATAAGAAGTTAATGTTCTCAATGTCCCAATATTTTTCAAATTTTTTCAACATATTTTCCGCTATTGAAGATACCATGTAATTACCATCTTTTCTCAAACTAAACAATTTGCTTTGAATCAATAAAAACCTATCATCCGATAGAGTGTGACACTACCAATACCACCTTATTTAGTTGTGTTTGTTGGAGAGTGTTTCTTCTTTATTCTCCATTATTATTGTGAAGTCTTTGGTTCGTGGCCGGTAACTTGCGATAACTTATTGTTTTTTGTGATTCCTCCATGTTGTGTTAGTAGCTTGTTTTAATTAGGGTTTTGCACAACATTTACAAGGTTCAAAGGCGTGAAACTTTGAAGAAAAAAGTTTTGGCTTCTACTACAAAAACAAATAATTAAATAATAGAATAGCTTTGACTAATGTGTATTTTTAATACGATCCAATTACACAAATTGCAAAAAATGATCAAACTTTTTATTTATGGAACTGATTAAAGAGAGTTTTTACATATGTAGGATATAATAGAAATTATACAACACTCGATGCTATCTACATATATTTCATTATCCTTTTATAATGGAGAGACATGCATCAACTACATAAGCAATAAACAATAATTAAGGAGACGAGGTCCACCAACATTACTATACAAAAAGTAATTCAATAGTAACTTACTATTTAAGACAAATACTTAAGCAATTCTACAATTACTCTTTAAATTTTATCCAGACAGTTGATTATTGTCTTAGTCACACAATTTTTAACCCTTATATATTTTTAAAATCCAAAAACTATCATCCCTTATTATATTGATGCTTTTTAGCTATTCTTATGCTTCACCACTGATCTCTTTTCTCCTTAAAAAAATCCATTTTTTCTTCTTCTAGAACTAATTAAAGTTTTGGAAAAAGAACACTTTTAAAAAAGAAAGTTTATATGATTCTTAAAAGTCGTGCATAGAAAATAATTTAGTTGGCGAGGTTGGATTTTTGGTTGAAGTGGTTTTTGAATTACATTGCAGAACTCAATATATCCTAATTTTCTTATTTTACATATCATAAGGAATTCAATGAAATTCCTTTTTCTAAGTAAATTATCAAACGCTCCGTTAAACTTAATTTTTATAATCCTAATAGGCATATGTACTGAAGGTTAACCATATAGACCAGTGATCCAATCCACCCTATATTTCTATTTTCTGTGGAAAAACTTTTCATTTCCTAAGGAATTGAACTGAATTCTCTTTTCTCAGTAAATTATCAAACGCACCCTTAAACTTAATTTTTATAATCCGTAATAGGCATATACACAAAAGGTTAATCAAATAGACCAGTGATTCGAGCAGAACGGAGAGAGCTACATATAGGGGTAAACTCGAACCCTATTCTTACTGCTCTATATTCAATTTGTCATAATATATCGAAACTAATATTGTATTACAAGCTTTAAAAACTAAGATTATATCGAAACTAATCTCGTATTACAAGCTTTAAAAACTAAGATAATGCCGTTTACTCCCTCGAAATATGATGCCGCTCCTCTAGAGTGATTTAAAGTCTAGAATAGAGTTTGAAAATCTTGTGCTCTAGATTTGGATTTGTCAGCTCAAATTATGACACCCGTCTTTTTTATTTAAATGAATCCTCGCCGAAAGGAGCATATTCCGCTGACAGTCTCAAAATCTAAACCATCAAAGCTGAAGGGTAATTACTGAAGTTGATGATATTTCTTCCATGTGGATGAGTTTCAAGTAAAAGAATCTTAATTTGAAAAGGGTAAAATCAATACAGCAAGTAAATCAGGTATGCGTAAAATAACTTCTTTATGGTAAAAGTAATTCTATATGTAGTTCAACTAGAGATAAACCTCTAAAAAGCATACAATTCAAGGTAGCACAAAGAAAAGGCCGTAAAAACACCAGAATTGAGTAAAATTCCATTACTTTGCAAACATAGCTGAACTGCAAAACCATATAATTTGTTGATATATATCATAATAAACTTGGAAGAGAAAAAGCCTTAATAGGCATGGAATTCCAAACTGGACCTTTAACTAGAAGAAATTACAGACAGCCCCTCCATTTTCGTCTACGCGAATATTTAATTTGGCAAGAGGTCAGGCCAGTCGGAATGAAAATAAGACATCCAGAAACATCAAAAATTAAGCCGCTGCCACCTTTTTACCATCTTCAATAAAGAAAATTGCAGTTTCGGGCACCTACAAGCCACACATAAAAAAATTAAAATTTAAAGAAATATAAATTTTTGTTTAAGCTCATACATGAACTATGTATCTATACACATGTATGTGAAAGTCAATTATGAAGTATGGTCTCTAAATCCAACAAATAGATAGAAAGAAGCATGCATTCAAATGACGACAGTGAAATACTGAAAAACAACATTTCTTTCTACTGGACCTGTTAAAAAGAATCTCAAATTCATGTAAATACCAAAATAGAAATCCAAATCTCTAAGATTTCAAACATGTACAAGCCATTTTCCATAGAGAAACTGCAAAAGGGCCAGCTTTTAGAAATAAAATTTTGTTTTCCTAAATCTCAAAAAACATATAAAAGCAACTCCAACCCTCCATAATCTCAAAAATGCCGCACGTATAAAAAAAAATTAATATGTAAAGAAATATAAATATTCTGAAGTGATCATGATTCTCGAGGAAGTGGAGCACAATTAATATTCTCTGAATAAGAGCGTTTGGTTCCAAAAAAAAGTGCATGAATGTGTTTTTCTTTCCTGGATTAGAGTCCCCTGCCCCAAATTAAGAATTCATGTTCAAGTTTCAATGGTTAAGTGAAAATTGTTCAAAAGTGAGATTTGGTATTTTGATCATGTCCCGAAAAGGAAATTGAACTCTTAATTTGGACGGGTGGAGTAACTCACAAAATGCAACCAAAAAAATCCATCCAAACACTGAATGTGGACACTGCATGTGGGTCAGGTGGTGTCATAGGTCAACACTAACACAACACGATTAACTAATCGCATCAAAAATTTTAACCCTAACCAGTTGACACGCATAACTCGTTTACTAAAATATTAAAAGTCACTACATATAGATTTCATTACACCAAAATAAAAAACCATCAAATTATCATAAATTCATAATGGAGGCAGCAGCAAAGTATAATGCATCATAACGTGAGTTTAACATATATACAAGGAAAAAAATAAGAGTATTTAGGTTGAGCTTTAGTGTTTTTTTCTTTAAATTATAATAATATACTGGTTACATGGATTTCTGATACACGAAATGACATGTCTAATGTAAACTTGTTATACGAGTTATTTTTGTGTTACGTGTGTTGACTCTAACCCAACCCATTTATTTCAATCCACCCATTTATAGTTGAAAAACATAGTTAGGGTTTTGGCATACTCAATATGAGAGCTAGAGCCGTATATTTATGTAGATAAATTAGGGTTACAATGAATAACCAAACATAAATAAAAAGACAAAAAAGGAAACAACCAAATCCTAATTTAAGTCTAAATCTAAAAGATCCCTTATATTATGGGATGTACAAAAGTCACCTAATATAACTTAATAATCACATAATAAAAATAATTATGATTTCCAACATCCACTACCCATTTAAGTTCAACCCTAACCCTTTAATTCAGTGTTTGGTTCGAGTCGTGTTAGCGTGTCGTGTCACAAATTGCCACCCCTAGAAATGTGTCCCGGACCTCGAGAAAACTCATGAAATTGAGAAATGAGGCTTGGAGGTTTAGATATAGAATTGGTGATGGGAAGGATACATGGATGTGGGTGGATAACTAGCGTCCTAGTGGTCCTTTGATGAAAGTTTATCGTACAATTTTGTTTGGCGCTGGTAGTGATGTGAATGTTAGGGTAAGGGACCTTACAATGCCTAGGGCTGTTTCAAGAGATGTAATTGCTTTTAGAAGAGATCTTCCTTTATACAGACCTGATAGTGCTGTGAAGGACAAAGCTGAGTAGACTTTGACAACTGATTGAGTGTTTACTTGCAATTTTGCTTGGGAGGCTATGACAAAGCACTTTCCGGTGGTCACCATATCCCTAGATGTGCATTATTTGTTGGATGGCTTGCAGGAACAGACTTAATACTAAAGAAAGGTTCACAAGGTTGGGCATGGCAGTGGATGCTAGGTGTGTTTTTGTGTGGTGAAGCTGATGAATGCAGGGACCACTTGGTTTTCTAGTGGATATTCTTAAAAGGTGTGGAAAGAGGTGTTGAGTAAGTTTGATCTGTATTATAGATGCAGTACTTGGGATGAAGAAATTGGGGAGGCGATTGTTAGATTCAAGGGCAATAGCCTTGCTGCTAAAGTTGGTAGACTGGAATTTGTGGTGGCTGTATACTACATATGGCAAGAAAGGAATCAAGGACTATTTGGGAGTCACAGCAAGCCTTACCCGCATGTTGTAAAAGAGATGAGGAAAAAAAAATGTACATTTGTCCTAGAGCATGGTGCTGGAAGGCGAAGAGATGTTATGAAAACTGGGCTGTTGTAGAAGCTGGGGTATTCATGAGAGAATTCTAATGTAGGTAAGTTGTGTGATGCTTTGTTTCTGTTTGTTGAATTAGATCTTTTGTTATTTTGTTTTGAATTTGTTTGGCTGTTTTTGTAGTACAGGGGTACGCCCCTTGCAGCACGTACAGTTTGTTTTACTTTACCAAAAAAGGAAAACACTGCCCAAAATCACTTCAAATGTAAGAATTGTAATTTTAGGAACCACACTCTTGTTTTTTAAGTGGATTAAACAGGAGGAAAAACTGAAAAATTATCATCTTCGACTTCGGGTGTGAACTTACTCCTACCAGTCCACAAGCACTTATAGATTCTTTCAGGTTTTGAGCCCTACTCTTAGCTGAAGTTCTACATATGCAAAATCATTCCCCCATCCCCCTCCCCCCCTCTTTCAAAAGCACACACACAAAACCAAACAAAAAAAAAAAAAACCCCAAAAAAAAGAAGAAAACCTTTTTTAAGTTTTCTAAAAGTCCACACCTAGGCTGGCAGTAGCAATGCCGCGCCAACCAATGTTACCTAATAATTCCTGGGACACTTTGGTACATGGTATTGGTACAGGTGCAGGGTACATTACCTAGCACAATATGCAATGCTTGTGCAGAGGGAGTTGGCTTATTTGGAATGCTATTTCAGGTGACGATTCATTTTGGAACATATACTCGTGTGACATTATTTATATATTACAATAAAATCCTTGATTTTCTGATATAGTAAGTACTCCATGTCAAATTGATAGTTCCACTTTCCTTTTCGGTACGTCTTAAATTGATAATCTCATTTCTGTTTTGGGACATAATCCATGTACCAAATTACACAGAAATAGGTTGTATTATTGACCATTGATTAGGTTGAAATTAGATTTTCCTTCAAAAAGTCAAAGTCGGATTATCAATTTGAGATAGTAGTAGTTCGGTATATAACTATACATCACTCTTCGTAAATCTACGCAAGATAAATCAGGGGGTCGTTAGAGTTCGCGTTTTGGGTCGCAAATGCACCCCCGTGCCTCGCCTAAGTGGGGCTTGATGGTGACTAGGCAGGATGGTGGTTTTCACTCTTTTTCTTAGAAAACTATTTTTTTTTCTAGGTTTGAATTGTAGGCAACGTTCGGTGAGTGAAGTAATATCTGGTATCTTATATTTTTATTAAAAAAAATACAGGAAGTTTGAGACTATTTACATCAGGCCAGGTATCTGTGATGAAGTCCACGACGTCAAAGGATATGTCTCCTTGAACATCAATTTGCTCCTTCTCAGTTGGTCCCTGTAAATACCGATCATATATTCGAAAAATGTTCAATCAATAAGACCATCCTACAAGCTTTATTAAATAAGTGGTTTCATATTGTTATTCGGAAATAAACCTTAACAACAGAGGCCCCAGTAGCAAACTTCTTCCCAAGCTTCTTTGAAGCATCACTAAGTTTAACTCCTGAAATTTTATAACACCGAGTAAATCATAACAATAATGGTTTATATACACACACAAGACATGTGTATACACAACCAGGCTCCAGAAAGGACTTCCACTCTTCAGTTAACGGGTGGACTACCTCGTTTGAGGGGGGTGGAAATAGTTGAATTTTTTGATGAAATTTGGTGGAGATGATCTCCCCATCAAGGTTGAATTCTTTTATGAAGTTTGGTGGCAATGAATAGATACATATCTCCACCAAATTTCATCAAAAAAATTCAACCCAAAAGTGGATGAGTCCCATCAAAGATTTCAATGGCTGGAAAGACATGCGCATGTACACACACACATATTACCACTTCCAGGTTGAATTTCATGGAAAAAACTCAAACCAATTACCCCGATTGAAAGGGGGAGTCCGCTCCTTAACTAAAGAGTGAAGCCCTTTCTAGAGCCTGGCTGCGTATAAGAACATATATATATAGAGAGAGCGAGAGAGAGAGATTGAGGCACAATAATAAATTACTCACCAAAAAGTTCAAGGCCTTTCACAGTAGTGATACTTTTTCGCTTATTTCGTGTTACCTTCTCAATAATAACTTCTTGCCTCTCCTACAAAATAGTTTCCACCAAGCTTAAATTACACTTCAATTTTTTTGCATAAAATTCCTACTGCTCGAGTTCTTCAAAATCTAAGGAAATAATCCCATTCCAGCTGTCACATATCTCAAGAAAATCAGCATCCCAAGCAAAGACGAAATGTATTCGAAACATTCACAAGAACATTTTGCATCAATCATAATACTCATTTGTGTTCGGCCAGTACTTTAAAATTTCAAATTTGACCAAAAACTTTCTTCTCTTAATTTTTTCATTAGGCAAAGTAAATTTAATTGCTACCGAAAATAAGGTGACATTTTATTACAGGGGTGAGGATGAGAAGAAAAAGAGTAATTATCTTAATTACATTATCCCATTACTCATGATAACTGCTGAAATCATCTACAATATTTTAAGTTTCTCCCTAAAAGTTCAACTCAAGCATCTATTGATATGTAGTGAAAAGTAAAATACTTGAAATCATGTGTCACGCTGAAGCTGTATAGTTCAAGAGATACAAAAATAAAAACCAACATGCTAAAGGCATATATTCTAACAAGGATTAAAATATTTATTATATGTGAAATTGATTAGTAGTGGCATATATGAGACAATTTGTCATATGAACAGGCAATCCGAGATGCATGGACTCAGCTAGATAGGATTTATATATCTATATATATATAATATACATGTTGATCATAAAAATCAATTTAATCTTTTAGCCAACTAGATCTGTCAAAATGAAACAGAACACCACAATTCAAAACACCAATTGACACAGAATTATCAGTTAATGGTCAAGACTAGATGGTTTCAGATGACTAGCGGATAGACCCGTTAGAAATGATTCCACACGCTTGCAGTTTATTGTTCTTTGTGGACCGATGGTTTCCATGTTAAGGCCTACAAGATATTCTTCCTTCTTTTTTTCAATATTTTCAACAGTTAAAAAAATTGCTGTAACATGAAAGCACAATTTAAAGTAAATAATACCAGTTTCCAAAGTGTGGGGTCAGCGATGGTTATCAGGAAGTTTTAAATGTAAAGTTATTTTTGTGCTCGATAGGGAATGTATACAGATTTTAGGAAACAATATTTCAAATAATTCTTACTTTCTTTTTTATCTTTCCACCAGGAAGTCGTTTTACTTCTTCTTGCTTAGATGTTGAACCGCCTGTAAAGATTAAAAGAAAAAGATCAACAACAGAACTATTAGTCACTCACATATACTCCTTTCAGTTCCAAAAATTGACATGTTACTGTTTGTCGCCAAATAAAAAAATTTATTAAGGGTAGAAATATACCCAGGATTATGCAAAATGATAAACGCAATTTGTAGAAACGCTACAACCAAAATCAGGATAACAAAAAGTAGTGGGGGTGGAAGAGGCCCATAGTGCTGCTAAAAACTAGAATTTTTTTCCCTACTTCTTTTTCATCAAAATTCTAAAATTTCTTTCCAACGACACTGTCCACACGCTCATCAAGTGATTGGATAAATCTCCATCGGCACCTGAATCTCTTCTTAGAGCATCCACACTGCATATGGTAAATTTGCCATATACATGTGTACAGCGCACCTAAATGAGTAAATTTACCTCTGTATGGTAGAGAAGGTATAAACTTACCATACGCCTAAATTTTACTCATACGGATAGACAACACTCGTATGAACCAAAAGGGAAAAGGACACCCATATGAACAAAAAAAAATGATAAGGGTAAAGTACATCTTTATGAGTCATAAGGGTAAGGGGCACCGATATGAAACAAAAAAACCATTGACAAGGGTAAGGCACACTCGAATGAAGCAGCTTCTTCTTTTTTTCACAATCAAGGGACACCCGTATGAACCATAGGGTCTTGCTACACCCATATGGCTATTTTTTTTTAACATGTGCAGTGTAGCCTCGCAAGAAACTTAATGGTATATTTGCAAATTCGTGGGTTATGTATACCCTATGCACTATGGATTCTCTTATTACCACAAAATAACCATAACATTACCATGCAATAACATCTTAGAATTTAACACTTTTCTTACACAAAATACACCAATAGAATGCTAAGTAAGCCCTAGGTTTCCTCCATTTAATCAACGTTAAATCAAATCACTAGAATTGACTTTTCCCTAGGCTAACCAGCCAAACTGCCAAAGCCCTAGATTTTTTTTATAACATTTTGATAAATAGTTCGAGGGGCTGAGAGTTTCGAATAACCAAAGTAAGCAACCCTTAGAAAACCTTGAGCATATCTGGTTGGACACAAAAGAGCCAGATTCAAGGTTTGATACACCCTAACCATTTTGAGCACACGAGAAAGACACCACAGCTCCTTGCTCGAGTACCCCTGCAATTACTCAATCAAATATACTATCCTTTGTAAATTTTTCAAAAGATCATTTCTTGAGAGTTGTAGAGTGATTCTTTGAGTTGTTTAGGTCCTCTTGCTTCACTTATGGAACTATCACCCTTTACATATTCGTGAGTTTAAACCCCTTTTGTGATTTTTAATACTTCTTGTACAGTTTTATTCATCAACAAAAATGGATGACAGCCTCAGCTGCAGTCAAATCAGAAAGGCCACTTTAAGTACATCTTCATTCTTCATACTCCAAATGCCTTTCCAAGGAAACTTTGAGGAACTTCCCAAGAGAATAAATGGACAATTGATTAATGCATATCATAACCTAAGTACCTAACATCTCCAGATGACCGAAATCTCTTTTGCAGAACTTCCTATTAGTGCATTCTATCTAGCCTCCTCTGCACATCTCCAGCATGAGCAGTCTCTACTCAGTTAATTATATCTCATCTTCAGTTAAATGCAGCCAATATCGCTATAAATATGGACCCAATCCCTTTTTAAAGAAAATCACAACCACAATTCCTCCACTTAATTCTCTCCTTCAAAGCAAAAGCATTCACAACCCTTCTTCTTCAGGCCTGGAAATTTTAAGTCCTTCGGGTCAATTATTTAATCCATCAATGCATTTTTCTACCATAGTGGTTGACCTACTTCTTCCAGGGGACAGGGATGTTGCGAGATTTGAACATGGGAGACATCCATTCCGACCAAGGGTTCTCTACCAACAAGAAACCTCACTCGCACGTAAAATATACCTACTATTCAGTTTGTCTCCCTTATCTCTCTTTTAGCTCCCCTTCGAGTACCCTTTTGAGGACTAGCCAACCAATAATGGTACGTCTGTTTTCCCCTCTATAAAATGGGTTATAATGTTTTTAAACAATAGTATTGGCATAAGTAAACCGATACGTAACAGTATTGTCCATTCCATAAAACCCTAAATTATCATGCCTATCAAAATCTAAGGCGCAAAATGAACTATTCATACACCTTTGCACACTACCCTTCAAAAAAAGTGAAAAACATAAAAATGTTCTCTTCACAATATTAAGCCCTTAACCTAGTAAAGAATTTAGAATAACACATATTTTGGGTTGATACAAGCATTTTGATATATATATATATGATATGCATAACTTTGTGTAATAAACATAAATAAATCAAAGTCAGATTACCAGAAGGGGTTTTTCCATCAGAAATAGAGGTGGATTGAAGTTGGCCTGAGACATTATCAGCATCCTTTGCATTTGCCTCTGAAACATATTGAACAAGCAAAAATCAAACACAAAATGATTTGTATTAGCTATTAAATAAAATAAAGAGGTAGGCACATACATACATATATATATATATATAAATAATGGTGGATTAGGGTTTTAAAGGAAAGTGACCTTTGAGGAGATCCGGGTAAAGATCCGGTGCGTTTTGGATCAACCAGGGTTTACACTTCTCGAAATCAGGTCCGAATTCACAGTATTCTGCTGGTAAACCACACACTCCACAGTACAATACTCGAACTGGTTGGGGTTTCTCTGCCATTGTTACGCTAATCTCTCTCCCTCTTTCTCTCTCTCCCCCTGGTATTCTGGTAAAAAGAAGATGCAGTTCGAGAAGAAAACTGACGGCGACGTCGTTTACGCATGAAGCACTGACTTGGGTAATTGAGGCTGCGTTGCATTTAAGCCTGTCCATTAGTGCCGCTATTTGCACACTATTTTCGTATTTTATTATATTTTAATTTTCATTCCTCGGATCACAAGTAATTAAATGCATGTTATTGTTTTTATAAAAGTCGAGTATAAATTTAAAAATGCCTTATTCGATCTATGATCACTAATTATGTAAATTTATATTCATTTGTTATTGGGTAAATAATATACAATTACTCGCTTGATATTAAACAAATAAAAAATTAAATATAATAAAATATTTTTTGGAATGCAAATAACAGTTGCCCTATCAATTAGGACACGAAAGTGTTGGTGTTAGGGCTTGTTTATCTACTTTTGAATTTGAATGGCTAAATTTAAAAGTGGAATATTAATTTTGAAATTTAAAAATTGAATTTTAATTTTATAATTTTTTTCAAGGTTATATGTTAATAGGTATTATTTGTACGAGCATATTAGAGTTGAATAATGAATGGATGTTATTCGACAATTTTATGATTTATCTTTGTTTTTTATTTTATAAAAATAATTTAAGTGCAAAAAAGATATTTTACCTTTTTAAAAAGTTAGTGTTAAGAGATAAAGGAGCGTCTTAATTTTAAAGGGACAAAATAAGACTTCAAATATGAATTTTTAAAGTTGCCAAACTGATGTTAAAAACATCTCAAGTCTAAATGGATCACTCATTCAAATTTTAAAGGTGCAAATAAACAGCACCTTTCGAACCTGTGACATTTCTAATATAAGATCAGAGAGGATGCCACTAGGCTACAAAGCCATTGGCAAAAAATAAACTTGTTTGATATGCCATGCTCCAAATATAATATTTTCCATTTCTATTACTTTTGTGTTGGGTTTTAATGAATACAGGTTATTTTTACTATTTTTACTTCCAACCGAACATAACTTAATAAAATATCGGATGCTATTTTCTAAATTCATATGTGACTCGATTCGAATGACCTGATACAACTAGGGGTGTTTTCAGTTTCGGTCGGGGTAGAAATTGGGGTACCCTAAACCCCCCCTAAACTTTATAGTTCGGTTTTGGTTTTCTTACCTATGGAACCCAAGCCCTCCCTATATTATTCGGTTTCGATCCGGTTTGGTCTCATTCGGTTTTTTTTTGTATTGTTAAAACTTTAGTTAAAAATTGCACTAAAAAAAGAAAGCACTAAAAGGCACTACAAAACTTGCGTTCCCTAATGTATACCAATCCTACTAATTTTGAAGCTAATTAAATTGACTTTTGTTTTGATGAGACTTTTATGATAACAATATAGATTCACTCAAAAGACTCTATAAAAGAAATATATAATGTTACATATATTTATTTTTATTTTTATTTATTTTAATAATTATCGTAAGTAATTGTCTCTAAATATAAATAGTCCATAGGCTTGGGTCATTTGTAATATAAATTGTTGTAAGAAAGGTTCATTTTTTTCCCTCAATGTGTTGTAAGACAACTTAAGTAATTACCTTAAGTTAGCAAAAAAAAATTTAAAAGAATCGGTTCTTTTGGATCCAATTCGAGTACATCGAACCCCTATCCCATACCGACCCAAATCAATCGATTTTGGTTTCGATTTTTTATTTCAGTTTTGGTTTTTTTTTTCAGTTTGAAAATTTTCGGATCGTAACGGATCAGTTCGGTTCATTCGTTCAGTTTTCAGATTTCTGATAGTATCCCTATATACAACTCCATTATACCTATTAAAAGATCAATTTTATAACAATTTTTTTAAAAACAAAATTAAAAATACACTAGAAGTCTAAAAGCAATATGATTGAAAAACTTAAATGATTAAAAAAAATAGGAATATTTATTCATAAACCCTAAAGTAGATAGAAACTCTAACTTCATTTAATAAATTTTAAATCTCTCGCATGTTTAAAAAAATTTAACAAAACTAATTGGTCCGATCAAATTTATTAGGGGAACCCGTAATACATTTGTTATTATTTTATGTCAAATGAGTAAATCTGATAATTATCTGAATTTTTTAAGGGTTCAAATTCAACGCATATAGTATTTCAGCTCTGTAATTAATCAACGAAGAAGTAACCTAAATATGACCAAGTACATTCCTTCTTAACTTGGAGTCCGCCTTTAATTCCCATAAAATGTTTTTATTTAGAAAAATAATAATAAAGGGCTAAATGGGAAAATGACCAAATTTAGTGTCATAAGCAAACGTCACTACAAGAAAAAAGGGCCTTTTGTGACTAACTCGGTGCAAGCCAAATCTCTCTATAACATTTTTACATTGACTCGGTACAAGCCGAGTATGTGCACATTGACTCGGTGTAATAGGCCCGAATATGTGCACAATATTACTCGGTACAATAAGGCCAAGTCAATGTATTTTGTTTTCTAACAATAATTCGGTCTTATTCTACAGAGTATCACATATTCATCCTCATTGCACCAAGTCAATGTAGGAAGTATTACAGAAAATTTTGATGTGCGTCAATAGCCCCACCCTTTATAAAAATATAAATGGCGTAAGATATATTATAAAAATATGTTATACTTTATACACACATATTATATAATTTAAGATGTAAGATATATTATAAATGGTGTAATTGCACGCATAACTGCATAAACGTAAGATGTTCTCTTCTTTAATCTAAAGGTAAGGATTGGAAAATCCATTTCTAGTGTCACAAAGCTTTGCTTTCAATTTATACATACTAGACACGAACACACACCATACGTGTGCATGTTTATTTTCATGCATGCATATATTTAAAAGAGAATGGGAAGAATAAAATATAAAAATATTGTTGATTCAATAGTATGGTATCCTTACTTTTAACCCAAAACTACGTTGGCAAAATAGAAAATCTTCCAAAATTTGGTATTATAACCGCTCGTAGTGCCGATTTATATTAACTAGATGCGAACACACACACGATGCGTGTGCACATCTTATTTTCTTGCACGCATAGATTTAATAGAAAATGAAAAATAGTTCAGAAATATTTTTTGTTCAATGGAAAAATGGAAATTTTACTTTTAATCTAAAACTTACGGGTTTGAGTCTCTTGTCCATTACATTTTTAAATAAGAGAATAAAAGTTTGGTCAAAATAGGATGTCCACCAAAATTTAGTGTTAACCACTTCCTAAGAGAAGGGGCATATATATATATATATATATAATATAATTGGTAGCAAAAGCGATGCATGTGCAATAAAGAATTTTTAATATAAATTAGGCACATTAGATAGTGTTTGGTTTTGTGGTAATATTATGTATTAATCTTCACATGCTGAAGGGTAATTTCGTATTCAGAGGGGAACCAAATAACGTCATCGGCTCATCGCTTTCTAGAACTAGATTACATGCACATGCGATACATGTGCAAGTCAAATATATTTAGTTTAAACTAAAATGTAAAACAAATATATAGTGGTTAAATGGCATATTACTTTATCAAAAATCCAAGGTTTGCACCCTTTTGTAAGTATATTTTTTAATGAAAAAAGATACCGTAGGAGTAAAATAAGTAATTCAAAAGTCTGATACAATTTCAAGGCAGTTGGAATTGGTCTTGTCTTTATATAATAGTATAGATATGGATAATAAAAATTTGAGTAGAGTTACTCATTCCCAATAACCATTTGTTTATTATTTGGGCCTTTAATATTAAGACTTATGATAAATACAAGTTATCGTAGTTGAATTGCTTGATAAATGCAAAAATACAGGTTATTGTAGTTCTGTAACCGCAAAAGTACATGTTCTTGTAGTTTTGTAACTGAAAAACATTTACCATAGTTTTGTATGTGAGTTGGGTAACCAATTACCGCACTTGAGTAACTGATTACCATAATTACAAGGACTGCATGCTAAAAATTAGAGATCGCAAGTTATTAAAAAAAAAAAGTTACGAACCACAAGCTAAAAAATTACAAAAAAAAAACAGAAGAGATAGGGTCCTAATTTTTTCTTAATATTACTGATTTTACATAGTCATTTGCAAGGAAAAATGGTTTATAAAAAAAATATAGATAATATGTCTTATTACATTGTAGACAAATAGATTGTGATTTATTTCTATACTGATTTTACATTTTAATATAAACCAATTACACCTAGAAAGTAGTAAATTGATTTTCATTTTATTTGATACCAATCAAACCGGTACACACTATTTCATTTGTGATAAATAAACTTTTTACTTTAAAAGCAATTTTCGACGAATTAAATCTTATTTATTCCCCAGCACTGCTAGTGCAATCGATAAGTTGCACAAAATAATTTTATTCCATCCAATTATTTTAATAGGAAGATTTTTTAATGAAAATATTAAATTAAGGTGATGGTCATTTTCTAATTATATGGGAAATAATAAATTAGGTCAAACTAAATAATACTGCAAAAAATAATCTTGTAAAAATATAAGCAATCAAACATGCATAAAATAGAAAACATAGGGCTATATTTCTAAAATAGTTGAAGAGGGCCACCTGTAAAATAATTTACCTTTTTTTAAATTAAAAAAATACAAGTATATGCATTCAAACACACATTAGAAAAATAGAAAACATGAACTTATAAGTATTTTTCGTGGTGAAAAACTATTGTTGCGCATCTTATATTTTTTCAAGGGTAAATTACTCTAAACCCCCTGCCATAAAAGATGAGATAGGTGAAGTGTCGGGTAAAATAGTTAAAGGGGGCGACATGCAAATCTGAAAATTATAAGGGGGTTTATAATAATTTGCCTTTTTTTACAAATACCAACTTTTTTTTCTCTTTCCCTGTCCATGATATATTTCCCCATTTACATTGGGATGAAACTAATTTGTTGTCATTTGCTGTCAAACCCTTAATATTTGAGGCTGCAATTAGTATAACTTGGTTGCATCATTGCCAAGGCCTGTCCAATAGAAATAAGGGGTGTAGGAATTTGGAGGCTTTTTGTGTGGGCAACTAGACTTCAGTTGAGTATTTAGCCAAGTGCGTGGACTTTTGGGCTATAGCAACTTGTGCTAGCTGATGTGTTCTACTAGCACTTTGGATATTTTATTAAGTGATATAATAGGGGTCTGGTGTAAGCTGTGGCATGCAATGCCCATGGGAGCTAAGTGTGGGCATTTGACACAGCACGTGGGCTCTAAAGTTGCATTGTGGGCATTTATGTTGCTTAAGTCATGAGTGGTGCATGGCTTGAATTGTGGAATCTGAGTAGCGGCCAAAACTACATCATTTTGACGCGTTGCTAGACATTGGCTGGATTAGCAAGTGGTTGAAGGTAGTTGTGTCTTGATTTGGAAAAGGGAAGCCTCCCTTGTATGTGCATGGCATTAGACAAGACACCGATGTGGATTATTTACATTGTTTTGCTAGGCTTTTGCAATTTTATCTAATGTCACGGCTGACATTTAAAAAGTGTTGTTGTCACTGGATACGACTTGCTAACCTTCCATCCTATTCTTAATATTGTGCCTTTCAGTGGAATTCATGGAAGAATTATCATTGCTTCTGCTTGGACTGAATCTATATTTCTGTCTTTCTTCAAATTCTTCAAATTTCTGTCATTATCTTCAAAAAGCGAAAGAAGACTCATGAAGGTTGTAATTAGTGTATTTAGTGCAAATAGTAATATTGGTGGTGTAAGGAGAAAATGAAGCTTACCTTCTTACATTTATCATAGTAGATATTTTTACTTTTTAAACTTTTGTCTTGTATATATATGGGTGTATGTGTTGTATTGGAGGGCATCGAGAGAAGAAAGAAGTGAGTGTGTCTAGACTCTTGTAAAATAGGAATCTTTCAATAAGAAATAGATTCAATAAAAGTTTCTCAAAATCTGTAAACCAATTCTCCTAGAAGAATCAATAAAATTTTCTTCTTTCATAATACTCTCTTATTCCCTAGCAGTTAAGGTTATTAACTGCACCCATATATATGTCTGGCCAAGTGTTTTCGCTGGTTGACAATTTGGCGAACTTGTATTCCTCTGTACATTGCTAAGTGCAATATAAAAGGTCCGGAAGCGCTGTCCCTGTACTTGCCTGTCCCTTTATAGAATCCAAATTTTGTGTGTGTTTGTTGCTTGTTTGTGGAAACAGCGCAATCATTTGGTAAGCCTTTGCAAGAAAAAGAGATTACCCGACGACATTTGCTACAATGGATGGCTAATTTCAGCTCCAGAAATTAGTTGTTCTTGACCGTATGTATCTTTAGCAGAAATTGAACTTATGCGATACAAGAATTGAATTTATGAAATGCAGGAATAGCTCGTCCAGCTAGACTCTAGAGTGACACCTAGGCCACATCATTTGGTTAAAGGACCAACATCCTTTTTTAGTTGAAGTTCTGGAATGAAAGTGGTGGAACCAAATTCATCCAGAGAACCTTGTTATGGAATAAAAGCACATGGCATCATATTCGGTAGGAGTGTTTGAGGCCAATTGTACAACCAAACTGAATCCATCCACAAAAAAATCGAACTGAAAAAAAGTTAAAACCAAAAAATCGAACTGAAATTGAATGGGTTCAATTTGAGTCTAGGGCGTGCCAGTGCAAGCCAACTTGAATATAACCTAATCATCGGTCATGTGGCAAATTTTTTTCTTTGTGGTGTATCATACTGTGTTATATTATAGCATATCGGTGTAGTTCTTATTTTCTATTTTTGCACTAATCTAGTTAAGCTGATATCGAGGATATCTTTTGAGTAAGTTAAATTATTCTTTGGAAAATGCTGATTCGTATAAAATTGGTTGATTATCATTTTGTAAGGTAACAATGTTGGAACTTGGTAAGTCATTGGTCTAATATAATTCTTTTGCATCTACGTAATGACGTAAAATGGATTTCATATATACCTATTATTTGGGTTTTTTTCTTCAGGTTTGTTGAAGTGTTGGCCTTACAATTTATTTATTTTCTAAAAATATATATACAAACCAAATAAATCCAAATCAAAATTGAATCAAAAAGTTTGGTTCGGATACGGAAGATTCATAAACCGAAACCAAAAACACCCCTAAATTGTTCTAATGTTTGGCATGCTTATTCCAATAGTTAGCAAAACAAACTGAAATAGCACTGCCATTCTTTTTTCTTTTTTCTTTTTTTAGTTCTTCCGTTTTAGGGACACTCAAACTAAACCGAAATAAACTAAAACATTAGAACATGGCCAGGATTTTCTTGCAATTTGCTACTCCCCTCTACATTTTGGCATCACTCATTTCATATTTCAACAAAAACCCACATAATCACTAAATTCCAAACAAACTGCCATTCAAAAAAAAAATACAATTTTAATCAATAGATTTAGGTACAACTAAGAAAATACTAGGTAAAATACAAAATTTTGTTCAAGTCACCGCAAGCAAAAGCACACATGCTAAGGTAGATAGAATTCCTCCCACTGTCTTTTCAAAGAGACTCGAGTTTCAACACAACCAATTGTTAAAAACAAAACTAATTTACTATCATGAGATATGGTTTATTAATTATATCCCAAAAACGAACAACAGGTTCTTAATCTGGAACGAGTGAGTATTAAGATTTATAAAAGTCATTTTTGCAAATGCTTCAAGCCATCCTTTATGAAAGGCACAACAAGTGAAACTAATTGGGGCTGATGAGAAGTGTATCCATGGTCGGCTCCTTCTATAATGTGCAACTTGTGATTAGGTATGATCTTGTCAAACTCATAGGCATCTTCAACAGGAATGACTTCATCATCAGATCCATGCACTGTCAATACCCTGCATGCATAAACAATTAATTGATGTATAACATTCTCGTTTAGGGTAGCTTTGTTGCCAAAGCAAATATGGATATTGCTTCAGCAATGTACAACTGTGAAAGCATTAAGTACATATAGTACAACTTTTGAAAATCTACCAAATGTATTTTATGGAAGATTCGCAATACTTATTTAGAGTAGCTCTGTTGCCAAAGCATACATGGATATTGCAAGAGCAATGTACTATTGTCAAAGCATATGGAACAAATGAAACTTCCAAATGAAAGAAGGGATAACGTTTGGCTTTCATCACAGTCAATCATCAATCAAACAGCTAAAAGCAGAGATAAATCTACCAAAGGATGAAATTAAATTTGTAACTCTAACCTGCATTCTTTATCAATTTGGAGGCATGCTTCATGCATGTTTGTATTAAGGCGTTCCATCAAACTCTCCTCCGTCACACGGTAACAAACTTCTCCTACAAAAGGATTCCACTTGTCAATAATGTAATATAGGAAAAGATATATAACATACCAATTGCCAAAAAATCATGATATATAGAATTGCACATGTTTGTATGGAAATAAATCCAGGATCCAAATAGAGTAAGGTGTGATACCTCATTCTCAATAGCGGAATGAACCATTCAAGTGTTTTAAGAAAAGTAGTATTCAAGGCATATTCAAAATCACTAACTTGCTGGTGCAGTGTTAATAAGTTTTGAACCACAAGGTGTGGCGCAGGTGGCTATTTGCGCAAGAAAAGTAGTATTCATGGCATATTCAAAATCAATAACCTACTGGTGCAGTATTAATATAGTTTTGAACCACAAGGTGTGGCGCAGGTGGCAAGTCACGCTCCAAGAGGGTGAACCATTCCTATAGTGCAGGAGTTCAATTCCTGCCGGAAGCACTTGTGGCAGGAACACCAGTTTCCTGAGTGGGGATTAGTCTCATCCCAATGCAAGTGTAGGGATACCTCTAGGCAAAAGACCACAAAATAAAAGGTTTAGGGAATTTGCAGTGCAGGTCCATTTTACTGTTGCAGGCTGCTCTTATATAGACACCACTTTGCATCACAAATTCATCAAAGAAGAAAAAAAAAACAATTTCTCCTTTCTCTTCGTCCTCAACAGAGTTTGTTATAGAGTATGCTTGAGAGTTCATAGTCTTCAGTAGTTGCCGGAAGAAATGTACCTAGGTCGTTTAATCCTGGGAGGTGTGTGCTCAAGCAGGCTGACATCATCAGATATTTCATTTTAGGAAATTTCTTTGTTTTCATTTTTTTTCCAACAATTTCTTGCCTTCAATGTCATAGAATAACTTTATACCTTCATACAAGATTGAGAAGTAGAAAGTTTTGCCATGAATTACGAACTAGACCATTTTGAAGGGTAAAAGTGACGAAGAGGTTCAATTTCGAAGTTTTCTCATCATACTAAAAGCTAATAAAGTTTTAGCAAATCACTTTCTTGATTTTTATGCAAACCCCATACAGCACATAAGTCAATCACAAAACTATCCAAACATAGATCATTGGGAAACTACTAAGTTACTAAAGAAACAACCACATGAGTATGGGTTATGTATTACTCCTTCCCATAGTTCTCAAAGGTGCACCCTACGCACCAAGCGCAGGCTCAGGCGAGGCGTGCTCAAGAAGGCGTCTGCATATTTTTAGCCTAGGATGAAGTAGCAAAAAGGCACAACAAAGGCGCGCTTTTTCTCAACTTCCATATACAAATCGTATAACAATCCGTTCTTCTTATGAAGCTTGTGAACCAAAAAATAATACTTGCATCCTGATGCACTGTATTTGTTCATTTTATGAACCTCAACCATACAAAAGCGCGTAGTGATCCTAGTTGCATAAAGACAATCCAAGATGAATTAAAGTCTTCATAAGAGTAGTTCTTCGGGTAATTGGTTTCTGCATTATATGTCTGTTTTCTTTGTTGTAGTTTGAGGTTCCGTTTGGTTCTCTCCTTCTTTGGATTATTCCTGTAATCCCAAATTCCTATTTACTCAAGATTCCAACATTTCGTTGGAGTTTTGCAAAGCAATCCAGGATTCCTTGCATCCATTACCATACTCAATTGCGGAAAAGCTAAGCAGATTACAGGGAATCCTTACTATTTTTGGTTTTTGACTAATTACCCCTATTTCTAACAAATAACCAAACATTCTCTTTTCCATGTAATAAACTAATATTAGTTACAGTCAACGATATATTATTGTAAGAAGGTAGTGCTTGGTAGGGTTACCTGGCACTAGAGAGAGATGCTGTATTCTAGGATGAGGCATTACACACAAACAACAATGGACACAAGAGGGTTAAGGGTTGAGGGTGCAAGTGTAGGGCAATCCTACGAAGAGAGAGAGGGCAAAGGCAAGTGGTGGTGGTTGTGATTGTGGTTGTGTTGATCGGCTAGTTGATGATTGAAGTCAATACTAGGCGTGGTATTTATAGTTGCTCTAGTGGGAGTCCCTTCCTTGTATGCTACACTGGCATCCCTTTCATTTGGAAGGTATGTAATAAGGTGCGCGACGTATTTGAGGATTCACGATAAGTCATGCTCATTGGTGGCTTTTCCAGATAGAATGGATAGACACTGCCGTACCACTTTTGAATACTCCCTCTTACAAGTAGGAAAGATTATCAGTACCACCCGATGGGGAGTGACACCTTGGCAAAACCCCATAGCTTCAGCCACCAAACCAAATACCCTCAAGAATCCCAGAAGGCGTGTACTAGCACGCGGTTCCAAGGTCGTGGAACTCCCTAGGGTCTGCCTGGACCAAGGCCGGTACAGGGGTTACCAGGGTGTAAATATGCGGAACGTGGTCCCCTTAGTGAGTTACCTTGCCCCCTTGTGGCGTGGTATTCCAAGTTCATAAAGACCATGGGCCTATAAGTGCAAGGGGTTGGCACCCTTGGGCTTAAAGTAGACTGCTATTCAAGTGCGCATGAAGGGGTGGCATCCTCAGGATAAGGTGGTTTAAGGGGCTGGCGCCTGGCACCCTTCGAATACCAAAAATGCCACGCAAGTACTAAGGTGGCATGACACGTGTCTAGGTGAGCCTAGGACTATAGTACCATAGTACAATTATAATATAATAAATAATTTTAATTAAGCTAAATCAATTTAATAACATATTTGCAAATTATTCTCAACATGAAGAAAGACGTGTTTCAGCCTCAACCAAACAATGACAGTGAATCTCAAATGCTAGGAAAGGAGCTTTCCTGGAATCTAAAATGCCTCTTCTTGAACCACCTGGATCTATACATTGCTTCTAGGAAAACCATAAAAAAACTTATCTATTATGCTTTAATTAAGCTGGATAATTTTTGAGGCAGTTTGGATCTCTTATCAAATAAACTCCAGTGCTTTAATTTCTAGGCAATTAGGTAATAGACAGGCTTTTAGTCGCATTTTTTTCTTATTCATAACATCTACAAATGGACTTCATAGCATCATGCACACGTGAGCAAACCGTAAATGCAAGTATGTGGATTGTATATGTTGAAGAGCATCATATATATGGTTAGCCCACTACCCAACAGCTTAAACTTTTGGGTGAGATGGTTCTTAACATGGTATCAGAGTTCAGGTCCTGCAAGTCTCGAGTTCGAATCCTTCCTTTTGCATTTGTTTCCCCCTTTGTGTTTGTGCAGTATGCACATTATTGTTTGTGCACAAAGAGGACCTTTGGTTTGGTTTGTCTCTCCACGTGCGAGTGGGGGTCACACGTGAGGGGGAGTGTTGAAAAGCGTAATATATATTGTTGGCCCACTACCCAACAACTTAATCTTTTGGGTGAGATGGTTCTTAACAGTATCCTTGACCATTGATTAAGTTGAAATTACTGTTTCTTAAAATGTACCAAAGTCAAAGTGGAACTCTAAAGATGGGGAGGGAGCATATATAAGAATACCGTTTTTAGTTGTAACGTCGATAAATCCATCCTTTTTTATCCTTTGTAGAAAGTCCTCGCCCAAACGATCTTCCATCCCTCTCTTTAGATCATAACGTCCAGAAACATTAACCACTGTGGGGATGTCTTGAAACTTGGATGCATATAGAAGCACAACATCGCCACCTACAAGAATAGCTGTCAGCAATATGAAGAATCTTCATAAAGAACAGATTAGAAAGAGAACTAAATGGTTATACCAATTCCAAAAGTTATTTAATTTTGGGTTGTTACATTTGATGCAGTTCTATACTTCTAATTTGGATAGAGGTTGACTTGATTTTAGGAATTACTAGTGGAATTGTTGATAGATTTGGCAGAGACGATAACTATAATGAGTAGATCATCTGCTCCAAATTCCATCAAAAATTCAGTCTATACATGGGTGGTATGATTTACATGTCATAGAGATTATCTCCACCAAACTCATGAAAAAATTCATCAATTAACTCATCCAAATGGATAGTCCTTTTTCTTAAAGCGAGGACAGCGCTCTTTAGAGCATGGCCATATATATATATATATAATTATATATATATTGTAAATAAATATTATTAGGACATAACTTGATGAATGATTGCTTACTCACATATGCACAAAGACAGGCAAATGACAACGAAGATGTCACTCAATTAAAAAAAAATACGAAGTCTCGAAAAGAATTTTGGTGTGTTTGGGAACAACCCAATTCCGAGCTTTAGAATTGTCTAGGCTAGTTTTTGCATCAATTCCAAAGCTTAGAATTGGGTTCCTGAACACACCCTTATTGTAAATATATCGTGTTCTTTTGATACTTCATTGTACAAAACATATTATATATTTGCTAAACTACAATTACCACCCCCTTAGTAGTAAGAGGGTTAAATACAAAGATAGGGTGTAGTTCAATAACTACACTAACCTTTCTTGTAAAAAGATTTTGGTAATTGTTTTGCTGTGTACTAAGGCTTGATTTTTTTTCTCTTTTAACACCTTCATCAATGGTCAATAATGTTTGTTCAGCAAAATGGTGCAATTATGAAATCAGAGAGCATAGAGTACTTTGCCCTAAATATTAATATGTAGTGTATTTTATTTTTTTTATACTGGAAAAATAAATTCCCAACTTTCTTGAGCTCTTACATTCGTACCCCTCAACAAAATTTATGCCTATGCTGCTACAATCAGCCAAGAAAGTTACAAAAATATGGGGAAAATGTGTGGCCAAGTTATAGGGGAACTTAACCGCATTAAATTTGTGCTAAAAGTTGGCACACCTTTACTGTGTCCAAGTATCGCAGTTATCACACGGCCTGTTCCTTTGAAGTGTTGGATTATGGCATCTAAGTCATCAGCCTCTCTAGCATAGTTACCAAACTCAAATGTACCTTCACTTTCCCTGTAAACAAATGATTTTAAGTATTAAACAACATGAAGAAGTGTATAGTTAAATGCTCCCAAAAGACTGACATTCGTAAGACAAGAAAAATGCCATAATAACTAAGGGTAAATAGATCAAACTAAGGCTGTGATTGGTTTGTTGAATATTCACTGCTATGGAAACTGTTTTCAAAATAAAGTGTTTTCATGCAAATGAAATGCTCAGTGCCTGTCTAGTTGGTATTGGAAAGGATGAAAATCAAGTGCACTACTTTCTGGCTTGCAGTTGGTTTCTGTCAAAATGTGGAAAATAGTGTAAAAGTAAATCACAATCTTTTCATTTACAATGCGAATCAAACACAATGTCCTACATTTCTCTTACAAACCAAACCCTTTCACAGCATTTACAGGTAATTAAACACAGCCTATTCTAAAATTCAAAAGATGTAATATGTGCATGCTATATTGCATAAGAGTATTCTGTTAGAGTGTACAGCCCACCCCCTCCCTGGCCCCACCACAACACACACCTCAGAAAAGGAAAAAAAAAGAAAGAAGTTATTAGTGTTTCCCCTCAAGTCCTAGCATGTAATTAAGACTAACATTTAGTCCAAATACTTTTCTTCTTCAGATTTAGTTCCTCAATTACATTTTTTGGTTTTTAACCCCTAGCCAATGGCAGAGTGTTGGAGTCCTTATCCACTTAGGCAGTAGTTTAGTTGTCCTCATGCAGGGGTGGATCGAAGTCAAATAATTATGAAAACAGGGGGTCAGTCTAATTAAGCATTAAAAACAAGGAGCAATGTAAACAAAAACCCCTGATTTTGGTTTTTTCCCTGGTGAGTATTTGCTACTTCAATCACAATCAATATCTAGTAATTTTTGTGTGAATGAATATATATATATTCCACTAGTTATCTCTTAATTATGCCAATCTCGGTGATTTTCTGAATAGAAGGTCAAATTAGTCTATTATCATGGGTCGAATATAAGTGGCCAAGTGGTTCAGCATGCTTCTAACCTACTTAATTGCAAGGTTTAAGTCATATTTCTTGCACTGCATACTCTTTATCTTATTAAAAAAATAAAAAATAAGACAATTCAAAAATGTGAAGCAGCCTCAGAGGTAGTTGAAATGGGTGTTGGCTTTCTATATAGACATTATATCAACTCAGGAATGCAAAGTAGTAAGATGAAAAAGAACAGCTGCCAAAAACTGGTATATCACAATTTCCCACTAAAAGAGTAGACCTAGCCAATTATCCTTTCCTAGCAAGGGAATAAAACTAGAAACAAAGTCTATGATCCACAATTAAGCTGAATCCCAAAATTACGTGATTCCAATTCCCACAACTCCCCTTCAAATTAAAAGAAGTGCCAATTTGATATCAATTTGCATCATAATATGCGGCTCATTCTTTGAAAAAATATTTTCCCTTAACTCAAACTGGGATCTTCAATTTAATTCTGAAATTCTTCCTTTACACTTGAAAATGTACATGTCCAAAAACACTACTTCTCTAAAACATGCACTAAAGGTGGGAACAACATCACCCGAGAAACTGAACAACAATCGGCAGCACAAAAGCACCCTTAATACATCACAAGGAAAAGGGTAACACTATATACACAAATTGTTCACAAAAGAATACACCAAATGTTGATTGGTCAAGAACTGGAGTCTACCAGAAAGTAGTTGAAATCGTTTAACTATACCTTGACCAATACCACTAATTGACACAACATTTTCGTTTACTAACTTTTTGTATACTCTTTGGGTGCATAGAATTATTGAATCCAAAATCCATCAAAGAGCATACTGCATACTGAAAACCAACCCCAACAAGGGTTATGCATCCGGTAGCGCACCACCCAAGGGAGCTGCAAAACTGCGCAAGTAAATATGATACTCCCCCAATCTCATATTAATAGCCAACTTCCCTTTTCAAGATGTCTTGGACCTATTTCCTTTTTGGGACATAATTTTTTTTGATAGGAAACAGAAACTTTATAAATAAACCAAAAGGAAAATTAATTAGTATACCAAACCTCACAATAGATAATAAGTTGTAGTTTTGACAATGGGTAATTAGCACTTTTGAACCTTATAGTTTACTACTTTCCTTTTTTTGGCTGAAACAACCCCCAAGTTTTCTCTGCGTCCCACAATCATCCAAAACTGGATTTTCCGCTAAAAATGTGGACGGAAGAAGCACGTTCAAGCCACGAGGTCGTATGTGAAGGGGTAGTATCGTATTTCCAGCAGAAAACAAATAAATAAGCACGTATATACAAAATTAGAGCTTAGTTTATCAATATCATCTATTTTCTCTCTTTACAAGTTTCACCATCCTCCATTAATGGTGACCTCCCTCTTTCCCACCACCGGCAAACTCCCTCTTCCCCACCGTTCACCCACCACTGGAGACCTCCTCCTCTCCAATTTTTTTTTTTCCTTAACATAATTTCGTCTTCCTGCTTGAAATTGCAACCGAGAATTGCAAATTCAGATATCAAAATGGGAGCAAAGACCCATTAATTCTCTTTCAATGGGAAATGCAATTTTTTTGAAGAAGAAAACACGTACGATTTGGCGGCTGCAACAGATGATTCAATCTCTAACAGGGACGATTTGGTCTGAAGGGATGGGGAAAATCCATCACGAACAGCTGCGGAGGAGAGGAAATCCAGGCAATTGTCATGGAATCCAAATCTATGGGCAATGGAGAAGTGGCAATTGCAACGGACATCGGAAAGGAAGGGGTGCTGCTGGGCAATGGAGTGGAGGCTGAAGTAGGCATGGGGTCTTCTTCTTCAGTGAGGTTGCGCATGTTATGGCTTCACAAATGATAGATGATGAAAATTTGGCAGCTTTGTTTTCCGGACGGTGATGGATGAATCCTAGATCAGATTTTTATTTAAAGTTATTTGGGTTTTTGAAATTTAACTTTTGATCAAGTTGTAGATGTAGAGAGAAATCATTGTTTACTTTTGATTCCATGTAATAGTACTCTAGAAAGAGATCTTACAAAGGCTATTAATTTTGATTTGGTAAAGAGAATTTATAGTTGAGAAGGTTCTTGCCAGTTGCCACCATTAATGGAGGCTGGTGAAGCTTGTAAAGAGAAAAAGTTGAGGAAGAAAAAGATTAAGGACGAGTGTGAGACAAAAGACAAACATTAGGGGTGAAAATAAAGTTCCATTGTGTGTTTAATTCGAAAATACCAAAAATACCCCCACACATGCCTTGCACGTGCTCATCCCGTCAAGACTTTTAACGAAAAATCCGTTTTTGGACGACTATGGGACACAGATAAAACATTGGGGTTGTTTCAGCCAAAAAAAATAAAAATCCAGGACGGCTGTCTCATTGCTTCAAAATGAGACAGTTATATCAATATATAGAGAGGTAAAGTAACCATATAGCCCTGCGTTTAATACTATTAATTAAACTTGTTTGAGCCAACTAACTCTTAAACTTCCTAAGATGACTCTTTGAAGAGACTATTAATTAAACTTGTTTAAGCCAATTAACTCCTCAAATTTTCAAGGATGATTCTTTGACTCTTCATTAAACTTTCTAGAATGACTCTGACTCAGAAACAAGAAATTCTGGAACTCAAATTTGATGATAAAAATTATGCCAACTCCCATGGCAGCAATCCCTTTAAATAATTATGCTAACTCTGAGTGGCAACAATTCCTTTACAAAATTATGCTAACTCCCACTGGGTGCTGCCAATTATATCCTACCTGATCTATCTGATTTATCTATTTGAAATTACTTTTTCACTATGTTTTTTATGATTTGCGTCGAGTATAAATTGTTAATACATGCATCTTCCCAAAATAATACTGATATATATGTTTATCTTTCCGTAGAAATCTCAATGATAGGAAAACAGATGAATTCTCAGGGTTGATGAGCATAGTGAGAAATGCTCATCTTTCAAGGGTGGATTCGGATAAAAGGTTGTGGGAGGGAGATAAATTGGGTCATTTCTCGTGTAAATCCTTCTTTGATTCGCTTATCAATTCATCCGAAGAAGAAACCTTTGTGCCACAGAATATAATATGGAAAGTAGGCATTCATCTGAAGGTAAATTTTTTTGCTTGGTTGGCCTCCTGGAAAAATGTCAACACTTGTGATATGCGCCAAAAAAGGAGGCCAATTCTAGCCATATCCCCTTCTGTTGAAGAGTATGATATACATTGTTAGCCCACTACTTAACAGCTTAAGCTTTTGGGTGAGATGGTTACTAACATGGTATCAGAGGGAATCAATGTTCTAAAAATCGTGAATCGGAAATCGATCGGCAAGGTGGGGAGTGGGGATTTTTCATTTTATCGGGGATTTATCGGGGATAAATCGGAAAAAATCGGATATGTACTGTTCATCATATAAATAATATTTTAAATAATATATTATATAAAAATATATTAAATAAAATATAATAGTAACAAAATGGACATTAATAGAGTGAAATGTTAAATAAAAATAACTTAGGGGGTTAATTGTAAACATTTAAAAGAAATTTCTCACCTATTTACTAGACCTATTAGTAATTTTGTAAATTACAATATACCTAAGGGTAATTAAGTCATTCACCACTTATTAAAATTAAAACCTACCTTCATCTTTGCCTTAAAATTAAAAACCTACGCCTCCATCTCCTACGCTTCTCTTTCTCATATCACACACAGCCGCCATCTTCATCTCCTTCTTCCATCTCTCTTCATCTTCTTCTTTCACTTCGCCCCTTACTCTCTCTTTCTCGTTCTCGTGTTCTGTTCTTTAGCTTCTTCTAAGTTCCGCCCCTCACTGCTTCAAGCCTTTGATCTTTGTTGGTCATTGAAGTTCTCTCTGTTTCGAGGTCGAGTGAAGGAGAGATAGGCGAGGTCGAGTGAAGGAGAGAAAGTGAAGATCGAGTGAAGTTCTCTCTCTTTTTCCGATTTTTTGGATCGATCATGCATAATCGTATCGGAGCATAGCCGATTGCCGATAAATTGGCCTGAATCGGCGATTTTTAGAACACCGAAGGGAATAGCTTAGGGTTTTTCGAATTACACAGTTGGTTCTGCTGCAGTTGGTTCCGCTGCCAGCTTAGGGTTAGGGTTCTGCCTTTGTGTTCGCCAGTCAAAACCATCTGTGTAACTTCACCACCAACCTAAAACGAAGCATCACCCTTCGACGACCATCTCCACAAAATCCGGTGACCAGACGATCTGCGCGTGATCCTCACGCGCCGTCAGAAGGAATTCCATCCAGTCCCACTTGCCGGCTAGTGAAGGCGCGTCCGGCCTCCGTTCATCCTCCGGCCGCTCTCGTTTGGCTTGTCTCGGTGTATACAGCACGTATATGTGCCTGGTTTGGTTCAATTCGTCCCTATTTGATACATATCTGATTTTGGTTCGGTTTAGCCGTTGTCGTTCATGCAGATCTGATTTCGGTGACTTGGTTCAGTTTGGTTTTGCCTCGATTTATGGTTAGTATTCCATTTTTGTGTTACGTTCACTGGTTTGCTCGGTTTATCTGAGATTTGTGTGGCTTGATTTCTACTTCTGACGTATACAACGCATTCTGGTATCGTTTCGTCTCTAATTTGCTAGTATTCACTGCCTCGTTAATCTATTTTATACGCTGTTTTGTGGCATAATTTGTTCGCCGTAATTTTGATTCTCGCTATAAAATTATTGAAGTATGTCAGAGCAAAAGGCAGCAGTTATTTCTGATGTGGTTTCTGCAATGTCAAAAATCACTGAGCATAACTTAATGGCTCCAATTATCTTGATTGGAGTAAAACCATTCGAATTTATTTACGTAGTATCGATAAAGATGATCACATGACTAGTGATCCACCTTCAGATAATTCGAGACAGACGTGGCTAAGGGAGGATGCCCGGTTATTCTTACAAATTCGAAATTCGATTGATAGTACTGTGATTAGTTTGATTAACCATTGTGAATTGGTTAAGGAGTTAATGGATTATTTGGATTTTCTATACTCTGGGAAAGGGAATATTTCTCGTATTTATGATGTGTGCAAAGCCTTTTACCGTGCGGAAAAACAGGACAGGTCCATTATGAGTTACTTTATGGATTTTAAAAAAACTTATGAAGACCTTAATATGCTATTGCCGTATAGCTCTGATGTCAAAGTTCAGCAGAGTCAGAGAGAGCAGATGGCTATCATGAGTTTTTTAGCTGGTCTTCCGGTTGAATTTGAAACTGCTAAGAACCAGATTCTCTCTAGTCCTGAGATTTCTTCCTTACAGGAAGTGTATAGCAAAGTTCTTCGCACAGAGGGGGTTTCTTCAGTTCAGACTCCACCTGTTCCGTTCAATAGTGCTCTGGTTAGTAAAAATAATGAGTCAGACCTTGGGCGGTTACAATATCGGGGAGGCAATCAAGGAGGAGGATCGAACAATAACAATTTTAATACTCGCGCACATGATTCGGGAACGAGTATGACTCGGGGACAAGGCTCCGGAGGGATTGTATGTCATTACTGTCATAATCCAGGGCATTTAAAGCGGGATTGTAGGAAGTTTCGGTACAGGATTCAGAGAGCTCACTCGGCCCACATGGCATCTACCACTGATATAGCTAAAAACTCAGTCCTTATCCCTGAAGATGAGTTTGCCAAGTACTCTAAGTATCAAGAATCTCTAAAGTCTTCATCCACTCTAGTCACCTCTGTCACTGCAATTGCTGATTCAGGTAAACCAAATACATGCCTTGTTTCCTCATCATCCAAATGGGTCATTGATTCTGGTGCCACAAATCATATGACAGGTAATTCTAGCCTCTTTTCTACCTTTCAGTCACATATATCCCCTTCTAGTGTTACTTTAGCAGATGGAACATCTTCTTCCATTCTGGGATCTGGAACAATCACCCCAACTCCTTTGCTTCCCTTATCATCTGTTCTACATTTACCTCAATTGTCCTTTAATCTAATTTCTGTAAGCCAGCTTACTCGTAAACTTAATTGTCGCATCTAATTCTTTCCTGATTATTGCTTGTTTCAGGATCTTATGACGAAGAAGATTATTGGTAAAGGACATGAATCGGGAGGCCTCTACATCCTTGACACATCGATGCCTAAATCCGTTGCATGTTCGGGTGTCACATCTGCTTTCAAGGCTCATTGTAGGCTCAGTCATCCTTCTCTTCCTCTGCTTAAGGAGTTGTGTCCTCAGTTTAATAAGGTGTCTTCATTAGATTGTGAGTCGTGTCAATTTGCCAAACATCATCGTAGTAGTCTTAGTCCGAGAGTCAATAAGAGAGCAAGTGCTCCGTTTGAATTAGTTCACTCTGATGTTTGGGGTCCATGTCCTGTTATGTCAAAAACTGGGTTCAAGTATTTTGTTACTTTTGTTGATGATTATTCTCGTACAACTTGGTTATATTTAATGAAAAGTCGTTCTGAATTGTTCTCATTTTTGTGCGTTTTGTGCTGAAATTAAAACTTAATTTGCTACTTCTGTCCATATATTGCGCAGTGATAATGCCAAAGAATATTTATCTTCATCTTTTCAGACTTACATGATTCAGAACGGTATCCTTCATCAAACTTCTTGTGTTGATACTCCATCCCAAAATGGAGTGGCAGAACGGAAGAACAGACATCTTCTTGAAACTGTAAGAGCCCTATTATTCCAAATGAATGTTCCAAAACCATTTTGGGCTGATGCAGTGTCCACAGCATGTTTTCTCATTAATCGAATGCCCTCATATGTTATTCATGGTAAGACTCCTTATAGGGTTCTCTTTCCAAATAAATCATTGTTTCCTATTGAACCTAGAATATTTGGTAGTATTTGCTTTGTTCGAGATGTCCGTCCACAGGTTACTAAGTTAGATCCCAAGTCTTTGAAGTGTGTTTTTCTTGGGTATTCTCGTCTTCAGAAAGGATACAGATGTTATTGTCCTAGTTTGAATAAGTACCTTATTTCAGCTGATGTTACCTTTATGGAAGATACACCATATTTTCCTTCTTCCATTTCCAACAGTCAGGGGGAGGATGATGATTTGTTAATATATACGATCATGTTCCCTGAACCCGTTGCTGCAGCGCCAGTCAGACCTCCCATCCATCAAGTCTACTCCAGATGCCGGCCTACTGATTCATGTCCTCCACCAGCTTCTTCTTCATCATCAGATTCCGTGACGAGTGATGATCTTCCTATTGCTTTACGTAAAGGTAAAGGCCAGTGTACTTATCCTGTTTCGTCTTGTGTCTCTTATGATCACCTATCACATTCTTCTTATTCATTCATTACATCTCTTGATTCTATATCTGTTCCTAAAACTGTTAATGAGGCTATATCACATCCTGGATGGCGTAATGCAATGATAGAGGAAATGGATGCTTTAGACAAGAATGGTACATGGGACTTGGTCACTTTACTTACAGGGAAACAGGCTATCAGATGCAAATGGGTGTTTACCGTCAAGGTCAATCCTGATGGGTCTATTGCTCGTTTAAAAACCCGCCTCGTTGCTAAGGGTTATGCTCAGACATATGGCGTTGATTATTCTGATACTTTTTCTCCTATTGCTAAATTAACATCTGCCAGGCTATTTATATCTTTGGCAGCTACTCATCATTGGCCTCTGCATCAACTAGACATAAAGAATGCTTTTCTTCATGGTGATCTTCAGGAGGAGGTCTATATGGAGCAACCTCCTGGGTTTGTTGCTCAGGGGGAGTATGGGAAAGTCTGTCATCTTCGTAAATCTTTGTATGGCTTGAAACAAAGTCCTCGTGCTTGGTTTGAAAAATTTAGCCAGACTATTAAGACGTTTGGCATGGCGAAAAGTAAGTCTGACCACTCTGTGTTCTACAAACAATCTGAAGTAGGCATCATTTTGTTGGTTGTGTACGTAGATGGCATTGTCATTACTGGGAGTGATACTATGGGAATCTCTTCTCTTAAGTCCTTCCTTCATGCTCAGTTTCATACAAAGGACTTAGGGATGCTAAAATACTTTTTGGGTATCGAAGTCACACGGAGTAAAAAGGGTATTTTTCTATCTCAGAGAAAATATGTTCTTGACTTATTAGCTGAGACAGGGAAATTGGGGGCAAAGCCATGTAGTACTCCGATGATTTCTAATGTACAGTTGACAACAGATGGTCAACTATTTGAGGATCCTGAGAAATATAGAAGATTGGTGGGAAAGTTGAACTATCTTACAGTGACTCGCCCGGATATTGCGTATTCTGTCAGTGTGGTGAGCCAGTTTATGTCGTCCCCAACAATTCATCATTGGGAAGTGTTAGAACAAATTTTGTGTTACCTAAAAAGATATTACCTAACATGGTATCAGAGCTCAGGTTCTGCAAGGTCTCGGGTTCGAATCCTCCCGCTTGCATTTGTTTTCCTCTTTGTGTTTGTGCAGTATGCATGTTGTTTGTGCACAAAGTGCACCTTTGGTTTGGCCGGTTTGGCCTTTGGTTTCGTTTGTCTATCCACGTGCGAGTGGCTCGCATGTGAGGGGGAATGTTGAAGAGTATGATATACATTGTTAGCCCACTACTTAACAGCTTAAGCTTTTGGGTGAGATGGTTACTAACACCCTCCTAGTGTATTTTATGCAAATGTCATAAAGAATCTATTGATCATGTCCTAATCCACAGTAAGTTTGCCTAATGCATTTGGAAAAAAGTAAGGAGAGAATTTCAGATAATCGATGGTCTGCCAAAATCTTGGCATGATTTCCTATGCATAGATCGGAGCATAAAGGGTAAGAGTAGGAAAGCTAAAACACTATGGAGGTAGTGTTGTATGGCCATGACATGGCAATTATGGCTGAGTGAAATGCCAGAGTTTTTGAGGATAAATTTGCGGAAGCTAGTGAGGTAAGGTGCAAGGTCAAATTCACAGCTTCACTTTGGGCCTTTGCCTCTAATCAGTATGGGATTTTATCAATTAATGAGATATATGGCAATTGGGGCGTGGCTATGAGTTAGTTAGTTGTGATATATGTATAGTTTTGAGCAGTATGTAAGTGTTTTCTTGTCATTTTTGTTTTCCTTTTTTGCTGCTTTATCGTTTTGTTTGTTGGTGGATTTCTAGTCCACCATGCTTTTTATTTATAAAAGCAGTTGATTATGATAAAAAAATATCTCAAAATTTAAATTGTATTTACTCCCTTGATATACAATAATGATTACCTTCTTGTTATATTCACTGTTGCCTTTATGTTTACATGTTTGTAAGGTTCTACCATGTAATGTTCAAAATTATTATTATTTTTATACATTTATCTGTTTTTTTTTTAATAGAAAACCAAAGATTTCATTAACCAACTGAAAAGATACAAAAGCAAATACAATATCAAAAAGCTAGAGAGCAGAGGATAAGACATCCACTGAAAGTTCTAGTTACCTAGACAAGAACAAGAACTAACCAAAAAATACTTAACACGCTACGACATTAAACACTATCCAATGAAAAAAAGATGATCATTTGCATCAAAAAATCCCCGAAGCTTTTGCCCGCAACCCAATCAAAAAACAAGAAAACTCCTAAATGTCAATCAGATCATTGCTTCCATCTTCAAACACCCTTCGGTTATGTTTAGACCAAATAACCACGCTATTGCCATCATAGCAAACCTCCATAACTGCTTACCCTTCTTACTATTCTGCCTGAAATGCCATTTAATAATCAAGAACTTACTCCATCTCTTAGGAAAAGCTCCCTCCAAGCCAAACATCTCAAGTGCTTTTGATCACATGTGCGTGACAAACTCACAATGGAGCAACATATGGTCGATGCTTTCATTGTCCATACTACAAAATACACACCATGAGGGAGAAAGAGACATAAATGGCCTTTTCACTTGAACCTTGTCACACGTGCTACTTTCCCCAAAGAGGCCAGCCATGCAAACACTTTTATTTTGGTAGGGATTCCACCTTTCCAAATCACATTGAATTAAGGGAAAATAGAACTCAAAGAAAAGCATGAAAGAATTTCGAGATTTATAAGAAAACTCACCCGAAGGATGCTCAACCCAAATTCTTTTGTCCGAAGACTCATGATTAATTTGAATATTATAACTGGTATTTAATAAAGGTGTGAATTCATCACATTCCCTATCAATGGTATTTACTTCGAGATTGTTGTTCAATGCTAACCTTTTTCTTTATATTAGTGAACACAACTTATAATTTTCGTGATCTATAAACAACCTTCCTAGCCCTATTTATAGCCTTCTACTTTATCAATGAATGGTGGAAATGAACCCTAATCAATGATCAAGATTAGTGTCCACAAGGTTCCTACTCTCTTAAGGGAACTCTAGAAAATCCCTTAGGATGTTATCAAGGTTCCACTATACTTCATACAATTCCATAATATAAATATTCCATATAATTATAATGTATTCTACAATATACAAAAGAACTATAGAACCTTTCAAAACATGCATCCTCCATGCTTGTATAGATTTTTCGAAATATCCTTGAGCCTCCAATGAAGCCACCTTGCCCAGCAGTTAAAGTGTGTGCAACAATTTATTCTCAAATTGGTGGCAGGGGACATTAATCTTACATCATATAAGCGATAAAATGATATATATATATATATATATGCTCATGTATATTTCCCAGAAAAAAAAAAAGAAGCAAAGAAGCAGCAGCTTTGTTTGTCATTATTTTATTGTTGTAATAGTATGAGCTTACCCATTTCCAGCAAAGTCAAAGCGGAAGGCACTGATCCCTTCATTCTCTAATGCAACAGCAACCTTCGTCATAATATTGAACTCCTGGAGATAGAAACATTGAAGTAGAAAAATAATTCTAACTTCTAATTTTAGAAATACTAACAGCAAATTGGCTAAATAATGAAGGCCCCAGTACATAAAACAAAGCCCTAAAATCTATCGATTGGGAATGGACTTGTGCCTATACTAACCAACAAAAAGAACCATCTTGTGTAGCTTGTTTAGTCCTTCAAGCTTCCTATAATCCCATTAAACGTAAAACCTCATTGATATCCAACCAAAATACAAGTATCAATCTTGGCTCTTTTGGGTGATTGATTCTAGCTAGAATAATTGCTATATTGAGTTTGATTGTAGTAGGATTGCTCATTCAATAGTCAGCCCGTCGTTTTGCCTTTGTGGGTTGGAGCTTCTATTGTGGAGTCCTTGAGATCTAAGGTTCAATACAAGGCTGATTTGGCTTTCCTTTGTGTTAAGCGAGAGGGTAATCAAGTTGTACATTGAGTTGTGGTTAATCAGAAGAGGGCCTTGCTTTCTGGCCTATGGACCTCCAATCTCCCTTCTGAGTTGGTGGCCATTTTGGACACTGAGATGTATCCTTTTGGTATAGGCTAGCTGCTTGGTGTCTTTTTGGTTTTGGGTGTTGTTTGCCTTGTTTGTTTAGGCATTCTGTGTTTTTCTGTTTTGCTTTTTCGGTTCTATCTATGTCCAAAAAAAATTGGAAAAAAAAACTAACTATAAGTTCAATGTTGAATATGAAGAACAAGAGGTCAATTTCATCTATAGCATGTATAAATTAAGATCCATAAATTCAACTTAAACCTCATTGACTTTATAAATTATATAACCAATTGAAAGGCCTATGCATTATAACAAACCTTTAAACAAAAAACTAGGCTTAAATTATCACAATTACATACCTTCACACATCGAAAACCGTGGCATAAAATGACAATCTCCGTAGATCCTGTTTCATGTAATAAACCCACAAGTTTTTCACCATACTTGTTCTGAATTGCGATTTTCTGCTGTTCGACAGCTGCAACATTGCAATTTACAGGCACAACTAAATGTCACAAACAAATATTAGTTTATCTGGGTTCTGATACAAAATCAGGCTGTCTCAATATAAAAGCATACAGAAAACCTATATCGAAATCACATGCATTTTGGATTCAACAGATATCACAAGTTACACATTCAAGAAGATAAAATGACTATTATAACACCTGTAAGACCAATAACATGGTACCCCCTCCCCCTCTTTCCCAGCCCCCACCAACACACACAAACATGCACTCAAAATTAGCAAGTGCGATCACACCCCTGCTAGGCTGTTGTAACAATACTTGTGTCACAAAAACAGCACTAATGATACATGTACCAAAATAATTGACCCCTCATAGCCTAAACGACGTGTTAAAAGATGTATTACTCAGTGTTCTAAATAGACCCTGTACAGTGTAAACTGACAGACTCGTCATTTGATCTATATAAATTTGGTGAGGTTCATCTGCCTACGTAAGATTGCTCCATTCCAAAAGCAATAGGCGATATCAAAAGAAACCATTTCCAATCAACTAGCTCTAGCCTTCTAAGTTTTATCAAGTTTCTTACATTGAGATAATCACACTAGACAAATATTAACAACACAATCACGATAAAATATTCAATACAATTAGAAAAATATTAACAACACAATCTTGAGAAAATACTCAATACAATAGTCATAATGATTATTCACACTGTTTCTAAAAAATAGTGCATTTATCCACGTCACTCATATCCTAATTTTATTGGATATGCAATAACATATCGTCATTCTAATACTTGTATTAATATATTTTCTCAACAGCAATGCTTTTTCCATTCTTTTATAGAAACAGACAGATCTTCAGTTATATAAAGAAAATTAAAAATTCACTTCGAAAATATGTCATACATACATATACACTATATGGTAACCCGTGCCAAAAGCACTACAACCATTCAAAAAGCATCTTTAATCTCAGCCACCTAATTCTGTATCCCTTTATACATTTTCAAAATTCAAAAACTATTACTCCTTATTATATAAATATACAAAAGCATCGCTCATATGTATCAGACTGTAATAAGGGAAATTGAAAAGTCAATTGTCATTTGAAGATTGCTAATGAATGAGTGATCTAGGGACAATTATAATCTCAACGGCTACGGTTACCGGATAATCACACCGGGTGTATTAGTGAATTGTATATTCTAAAAATACATCTGCTAGTATTATCGGTGAATCATAAGTACCTGAGTTTGTTCCACTGTTGTTTGAAGTGGACTGAGCCATCGTCTTTATTAGCGTTCTTCTGGTAGTTGAATTTCCGTCAAGATTGTGTCCAATCGAGGTTTAAGAGGAAAATCTGAGTTATTTACACTATTACACCCTAAAGTTTGACCACAATTTTACTTCAATCCTTAAAGTTCCATTTTTACCATTTCCATTCAAAAAGTTTTTACTCAATTGTTATTTTAGTCCAAAGTTCAACTTCTGTATTTGTGTGTTTGTTTTTTCTTTTATTATATTTTTCAGATTAAAAATAGCACATGCGCTCACATGCCAGCCATTTTACTTCTTACCGGCAAGCTACATGATATTTTCCATAAAAAAACAAATGACATGTTAGTTTTTAAAGGAAACTAAAATGATAATATGATCAATTTTTTTTAGATAGAACTACTAAAATAAATTTTATGCATTAAAGTTTTATATTTTTAAACTTTGATTGTATTTTGACTCTAGGTTCCGTTTGATTGGAAAGATGGAAAAGGAAAATAAATTTAGTTAGTTTGTGTGAAAAGATAGAAAATAATGTGAGATATGTTACTCATTTTATGAGTATATATCATCCATCTTTCAATATTTTTGGTGAAAAATTTTTACTCACCACCAAGCAAAGAAAATTTATTCATGGAAAAATTTTAAAATCAAGAGGATATCACATATATCACTTAACTTATTTTCCATCTTTTTACTAAAACTAACTCAATTTTTTTTTCACCTTGCAATCAAATAGAGCCTGAATATAATTCTACTTTGAAATCTCTCTTTAATTATTCACCACCAATACTTTCTCTATGCAATTTAAACAAATAAATTTATAGAAACCCACTCAAAGTCAACATAGTGACATTTTGATGGTTTAAAAAACAGTTATGAAAAATTATGAAATTATTAAAAAAATACTCAAATTGAAAATTATAAGGCTTTAAATTCACAAATTTTAAAATCTTATGATAAACCTATTTATTTATTTATTTATTTATTTATTTATTTATTTACATCAATTAAAAGTTTTGTAGAAAATCACAAAGGTGGGGTAATCTATCTAAGCCTTACAAGTGGTGATTAAATTACCACGGTACAATGCTTTACCGACTTTTATCATCAGGATTTTTCGAGTAATTTGCACTTTATACCCTTAGGCTCCGTTTGATAGTAATATAGAAAATGAAAAGAAAAATAACTAATTTAAGTGAGAAGATGAAAAATAAGTTGATGGATCTAGTGAGATTAACTCTTACTTTTTGCTTTTTTTCATGTCAAAAATTTCTTCCGGTGACGGCGGAGAATTTTTTTTCACAAAATATTAAAAGAGAATAGAGGACATACACTAACAAAAATGAGTATGAGATGGAGTTGATCACACCATATACCTCAACTTATTTTCCATCTTCTCACTCAAATTAGTTGTTTTTATTTTTATTTTCCATGTTATTATCAAACGGAACCTCAGACTTTGTAACTTAACACGGAATTTTTAAAATCATGCTAATTTATTAAAATTTTAAATTCTCACAATCCACAATAATTTATAATTTTAAGAATCTTATCAGCTTCTAAAAATAACAGATTAAATTAACAAATCATAAAATTCTTCAATTCCTATGCTCAAAATCTTACGGAATGGGCATGCCCTACACGATTTGTTTTCATTTCGTATTTATTTAATATAAAAAAATATTAATTAATAACGATGACATTTGATTTATTTATTTATATATTTATTTGTAGCGTGGGTTTGAATCTTGATGCAATCAAATTTTTTTGAGGAAAAAAAATATCAAAAAATAGAAGAAAGTTTGAAAATATTAATACAACAATCTCAAAAGTAATTAAAATTATTTATAACTGTAAATATAAAGATTTACTACTTTTTTTAGTCAGACAAATTTGGTACAATTGATTAGCCATTTTTACAATCATACTATTTTGCGATTTGAACGTAAGGAATCTCACAGGAGAATATTAAAAATGTAAAAAAGAAAATTACCTTTATCAATCACCCTAAAATACTATAATAATAGCTTTTGTCAAAGAAGCTCATAAGAGGAAGATAAAAAAATAAAAAATAAATAAAAGATTGACATGAATTAAATAAGGGTGTGTTTGATTGTCTTTATTTTTCACCCAAGTTGTTACTTTTGTGTTGTTTGACTGACAAAATTTTTCAGGCAGTCAAATTCCATCTTTTGTCATTATTCATGTACTTTTTCATGTAAAGCTTGAAAACATTCTCTTTGGTGGGGGCCTTGGTTTTTATTTTCTAGGCAATTGGCACATTTTTCGAGACAAAATTTTACCCATTTTCTACATTAAAAATGTCATAACTTAAAATAAAAAATTCAAAATTTAATAAAAATTTAATATTTAAAATCTACTAATCAAGCTCAATTAAACAAGATACATCATGACTATAGAATATTGTAAAAAAAATACCAATAATTTTTTCTACATTAAAAATGCCATAAAACAACCAATATTTTTCGGGTAGAAAATTAAGACAATCAAACACATTTAATTGACATTTTCCATGCACCTCAATTCCAGGCAATTGAATTGCCTAGAACTTATTTTTTTTCCATGCAAATTCCATGCTTGCAATCAAACGCACCCTAAGTATATTGTTATTAGCCCACATTACTTTTTTAAGGCCGTCTTCGATGGTAATTTTTATTTTTTTTCATTTATATTATGTGTTAATGTCATTTTAGAATATTTTTTATATTTGGTTGGCAAGTTTTGTATATGTCTATAAAAGCATAAAAAAAATTAGTCTCCAATAGTGTTTGATTTCTTTTTTACTTGGCATTTGTTCACGAAGAGAGAGAATTAGTGGGTTTTATATATCCAATGTGAATGTTACTAGTCATGTTGGAAATTTCTATTACAATTTCTACACGTAGGAATGATGATAAAAATTCTTTATATGATTCACCTTCAATCTCACATAGAAATTGTTATAGAAAACTCAATTGGAGCATATTTTTTCCATTTCTCCTTTTCTATTATAGAAATTTATATGTATTGATATAAATGACCATTGAAGATGTCTAATACTCTAAAATCATTTGTAGTGACATTTTATAGATATTTTTGGACATTTTTATGCCCCGAAAGCATTATATATATAATCTTATTTTTTAATGAATTTTTGTAGGTTAAGGTATTTTACATGTCTAATATAATTTTACTTCAATTCTGTATGAAAATTGACATCGTTTTACCCATTTTTTTAATGAATTTTAGTAGGTCAAAGTATATTTTATACTTCATACATTTTTATTACATTCTCTCTCTCTCTCTCTAAATATACATATATATATATAGAGCTAGGCTATAAAGAGGGATTCCCTCTCTTTAATTAAAAGAAGGGATGATCATTTTGAAGGGTAATTGGATGAATTTTTTCATAAGATTTTGTAGAGATGATCTATATTATGAGTAGATCACTTCCACCAAATTTCATAAAAAAATTCAACCTAAAAGTGGGTGAGATGATCATCAAAAAATTTAACGGCCGGAAATGTACATATATATCAATTTTTCAAAACACTCACTTCTAGGTTGAATTTTTCTACGATTTTTTGTGGAAGTGATCTACTCACTATATAGATCATCTTTACAAATTTTCATAAAAAATTCATTGATTTACCCCTCTAAATGATCATCCCTTCTTTTTGTTAAAGTGAGTGAATCCCTCTTTATAGCCTAACTATATATATATATATATATATATTAAATTAAATATTACAAATTGAGTGGGGTCTTGGCCACGCTTGTACATGTTGTAATATGTTATTTGGTCCAATATCTTATTATTTAATTTGGTATAGCTATCATAAGTCGTCCTATAAAGTAATTATATCATCCCTTTCTCTCTCGCTACATTGTTCATTCTGTGATAAGAAAATTCTTAATGAAGTGCTACATTGAGCTAGTATTGTTTGATCTATGATAAGAAATTCCTTAATGAAGTGATACATAGAAACCGGCGAAAAATTAAGGAGTTACCTTCAATGTTAATCCCGTGATATTTGATTGTTTATTGGATTACAAGCCCACACACAATCTCTCTCCTACGTTCTTAGTTTCCGTCACAAATAGATCACAAGATCGAGTCTCGTTATGTTCCCATGCTTCATATTTGTTAACTAATATAAAAGAGAGATAATTGAGAGAGAGAGAAATGAGAGAGAAATGATTTGTATATTTGAATTGGTGAATTAATAAGATACAAGAAGTCAACTATATAAATATGGACATAAATATAAATATTGACAAAGATATGTATGGTAATTGTGAGAATCCGCAAATGAGACCCCCCGGGTCTCATCCCCGTTTGGTTGGGCGTCTGAAACGTCGAAACGGATTTCGTCGTTCCATTTGCTGGAGTATCTTTGTTGATTCGTTCATATGTCCCTATGTTCTATTTCTAGATGCAAAAGGGTTCGTTCAGAGTCGCCAGTACGTTTTACGAGAAAACGGACAAAAAGGGTCGTGTAAGAGGAAAGGCTATAGACAAGCCTTTTTTTACACGTTTGTCTACGGAACTAAGATTCTATAGGGTTCGAAAACTATATTACGGTTTGGGAAGGTGTTAAGTACCCATTCCGCCCTTTCGGCCTCTAGTGGTCTTTTATATGTTTATTTTATGTTGAAAAACTTAGATGCTTTTACTGACAGTCTACTACTTTCTAAGTGAAAACCCTAATTTCTGGGAAAAGTGGGGAAAGGGATAAAAACCTTTGTGTTCCGAGATCCGATATTTTTATTATTTTGAAAGATGTAATAACAAGTGATAAAAGTTGTTTTATTTTGAGAGAGAGTTTCCCATATTATTTCCTCGGATAATGACGGTTTTCTCGTATTGTGATTACTTTTGTAAAAGTTCGGATCTTGTATCGGGTCTAATTTAATATGGAATTAGAACTCTTGAGGAGAGTTTTATCAGACACGTCGCAGTCTAAAAAGACAGGATATGTTGATGTTAATTCCTAGATAAGTTTTATCAGTCCGGGTTTTAAAAACAGGATTTTGTCCGGACGATAATCTACTTATTCTTCTGATTTTGCAAATGATTTTATCAGGGTCTTTTGTTTTGAAAACAGTAGACTATTTGTAACTTGACAATAAGTTTATTCAAATAAAACGTGGACTGAATAACAGAAGTAAAATAAGTACACAGATATATAATTTAAATACTATAAGAGATTTTCTTTACCTTCCCGACGAGAATAATAATAAGAAAGAAAATATAATACGGCAGAGAGATTTCCGGCGATAATAATATTTTCCTTCTTCAGATATTTTCGAGAATTCAATTCTAGAGTGTCGAGAATAGATTCAATAATTCTTCAGAAATAAGACAAGGATCGAGAATGCTTGATGAAAGACTAGAAAATCAGATTTAAAGCTTAGAATTCTTCAATCCCAAGTTGCTGCCTTGAACCCTTGGGGGGTGTTGGCCTATTTATACTGCTTGGGGAAGATTGTCGCGCGACACTTCTCCAAATGGGGCATATGTCACGCGACAATGTGTACCATGTCGCGCGACAAACGGCTGAAGTGATGTTTCTAACAGACTGATGTGTCAGAGAGTGGATGGTCTGGTGTCAGGAGGGATTATTGCGCGACATAGTAGGATTGTTGTGCGACAATGTGATATGTCGTGCGACAATCTCTCTTAAAAATAGGTTTGTTGGCCAACAAACTCTTTCGGGGTAGTTTCGGGTACTCGGGTGGGTCCCGGACCAAAAATAGTAGTTCTCGAAGATCGTTAGGGTTCTTGCAGGGGTCACAGATCGGGGTGTCTACAGACCCTCTCGACTCAAGCTCCTTGCTTGCAAGGAATTGAAGCTCCTTGCTTGCAAGGAATTGAGGCGACTGGAAGAGACCATGATCCATAGCTCCCGCAAGAACTCTAAGGAAGTGTGTGTTATGCAAAAAGTGTTCGTGAGTGCCTCCGGAGAGGGCTTGTGTTTGGTTTTGCCTCCGGAGAGGGCTTTTGTTACCTCATTGCCTCTTTCGAGGGCTTTTATTTGCTCCACTCGCCTCAGATGGGAGGACTACCATTGATCCACTTTGTGCCTCAGGTGGGAGGACTACCATTGTTCCACTGTGCCTCTCTGGGAGGGCTTTGCCTCAGGTGGGAGGACTACCATTGCTCCACTGTGCCTCTCTGGGAGGGTTTCGCCTCAGTTGGGAGGACTACCATTGCTACACTGTGCCTCTCTGGGAGGGCTTCGCTCTTCTTGCCTCAGGTGGGAGGACTACCATTGCTCCACTGTGCCTCTCTGGGAGGACTTCGCCTCAGGTGGGAGGACTACCATCGCTCCACTGTGCCTCTCTGGGAGGGCTTCGCTCTTCTTGCCTAAGGTGGGAGGACTACCATTGCTCCACTGTGCTTCTCTAGGAGGGCTTCGCCTCAGGTGGGAGGACTACCATTGCTACACTGTGCCTCTCTGGAGGGCTTCGCTCTTCTTGCCTCAGGTGGGAGGATTACCATTGCTACACTGTGCCTCTCTGGGAGGGTTTCGCTTTCCTTGCCTCAGGTGGGAGGACTACCATTGCTACACTGTGCCTTTCTGGGAGGGCTTCGCCTCAGGTGGGAGGACTACCATCGCTCCACTGTGCCTCTCTGGGAGGACTACCATTGCTACACTGTGCCTCTCTGGGAGGGCTTCGCCTCAGGTGGGAGGACTACCATTACTACACTGTGCCTCTCTGGGAGGGCTTTTGATCTATAAGAAGAAAGAAAATTGCCTCTGGGAAGGCTTTCGTGAGTAATTTTGCCTCTGGCGAGGGCTTGTGTTTGTGATTTGCCTCTAGGAGGGCTTGTGTTGTACTCTGGTGAATTTAATTGTTATCTCTCTTAGACTGCTAGAATGAGAGAGAAATTTTTGTGAGGGTGAAAAGAGCTCCTCGAGGTCTAATCTGTTATCTGGATGTCCGTTTTCCTGTGTCTTTCTGAACTTTACTCTCATGTTTTCCTCGAGTGATGATACTTCTCTTAGAAGGCAGTTTTCGGATTTCTCTTGCTCTCCGCAGAGTGATGCTTCGAGGATTTCCAAACCATCTCTTCTGTATCGTGCTGAAAAGAAAATTTGTTTGAAAGTTCAATCTCTGATCTCTGTTCTCTTCTTATTTTTCTCTTTTGGTGGGCCCACATCGTATTCTATTTTTCGATGCCCTTATTTCTCCCTCTTTTTGGGAAAGACTTTTCCTGGCCTTCTCTATTTTTGACCAGGAGTCTTTTTATCCCTTTCTTGCGATCAGGAGCCTTACTCACCCAAAACGAAGCCCTGGGCCGGTTTTGGCCTAGCTGTCACTTTTGGTGTGGCTCTCCCTGTCACTCTGCATTTCTGTTTCTCTCGCTCGTTTTGGGCGTTCATGCGGGTTTTTTCTCTTTTCTACTCTTTCAATTTTTTTCTATTCCCGTCTTATTTTGATATTCTGCTTTTCCTCCTTGATGGTCTCGGTCCTTCTGTGAGATCAGAGACTATTTTAACCGTTTCCATTTTGTTCTCGCTTTTTCGGAGAGATGATTTTGGAAGTCCTCCTTGAATTTTCATCCTGGGTGTGCGGTTTTTAGCAATATTTTTCGAAAACTGCTTCTCTGGTGTACCCTTGCAAGAGATAAAATGAGACAAAGGTCAAAAAATCAGGGGAGGGGGGGATTGTCGCGCGACACTTCGGTGTCTGGCTCTTTGTCGCGCGACAATGTGGCCATTTGTCGCGCGACAATCCTCTTCACTATATAAGTCCCTTGCTGAGCTCATTCCACCTCATTCTCTTCTTTCTCTTTCTCTCTCTAGCATCTTCTCCCAAACGAGGAAGCCCTGCCGCTTTTATGACTTTTCCGATTTTTCTCACATATTCCATATACACGGATGGACCCTGCACATCCTGATAGACTGGAGGGTGACCAGGAGGAGGTCAATTTTACTGACGCTCAGGGCGTTCTTCGCTGCAGCCCTCACCACGACGACTGGGCGGATCTCGATTGGTACGGTGAGGATGGGGTAGACCGCGGTCGGGCGATGGTCTACCGAGATGTTACCCGGGCTGCTCCGGTCCCGGACGTTCCGTGGCTCTTGATGGAGCCTGTTTCTCACGAGATTCGTCGTCGATCTCTGGTATGTCTTCTTTTCGTGTTTTTATCTATTCTGTTACTTCTGTCGTTTCCTGCATGTATTTTTAAACAATGTTTAGTATGCATGTCTAGAAATAACGTCCGATTTTGGCGAACACATACTTTTACCTGTGATACCTCTTAGGTTTTTCTAGAAAACTACATAATGTACCCTCCTAACTCCATAACTCTCATAATTACACCAAAGTACCCTCAGGTTTGGAAAATTACATAATTTTACCCTTAAAACTCTATAACTCTCATAATTACACCAAAGTACCCTCGGGTTTGGAAAATTACATAATTTACCCCTATGACCCTATAACTCTCATAATTACACCAAAGTACCCTCAGGTTTGGAAAATTACATAATTTTACCCCTATAACCCTATAACTCTCATAATTACACCAAAGTACCCTCAGGTTTGGAAAATTACATAATTTACCCTTATAACCCTATAACTCTCATAATTACACCAAAGTACCCTCAGGTTTTGGAAAATTACATAATTTTACCCTATAACCCCATATTTATATATACATTTCTCTTTGTTGTCTGTAATGGGTTGGCCGAGGTTGGGGTTCCCCTAACACTATTTCTTTGAAGTGGCGACAGGCACCGACCCCTGTCTAGGAGTTGGTTCTCGCGACTCCTTTTGGCTCTCTCTTCGACGCCCTCCCAGAGCGGGTATCTAGGGCGGTAGTGTTGGTGTCGGCTCTGGCCTGTCATTGGTGGGACACCACTCACACCTTTCACTGGAGCTGGGGGGAGATGACGATGACCCCCCTTAATTTATTTGCTTTGACCGGGATTCCTTCAGGGGGTCCCTATTCAGATCGATGTCCCTTTGTGTCTGACGGTGGAGGGCATTGTTGGTGCATTAGGATGGTTCCTGGAGCGACGGAGTTCCGGTGATACGATTCCTCGGGCTGCCTTGGTTACGCGGCTAGCCATAGAGAGAGCTCGATTAGTTGCTTCGGGGGTGCCGATGACCCGTCAGGAGGCGCGCCAGTATGCCCGCGTCCTTCTTCTACTGATGCTCCATGATCTGTTCGAGGCCCGTGGGAGGGACACGGTCCATCTCTGGTGGCTGCCCTATCTCCGGGATTTTAGCATCATGTTCGACTACGATTAGGGCGGTTTTATTCTGGCCGTCCTCTATGATGCTATGGACCAGGTTTCTCGCCACTTAGCCCTGAACCTTAAGGGATTTTTTTTGCTGTGGGAGGTATATACTTTTGTTCCCTTATCTTTGTTCCGGTCCTTTAATTTTTATTTGTTGATTGTTGCTGATATTCTTTATGCTTCCTTTTCAGTGTTGGTTTGTGGCGTATACTCGTTTGGGTCGCGCCCAGGTAGATCTCCTCGTTGAGAACGAGGATCAGTTTCCTTTTCTCCGCCGATTTATTGCGGGGAACTACAGGGCTCCCTATGTATACCGAACTCGGGAGACCGGAGCTGCTGCCGCCCATGACCTGCTGGAGGAGCAGGTAAATATCTTAGTATTCTTTCTTTTCAATAAATAAATTGTAAAATAGAATACAAATAATTGAAATAAAATTTTGTTCTCTTTGTAGATTGAGTGGGCCCCCTGGGGTAATCTGGGTCCCCATTTCGGATATGGCCGTGCTCTGACCGCCTCGAGGACCAGGCGGCTAATTAGGTATGAGTACGGCCTTTATTTTTACTTGGGCGAGAGAGTTATTCGTCAGCATACTCCGGCTCAGTGGCCCCGAGTTCTACTATTTCCTCCGATTCTGATGAGGCGGACGGGTGAGATCGACCCGGTGACGGTGCAGGCCTTGGTTGATGGGCTTGGCTTTCAGACGTTCACTAAGGAGGGAGACTATGCTGCTTTCGCTGCCCTTTATTTGATGAGGGAGGCGAAGGGGACTCGAGGACGGGTCTTCTACGAGAGATATTGGGCGTTGGGAGGCGATCCCCATTATATACAAGGGCAGACCCACCTAGCTAGGACGGTTCCGGGTCACCTGCCACCTGTCCCCGATCAAAGGGACAACATTTTAGATTTCGAGGATGAGGACCCGAAGGGGGAGAGGGACATTCCTGCTGCTGCCGAGGGTGGTGATAGATCAGGGAGTGAGGGAGGTGATACGACGGCAGCTCTGGAGCAGCCGCCTCAGGCGATACCCATGGAGGAGCAGCGTGCTGAGGGCTTTGAGTTTCCTACCGGCCCTTCTGTGGCTCCGGAGGTCCTTTTCGATGCTGCCGAGGCTGTCGAGGGGAGAGCAGGATTTTCTGAGCGGTCCTGGGAGCCTGCGGACCTTGGGACAGATTATGAGCAGTTTGGGCAGACCCCTCCTGCTGTGGCGACTACTCCTTCTAGCGGGGTCCCGTCTTTGAGAGCGACGGCTATGATGGATCCTCCAGGTGTCCGTACCTACGCTACATTAACCCTTCTTTCGTCGACTACTATGGGCCATCCAGCCCGATCTCCAGGTCTCGGCGGCTCATCTTCTCGCCCTCTTTTGTTCCCTATTCGCGAGGAGGGGGGGTCCACTTCTGCTGATGTTTCGGCGGGGTCGTCCATTCCTTGGGTAGATCTACCCCCACTTCCCAGAGATATCTCTTATGTCGGCGCCGGCTTACGTCGATACATTGTCCCTGAGTATCCTCTTCTGAGGACCCTTTTGACTACTTAGGTGGTCGCCCTGGTGACGAGGTACCTTCTTCAACTTCTCTTGACACTTTTATATCTATATTCATTTATTTTGACTGTGCTGATTCTCTTATCTTATGTCTTTTACAGCGGGTGAGTGTACGGGTGGTGGATCTGCGGGCTTGGCACGCCCAGTATCTCTACAGCTGGAACCTGCTCCAGTACGTCGGTCGAGACCCTCAAGCATACATGCGTGACTATCAGAGGGCTATTGACGTTTCTTTACGGCCGGACGACCCCCTGACTTCTTCTCATGCCCGGAAGGAGTCTCGGAGGAGTAGTAGTCTAACCTCCAGGCGTTCTCGGTCCTCGGTGATCCGTCCCACGGTTCCTGTCCAGTCGAAGGGGCCTTCCCAGGCGACGGTTCCTCCTACTCAAAGTGTCACAGTGGTTGACCTTACTCCCGAGGAGGGCTCGGGTGATAGTGGGAATGTGTCAAAACGCGCTCGAGTATATTAACTTTTTCTTTTCTGCATTTTTGTTAGTTTGGAACAGATATGTAGTCTTTATTTTTAGACATGTTTAGACAAATATAGTGTTGAAAACTGTTCTTTTATTGGATTTATGGAAATCTTTATTTGTGTCTGATTATACTTTTATTCTCCGTTTGTGAAAGATATATATATATACATATATATTAGTAAATGATTTAGGAGCCATACCTTGTAGCGTAATGACACTTATGTTTCCTGTAAAAGAATAAAGTGAGAACGAGAATGCATCCAGAAATGATTCTTTTGGCAAGAATGACTCTTATGTGAAAGGAAAACAAAAAATAAGGTGGCCCTAAATGGGTTTGTCGCGCGACAAACAGGCACAGGACCCCCTTTTTTTGCTATAAATACACCCATGTTCTTTTTTTCATCCCCACACCTCTCCAAAATGTCTTCTTATCGCACAAATTCTGATTTTTCTTACGTTAATGCCCGAGATGCTCTGATATCTTCTGAAAATAGTCTGAATTTTGGTGTATTCAGTCCCTTGGCGGGTTGGTGCCATCGTCCTGTAAATTTTTCCTTTTTGCTAGGTGCCTTGTATTTCTGGAGCCCTGCGGATCATCTTTTTCGTTTTGGGCTTGATGAGCTCTGCCCGACCTACGAGGAGTTTTTCTGGCTGTTACGTTCTGACGTTAGTCTCCCAATGGCAGTTCCCATAGAAGAAATCGGCCCTCGAGATATGCTGATTGCTCTGTTAGCCATTCTTCAAGCGGCCTGTGATGGTTTTATTACCGACGGACTCCTTGACCTCCATAAAATGGTAAGGTTCTTTCATCGTTACGAAGATAGAGCCTCTTACGGCATGGGGCGTACTGCGGCGGCCTTGATCTGCCTTGTTTCTGATATGTTACTGGTGACAGGTTCCTCCCGTGTTGATCCGATTATTTTGAGTTTGATCTACCATGCTAAAAATGGAGAGTCCATAGTGCCTATTGTTCTTGCAGAGACTCTGAACGGTTTGGATGAAATTCGAAGGGGGGCTTCACCCTTCTTTAGGGGAAGTTCGCGCTTACTATACATGTGGCTGTTGGAGCGTTTCCGATCGGTGGGTTTCAACGGGGTTCGGCTCGATAATCCGACTCATTTCTTCCGTCGTCCCCTCTTTGGGGCTTTGACCATGTCTTCCTCTAATTGGACGGTGTGATTTTTAGAGAATTTTCGGGCTATCCGGTGGAACATTCCTTGGTGGAAACTGAGGGCGATGGTTTTTAGTATAGGGGGTCAGAACTATGTTCGGCTCTGCGGGCTCTGGTTTACCTCCTTTTACCTCCCGGGACGTCTTCTTCGGAGTTTAACGTCCCTCAAGAGATTCCCCTTGGTCTAAACAATTTTTCCTCTAAGTTTAAGTTTGTGACACCGTATGTTTCTTTATTGGTAGAGAGGATGTGGCGTGCTCGATTAACTCGTCAGTTCAACTATGCTCGTTTTGGTATCCCAGGCCCCTCTAGGCTGATATTATCCGCTCTTGCTGGCAATCTCTAGAAGGAGAACTGATTGATGATCCCTTTCAAATGGAGTGGTTTCGATTCATGGATACCGGGGCCACTGATGATAACATCGTCTTTGCGTATCAGATCCTAGACGAGGCTCGTATTGACTTGGCCACTGAGGACCCAGTGTGGCCAACTCCTAGGGATTAGTTTCTTCTGTATGCTGTACTTCCTTTGTAACTTTCGGTGTTCTGAACCACCTTTTAATAATATATGAAGGACTGTTTATGGAAAGTAAAATTTCTTTACAAAGTTTAAATCGGGCCTGGAGTCACTTCTCAGGTTGCCTACGTTCCCCTTTTTTTGATTTTTACAAAGATCAAAAGTTTGAGTTGGGGCTCAGGTTTACGTAGTTCTTGTCTATACATGTTACATTTATTGGTAATACTTCTTCAGTCGATCCATGTTGACTGGTGAATGCAGCAACTGTCCGTCTAAGTCAGTGAGTATAACGGCACCCTATGTATCGATCTCTTTGACGATGTATGGCCCTGTCCACTTCTGCCTGAACTTCCCCCTTGGATCTCTGGCCGGTTCTCGAATCTCTTTCAACACGATGTCGTTCTCATTGATACCCCGAGTCTTTACTTTCCGGTTAAATGCTCGAGCAATTCTCTTCTGATACCCTTGGTGGTGGTATGCGGCTTTCAATCTTTTTTCATCAAGTAGGGCCAACTCGTTATAACGTGCCTGGACCCATTCCAGTTCATTTACTTGATTCTCTAGTATTACTCTGAGAGAGGGAACCTTTAACTCGACAGGGAGGACTGCTTCTATCCTGTATGCAAGAGAAAACGGGGTTGCTCCGGTGGAGACCTTCTCGGTGGTGCGGTATCCCCACAATGCATATGGTAACTTCTCTGGCCAGTCTCGACAGATGTCGGTCATCTTGCTTAGGATATTCTCCAGATTCTTGTTGGCGGCCTCAACTGTCCCATTGGTTTGTGGTCTATATGGCGACGATCTATGTCGGGTAATACCGTATTCCTCCATGACGGAATTAGCCTCTCCCTTGAAATGAGTGCCGTTGTCCGAGATAATCTCATGTGGGACCCCATACCGACAAATGATATTTTGTCTGATGAATCGGGCAACTTTCCTGGCGTCAAGTGTTTGGAAAGACTCGGCTTCTACCCATTTGATGAAGTAGTCGATGGCTACTAATATGAATTCATGGCCGTTGCTGGCTTTGGGTGAAATCTTCCCAATGATGTCGATTCCCAAGTTGCAAAAGGCCAGAGAGCGGTCATGTTGTACAACTCCTTCGGGGGAAGTTTCTGAGTTTTAGCATAGATTTGGCATTTGTGGCAATGGCGCACGTGGCTTACACAGTTGTTCTGTCGGGTAGACCAGTAATATCCTTGCCTGACGATTTTGCGTGCAAGTGTATGACCGCTCATGTGAGGTCCACAATCACCCCCATGTATCTGATCCATCACTTTGACAGACTCTTCTTCAGTGAGACACTGGAGATGGGTTCCGTTGTAGTTTCTCTTATACAGCCTCCCGGCGCAGATTATGAATCTTGATGCTAATCTTCTGAGCGTAACTCGGGTTCTCTTGTCTGCTTGCTCGGGATACTGATGGTTTTTCAACAGGTTCCAGATGTCATAAAACCAAGTGGTTGAATCTCCATTCTCTTCATTCCCTACTTCAAGGGACATGCAGTGTGCTGGTCCTAACTTCTTTTGCACTGTAAGAGTTATTTCTTCCATCCCCTCTGGGATATCGATCATAGATGCCAGGGTTGCTAGTGCGTCAGCAAAACTGTTCTGTGACCTGGGGACATAGTAAAACTCTGCATGCTCAAACCTTCCTGCGACATCCTCCAGTCGGGCGAGGTAAGGGACTAACTTCTCATCTCTGATCTTCCATTCCTTCAGAACTTGATGGACCACTAGTGCTGAATCTCCGTATACCTGTATTCTCTTTATACCCTTTTGGAACGCGATCTCTAATCCGATTATACAAGCTTCGTATTCGGCCATGTTGTTGGTGCAGAAGAAGCCCAGACGATACGATACCGGGGAGTGAGTTTGGTCTGGAAAGACTAACAGGATGCCTATCCCGTTTCTGTTTCGGTTGGCGGCCCCGTCAAAGTACAATTTCTAGTTTTCATCGATCTCGACATTCATGATAGTTTCGTCCGGGAATTCGGCTTCCTCTAGCATATCTTCCAATATCGGATTATGGGCTAGGTAATCAGCTATGATCTTGCCTTTGACTGCCTTCTGAGTCATGTAGGTGATGTCGAATTCGGAGAGTAGAAATAGCCATTTTGCCATGCGGTTCGAGAAAGCTAGTTTTTCGAAGAGATATTTTAACGGATCAATTCGTGATGCCAGGATGACTGGGAAAGCCAGCATGTAATGCCGTAATTTCTGTGTTACCCATACGAGAGCGGTGCACGATTTCTCCAACTGCGTGTAGTTTATCTCAAACGGGGATAACTTCTTGCTGACGTAGTAGATGGCCTGCTCTTTTCGTGTATTGGTCAGGTGTTGGGCCAGCATGGCCCCTGCAGCCGAATCAATAACGGTCAGGTATATGATTAGTGGCAGTCCGGTCTGTGGCGGGACTAACATTGGGGGGTTGGAGAGGTAGTTTTTTATTCTATTAAAAGCTTCCTGGCACTGATCGTCCCATTTTCTTGGTGATGACTTCCTCAGGAGTTTGAAGATGGGTTCGCAAGTTTGAGTGAGTTGAGAGATGAACCTGCTGATGTACTGCAGATTACCCAAAAATCCCCGGACTTCTTTCTCAGTACGAGGCTCGGGCATGTCTTGGATAGCTCGAACCTTGGCAGGGTCTACCTCGATTCCCTTCTTACTGACGACATAGCCCAGGAGTTTTCCCTTGGTTATCCCGAACACACATTTTTGCGGATTGAGTCTCATCTGGTACTGGCGGAGGCAGTCAAAGAAGGCTCGCAAGGCTGGTACATGGCCTTCCCTCTCTTTTGACTTGATTATTATGTCGTCCACATACACCTCTACTTCTTTGTGAATCATGTCGTGGAAGATAGTTGTTGTTGCCCTTTGATATGTCGCTCCGGCATTCTTTAGCCCGAATGGCATAACGGTGTAGCAGTATGTTCCCCATGGTGTGATGAATATATACAGTTTTCTCTTGGTGATCCGGGTGCATCTTGATCTGGTTATACCCGGCGAAACCGTCCACGGATGATTTCAAGGCATGGTTAGCGGTATTATCCACTATCAAATCAATGTTGGGCAATAAAAAATCGTCTTTTGGGCAAGCTTTATTGAGATCTTTGTAATCTACGCATATGCGGACTTTCCCATTTGCTTTTGGGACGGGTACAATGTTGGCCAACCATGAAGGGTACTCGATCACCTGTAAGAACCCCACACTCAGTTGTTTCATTACCTCTTCTTTCACTTTCAGGGACCATTCTGGCGTAAGTTTTCTCAACTTCTGCTTGACGGGCCTAAATTTCGGCTTGGTGTGTATCTCGTACATGACTATCTGGTTGTTCAAACCTGGCATATCTGCATAAGACCAGGCGAATACATCCACGTACTCTTTCAGAGTTTGTGTGAATTCTTCTCTTTCTTTCTTAGTAAGACTTGTCCCAATACGGACCTCTTTCTTCTCTTCTTCCGTCCCGAGATTAATCACAAGAGTGTCTTCTTTCTCGTTCTGTATACGCTGCTCCTCCCGTTCAGGGTGTTCGTTTAGTCTTTCCAACTCCATATAAGCAATTACAGAATTAAAATCAACAGGATAACGCAAAACAGAGTTTTCTTCATTGATAATAGTGCTTATAGGTACAAGTTTAAAAAGTAAATCTAGGAGTGACTCCTCTCTAGCCTTACCCTCACTCTTACCTCTCACCCTTATAATTTCACTCTTTTCCCCTTTTTCTTGGCAATCCGGATCAGTGTGTATCAACTGTATAGGGTCGTCTTTTGGCTCGTCTTTCCCTAGAGCCATGATGTTGAAGAGATCTCCGATCATTTCTTTCTCTTCATCCTCCATGTCTTCATTTTCTTCTTTCGGCCAAATTGTCAATTTGGTAGAGAAACTGTGTATAACATTTTCCTTGATATAAAGGTCCTCTTCATAGAAGATTTCCCATCCTGGAAGATTCTCTCCGTTGCTGTTTCTCCAAGGCTCTTGAAAGCCACAAAAAGGGAAGTCCTCTCCTTCTTTGACGAAAAACCCATTCAGAGAGCTAAAACTCGGATACTGATGCCCTCGGCTCCTTTTCTCTTGGTTTTCTTCTTCGGTGTGTTGGTACCCCAAACCTTCTCTTTCGTATCTCGTTACCGGTTTCAAGGCTTGAAGTAATCCCGGCTATCCCATTCCCAGACTGGCTCCGGGTAAGTATTTCATCATTCTCAGCATATTTGTGATCTTGGTGCTGAGATCAGGGATATTGTCAGGATGAAGGTACTCAATTCTCTGGGTGGTGAGAGTTTGTACTTGAGGTTCGTAAGAAAAGCCTCCCAGCTGTATGCTCTGACTCCTGATGCCTAATACAGGTAACTCCAGATCCGCCAAGGTCCTTTCAGGATCTCATTGGATGGTGATTATATTCTCTTCGAACGGAATCTTGATCTTCTAGTGTAAGGAGGAGGGGAGTGCTCCTATGTTGTGTAACCATGCTCTTCCCAAGAGGAGGTTAAAACTGGAGGGAATGTCTATGATTTGAAAGTCGGCTGAAAAGTTTCCGGGACCGACCATGAGATCTAGCCTTAGGGAGCCCAGAATGGCCCTTCTGGTGTTGTCATAGGCTCTAACAGTCACAGCTGACGGGAAAAGTTCTGAGTCTAAGATACCTAGGCATCTGGCGGTCTTCAGGGGGCAGACATTTATGGTTGACCCATTGTCGATGAGGACCTGTGGCAGGATTTTTCCTCGGGTCCGGACGGTGATATGGAGGGCCAGGCTGTGTTTCTTTTCCAATAGAGATAAGTCTTCATCTGAAAACGACAGACTTCTTTGGACTGTAAGCGACCCGATCATGTTTGGTAGTTGTTTGAGTATGGAATCTGGTGATATGACGGCTTCGTCTAGAAGTTTGATGAAGGCGGTCCTGTGAGGTTTGGAGGCAACCAAGAGGCCCCAAATGGTGATGTGTGCCTGAGTTTTCTTTAACTGCTCTAGTACTCGATCTTCTCCTATTTCCTTAGGAGGTGGTGATTTCTCGGTATCCATCGGCGGTGGCTGGTATACCTTTCCTGAACGGGTAATTTGTTGTATCTAAAGAGATGCTGGGTCTGATCCTTTTGGGGTTTCTGATGACTCTGGCTCTGCCGACCAACTGAAAGTCCTGGGGGAGGTTTCTGTCATACAGATTGTTTTCTTAGGGGGGCCTCGGGGTTTCCACGGCTGTTTCTTCTTCTCCTGGGTCCACCCTATCCCAGCTTTTTTGGGATTGGTTTTGATTGTAAGTGGCTGTGAGATCTCTTGATTTGCCTTTTCTAAACCCTTCCCGGGTAGGAAGTTCATTTTAGCCATCCATTGGTCGATTATCGGATTGAGGCCTGGCACCACTTAAGCCTTTGCTGGCAGTATAATGGGTGCCTTGTAGGCTGGGTCATCTCGAATGGGTCTTACAGGGTCAAAGCCTTCTTCATCAGTGGTCAAGGCGTTAATCCCCGCAGGCAAAGCATGGTTAGGAAGGGGGTTATTAGTAACATTGGGCCCGTTGGGTGCGGGGATGGTTCCGGCTTCAATGAGGTCCTGGATACGATGGCGAAGAGCCAAGCAGCGTTCCGTGTCATGGCCTGCTGCTTGATGGTATGCACAGTTTCATTCATTCTCCAGGTGCTGGGAATAGGGTTTGGTGGAGGGCGTGGGTTGAGTGGGGTGATCAATCCTGCTTTTCGGAGTAGTTCCAAGCTTTTGACCAGAGTAGTGGGAAGGTTGCAGAAGTTTCTCCTTTTCTTGACTTCGGTGTTTGAAGAGTCTCCTTGTGCAGGCCAACTCATCGGAGGGGCTTGTTGTGACTGTTGGAAAGGGTTTTGTTGGTATGGGTACGAGCTTAGTTGGTTCACGGCTGGAGTAGCTGTCTTTCTCCCGATGTATGAGGCTTTCTTGGTATCATTCTCTGCCTTTTTGGCCAATTCTTCCTCTACTTGCGACCCCATACTCAACAGGGCTTTAAAGTGTGGGAATACATGTTTTCCCATGCAACTCAGTACAGCTGGGGTGAAGTTCTTCTGTATGATCTCCAACTGTTCTTCTTCATCGGGCCTTTTGGACATTTGGGAGGCCATCTCTCTCCAGCGTGTGACGAAATCGCTGAAGCTTTCTTTCTCGCCTTACTTGGCCATTTCCAGGTATTTATGGGTAATTTCTAAATCCTCGTTAGACCCGTATTTGGTCATGAATTTCTTGACGATATCTCCCCAAGTTTTCGTGTGGTGTCTCTCCAGATTGAAAAATCATCTCAGGGCGGCCCTCGTGAGAGTCATATGAAAAGCCTGTGCCAGTTCTGACTCTCCACAGCCAGACACTTGCATGGATCTGATGTAGGATTGGAGGTGGGTCTTTGGGGACGTGGTTCCTGTGAATTTGGTGATGTAAGGGAGTTTGAATCCCTGAGGTAGCCTTGCTTCTGGGTATAGGGAGAAGGTATTCATGTCTGTAATCTCGTCTACCCCTTTTATCAGAGAAATTCCTCTTTGCAGAACCTTCATCTGCTCTTTCAGTTTTTTCATTTCTTCACTCTCTCTGGACACCTCATCGGGCTGTTCTCGAGCTATAACCGATTCTGCATACACTACCCGAAGTCGGTTGATGTCTGGGTACTTATTAAGAGGGGCTACTGGGGCCGGTGGTGGAATAGGTCTTGCGGGGACTTGTGGCCATGGTTGGTATTGGGGATCAAGGCCATGCGGAGGTTGTGGCCAGATGATGGGTGGCTCTTGTTGTTGGTAAGTAGGGCCTGAATCCGGGGCCCATTGGTTCTGATTGTTGGGATCGATCTGAATGAGACCGGGTGGGATAGGACCCGTTTGCGGTGGATTGGTTCCTTGGACTGGGGGAAGTACTTGCGATGACTGCCCTTGATCTCGATTCGGTGGTAGCCATTCACACCCTGGTGGTGCAGCCCGTCCGGCTGATAATTCTTCTACTCAAACTCGGGTATTCTGTTGCTCGTTTGTGAGGCTTGCTAGATTCATGCTGACGGTCATCAACAAACGGTGCATCTCGGCTAAAGTTGGCTGTACTGCAGATGCCTCGGCTAGGCTCTGATATGTCTCTTGATTCTCGCGTCCATCGGCCATTTCGGGTGTGATTGGTCTTACTAGTCTTCCGGTATGATCTCGACCGGCCCAACCTTCCAGACTGTCGTCGTATTACGGCTGTAGACGAAACCACGTGGCGAAGATGAAGGAAGACTACGATGCGACTCGATTTTTGCCAAAAGAACCACTAAAAATTGCCGAGGAAAGTCTCGGGTTTTTAAAAGGTGTTGTAAAGTAAGCCGTAAGGTGGTACATCCCCTACGGCTGTTTTGACAAGTGTTTTAGCCGACTCGATCTTACATGCAGCGCATGTGTACGAACGGTTAAGGCTTCAGGCTCTCTCCTATTTGGCAAGACCTTGCGATATACCCCAGGGGCGGGTATGTGCAAGAGCCTTTTGATATACTTCCTCGGGTACGTGAGTGTTCTCGTCACTCGATATACCTCGGGGGCGTACTTGGCCAAGGAAAGTGGAAGTAAATGCTTTCGGTTTATGTTAGCCCAAGCAAGCCAACTCCCTACTCACTTATAACACTTCCGAGGGTTTGGGGTAAATTCACACTCGTAGAACCAATGCATGTTTTGTGAAAGTGCGTGTAAAGTTCGAAAGGTTGATTTCACAAATATCATTATCTTTATTACGTATTTTTGAAAAACTCTCATTTTTTAGAAAAAGGTTTATTCTCAATCAATTAACATAAGTAGGGAAAGCAGTAAAAGCAAGTATTCAACAGATAAACAAAAGTCCACATATAAGAGTCTAGTTTTCTAACTGTCCCCAGCGGAGTCGCCACTGTGAGAATCCGCAAATGCGACCCCCCGGGTCTCGTCCCCGTTTGGTTGGGCGTCTGAAACGTCGGAACGGATTCCGTCGTTCCATTTGCTGGAGTATCTTTGCTGATTCGTTCATATGTCCCTATGTTCTATTTCTAGATGCAAAAGGGTTCGTTCAGAGTCGCCAGTACGTTTTACGAGAAAACGGACAAAAAGGGTCGTGTAAGAGAAAAGGCTATAGATAAGCCTTTCTTTACACGTTTGTCTACGGAACCAGGATTCTATAGGGTTCGGAAACTATATTACGGTTTGGGAAGGTGTTAAGCACCCATTCCGCCCTTTCGGCCTCTAGTGGTCTTTTATATGTTTATTCTATGTTGAAAAACTTGGATGCTTTTACTGACAGTCTACTACTTTCTAAGTGAAAACCCTAATTTCTGGGAAAAGCGGGGAAAGGGATAAAAACCTTTGTGTTCCGAGATCCGATATTTTTATTATTTTGAAAGATGTAATAATAAGTGATAAAAGTTATTTTATTTTGAGAGAAAGTTTCCCGTATTATTTTCTAGAATAATGACAGTTTTCTCGTATTGTGATTACTTTTGTAAAAGTTCAGATCTTGTATCGGGACTAATTTAATATGGAATTAGAACTCTTGAGGGGAGTTTTATCAGACACGTCGCAGTCTAAAAAGACAGGATATGTTGATGTTAATTCCTAGATAAGTTTTATCAGTCCGAGTTTTGAAAATAGGATTTTGTCCGGACGATAATATACTTATTCTTCTGATTTTGCAAATAATTTTATCAGGGTCTTTTGTTTTGAAAATAGTAGACTATTTGTAACTTGACAATAAGTTTATTCAAATAAAACGTGGACTGAATAACAGAAGTAAAATAAATACACAGATATATAATTTAAATACTAGAAGAGATTTTCTTTACCTTCCCGACGAGAATAATAATAAGAAAGAAAATATAATACGGCAGAGAGATTTTCGGCGATAATAATCTTTTCCTTTTTTAGATATTTCCGAGAATTCGATTCCAGAGACGGGACACGTCGAGTGTCGAGAATAAATTCAATAATTCTTCAGAAATAAGACAAGGATCGAGAATGCTTGATGAAAGACTAGAAAATCATATTTAAAGCTTAGAATTCTTTAATCCCAAGTTGCTGCCTTGAACCCTTGGGGGGTGTTGGCCTATTTATACTGCTCGGGGAAGATTGTCGCGCGACACTTCTCTAAATGGGGCATATGTCGCTCGACAATGTGTACCATGTCGCGCGACAAATGGCTGAAGTGATGTTTCTGACAGACTGATGTGTCAGAGAGTGGATGGTCTAGTGTCAGGAGGGATTGTCGCGCGACATAGTGGGATTGTCGCGCGACAATGTGATATGTCGTGCGACAATCTTTCTTAAAAATAGGTTTGTTGGCCAACAAACTCTTTTGGGGTATTTTCGGGTACTCGGGTGGGTCCCGGACCAAAAATAGTAGTTCTCGAAGGTCGTTAGGGTTCTTGCGGGGGTCACGGATCGGGGTGTCTATAGTAACATCCCCCCTTCAAACTCAAGGAAATAAGTGAGAGACCATATTGAGTTTGTCAAGTAAATCCTGAAAGCGGCTGGGTGGATGAACTTTGGTGAAGAGGTCGGCTAGTTGATTTTTGGACATATTGTTTTATCAGTCACAGGTTGTTGAACAAAGTGACAATCAATATCGATGTGTTTAGTCTGCTCAGGGAAAACATCATTTTGGGCAATCTAAATATCACTCCGAGTGTTACTGAGGTATGCCCGTGTCCTAAAGAAGCCAAGGAAGCCATATAAGTTCCTATGTGGTATCTGCTAGAGTATGGTATTAGACTTCAGTACTAGAACGTGAGATGGGGGTCTGCTTCTTACTTCGCTATTATACAAGAGAATCACCCAAGAAAAGAAAATAACGCGTTGTTGAGCGTCTATCAGTCGGATCTCCAACCTAATCAGAATCGGAGTAATCACATAGCTCAAGTGTTGATGAAGACGAAAAACGAAGCCCGTGGAACATAGTTCCCTTGATATACTAGAGAATATGAAGAACTGTAATGAAGTGGGCAGACAAATGCTATCATGAATTAACTAAAAATATACACAGTGTATGCAATGTCGGCACAAGTAATTGTAAGATAAACTAAGATTTTTAACTAACTACCGGTTTTAAGTAAGATCGCTAAGAAGAGTACCAACAAGAGGAGTAAGTCGGAGATTAGTTTCCAGGGGAGTGGAAGCGGCACAAGTAATAATAGTGTTGAAATTTTCAAATCTGACACAAAGAGCTTGCTTAAAACCATAGAGGTTATGGCGAAGCTTATAAACTTGAGATGAGGATTAAGAAATCCCTGGAGGTGGTTTTGTATAAACTTCTTCAAAGAGATCTCAATTTAGATGGGCATTTTTAACATCCATTTAAAGCATTTCCCATTTGTTGACAACGGCAATGGTAAGAAGACAACGGACAGATGTTATCCCAACAACCGGAGCGAAAGTTTCTTCATAATCAATGCAATATTTTTTATTGAAACCTTTTGCGACAAGTCTATCTTTGTAGCGATCAATAGATCCATTGGATTTGATTTTGACTTTGTAGATTTATTTACACCCTACTGCTGATTTTTCTAGTGGAAGAGAAACCAACTCCCAAATTTAAGCCTTTTTTAAGGCCTTTAATTCTTCAAACAGAGCTTACTATCAAAGTGAATTAGAACTAGCCTCTTTATAAGAAGATGGTTCATGATGAGAAAATATAATGGAGTAACAATAATAATAACGAAGATTAAGAGGAAGTTCCCTGACCCTGGTTGCGAGTAAGAATGGCTTGATGGACAAAATCGTTGGGTGGGATAGGCTCATTAAGATAGTCTGTAGTTGGAAGCTGTGTGGAAGGAGGGTTAATTAGTGGAGGTGGCTCTATGGGAGTTGAGTTTTGTGTAGTTGGCAACTGTGTGTAATGAGGATCAGTTGGTGGACATAACCCTGTGGGAGTAATGTTGTGTGAGGAATTAGTGATTTATATGGTTGGTTCAAGTAGATTGGGTGAAGAAATGGGCTCGTGAGTTATTTAGGAAGGGTAGAGGTCAACAGTGGAGCTAGTGAAAAAGGTAAATGGAGTATTACTTGTGAACTAAAATTTGGAGATAAATGAGAACATTTGGTGTTCCCAAAATATGACATGACGAGAGATGTAAAGATGTTTAGAAATAAGATCCCAACATTTATACTCTTTGTGTTATATCCCATACCCCAGAACCAACAAAGACGTGACCGAGGTTCAAGTTTGGAATGTTCATGAGATTGAAGCAATATAAAACAAACACATCTAAATAGTTTAAGAAGATTATAATTAAGGGTGATAAAAATAAAACCATAAAAGATTGTGGGTCTAGAGATGATGGATTGAGAGAGTAGAGAGAAGAAAAATTGCATTTGTTTTTTTTTTCTTCTATTCTTGGTGTATTTGCGTACAAAAATTGTTCGCATGTTATATCTGTTGATAGAGAAAAAAATAGATATTATATATACATGGGGTGGGTGTTTTTTTAACCACCCGTAACTATCCCAATTCAATTTAATAACTCGTGTGTATGTTCCAAAGTCCAAACGTTATAAATTGGGTCAACCCAACCTGATTTTAAACAAAAAATATTGTAAATGCTACGATGGGACTTGGTTCTTCTTTATTACCTTTCAGTTCGATTCCATTCAATGGGGTTTAATTCAAGATCGAGTTAAACGGATGAATATTTATATAAAAATTGGTAGAGATGATCTATGTAATGAGTACATCATCCTCACAAAATTGTATCATAGATTCAATCTAAAAATGGGTGAGATAATCATATAAAATTTTAATAGTCGAAAATGAACATATGTATGATTTTTTTGCCACGCCCACTTCCGATTTGAACTTCTTGATGAAATTTTGTAGAGATAATCTTCTCATTATAGAGATCACCTCCACCAATTTTTATGGAAAAAAAATCTATTAGCCCTCGAACTATACCTTATTGGACCGAATTGAAACAAAATAGTAATGGTTAAGAGGCAAATCCGCTACAATGATATGTTGGATGTACAATAAGCACATCTAAAAGAGAGTTCCTTAAATTAGGCCACTGCTTCACAATCTCTTAAATAAAGGATGAAATTAGTTCTGAAAATTGGGCAAATGGCCATGTGTGACAATGTTTTTCGCAAAAAATCTAGGGAATAATATTTTTATAAAATAAATCCATGTTTTATTATTTTTCTAAAACAGGGCATGTTTATCAATTGCGTTTTAAAATAAGGGCTTTGACATAAATTGGGTTTTGTGTAAACTTAATTAATTTTGCACAAAATTATGTTTTGTGTAAACTTAACTTTTCAATCCAAAAAAATTTAATGTAAATTTGTTTTACATTTTGTGTTTATATTTTTTTTAACAAGTATATTCTTATATGTTATGTACGTAACCTTAAATCAACGTTAAATAAACTCAAATACATAGTAATATATTATAAAATAAAGAATACAAACTTAACTTTGCCTAACTCAAAAAAATTATCATGTGTGTTTTATTAATAAATTGGTTTTAAATTTGTAACTTCTTGAAATAACTCTAAACCAATGTCAATTGAATACTTAAATATAACAATATGCTAAAAAACATGCGGTGCAAACTTAATTTTGCACGATTGTGAGAATCCATGAATACGGCCCCCGATCCTAACCTTAAATTGGGGGCCCAAAACATCGAAGAATGTTCCAACGGTTCATTCACTTCTATACGGTAATAATTCATATCGTGTGTCCCTATATCCTGTTTTAGATGTAAGAGGGTTTATTCAGAGTTATCAATACATTTTTCCAAAAAATGAACAAAAGAGTTGAGTAAGGGGAAAAACTACAAATAAGCCTTTTCCTTACACACTTGTCTGGGAAACCAAGATTTTATAGGGTTTGGGAACTATATTACGAATTGAAAAGGTGTTAGGCACCCGTTCAGCCTTTTCAGTCTCTAATGGTCTTATGTGTTTATTCTATCTTGGAAAACTTTGATGCCTTTACTGATTTTCTACTTTTTTCTAAAAATGTCTTTATTGAAAACCTGATTTTTTGGTGGAAGATAAGGGAAGGGATGAAAACCTTTGTACTCCAAAATCCAATGATTTTTAGTTTTGCTAAAGTCTATTTTACTAATGACAAAGTTTATTGGTTTAAAAATGAGAGATTAATTTAATATAGTTTCCTCAGATAATTATATTAAATATCTCGTTTTGGTTGATTTAAGAATATTTAGGAAATATCGGGTCTTATCGAAATTGATTCGATGTGGAATTATACTCTTATTGAGGAGTGTGTATTAGGTATTATAGTCTAAGTGGAAGAGAAAATATATTCGAGTTGGAATCCCTAGGAAAAAGTTTATATGTCCGGTTTTGAAAACATTCTTTTATTCGAATGGTAATAACTTTACTTCTTATATATGGTTTTTGAAAGATATTTTATTAGTGTTTCAAAAAGACTATATTTGAAAACAACGGAAAATCAATAATTTGACAATAAGTTTATATAATTAGAAAATGGATAGAACAATAGATATAACAAGATTACATTGTGGATGATTTAAACATGTATGCAGTTATATGACTGAATTTAAAGAAAGGTTCAGTTGATTACCTTACCGGTGATAATAATAATAAGAAAGAAAATAAAGTGCTACAGAGAATCCTTTAGCAAATACTTGATTTTCCTTCTCAGATATTTTCAGTGATTCGATTCTAAAATGTAACACTCCAGGTGCTGATACTAGACTTGAGTTTTCTTCGAAAATCAGATAATATATGAAATGAACTTTTGTAAATGACTTTGAAATCAGAAAATCAGAGAATAATTGAACTTTTAGGGTCAAAAATCCCTCTTTATCCCAAGGGGGTGTTGAGCTATTCATAATAACCAAGAGGGTTTATCGCACGACAAACTGCTGAAATGATGTTTCTAACACAATGATATGTATGTAAGAGAGTTGTTAATCTGTGTTTAATGGGTTTGTCGTACTACAAACTAGGTTTGCCGTCTGATAAACCCTCACAATGAGATAGTTTGTTGTGCGATAAATCCTCCAAAGCATTCTCTAGTGCGTTAGTGACTTCATAACTCGATGTGAACTCTCTAGGAGTTTTGAGGTTCATCAGGGGTCGCAAATTAGAGTGTCTACAACGATACAAGTAAAAATCTATTCTTCAAAAATCTACTGCAAACTTAACATTGCATTCATTATGGAGAATGGTCAAAGATAGACCCTTAATTTACAAAATTATTATAATCACTAATTCTTTTGCAAAAAACCTTTTCACACAAGCCATATTTTCTAATATCCCAAAAAGGTAATTATATGAACTTAGGCATTTGTACCGGTTAGTGTAATAAGGTAAGTTTACTATATTTTGTCTTGCTCTATAGAAGACAAAAAGGCAATAAAGTAAGAAAACTGGGAAGGCGAATATAAAATTAGTTTTCGACAAACTATTTGGCAAGATGATAAAATGTCTATTGTCCAGCTCTTACAAGCTCGCACGATATGCTATATATAGTTTGAGTTTTTTTTTTTAATAAATAAAGCATATATAGTGGGACAATGTTAGTTAGACCATTGTCTAAAAGATATGGGCTAAATTACCAACCAATCAAAATCCAACAAAATAATATTGTGGGACAACAGTCGGTTCGTCAATCTTCTCAAAAATTTGTTTTGTTTTCAAAATAATCATTGGGACAATATATTGTATTGTGTATGCATGGTATTTTTATCTTTAGTATAGAAAGAAAAGAAAAATGAACTTTAATAATTTTGTAACACTAAGGAATAAGTTGGGCAATCCGAGTTCATAGGTTTGGTCTACATAGTATCATATCGAGACACATGTGTAATAGTTTTACCACCAACCTAAATATGACTCAATTTTATTGATTGTGTGAGATATAGTAACTAGAACACACCTTTGATATATAGGTTACACGACACAACTAATTAACTCAATAGTAAGCGAGTCATTTCATGTCAAATAGGAACACGAACTGATTAACATGTATAATAAATGACTCATGCATATAGTCTGTTTAAGTTTAAACATGTCGAATGCAGATCAGTTTTTTGGTAATGTCAAATGCAGTAATCCAAACACGACTTCTTTACTAAATCGGTTGTCATGTCAAATCCGTATTTGATCCAAACCTACTTTGCTTTGTTGACTTTGCAGAGAGTGTCAAATATCGCCAGCCGTGGAGTTTGGGCAGCAGTGGCCGGAGTTTTAATCAGCGGTGGCCGAAACTTTGGTGAGTTTGCCAAAGCTTCGATAAGGTCGCCAGAGCTCCAACAGTGGTGGTGGTAACGGCGGCAGATTGCGCTTGAGATTCTTTAATATACAAATGTATATATACATATTTTTTAAAAGACATTCCACGTGTCTGTACCTCATTGATTCATTAATTGGTCAATTTCAAGACACCATTTGCAAAGCAACTTATAAATTGTTTATAGGTTTTAAATTTTAGCTGTTTCAAGCAAAGTTAAATAGGCCATATTAGTAGCTGAAATGGTAAGTCGATCAATGCTTGGTTTACCATCCAAGAGCAATTTTAACAAGACAAACTTAGTAGTAATGGGGTGGGAGGGGGTTTTACTTTATTTGTATGGTTAAGGGAGAGACTTTAGACCTCCTTTAAATTTTTTTTTAAAAAGGTGAGACAATGAGATAAATTTCATCGATGCTTGCAATAATATTGTGTACGCATGTCGTCTCAGTTTGGACGACAGGCACCATCTTGTCTGAAATAATAAGGAACATTAGATTCATAGAAATTAATGGAAACTAAGACCCATGTATCATTATATAGAAGAAATATTTATAGGCCGGTGCACAAATACACATTAGTTTCTTAATTAATATATGCTTGAAATTGAAATATAGAATTCAAAAATTAAGGAGTTGATTGATTAATCATTCTTCTTGATCAGCTTCTATTTACTTCAATTCTCTTGCAAATGCATGATGAATATTCAAGCCCTTCTTCCAGTTAGAATTCCAATAGTCATACATACCAATATGAAGGTATGATTCAGAATCGGATGAATCTTGTGGTGAAAATTTGACGCAAAATTTATCTGGAATATCAAACTCCTCATGTAGTGATCTTCCTTCAAAGCTTACTTTTCTAGCAACAAAATGTCCTGTAGCCCCTCTCCTTGCCATAATAAATATGGGAGAACCTGAATCCCATCTTTCTGACAATGATACCCTGAAGCCAATCTCATAACTCTTTTTTGGGTCTATCTTCCTTGAGGTAGATACTTCTAGCAAACAAACATTTAATAGTTCCGCCGGCATATCCCTACATATATCCATGTATAGTATAAGAGGCAATGATTTTTGAATTTGAAAAATGCATGGACATATAATATGTTATGCTTCATTTTTGCCGGTCACTCGCAAACATCACCAGCCACCACTATTGGTCACCGACCAACGCACTTAGAACTCCTATTGACCTCGTAAGAGATCCGGTGGTCATGGATGCTTCAAGCAACAGTGACCATATTTAATGAAAATGTATCAAGTCCTTTGTGTAAATTTTCCCATCCTTTTATTTATTGGTGATCTTGTTATCTGTCATGTAGTATATATGACCTTAAACATAGTGTACCAGAAAAGATAGCTAGCAAAAGTATTAACTTAGGGGGAAACTGAGAAGTGAATTAGGAATATTTGCATGTATATAATATTTAACAACTCTTACCAGATAAATATGCACAATTTTTCTCTAAAAAGGCCGATATATATTATGTATATAAAGTTGTTGTATCTCATGTTACGTGTTTAAATTATTAGAATTTAATATCAGGGCGTATTATTTATCCCACTTATCTCACTGAAAGAGGGATTAACAAATCTCACCTAAAAGGTGAGATTATAGATGGAGTGATATATGGGTTGATATTAAGAATTAGAGGGTACAATTGAAGGATTCAATTAATTAATCGAGTAGAGAGAATGAATTAGTCTTTAGAGAGACAACCCTCTATTTTCTTCCTAGAGCGACGGGTATTCTAGATCAACCTTTTTAATGAAATTAGGTAGGTATTCGATCTACGCTTGTGAATGGAGCAGACTCTATTGGGAGAGGTCTCCGTGAAAGTGCTCAACCGTACCTCGAGAGATTAATCTCCGCTGTCGAGCGAGGAATACTAAATGAGAACCCAAAACAAAAGATATACGCATTTTCCGCTAAATTTTATAAAAATATTTTTTTTACAAATGAAAATAGTAGGGCCTTCTTTATCTTGAAAAAAAAGATTCCCTCTTTGGAGATGGCTGCTATTTGTGAACCCAAAAATTGAGAAGGGGAAAGGTTACTCACGGCTGATCTGACTTAGGCATGCGCCAATATCTTTTGTGATTACCCCAAGTGATGGAAAGTCCCCTGGGTTTCATTATGGCTCGTCCCCCTTCCTCCTATATTACAAAGCATTATTATTAATTTGTCGACCCTAAAAGTAGGGTTATGGTAATTGCTATATATGTAATTGGTGAATGAAATAAAAAGTGAAAAATTTATAATAACTATTTTATTATTATTTTGTTGTATGATTTTATCTATATATCAAGCAAATGCAAAGGTTACCACAATCTTTATTAAAAGATGATCAAAAAATTTTTACACATCCACCCCCACTCCATGCCACCCCACAAAAGTTTTTTGAAGATAGTAATATTGCCTCGTCCAAGTATAAATACAAGAATGACCTTACGTCATGGACCGATATATAATATTAATATTACTTACAACAAGAAAAATAGCGATATTTATCATTATAATTTGTATTTAATAGCAAAATTTTTGGAAGTGAAAAAATTACGTGAATACAATTAATAGAAATGGATGTTTTTCCACCTTTGAATGCCTCACTTTGCAAAATAATTTTTTAAGGACGATATGAGAGCCATTTTTATTTTGCCAAGAAATCATTTACCGGTGAAAAACATCATCACAAAAAATCAATTTTTTAATTTTTTATAGTGCGAATTATATATATTTTGCACCCCCCACCCCATCACAACACAAAAAAAAATTTATCCAAAAGCAAATTATACCACTGCCTCGGTCCCTCTGTTTATTTGTAGAAGATGTGCATATTGATGAAGAAAGATCAAAATTACAAAGAAAATTGTATTATACCTTCCAATCTACTTCCTTGTTCCTGGTATAGTGAGGTAATTCTGTAGCCATTTTCCAAGCAAATTGAAATTAAAACAAAATCTGAAAGGATATGATATATATTGGCTCCTTTATTCAACCTACCATTCATCTATATATATCTATACATATATATATATATAGAGAGAGAGAGAGAGAGTAGAAGGGAAATGTTTAATATTTCGAATTGTCAATACCAAGAAATTTTAATAGAGTGTCAAAAAATGGAGGCTTGGTTGTACAAAAAAAAAATACTTGTAGTTTCCGAAGATTCCCATGCATACATTACATTCCCACCTAATATGATAAAATAACACTTATTTTTAGGATTTGTTTGATTCGAGTAGTAAAGTATTTTAAAAATATTAAATACGGAACAATTTCTATGTTTTGTTCATGTTTTAAACTAGAAATGCATGATTTTAGAAATGAATTATTTGTTCAAAATTTAATTCTCTTTTAAATAGGTGACAATAAAGCATTACTCAATGCAAGCTCTTTTAATTTTTCTTTAAAAACTAAGTTAAATATCCTCTTTATTTAGGAAGACAACTTTGGTTTTTTTATTTTATTTTTTTCATCCACATTCTTTGCAAAATTGTGTTGATGGCTCTAACATTGTTACCCAAAAAACTTACGCAAATTTTACTTTTTACTATTAAAATTGATAACAAATAATTTGTCAAAAAATTATTTAAAAGCTTAAATTGTATCTAAAATTGTTAAGACTTGGTCTTCTAATTTTCTATTTTTATAAAAAGAATGGCATTATTCCTTTCTTCTTTCTGTTTGAACCAAACATACAAAAAGTGATTTAATATTTCAGGTTAAGGGAATTCATGCTAGTTGGTATGTGTCAAATGAGAATTCACCGGGGTTCAAACCCGTGTGCTAGCGATGGTGGATTCTTATCCTCATTCACATACTCCACCACTACTCAATGGACAAAAAAAAAGCTTTTTGTACCAGCAACGGTTTCTTTGAAAGCTTGATACATGGGGCAAAATTGGGGGCTAGCAAAGCTGGCTCTAACCCAACACAACAAAATATATATATATATATATATAAAAAGAATAATGTATTGCAACACTCTGGATCCACCAATATTTAAAGTGTTAAGGTCAATCTGAAAACCAAATGAACAGACTGAACCGATCAGAATCATCTGTCAAATCTTGAACCGAAAAAAAACCGAAATCGAAACCAAAAAAACCAAAATCAAATAATTTGTTTCGGTTCAGGTCTAGCTAGTCTAAAACAAAACCAAACCGAATCAAAACAAATTATGTATAAGAAAAAGAAATATATTAATATGTAAGGGCACACATTAAATATACTATAATACAAAAAAGAGACTTTTATAAAAAAAATTATATTCCTTATTAATTGCTTGTTGTGATCTTCTTAAAAAAAATTATTAATGCGTACCCTTATTATTAAATTAACTACATGATACTAAGAATTTTTTTTTCCACATACATGGTGATAAGATAATTTATTATTTTATTTAATGTGTTTTATTCTTATAAATATACAAATAAAATATTAACTAAATAAAGAACATGATTTTAATATGTTTATTTTTTATTTTTAAAAAATTATGACTTCAATTTAAATCTGAACTAATCTTACTATAAAACTTTTAAATTTTTATCCCGACCGAATTCATAAACACGCAAATTGAATAGACTAAACGTTAGACTATGGGAATGATTTTTTCCGATAGAACCTGTTTTCCATGAGACTAGACTTTTGACGCGAGGACATAGTCACTTGTCTTTTTTCGCACCCTTTTGATGCAAGGGCAAAGAGGTAAGGATCAAAGTGAGCTGTCCGTAGACCAAAAAAAAAGTGAGCTGTCCTAAAAAGTGACCATAAAAAATTCATTATCATTCAAAAAAATAAAATAAAATAAAATTTAATTATGACTCTCAAATCTAAACCCAACTACTATATAGCGCAAGGATTCTCGTATCCAAATCCCTTTGTTCACGTTTTATTTTTGTGGATATCTTATTTTATATTTGACACTCTTCACCTTTGTTATTAGTGGGAACATTTTGTTTGGTAAGATAAAAAAGTGATTTTGTTTGTATCCACTATATCTTGCGGTTAATTCACGCCGTTAAATTAATTTATATTACTTATTGAGTTAATCCGCAAGCGTGGATAAATTGACAAAAAAAATTACTAGAAATTAGGTAGAAGGGCTTATTATACATTGATTTTTACCAAAAATCCAATGAATAATATTTTTTTGAATGAAGGGCCTATTTTTAATTGGTAATTTGAATGAAGGGCCTATTTTTAATTGGTAATTAGTGTAAGAGGCCTATTTTGTTTTATATTTTAAATGAATGTATTTGAATAAATTTAAATATCATTTAATTAATAAAAACATGTTATGTATTACCTAAATTACCCCTTTTTATGAAATTTTCACAAAAAATATGGACTGCAAAGTTCATATTGCAATAAAATATGAACTGCAAAGTTCATATTGCAGTGAAATATGTACTGCAATATGAACTTTGCACTAAAAATATGGACTGCAAAGTTCACATTGCAGTAAAATATGGATTGCAATATGAACTTTGCACTAAAAATATGGACTGCAAAGTTCACATTGCAGTGAAATATGGACTGCAAAGTTCATATTGCAGTGAAATATAGACTGCAAAGTTCATATTGCAGTCCATATTTTAATGCATATTGATATTTTTTTAGTTTATTTTAAGGGTTGGGATGTCATTTTATAATGAAAAAAAAAGACACATGTCATATTATCAATAAAATAAAAAATAGGCCCTTTATTTAAAAAAAAAGTTATTCCTTGGTCTTAGTGTGAAAATCTTTCTCTAATAAGCCCTTTTTTTTAATTGCCCCAAAAATTTATTAATTTAATTTTATAAATATTATATTGAATAATGATTTAATACTAAAATGTCAACTAAATTAATAGGTACAAACACTTTATAAATTTAGATTATAATATTAAGTAATGAGTAAATCTTAATTAACTTTAAAGTAAAATAACACAAACAAAGATGAGGCCCCAAAAAGTTCGTCATCAAATAAAATTGCACAGGTGGTTCTCTATATTTAGTCTTCCATGGAGGTCTTTTATTGACTAATACTTAATCTTCCTATAATTACTGGAATATGATTTGACAACAACATGGGGTTTGTGCAAAATTTAAGAAATTAAGGTTTTACAAAGTAATGATTTTCCTCACAGATGCGATCCTTCTTTATTGATGCCAACTTCATAAATGCGATTTTTTTCCACCAAGGAAATCACATCTAATTTGTAGAAAGAGAAATTTGATTTATCTTGTTTGATGTGGAACACGCCATGGGCACTGTGAAACTCGCGATTGCAAACTCACATTGGTTGCTTCCTCTTCATTGGTTTAGGGTTGTTTGTCGTAGTATTATTGATTTGTCAAATATGTAGAACTTCAACCTAGGGTTTGTATTTTTCTTCGAAAAAATATGTATTGATTTTTTCAAATCAATCAAACCATGTGCAGTTATCTATAAACTTTAACCCTAAACCGTTTAAATTTTTTTTAAAGATAAATATGAAGTCAATTAAAAATGAATTATATTTGGATTAGGAATCTTATTTAAAATGAAATCTAAATTTATACAATTATAATTTAATTTTAATTGGTGGATATACTTATCAATTTTGAAAATGATAATATTGTGAAATTTTATTCAAAATTTTCATAATTTAAGGGTGGATTAGCTGCAAGATATAATGGATAGAAAAAAAAATCACACATAAAGAAATACATAATATATCTCTTTCTGCCTTGTTTAACCATTCATATATGTTTTCTTTATTGATGTTTAAATTGATAATTTCATTTTTTACATATAAATAATGTACTAAACATAAGCTTAGGGAGACACTATTAAATGATACGAATAAGGGACATGTATAGTTGACAACATGAGTTGGGAAAATAAATTTGTTTTTTCCAGTTAAACTTTTTCACATAATTTGATCCCAACCAAAACGGACTTTGCTCATTTCTATTACATTTTCAATCCAATTCCATTCAAGGAGGTCAATTTCAAAGGTTAAATAGATGATTTTTTTCATGAAATTTGGTAGAAATGATCTCTACAATGAGTAGATCATATCCACAAAATTTCATCAAGAAATTCAAATTGGAAGTAGGTGTGATAAAAATTTAATACATTTGTTTATTTTTAACCATTCAAATTTTAGATCATCATCTCACCTAGTTCTAAGTTGAATTATAGAGTAGATCATATCCACGAAATATTATCAAGAAATTCAAACTGGAAGTGGGCGAATTTTTTTTAATACATTTGTTTATTTTCGATCATTCAAAATTTAGACCATCATCTCACCTAGTTCTAAACTGAATATTTTGATAAAATTTTGTGGAGCATATAAATCATCTCTGCCAAGTTTTATGAAAAAATCCAATTATTTATTAGTTCTCGAACTAGACCCCTTACACGGAATTAGATCGAAAAGTAATGGAGAAGAGCCAAGTCCAACCAAATCAACTCATGTTTCTCTCCTTTCTCTTAATCGAATCTTTGCTACAAAACATTTATCTGGTAAAATCGACATCCCCGCCCTTTTCTTAATATAGTCTAACCTAGCCCTCTGTTCAATTCAACTCAAGAGTATTGTGAGTTCTTGAATGAAAGTTTCACTACGCATAAATTCAAGGATAAAGCATGTAAGTTTAAAGGAAAATCTATCAAATTGCTTATTCCAAGAGTTACAAAGAGATTCCGAGCCAATCAATCATTCCATGGAGTTCTTAAAGATTGGGCGTGGAAGTTCAAAGTGAAAGTATGTTTGAAGGCGACCAATAATTTTTTTTCCAAATCATGTTCTTGAGTTTTGCAAAGCTTAGATATTAATTGGAGGTATTGAAGAGTATGTTCAAGGCTGGAATATAAAGTGAGAGGTTTCATTTGGCGTATTGATGAGTTATTTGATTGATTAGATCAAGTAGCATAACCTGATTGATCAAAAGGGGTGTTTTGCCAGACAACTATGTTTTTAGCGCATTTTTAAGTTATTTAAGCCCTAAGAATTATGGATAATTGTTTCTTAGAGTTATTATTACTTTAGGATTGTTTTAGGCTTATTTTAGAGTTGATTAGATCAAGTAGCATAACCTGATTGATCAAAAGGGGTGTTTTGCTGGACAACTATGTTTTTAGTGCATTTTAAAGTTATTTAAGCCCTAAGACTTACGGATAATTGTTTCTTAGAGTTATTATTACTTTAGGATTGTTTTGGGCTTATTTTAGAGTATTTACTAGTTTCCTTATTGAATTAGGATTATTCAAGATATTATTTTCCTTTTCTAAATAGGAATAATTTATATATTTTTAGAAAACTAATTAGTTGCTTTATTTCCTATTTAAATGAGTTCTTTTCATTGTAATAAAGAGAAGATAATAATTAATGAAATTGAGAAATTTCTCTGTGTTCTCTAAGAGTATGTTGAAAATGTTGAATTGATTAATTCGCATGTTGCTTAACTTATTAATTTAGCATCCACACTAGACTATAGCGTTGTTCACTATACCAAGGTTCACACCTTTATTATACGTGTTGGGTTGCGGTTCCATCTTCCACCAATTCGTCGAATTCCAAGGTTCGTGCCTCCAAATAGGCAATGGGTCGCTAATTCACAAGCAACTTGGTTAAAAGTACGATATGATATTACATCATTTCTTATTAAATATTCAATCTTTAACCGTCAATATTAGTGTCCAGTACTAAAAGCATAATGGACCTTACCCGGTGACCATACACCTTTTGATATGGCATTTAAACGCTTAACTTGATAATTTAAGTAATTTCAAAATATATTCTTAGTGAAATATATATGTGTTTGATGATCCCATTTGCATTGAATATAAGGGTTTTAAGGCCAATTTGAAAACCAAATGAACATACCGAATCGATCCAGATAGCTCCACAAAACCCCAAATCGAAAAAAAAACCAAAACTGAAAGCGAGGAAACCGAATCGAAACTGAATAATTTGGTTTGGCATGGGTTCGGGGCTAGCTAGTACCAAACCGAACTATATTATGTATAAGAAAATGAAATATATTAATATATACTCTAAGGCACATGTTAAATATGCTATAATACAAAAAAGAGAGACTTTTATAACAATATATTTTTTATTAATTGCATGTTGTGATCTTCTTGAAAAAAATCATAAATGTGTACCCTTATGAATTAATTACATGATGCTAAGATTCTTTTTTTCACATACATGATGATAAGATAATTTTATCATTTTATTTAATGTATTTTATTCTTGAAAATGTACAAATAAAATAGTAATTAAATAAAGAACACGATATTTATATGTTTACTCCTTATTTCTAGAAAATCATCACTTCAATTTGAATTTAAACCAATCTTACTTTACTATTAGTATTTCGTTGTTATATTAAATTGATTTAGAAAAAAAAATGATAAAACCAAATAAAACCGAAGCAAAAAGTTTGGTTTGAGTTTGGGTTTAAAAGATTTAAAAACTGAAACTAAACCGATAACAACATAAAGTTTACATTTAATTTAACTTTGGAGTATCTTAATTTTATCCCGATTGAATTCGTAAACACGCTAATTGAATAGACTATGGGACTGAATTTTTTTCCAAAAGAACCTGTTTTTCATAGACTTTTGATGCGAGGACATAGTCACTTGGTTAGCATTCTTTTGATGCAAGGATAAAGAGGTAACGATCAAAGTGAGCTGTCCTACATTTTTTTTTCTTTTTTGATAAATGAGTTATCCTATGTTAAAGTAAACAAAGAATAATAAACGAGGGTTGCTGCTAAATGTACACCACAAAATATTTGAAAACATTACAATTTTTTATTTGTTTGATGATAAGTAAAAAAATGCATGTTATTAAACCGATAACAAATGAGTAAAAACCAAAACTGAACCGAATAACAACCAAAATTTAAAATTTAATTTAAATTTAAATCATGCTGATTTTTATTCCGACCGAATTCGTAAACACGCTAATTGAATAGACTATTGGACTGATTTTTTCCATAGAACTTGTTTTCCATAAGATTAAACTTTAGACTATGAGACTGATTTTTTTTTCCGAAAGAACCTTTTTTTTTAGTAGACTTTTGATGCGAGGACAAAGACTCAGAGGTAACGATCACAGTGAGCTGTCGTACAATTATCTTTTTTTGATAGATGAGGTATCCTACTTTAAAGTACACGAAGAATGATAAAGGAGGATCAATTAATTATTATTTTAACAACTCAAATTTTCAATGAATATATTTATATATATACATGTTATGACTTACCAAAAAATTAATTATCATTCGAAAAAATAAATAAATTAATTATGACTGTCAAGTCTGAACCCAACTACTAACTCTTAACTCCTCTTAGTAGAAATATTCTGTGCACTCACTCTTTTTTTAACATAGCAAATTTCTTACACTTAAGGGAAAGAGAAAAAGGGGAGCCGTTGAAATGCACTCACTATTAGATGTATAGTTTTTTAGTAGAAATTTTATTTTGGAATCTTGTCATTCTATTAATTATTGAACTTTAAACTAATACATTATGTTCATACATATAATATATACAAAAGATAACTAACAACCGGATTCAATATAAAAACTACCGAAAGAACCTAGTCTTAAATTCATATTTCTTAAATTATTTATTATTTATTTTTCCTAGTTAAAAATAATTCATTCTTCTCAAATTAAAATTTCACTATCAATTTTTTGAAAGAATAAATTAATTGTAACATGCTTGACTTTGGGACAGAGAAAGTAGGACCTTTTGGAATAGGCCATCTTATCTTGTGCCACCTATGCATATGGGTCATTGCGTAATATAGGTAAATTAGGCCTAGATTCTTTAACATCTCAAAACTCACCCCTTCTTATGTTTAGGTCTTGGTGTTTGGTTCATAGATTTGAGTATTTTAAAAAAAGTAAAATAATTTTTTTTATTTAGCAAGTATAAATTTTGAAAATATTTTTTTAATAGAAGAAAAAATAGGGGATAAAGTCATATTTCTCAAAACTCATAGGATTGATTTTTTCTTGTAATTTCATAGCATTTATTACAAAAATTTTGGACAACACTACCTCTACCTAAATACTTTTCATACTTTACCAAACACAAGAAAATAAAATTGATAGGAACTCTAGTTTTCCACCTCTATGAAAAAGATAAGATAATTAATTTCCATTCCGTAAATCAAGCAAGGCCTATCAAGTGCATTCTATTAGCGGTACTTATTTTTAAGGTAGATGGTTTATTTATCAATTTTCATTCTTTATTTAATTCATTCTTTTGCAATTTTATTTTTTTTAGTTTTGATATAGTTTCTATGTTTACCATAATTTTTTTCCTCTTAATTAATATTATTTACTTTTATTTAATTATTTTTATTGTTTAGATTTTAGTAAAAATAAATACTTCTTTAGTTTCAAATTAGGAGTCATGTTAACTCATGCACTTTTTTTTAACGAAAACCACTAAGTTTAAAGATTATTAAAAGTGGAAATAAAACCCATTTAATACTTTTTTTTGGAGAGAGTATTATTTTTCAATTCTCTTATTTTTGTCTAAATCCATAACTCGATTTTGATACTTTTTAATTGGTCTAGATTCAAGTTTAAAATTTATTTTTTTGATGAGCTTTTAAAATCTCCTGTAAAATACGAATATAATAAACATAAAAAAAAAGAAAAATATTTCATATATTTTTATTCAAATTTTGTATAAACATTTTATTTTTGTATTGATATTTTTAACACTACAAATGCCCCACTTAAATTTTTTCGCCTAGAGCCCCAAGTAACCTTGGGTTACCTCTGAATCTTTTGTGTCATTCCACCACAATCATAGTCTTTTTTTGGAAATTTGGAGCAGAACAAAGTACTTTTGTATAACTTCCTTGCTTCATATTACTATATTTATCAGTAGGGCATATCCATGCCTTTGTATAACTTCCTTGCTTCATATTACTATATTTATCACTAGGGCATATCCATACCATCTAGCACAGTGAGCTAAATAAGATTTGATAATAGGATAAAAAAAAATAACTTGTGACCAATCTAAATTGACAAATATTAATCAGTTTATTTTGAACCCATTATCTAGCATAATCGAACACTTTGAAAAATCAAAATGTAGGTTAAATATATATCTTCATGTTAGAAAACAAATTAAAAGTATGCCGGATTAGACAGGTTTATTTTTAATTACGGTACACCCGTGCCATCTGGCACGGTAAAATAAATAAAATATGATAATAGAATAAAAAAGAGTAACATGTGATGAATTTTAATCTACATTAATCAGTCTATTTTGAACCCATTATCTAGCTTAATCTAATGCTCTAAAAAACCGAAATGTAAGTTAAATATATCTTCATGTTGAAAAAACTATGAGTACACCGGATTGGACCAACTTATTTTTAATTATTTAAAGAATCTTTTAATCATATTTTTTGATCTTACTTCAATCTCGGAAAAAATATTTTTTTAACAAATTAAGCTCAAGGCCAAATGTGAAAATAATTCAACCTCGCATGTCAGTATGATTTGAAAATAGTCTAAAAATTAGACTGACATACCATGAACACTCCTACAAAAGATAATCTAAGATGACTAACAATGTATGAACACATAAAATACGTCCTTAAATGTTACTCAAAAAAATTTCTTGATTTTTTCACATAATTCTATAGTCATGATGGATCTTTTTTAATATATTGATCTTGATTATTAGATTTTAAATATTAAATTTTGAATTTTTTATTTTAAGTTATGGCATTTTTAATGTAGACAAAATTATTGGTATGTGAGAGTTTATCGTGTGTATATTATAAGTGTGAATGTTTTAACTTTGATGTGATATCTTGATTTGTATTTAAAATTTATCTAAGTGTGAAAAACTAATGCATACCATACCATATGTATTTTTAACCGTTAAATTATTTTTTAAGAAAATTTTGATCACAATTAATATCTTATAATAGAGGAAATGGATTCTAAGTACCTCCTCCGTGATTATATTGAAGCTAAGAACACTTTATTATTCTAAACTAGATAGATGATTTTATCCATAATATTTTTTAGCCATAAAGACAATTTTCAAATCTTTGTTTAGTAAAAAGATACACCCTTTTTTAAATGATCGATTATATCCTTATTGCAATTTTTTTATTTTTTATTACCATTGGAGGTCATTAAGCCTCACCAACTACCTTCGCCACTAGCGCCCACTGGAGCTCCGATGGCCACTCCGACGACCATTTTCGTATCTCCAACAAGGACATGAGAGTTCCAGCAAATTTTTTTATATAGTGCAAAAAGAAATTTGCACTTAAATTCATGTATTTAATTGTTTGCAAATTTAGTGTAAAAATGAATTTGTACAGAAAATTATATCTTAATTTGTCTACTGTATGCAAAAATATATTTGCACTAAAATTTATGACATTAGTTGTTTGTGGATTTAGTGCAAAAACAGTTTTGCAAAAAAAATATATCATGAGTTTGCTTGAGAATTTAGTGCAAAAACAAATTTGCACTAAAATATGTATGATTTGTTGCTTGCAAATTCAGTGCAAAAACGGATTTGCATTAAAATATGTATCGTTAGTTGATTGTGAATTTAGCGCAAAAAAAATATTTGCACTAAAAATATATCATGAGTTGTTTGAGAATTTAGTGTAAAAACAAATTTGCTCTAAATATATATATCATTTTTTGCATGCAAAATTAGTGCAAAAACATATTTGTAGTACCTGTTATAACTCTCCGATAATAATTGCCGGAGCACTAGAGGGGGATAGTAGTCATGGTGGTGGCCGGTGGTGACTAATTAATTTTTAGGAAAAACTAAAAGAAATTGATAAATGTATAATTGTGAGAATCCGCAAATGCGACCTCTGGGTCTCGTTCCCGTGCTTGGGCGTCTGAAACATTGGAAAGGATTCCGTTATTCCATTTGCTTCTGTTGTGTTGATAATTCATATTAGGTGTCCCTCTATCCTATTTCTAAATGCAAGAGGGTTCGTTCAGAGTCGACAGTACGATTTACGAGAAAACGGACAAAACAATTGTGTAAGAGAAAAGGCTATAGACAAGCCTTTCTTTACACTTTTGTCTGCGAAACCAGAATTCTATAGGGTTCGGAAACTATATTACGGATTGGAAAGGTGTTAAGCACCCGTTTCACCCTTTCGGTCTCTAGTGGTCTTTTATATGTTTATGTTGAAAAACTTGGATGCTTTTACTGACAGTCTACTACTTTTCAAATAAAAACCCTAATTTTTGAAAAACAGGAAAAGGGACGAAAACCTTTCTATTTCGAGATCCAATATTTTGTTTTGGAAAGATATAAATACTAGTGACAAAAGCCTTTTATTTAAGAGAGAGTTTCTCGTATTATTTCTTCAAATAATGACGGTTTCCTCGTGTTTTGCTTACTTTGGAAAAATTTCGGATCTTGTATCGAAACTAATTTAATGTGGAATTTAGAACTCTTGAGAGGAGTTTTATCGGGCACGCCGCAATCTATGAAGAAGACAGGATATGCCGGATTTTAATTCCTAAGTAAGTTTTATTAGTCCGGGTTTTAAAAACAGAATTTTATCCAGATGATAATATACTTACTTTTCTGGTTTTGTAAATGGTTTTATCAGGGTTTTTTGTTTTGAAAACAATAGACTATTTTATAACTTAGCAATAAGTTTATTCAAAATAAAACGTGGACAACAGAAACAAAACAAGTACACAGATATTTTGATTTTAAATACTAGAAGAGACTTTCTTTACCTTCTCGATGAGAATGATAATAAGAAAGAAAATATAATACGGCAGAGAAATTTTCGGCGATAATAATCTTTTTCTTCTCCAAATATTTCCAAAATTTCGACTCACACGTTGAGTGTCGAGAATAGATTCGATGATTCTTTATAAATAAGATAATCGTAGAAAATACTTGATAAAAAGACTAGAAAATTAGCTATCAAACTAATAATTTTTGGATCCCAAATTGCTGTCTGGAACCCTTGTGGGTGTTGGCCTATTTATAGTACTCAGGGAGGATTGTCGCGCGACATTTCTCCAAAAAGGGCAAGTGTCGCGTGACATGTTGGACAATGTCGCGCGACAAACGGCTGAAGTAATGTCTCTAATAGACTGATGTGTCAAAGAGTGGATGGTCTGGGTCAGAGGGGTTTGTCGTGCGACACAAAGGATATTGTCGCGCGACAATCCCCCTTAAAAATAGGTTTATTTTGGCTAACAAACTCTCTCGGGAAAGTTTCGGGTGCTCGGGTCGGTCCCGAGCTCCAAAAATTGTACTTCTCGATGGTCGTTAAGGTTCTTACGAGAGTCACGGATTGGAGTGTCTACAATGATATTTTAGATAAACACAAATAAATGTTTTTATTTTAGAATAAAAATATAAAGTATCATTCATTTAAGTATAGTTATAATTTAAAAAAACTCTTTTGACTCGTTGCCTCCTCTTCTTTTCTGCCTTTCAACCTCTTCTAATTTCCTCCCTCCTTTCTTTCTTTCTATTAGTACGTACACTCTACTCCCATCTTTGCTTCTTGTCTATTACAGGAAGTTTCCTGTACGTTGCAAGTCACAGACTAGCGCAGTTAATTGGCGGAAGTCCGAAGAACGTGGTTTTGCCTCTTGCTAAGAAAGCAGGTAAATTTTCTTCATTAATTATGTCTATTTGATAAAGTGTGCTTAATGACATAGTAACACTCCGTTTGATTGCGAGATAAAAAATGAAAATAAATTGCATTAGTTTTTATGAATAGATGAAAAATAAGTTGAGTGATAAGGGTGATATCCTCTTGATTTTTAAATTTTTTTACGAAGATTTTTTTTTATTTGGCGGTGAGTAAAATTTTTTCACCAAAAATATAGAAGAATTGAGGATATCTACTTTAGGGCTGGCAAAAAAAACCGAATTAACCGAGCCGACCGGTTTTTCGACCGGTCCAATTAAATCGGTTTTCCAACGAATCGGTGAACTGACAAAAAAAGGCAGAGAACCGACCGAACCGGTTGAAGGCGGTAACGAAAGCGGTTGGATAAATAGAAAACCGTCGGTGAACCGAACCGACCGGTTTTATAAAATAATAATAAATTATATATATTTATATAATTAATAAATTAAATATATATATTCAAAATTTTAAACTTTGAGTCAGAAATCACGTGAAAAGGTATTGAGCCGCGTGAGCACAGTAAAAATTGCAGGTGACATTTTTTTTTTATTTCACATTCTCTCTCTACATTCTTTTTCTCTCATCATCTCTCTCACCAAACACAACCCACGCCATTTCTTCTCTTCTTCTCCATGCTGATGTTGCTTCTCTTCATAACACTCTTTTTCTTCATTCTTCTTTTTCTCTCATCTTTCTCACCAAATACCACCTCACGCCATTTCTTCTTCTTCATCTTCTTCTTCTTATTCTTCTTCTTCTTCTCTCTCTAACACTTTCTCTCTCTTCATTCTTCTTCTTCTTCTTCCTTGATCACCACCTCACCCTCACCGGAAAAGGCTTTTAACTCGCCGGAGATTTTTATTACCGGAAATTTCTCTCAACCGAACCGATCCGGCCGACTGTTGTCGGATAAACCGACAATCGGTACAACCGACTTTTCCGGTACGAAACGGTTGAAAATATTAACCACCGATTAATGTCGGTTCGGCAGTCGGTGGTGGTAGCTCGGTTCGGTTTACCGACCGATGCCACCCCTAATCTACTTATAAAATGAACAACATCTATTACCTTATTTTCTATCTTTTCACACAAATTAACTAAATTTTCTTCATTAATTAAGTGTTTCGTTTGGTAATTAAGTTCCCATGAATTAGGCATTAGCTTATCAACAATTGGTGGAGGCATATTTTGTTTCATTGGTGAACATATTCGTTAATTATATTTTTGGAACATAACCTTTATGATATCTATAATTTATACAACTAGACACGGATGTACACATAATTTTTATTGAGTGGTACAACTTTTAAAATGATTTTGTTTCTTATATTCTCACTCAAAGATATTGTCAAATACAAGAATAATATATATATATATATATATGAGAAAATAGTATGCAATTGTAAATTAGTTCTTTTATTAATTTGCTGCATGAACTTAAACATTGAAATTTATTCATCCCTCTTTACCTTCACAAGAATGAAGATAAACATTTAGGTTCCGTTTGATAATAAGATGAAAAATATGAAGAAAATAATGTATTTTTATTTTGAATGATATAATGAGATTACCTCTTAGTTTTTGACCTTTTTCATGGAAAAACTTTGGATAATTGTCTTTAAACGATGGTAAAGAAATTTTTTAGACAAACACAAAGGGGGATGAAAGACATACTCACAAAAATTCATAAAAATGATTATGAGATGGAGAGTATCTCACCACATCCTCAAACTTATTTTGCATCTTCTCACCAAAATTAGCTGTTTCTCTTATCATTTTTCATGATATTATCAAATGGAGCATTAAAGTAAAAACAAATTAAGTTTAAGAAGTATTAAAAATAAATAGTTGCAACTACTGTCAATATAAATTTTTGGTATCGTGTGCACAAATATGTTAATTAAATTATTAACACAAAGGAAGACATACAATCACCACAAAAACAGACTTCCTTGATACGAGGATAAGGTGAACGATAGCAGGTTACAAAGCCATTGAAATTATTTGTTTCAACATGCACAAAATTAAATAGTATTTTAACCGTAGGTAAAAACTACTCATAATGTTTTAAATTAAGAGTGATGCTTTCCTTTTTAACAAGTCTCAAATTAAGAGTCTTACAATCTTTTTGACAAGTAATAATGGATCAACAGTCAAATTAAAATATAAGTTGTATTTGTTAGCATTGACTAAATTAAAATCAGTATTATAACTATTTTTAATTTGAGGGTGGAAGAAGTATAATATATTTAATTTATGCGTACATGCATACAACTATTTATTATAATACCAACTCTACATTATTTTTAATTAATACATTTAATATATATATATATATATATGAAGAAAAAAAATCGAAAATTGAGGGCTACAACTGTACCTCGGGATCTCACATGGGTACGTACATCCCTGATACTAGAAAAAAATTTGTGTTGTACTCATTAAATAAATTATTACTAAGCTATGTTACAATGCAAGGCACCAAATAATAAAGCCAAAAAATTAAAACGAAAAATGATACATAATTTTCTTGTAATCAAGTTTTATAAAAGTCTTTTACTAGTGCGAGCCTTTTACTATAACATAGATCATGTGTTCGTTTATGTACGTGTGAATTTGTATAGATATTTATAATATTGGAGTTTTGATATATGTGATTAAGTGTGTAATATTTCACACAAGGTGTTATTGTAAATTTATTTTCCTTAGATCTAAATATAATTGTGGATAAAACATGCATAAATTTACATAACCTAATTGTTTAGGATCTTTGGACTAATTGTGATTTTATAGGCAAAACAACAATATGTAATAATGGTACTAACCTCAGTCAATAGCTTTCGTCAATTTTGTAGATAGCGTCATTTTTTAGTCATTCTTAGCCACCGAAAGAGAGGACCATTTTCCTTATATGTCCATAATTCCAACTTATCATCAAAGTAGGAGACTTAAAGGAAATAAATTTCTCTAATTAACCATAGGATTCCTAATTTATTGAAACTATGTCAAATCTATTTAATTAAATCACATTTAATAGAAGTATCAAATATGACGAATCATGTGTACCACACAAAATTAATAAATTAATTCTTACATTATCTCACTTAACCTATATGATAACCTCTTCAGTGATTTAACCATAAACATTAGGTGCTATCTCCTTAATTTGGTTATCATAAATACCATATTACACAAATTACTAATATGAGTCATGGCGGTTATACATCAATTAAGATAATGTACTTCCTTCCACGTACCACAACACCAACAACTTGTATAGGATGGCCAATAAATGAGAAGCATCCATAATTAATGGTCCAATAATTATCTATATCAAAGACTTTTCTTATTATAACTCAATAATCAATAATACATGCATGTACATATATTGATAGAAAATTATATTATCAAAAACACATTCAATGAGCTCGAAGTGTCAAAAATCAAGTCATTTTAACTCAATAAAGACTTGATTTTTCCTATTATAACTCAATAATCAACTTTTTGTTTTTTGATTTGTTCTTCAACTCAACCTTTTACGTAACTCCGTGGAAAATTTACCCATATGAACTCATATTATAGTCTATTTTTGTCAATATCATCAAAGTTTGTAATGTAATGTTTAAATCTTCGCTTTATGAATTTTACATATTATTCGTCTACTTTCTATTTTTCTTTGATCCGAGTATCCAATGTATTGGTGTTCAACAAAAATGATTTATTCTTGCAAAAATTCTTGTGAGTTAATCTTGGTTGTTTGCTTAATTTGAATTTTTGAATATTGATTTACCATATTTGAATGATGCTCTTTTTTTTTTTGAGTTTTAATTTGTTTGAAACTATTTCTTGAATTAATTACATTAATTGTAGATAACTTATTAATTACACAAGTATATCTTTTAATAAGGGCATTCTTGGAACAATAAAAACATAATTAGATTAATTTAACAAATATAATTTTGTCCTTCAACCGAAAATTATCCTTCAAACTAATCATCAAAAAATAGTATTATTTGTTGGAAAGAGAATGTTGATTTTGTCCTTAGTAAAAAAAAACCCTTAATTAAATAACATTTAATAGAAGTATGAAATAAGATCAATCACGTGGCCACACAAAATAATAAATTAATTCTTACGGTCACTGTCCAATCTTCTTCTTCTTTTTCTTCTTCTTTTTTTTTTTTTTCAAAAATCACCCAAATATACTATTGCTTGTATTTAAAAAATAAAAGATTATCTATATACTTGTAGGGCTGTCAGGCGAAGCATCCGTGAAATATAAAATTACCTATGCATAAATTAGGGTGGTGATGTTGGCACCCCCAAAATCTCTTGAAAACACTCCCACTTTAATTCAGTCATTCGCAACCGAATAACGTATACGTTATTCGGTTGTGAAGGACCGAATATAAACTTATAAAAATTTGAAAAAACTTGAAAATGCCTTACTCGGTTGTCAAGAACCGAGTATAAAATTTGAAAAAACTTGAAATTGCCTTATTCGGTTGTCAATAACCGAGTATACAGACTTATATTCGGTCCTCAACAACCGAATAATAGACACTTTATTCGGTTGCGAATGACCGAATTAAAGTGGGAGTGTTACCAAGTGTTTTTGGGTGTGCCAACATCACCACCCTAAAATTACTTATTTGTATTTATGGTGAATTTCCTCTACTTATTAACCAACTTATTTCGTACTTATTTGTAATTCTTTAAATTGAGCATTTAAAGAATTACAAGTACTTCTCATGCTAAGCAAATAGGAATTTAAAAGTTATTGTTGAAAAGGGCCTTTATGCTTGATCAATTGCCTCTATATTAATTATATATATATATATATATAATTTAAAATATAACTGCCTATTTTTTTAGTAAAGGAAATATTTCTAAGTTGTACTTAAGATTTAGAACAGCTTTGGTAGGAACAGAGCCGGTCCTGACTATTTTGAGGCACTGGGCAAAATTTTAAAAGGTGCCTTCTTATATATAAATATATTAATTTTTTAAATTAATTAGTTTTCTTTTTGTCTTGTAAATAAATATATTAATTTTTTAAATTAAAAAATAAATTAATTTTGTTTCAATGATAAGAGTTCACATATTACTAAAAACACATTACAATTGCAAAGAATCTTGCAAAAATATTATAATTAAATATTTAATTCTCTTATTACTTTAAAAACCAATATGAGTAAAAGAACAAATATTAGTGCCCCCTAATTCTCTTATATTATGAGTATATTGAGATTGAATATGAAAAAAAAAAAAAGAATCAAAGAAGAGTTAAAGATGTTATTTCCTACACGTCGTTAGAGCTTTTGAAACTTTTTTTTCTTGAAAATTTGCATTATTTTCTTTTTCTTTTTCAATATATATGTGTATATATATATAATAAAATATTAGTGTCCCTCTTAATTTTTGGGCCCTAGGCGGTCGCCCGGCAAGCCCTACCCTAGGGCCGGCTCTGGATAGGAAGATATATGAGTAAAATTCTAAAATTAAGAATACTAGAGAAGTATAAAAGAATTATAATCTCATGATCGAATGATCGAGTTAAGAATACGAGCTTCAGTTTAAATATTCTTTTTTAGTTAATTTTCATTCATAAATTTGATTAATTTTCTTTTTAAAAAATGGGTTACTTTCTATTGTTTATGTTTTTATAAAATTATATTTATTAAAAATAGTCTGATATCAATTTGGGTTAATAACAGAGCCAGTCCTAGGAGTGGGCTGGTAGGACGACTGTGCAGGACCTAAAAATTAAGAGGCTATCGATATTTTATTTGCTTATATATATAAATATATTAAAAAAGAAAAAAAATCTAACTAATAATGCAGCCTTTTAAGATAAAAAAAACTCAAGTTTCTAAAGCTCTAACTGCATCGGTGGCGGATCCAGAAAT